>CM065680.1:46953723-47166223 GCA_017654935.2 Phymorhynchus buccinoides
TTGTTTTTTTTTTTTTTTTTTTTTTTTTTTTTTTTTTTTTTTTTTTTTTTTTTTTTTTGTTTTTTGTTTTTTTTTTTTTTTTTTTTTTTTTTTTGTTTTTTTTTTTTTTTTTTGTTTTTTTTTTTTTTTTTTCTTTTTTTTTTTTTTTTTATTAATTATAAGGCGCACCTGATTATTAGGATTTTCTTAAAAACACAGATTTTGTTATTATGCTTTCTTACCATATTACCCGTCATTTTATAAGGCGCAGGGGTCTCAGTCTGGGGGGAGAGAGAGAAAAGAGAAAAAGAGACAGAGAGAGAGAAAGAGACAGAGACATACAGACAGAAAAGTATCGCCACATAGTCCGAAAAATATGGTACATTTAAAAACCTGTGTAGTAAGCTTAGCTGCTACCGTTGACCAGGCGACGAAAGCCCACATCAAGATGAACACCAAGCGGCTGTACGGCGCTGACGGCTACGCGGTGAAGGAGATGCTGAAGGTGACCTCCCTGCTGTACGGAGCCACCAAGGCCGACGTCGCAGAGGACCTGGACACCCCTGACACCTCCGCAGACCTCTCCTTTGACGTCTCCTCAAAGGTGGGCTGGCGTCGGCTAGATTTCGATGCAAATCTATTCACTAGTTTAGGGCTCAGCAGCGGGTGGTAATGATAAACAGATTCTTCATTAACTCTTCTAGCACCATGGGCAAATACATTCGCCCCCGACATTGCTCTACACTCCCACCAAATGCAAGGACATTTACTGTCAAGTACCCTGCCATGTGTTTGCTATGTTTAGAGCTTGCGTCAGTGATTTTTTCGTTTAAGCAACGTATGCGCATTCTATAAAAAAAAAAGTTACTCCACTCTTGTCGGTTGAGATGCAACGGACAAACGAGAATGTCAAAAAATACATGGCGCTTTAACTTAAACAAGAAGAGCTACCGACACAAGCTTGATTTATATTGACATTTAGTGATATGCTTCACTCTTGCAGGTTAATTAAAGTGATCATGATATGTGCTTGTATAAATTATTTTAGCTGCAGAATGTAGTGTATCCGTAAACTGATCAAGTGGATTTATGCAAATGTTTTACTGTATTTTATGATTTATAATTTTATTATGACCATTTTGTTTGCATTTCTTATCCTTTTGAATTTGTATCATGCACTGCCGCTGACTGATATTTTAGGCTTTCAGTGTATAATTCTCTCCTTTGGGGACCTTCCCCAATGCCATCTGTCCTCAAATCCCTTTGGCTGAGAGATTGGAAATGTACCCCGGGCAAGGCTTATCCACTGCAAACAAATTTTAGCCCAGCACGCTGGAATAGCAGCTGCCCCCTCTGCTATGTGGCTGTCATTGTTGGAAACGACATACATTACATGTATAATTCTCTAATTTTATTGGAGTAAATTCTTTTTTTAACTGAGAAATAGTTTACAATCATATTATTTTTATTATACGGGCAGATTGTGGTCATAAATGTATAAACAAGAGAAGATTTATCACATTGTGTAAAGAGCTGCATTTTGTTGTGTTGTCCCCAGCTTAGTGATCTGAAGGACGCTCGGCGCCTGGCCTCCGAAATCACTGTGAAGGGGGCACACCTGTACGATATGTTGGGCAAGGAAGTGGACCTTCGGGTCAGTTCATGTAGCTGCTTACATTGAAATTAATTGTCAAAGCTCAGTGAATTTGATTGCATTGTGTATGACTTAAGCATGTTGTTAAGGTGTTGTTATGCCTGTAATCCATGAAATCACTGGCATGAGAATTGAAACGAATACAATTTACAAATAACATTGTAGTCTTTTGTATATGTTCCAGATTTAAAGAAAAGTGTAATTTGAGCATTAGTATTATTCAATGGTCTCTAGAAAAGCTTGTTATGAAGAAGATTGTTGTACTTTTTTACATTTATCTGAACTAGCTCAATAATAATAGTAAGACATTTATAGAGCGCACATTCTAGACGAACTACTCATGGCGCTTAACAAAACTAAAATCACTCCACCTGCAAGATTACATCATACATATCGAACATACTCAGACGCGCTCGCTTTCCCCACGCAAGCACATACTCCTAGATATACAAACATGCACACACACATAATTAAACACACATCCTCCCCCCCCCCCCCCCCCCCACATAAGCACACTCACATCAACGCACACAAACACATACACAAATACACACGCACGCACACACATATGCGCGTGTACACAAATACACACACACAAACAAACTCAGTTACTACATGCCCCGTTCCCCTCCTCCCATCTAATCTGCACACACTTTATCAGTCTGTACGTTGGCTGTTGCTTTGATAAGGATTACATTGGTTTCAAATATAAACTCTATAAATAGACAAGTACTCTCTTGGGGGGGAAAAAATAAATCTTTGGAGGCACAGAGCTTGTTCCTCAAAATATTCGTACTGACAGAAGAATTGCCATGCCAGCTGAGGCCTCAGCAACCACATTGTTAGACATAGCTTTTTTATAATGGAGAGTTTGAGCAAAGAATATGAGTGGATGCCAGGGAGTGCAATAACTACTTTCCAAAATGAGAGAAATATCTCGATGGAGATGAACAATATTTTTAAGGGTTATAAAGATTTTGCACTCTTAAAGTCAAGTTCATTAAAGGGAATGATTGGAAATGAATTTTTTTTCATTTTCACAAGTGGAAAAAAGGAAGCATGGCGAAATCCACATTTTCATCAGTAAAGAGAAGATAATGTATTGGTGGAAAGAACAGCATTTCTTGCTTCTATTCTGTAATGAAATGATCTCCCATACAACCCTTAATATGGACATAGCCGGAAGCACATACAGGACAACATCTAGTTTGGAAATGTAGGAGGAGTAAGGCAGGCGTGTAGTGACAGAATAACATTACAGAAATATTGGATGATTTCTAAAAATAATGATGGCTTGGAGCCAAAACGGCCTATCTCTAGATAGTCCATTGATTTAATATTGATATTATTGCAAAAACTAAGAACTTGTATTAAAAAAGACTCCAAATAATATAAAATGGGGATTATCCTTTTTATATTTCTGCAGTCCTCTTTTTTTATACAAGTTATTAGTTTTCGCAATAAGTTTAATAATATGTCAATGGACAATCTAGAGATAGTCTGTTTTGGCTCCAAGCCATTGGAAAAAAATCTTATAAATGTCAGAGCTTTGCAAGTGTCTAATGTTTGTCGTTTCAGGAAATACGTACACAGGTGGTGGGGCGATCTTTAGAGCTGAACGAAGTGGAGGCAGGTTTACAAGCATCCATCAAGGCTGTTCAGGTAGACACTACTGTCCGCTGTCACACACACACTTACACACACACACACAGAGTTAAACGAAGTGGAGGCAGGTTTACAAGCATCCATCAAGGCTGTTCAGGTAGACACTACTGTCCGCTGTCACACACACACACACACACACACACACACACACACACACACACACACACACACACAGAGCTGAACGAAGTGGAGGCAGGTTTACAAGCATCCATCAAGGCTGTTCAGGTAGACACTACTGTCCGCTGTCACACACACACACACACACACACACACACACAGAGCTGAACGAAGTGGAGGCAGGTTTACAAGCATCCATCAAGGCTGTTCAGGTAGACACTACTGTCCGCTGTCACACACACACACACACACACACACACACACACACACACACACACACACACACACACACAGAGCTGAACGAAGTGGAGGCAGGTTTACAAGCATCCATCAAGGCTGTTCAGGTAGACACTACTGTCCGCTGTCACACACACACACACACACACATACACAGAGCTGAACGAAGTGGAGGCAGGTTTACAAGCATCCATCAAGGCTGTTCAGGTAGACACTACTGTCCGCTGTCACACACACACTTACACACACACACACACACAGAGTTAAACGAAGTGGAGGCAGGTTTACAAGCATCCATCAAGGCTGTTCAGGTAGACACTACTGTCCGCTGTCACACACACACACACACACACACACACACACACACACACACACACACACACACACACACACACACACAGAGAGAGAGAGAGAGAGAGAGAGAGAGAGAGAGAGAGAGAGAGAGCTGAACGAAGTGGAGGCAGGTTTACAAGCATCCATCAAGGTTGTTCAGGTAGACACTACTGTCCGCTGTCACACACACATTTACACGCACACTTACACACACACACACACATACATACACACACACACACACACACACACACACACACACACACACACACACACACACACACACACACACACACACACACACACACAGAGCTGAACGAAGTGGAGGCAGGTTTACAAGCATCCGTCAAGGCTGTTCAGGTAGACACTACTTTCCACTGTCACACACACACTCACACACACACTTAAACACATACACACACGCACGCACGCACGCACGCATGCACGCACGCACGCACGCACACACACACACACACACACACACACACACACACACAGAGAGAGAGAGAGAGAGAGAGAGAGCTGAACGAAGTGGAGGCAGGTTTACAGGCATCCATCAAGGCTGTTCAGGTAGACACTACTTTCCACTATCACACGCACACACATACATACATACACATATAAACACACATACACACACACACACACACACACACACACACACACACACGCACACACACACACTTTTCCACCTTGCTATGTAGTTTTCCACTAATTTTATTGTCTGGATTAAATCTTGTTTTTTTTATTGTCTTCATTCAAACAAAGAACGGATCTTTCTGCGTTGTGTTTACAATCATTTTTTTTGGCGAACACTGTCATCAGGAACGGAAGATCATCAATTCATGTGTCAAATTTCCCCATTTTCTTTCCTTCCTTTCAGCAAGATACCCAGAAGACAGTTGGTATGCTGGAGAATGTTGCCTCCGACGAGGCCAACTTGGAGGCCAAGATTGAAAAGCGCAAGTCTGAACTGGAACGCAACACCAAGCGGCTGCAGACGCTACAGAGCGTGAGGTCAGTTGGTCTGCACCAGGGAAGGGGGTTGTTGCGGGAATGAAAGAGAGGAGCCGTGCGCAGAGAGAATAGTGGAAAAGGCCAGTGTAGTGGTGATGGGAGCTGCAGAACCTGGGTGTGGATGTGTATGAGAAAACTAGGATGGCAACCTTAGTGCTGTGATTTGGGTGTGTAAAAAGAACCAGCACAGAGAATGAAGTAAAGGCTGAGCATGTTTACATCCATAGCGATTTTTTTAAGACTTAAAATTTATCAACGAAAAAAAGGAATGGTTCCAGCAAAAAAATAGTATAAGTGCATGGCTGTGTACATCGATTTCTCGGCAAATATGTAGATTTACACCCTCCTGCTCTATTTCTTGGTTCTTTTCGTGGTTAGGGATAGGGTTAGGGTTAGATGGTCTTTTCTTTTGCCACAAGCATCTGTTTTTTTGGTCAAAATCATCTATTTTTTGGGAGCATTAAATCGCTGCCTTTTTTTAATGAGCGTATTTGCATTTGCCTTCCAGCAAAATTATATAATCGATGATGTCATAACTTCAATGTGAATGACTCGTGGAGAGTTTCGCTTTATAACAGTCGAGACCAGACCATTATCTCCAGACCATTTTGTAAGATTGACTCTAATATTTGTTTCTTTTCTTTCTTGTGATTAAACAAGGTTATTTTCGCAAATTTTAACACTTGCTAATAAAAAAAAAAGAGGATATTTTCGCAAATTTTCCCAAACAAGAAAGTGGTTAACACTTGCTACATTTTCTGTGTTTAGTAGCCATTGGATTGCATTTCAAATCTTAAAATTTAAGGAATCATAAAATCTTACAAAGCAAGAATGGCATGGAGACTCGTTTTCTAAGGGGGTACATTTCCAGACCATTTTGCCCACAGACAAACGAAGCGTTGTTTTTCTCACATTGATTCCGCCAGGCCTGCCTACATGGATGAGTATGAGCGCCTGGAGTTGGACCTGCAGAAGCTGTACGAGTCCTACATGGAGAGGTTCCGCAACCTGGCCTTCCTGGAGCACCAGCTGGATGACTACCACCGCCTGGAGCAGGACCGGCTGGAGGTAACCCCCTGCCAGAGCTTTCTTCACGAGGCTTCTGGCAGAACTGTAGACCAACAAACATGACACGTAGGGGGCAGGCAGTGAGTGGTTGGGCCAGAATCATGCTTGGTACTACAGTGGAACCTCCCTTATAAGACCTTCAGAAATCATCCAAGATGAGGTCTTATAAGGGAGAGGTCTTATAAGGGAGGATTCTTATAAGGGAGGTAATTTTAATACTTACAAAGAAGGACAATGTCTCCGAGAAGTAGGTCTTATAAGGGAGTAGGTTCCACTGTACCACTGAACGGTCCTTGCCTGGCGGGTCATCACCCTGTCTGCCCATCATCTCTCTCTCTCTCTCTCTCTCTCTCTCTCTCTCTCTCTCTCTCTCTCTCTCTCTCTCTCTCTCTCTCTCTCTCTCTCTCTCTCTCTCTCTCTCTCTTTCTGACCTTTTTGCCCTACCAGTCGCAGTGATGATCAGTATTGATTTTGATGACTAAAATATGGAAGAAGAAGCAGCACTACAGCTTGGAGAATAGAAGATAATGTGATAAACAAACGTAGAGAACATCCATGTAAAAGGCCCATAACTCCTGCCTAGGACATCAGTTTGCCTAGCTCTACGCAGGTGAAAGTCGCAAAGGAACAAAACCGGAGACTTCTTTGAAAACGAAAGTTCCAGGTTTGTTCATAGACCTCTCACAAATTGGTGACGTAGGCAATATTACTGTAAATGGAGTTCTTTGCCTTTGTTGCTGTTCTAACATCAGCTAAGCTTTGTCAGTCATTTGTTGTTGTTGTAAATGTAGATGTGAAATATAACCTTTTTTGTATACCAATGATATATTTATGGGATTACCTTTTGAGACCTTCCCCAACGGCCAGCTGTCCTCAAATCCCTTTGGCCGAGAGAGTGGGGATGTACCCCGGGCAAGGCATATCCACTATAAACAAATTCTAGCCCAGCCTGCCGGAATAGCATCTGCCCCCCCGTGCTATCTGACAGTCATGGTTGGAAACGACTGACTGACATACTTCTTCTTCTGCGTTCCCAAGCCATTTGGCCATCATGGGTAAAGCACGTATGTATCCAGTTTTCAGTTTTCACGGGTCTCCCCGCTGCATACAGCCGACACATTCCGATTTCGGAGGAGCTGAAAGAGGAAAACTTATTTGGAAGATTTATTTTTTTAAAGGCAGGAGAATCAATAAGTCAGAAGGTTAGTAGATGATGGAAAGCAAAGGGAAAAGGCAGAGTCAAGGAGAGTGGCAGATTAGAGGAAGTTACAAGCACAGAACTTCCAGAAGGTGGGGAGCTATTTTTATGAAAGACTCCCCGGTATTCCCACAGGGAGAAACTCGTGGAGGGGGTGGGGTTGTCCAGCTCCCCGTATGGAGGCACGAGGCATCCACCCACTGCCTCAGGCTGGCATACACTATCAATGAATCTAGTGATGCATCTGAACAGTCTGATTCAAGTTATAATCCATTTAGTGTTATAACTTGATGACACTTTCTGTTGTTTTTTCCCCCCAGGAGACGGAAGAAGCCCTGAAAGTGATGGCTGAGAAGATTCGTCAGGTGGAGCAGAAACAACACAAGATCACCAACGATGATGATGACGATGAGGACGAAGAGGAACAACTATTTGGTGAGGTTTGCTTTGTATGTATGTTAATGACCCGACAGTACACCACTTTCCTGTATATCACCTTTTAAAGTTTTTTATTTGTGTGTGGTTAAAGCAGACTCGAATACAAATAGAAAGTGTGCAGAATGATGCAAAATCGAATTGCATCATAAACTCTGTTATTGGAAGTCAGAAACATACATAAATCTGAACGTGATCAAGCCGACAGCTTATAATTTGCAAAAAAAGCATGTCGCCTTTCCCTTAATTTCGTCTGCTGCTATGAAGTCTCATTTAGAGACGAAAGAGTTGTGACACCATGGTTAAATAAGTTCCTAAAGTTAAAAAGCCTGTCACTTTCTCTAATTTTGACGTCGCAGCTTGTCCAAGTATATTCGATATTGCAAAAGTCACGTTCTGTGAGACTAATGATCCATGGCTCTAGATCTGCAGCAGCACAAGAGTGATTTTTTTTAAATTAAAAGTATGGGTGCTCACTTTATCTAGAAGAATGTGACATAAAAGATAGATTACAGCGATAGACTTTGTAGACTGGCAATGTATATCAAGAAACAATGCTGTGACGTTTCCAAGAGCGTTTTTGGATTCGAAATGAGCATCTGAGTCTCCTGTAAGGTTGCTGCAAATTTTGTATTGGAGCTATTATGTTGTGTTTCAAATATGTTCTTAATTTACAAACTGTTTTAAATACTAACTCCTGCATCGTTGTTGACAAGGTCTGTGAAGACGTGATTCTGTTTTGTGAGTCAAACTCTTGTTTCTAACATTTGTAATCGTTGGATTTTAATACCTTTTGGCAGACATTTTCTCAGACCATCCTGTTGGTTTGAAAAAAAATATTAAAAGATGAAAAGCTAATCTTTTTTTATGAAATATTTTGTTACGGAAAACTATTTCAGGGCCTGACGGAGGCGATGCCGATAACGACTCTGATGACGATGAGTTGACGGGCAAAGGAACCAAGTCAACGAGACGCAGATTGAGGGCAGGTCTGTGACACTCCGCATTTCTTTGTTTCTCCTGATTCAATTCTGATTAATATAATAAATCCTCTAACGTACACAGTGTATCGTTACTTTTCACCAACTTACATAACTCGGCATGGAAATTTAGGCAAAGAATGTTTGCTAGTAGTGTTTACATTGTCAGCTATGTGTTTTTCATTTCACAACCTGAGCAGGCATCACTGTCGTTGATTATTTCATAAATTCATCATTCTTGATTTGTCATCAGAAGTCTATTGTTTTAAAGGGAACATTACAGATATTAATCATTTTCTTCTTTCTTCTTCTTCTTCTGCGTTCCCGGCCCATAAAGCCACAATGGGTACGTATGTGTCCGTTTTCCAGCTTTCACTGGTGTCCTCGCTGCATTCAGCTGACACATTCCGATTTCGGAGGAGCTCAAAGAAGAAAAATATCTGGAAGATTTTTTGGAAAAAAGTCAGGAGAATGGGACAAAAGTCAGAAAGATAGTAGATGACACAAAGCAAGGGAAAAGGCAGAGTCAAAGAGAGACAGATTAGAGGAAGTTACAAGCACAGAACTTCCAGAAGGTGGGGGAACTATTTGTATGGAACACACACACACACACACACACACACACACACACACACACACACACACACACACACACACCGGGTATCCCCATGGGGGGGAATCATTGTCAAATTATGTAATTTGGAACAAAACAGCGAAGTGGTTGGGTTAAAATCCAAGAAAATTCAGTAAACAAAATACAAGCATCCACATTTTTTAGCCATTCCGAAAAATATGTCAGATGAAAGAATTAGATTAGAAGCATAACGGAACTTTCTAAGATTTAAAAAATATATTTGAGAGTTGATTTATATGAATGTTACGGTTACAGGAGGCAGGGGTCAGGCTCAGGCAGTCGGCAGCATGAATCCCGAAATTAGTGAGGTAAGCCTTACATTATACATGATTTAATAATAATAATAATAATGTAAATTTAGGATGCACTTACCTCCTGGTAAAACCTGGAGCTCAAGGCGTTTACAATGACAAATAGTTAAAAGTTAAAAGTAGTAATAAAAGGCTTCATTAAAGCGTCATAACATATTTACATAGCACTCAATTCATAAATCGACACATGAACATGCACACACAGACATAGCCAATTATCTACGCATACTCCCATCCGCACCGAGAAAACCACACCTATGAACACCTATGCATGCGCATACATCACACACACAAACGTAGTCTCTCACTCTCCTCACCCCTCGTCTCACACCCCTCCCCACACATACAACAACACACTTGCACACAATAACACACACACATTTGAGTGGTTTCAATCTGATTCTGCCTTTATGGGCTATGAGCTTGAAGGAAACTGGGAGAGTTGATATATAAAATTATTAAAACATTGTTTGATCTCCACTGTCTGGATGTTACCAAAAAGATGTTACAGTCAGTCTTTTAAAAAAAAGTTTTTTTTAAAAAGTGTGAATTTGTGTTTTGTTCTTCTTATTAGCTTTGCGTGTGCATATATTTATCAAGATGTTTTCTGTTTTTTAATGATATATTTAAAGAGCATCGAGGATGGTGATTAGTCTTTAATCTTTAGTTTTGTGTTTAGTCTTGGGGATCTTTGCCGTTTGATTTGTTATTATGGTAAAGGGTTTTCTTGGCAATGTTTTAGTCGTACACAACAACATTTCATTCTCGGAAAGAGAGTGGCAATAATAACTTCAGGATAATTTTATACTTTCCTATTCATAAGAAATGTAAAATATCTTGCAGATGGCAATGGTTGATAGTGTATTGTCACAGTTGTAAGGTAATTAGGGTACTGCTTTTAACCTAAATATTCCGAAATACTCCAAAATGTACCGAAATACACCAAAATATACCAATATACTACAAAAAATACATAGTCTGTGGGCCACCCTATACCTCCCATGCACCCCCTGGGGATTTTGTGAGACATATACCCGGGTCAGTAAGAACAGGGATCGGTGAAACCGGCGCGAGGATCGGCTTTGCTATTTGACAATCGGCCCTCTCTCTCTCTCTCTCTCTTGCACATGCCTGCAATGTGTGTGAGAGAGAGAGAGAATGTGTGTGTGTGTGTGTGTGAGAGAGAGAGGGGGAAAGAGAGAGAGAGAGAGCCGATTGTTAACATGAATGTGTTTACTTCTAAATGTGTATATGTTAAAGAAGAATTGCGTGACAGGTACGATATCAGTGATTCTCCCCTGTATGCTCGTCCATACTACCTGTCCATAAAAATATGCACATGAAGAAGTATTTTGATAGTATTTCGGTATAGTTCAAAAGTATTTCTGTATATTTTGGTGTATTTTGGTATATTTCTGTGTATTTCGATATATTTCCATAAAAAGAACTACAGGATAATTACCGTATTTTGCGGACTATAAGGCGACACTTTTCTTAGACTGAGACCCCTGCGCCGTATAATGTGACTGATAATATAGTTTGGAACTATAATATCAAAATCTGAATTTTGTGTCAAATTTGGGGGGTGCGGTGCGCCTTGTAGTCCGTAAAATACGGTATGTTGTTTTGAACTTGAAGGTTGCTGCAGTTTATACTTTATTTTCCTTTTGTTAGTGATGTGTCAAGCTATTTCAGTTCTTACAGCTTTTCTCTTTCATGTGAAGGCATTGCATTTCTTTCTGTGATTTTCTTTTCTTTTTTCCTTTTCTCTGATGAAGATTAAAGCTGGCGGAACTGCCCCTTCAAAGGTATCAATGACAGGAAATGTTTTTGGGTTTTTTAATGGGTGCTTTCTTCAGGGGGCACATATCCGCTGATTTGTTATTGTTTGGTGGTGGTAAACCGAAACAGGCATTTATTTTTTAAATGGTATGGGTAGCATGTAAAAAAAAAAAAAAATAAAGAACAGGATAAGCACATGCATTGGGGGTAAAAACGACATTGGGTTGCATTCTCATTTTGGCTCATGAAGTATGATGGAGGAAAATGGGCATTCATGCAAACAAACTTAAGCTTTCATCTTGTCCAGACGTCACTGTTTCACGTCTTGCTTGTGTCACAGGGTTCGCACAGTCTTTGAAAGTCTTTGAGAAATGGAGTGATATTTTCAAGTCTTTGAAAGTCTTTGAGAAATGGAGTGATATTTTCAAGTCTTTGAAAGTCTTTGAAAATTGGCTTTGTTCTGTGAAAATCGTGAAATGGTTTGTGCATTGACGCCAAAAAAAAAGTCATTGACGCTGTAATTTTTGTTGTTGTTTGCTTCCAGAATTAATATAGAAGCAATTTAATTTGGCTTGTTTTCCGATATCCGCGGTTCGACGATGTTGTTTCGTCTAGCAGACGTCCTCGATTTGTCAAGAGTTACTTCCGTTTGCTAAATCTGGGTCCTTTGGGCTACACCGTTACTTGAGTGATCATGATTGAAGCAATCGTCATCATTGGATGTCGTGAGAGGTCTTTGAAAATAGGATAAAAGTTCTTTGAAAAGGTCTTTGAAAGTTTGTGAATTTTGGTATATAAAATCTGTACGAACCCTGCGTCAGCTGGACAAACAAAACACTGAATCCTCTGTAAAAGGTTTAAAAGTCATAACCTTTTTCTTGCATTTCACAATAAAATTGGAAAAACACACCAAAAAAACAGATGGCTGGTTAGTTCTAACTGACAGACAACAGGTGGTTGGGTTGTGTGAACACTGCATTAAAGCATGGGTAGTCTATGCTATATTTCTGCTTTTTCTTGAAATGTTTTTCTGCGTGTACATGAGCATTTGAGTACCGTAATTTTCAGGTTATGCGGCGATATTTTTCTCTCCAATTTCGACCTATGCGCCTAATAAACGAGGGCGCCCTATTAGTGAGCAAAATCGTGAGAAGAGAGGCAACAATTGCCGTGTTCAGTACAGTCTACGTGAGTCAGACATCAAAAGTGGTCACGAGTCGCCGATACGACGAATACTCACGTTAAAATGTTTCAAAATCCCTATTATCGTCCGAGATACTGTCCAACAGATGCCATAACCCTTCATTGGATGTAAAAAGCATCGTTGTAGAGCTTAAAATGCCATAATTCTATCTGTTTTTGAAAAGAATTCTCCAAACACAAAAACAGGAAGGAACCGCAACACAAAAACAGGAAGCAGCTCAAATGGAAGTTTGATTATTTGAAAACTCTCGTTTATGACAGCAGTAATGGCGGTCAGTAAGCTTTTACAGGACGCGTACAGGCTTCAAAGTTTGACTTTCTTTTGTGATATGCCTTATAAACGAGGGCGCCTTTTACTTTATTTTTTTCAGATTTTTCTTGAAAATTGCCCTATTCGCCTTATGCACAGCAGCGCCTAATGATCTGAAAAATATGGTACTTAACTCACTCGGGACGAATGAGCCGGCTCCGGCTCATGGCTTGCACAACTGTTTAGGACGAATGAGCTGGTTCCAGCTCATGAGAGTTTTCAAGAGGTTTTGACTTCTGGCGTGTAACCAGCTTTCACGCGTGATGTCATAACCTACTTTCAGTTTGCTTTGACCTTGCCTCTCTTGAAATCAACCAATCATTGCAGACTTTACTTTCAGGTTTGGCTGTAGGGGGGGGGGGGGGGGGGGGGGGGGGTCAAAGATCAGAATGTGACATTTTCCTTCTTTCTATGTGTTAGCTGTTTTCGTCAATAGGAAACAAACGACGAAGGTATAGAATCTGATATTTTACGATCGTTTAGTGCATGATGTTAATATTTTCTGAAAATATCGATGCCTAACTCTTCATAACTTAATTTTGGTGACTATTTTCTTAACCTAATCAAACGCCCAGTCCCCATGGAACAAGGGGAAGCAAATCGGCCAGTCCCGAGTCATTTAAGATAGGGATATATAGAGGTGGAGTATGGTTACAGTTGTGTGCAAATATGTGTGCAAAAAGGATGAACCAACAGGAGTTAGCATTGTCAAAGCAATCTAGTTTAGTTGACTTCCTATAATACAGCATTGAACGCTTCTGAATTTAAGGACATATGTTGTTTTTTAAATGATCAAAGTATTCACATTATGAATGTTATTTTTTTTCTCCATAGTTTTTGTTTTGGTTGAATTGACTAACTGCCTTTTCCTAGCATTTTCTGTTGTAATTGTAGTGCCTTCAGTGGATTGGGTTACGCAGGGACATATGAACAGGGTTTCGTTTAGTTTCAGGTTTAGTGTCTACATTTTATTCTTTCTTAGTAATTAAAACAACAGTACTTATCACCATGTTCTTATACTTTAACTCAATCGCATCGTTCTGCATGAATAAATAAGATATGTGACATCATCGTTGAGGACGAATCGCCTAATTGTATGCAGAAGAAATGCAAAACTGTAAAGCTTGACAATTTCATTTCAAGGGAAGTAAATATGTGTGCACACCATAATTTGGTTGTTTCTAAACTCACTTCACTCCCCAAGACCATGTTTACGCATCTTACTTTGCGTTTGTAGTGGTTTGTAGTGGGGAAACCGATTTCTGTAAAAAGTCTTTCGATAAAAAGTCTGAGCTGCCATTTCCCTATTTCTCTCCCTGAAGTAAAAACCTGTAATTCCTTTTCATTTCTCTTTTCCTGTATGCCTGTTTTGTTAGAGTGATTTGTTGAGATTTTGTAATAATTCATAATCATGCGATTTCTTGGTTCGCAGTTTAGTATATAAAATAATGGCTGCGATGTGCTTGAGTTAAATAATGAAAAATCATACTTTCTATTTTGCTCACAGGTATTCAGAACGAGTCAATTCTTTGTGTCTTCTATTGTTGTCTTCCAGGAGAGTGAAACAGAAGGGGATTCTGAAGTTGAGTTGGATGACGATGATGATGACGACGATGACGACAGCATTGGAGGAGAAGGAATGCAAGGTGGGAAAGCTGCAAGAGGGCAGAAGAAAGCAGCTCCGAAAGACGAGGAGGATAGCGATTTTTAGATCTGTAAACAGATCTTGTCCTAGCGACGCATTCCAAGATTCCATACTTAATTTTTTTTTAAACATGGCTCTTTTACAAGTTTTTTATCATTCCGTTTTTCAACACACATGTGAATATTGTTTTTCTCAGCACATATTTAGTTATAATGTATTGAAGAGATTTGACAATGTTAGATTTTTTAAAGTGCTTATGTTGCTCTTGTCTGGTTGATATTTTACACAACTGAAGATATGTTTAATCTTAATGCTATTGTTTTTTTGTTTTTTATTACAACATGATTCTGCAACAACAACATTTTGTGGTTTGACTAGTCAAAATATCATTGGTTTATGCAAATGTTCAATAACTTCTTTCATAGCTTCTGTAAACATGATAGTTTCCTGTTCAATGTTTTATTTCAGCTTTGCTCAAATGTGAGCACTGCTTTGGAATTCAGTTTCTTTAATTTAAGATGGATTAATCATAAGCTGCTTCTGACATTTTCTTATTTGGTCATCAGTCTTCAGCTATCTTTACAAATAAATATATCACCAAAACCTTGAAAGCAAAAATTATTAGAAAACATATTTGTAGTTCTTGATAGATGGCTCTTTTTCTTTGTTCTTTTTAGATATGAACAGTAAAATTGACATATAAAATTATTTTGAGTTATAAAGATATTGCTGTCATTATTTCATTCCCAGTTTATTTTGCTGTACATGTTTATTTTAATACTTGGATGAATTAGCAAGCCTGGATTCTATCAAGTTAAAAAAACAACTGAGAAAGGGAAAAGAAAAAGAATGTTTTCACTATAGTGGTATAGTGCTTGCGTACTTTTTGAAGTGTGGAAAATTCAGCATAGATATTTTTTTCCCATTGATTTACAGTTAGTTCCTGTTGCTCACTTAATGGCATAATCTCATATTTAATGTTCAGATTTCCCCTGCTGTTATTTTAAAGGATTTAAAAGATCTTGTGGAGCTTGTTCACTGGTGAAATAATTTTGTTGTATGGAGCAAAATATGTTGACATGCTAAGTATACTCTAGAGAGTAAAATACTTAATAAAAAAAATAACAAGCAAACGACAAAAAGGTTAATATGTAAAGACTTGGAGAAAGATTTTTGTCCCGCTCTGCCCCCCCCCCCCCCCCCCCCCCCCCCTCCCCCCCCTCCTCTCCCCCCTCGCATTATGCTTTTTTATTTACCCTGACTCCCGTATTCCTTAAATCGAATCCAAATCTGACTTTTGACCATGACTTAGTTTTTTTTAGTAATGATTAGAAATGAAATGGTGGCATATTGTCAGGCCATAAAAGTATTATATGAACTACATTTAGTCAAAGTTCATTCCACAGGATGAATGTCAGGGAGCTGAGTGCGTGTGCAAACTGCTGTATCAGGTTGAAACAAAAATGTCATAAAACAATACATTTTGTCTGCATGTGGGTTTAAGTTATTTATATGTTATCACACGGTGCTGGCTTGATTGCAACAACAAAAAATCTGGTTTTAACAGGGCACCTATAATAAAAGGGTGCAATATTTAGTGGAATATTGTGTGGAATGTATGTGGAATCAAGTGTCTTTTGTTTTTCTTTTTTGTTGTTGAATGAAGTGTCTGTTTCTCCTGTTAATCTGCTTGGTACGGGTCTCTTGATGACATTGTCACTTTCAATTACGAAAGGTAAGATTCAGTTCTGAATTTCCTGGTATTTACCTTTGCCAGAGAGTTTGTTTTGGTTTGTACGTTTATTGGTAAACCCCAAATGTCTTGAATCAGTTTTGATTAAGCTTTGCAAACGGGTTAGGATTATTACCCAAAAGACATTCTATTACCGTAAGTTCTGGAATTAATCTAGTGGGTACCATGTTAAAAATGTCCCCTTAAAGTTAAGAGCTGATAAGGATTATTGTTAAAGTTCAAGAATTTTGTCTTGTGCCTTCATAAATGCAAGACTAGTCAAACAAGGGAATGAACTATTGCATGACTTGCTGTATTCTAGTCAAGGCCTGGTTGTCTTCCCACTGGAGTGCTGTGCCATTACTTTAACTCCTTTTTGTTCTCCCAATGATTTAAGCCCATAAGAACCCTTTCTTTTCTTTTCTTTTTTTTAGTCCATAATTAATGTAAGATTCTTTGTTGCACAATAACACATGAGCTTTTAGAGAATATAACTCGTTAGTCTGCAAGTAATTTTTCCTCATAGTCATAGAACTTTTGTTTCATAAAACCTTTGTCTAATGTCTTAGCAAACAGATGATTGGTAACACCATCTGCATCATAGAACCTCTGCATGGTTTGTACATCTCATTCATTCCTCTTTCATGGGCCTATAGCTGGGGGAAACTTTGCCATACCTTAACCCTAACCCATGTGTGATTACTAACTGATGAAGGCTATGAATATTTAATGATTTAGACTGGTTGGGCATTAATTTGCTAAAGCGTGCATATCTCAGACCTGTTTACTCTACTCTTTTCAAGTAGTTTTCTACTCAATTTGGACCTCTACTACTCTTCAAAATTGATAATATTGCTCTGTAATTCTTGGTTGCTACTCATTTTCAGTGAACAGTGTTTGATGGCTTAATGAGTAGGACTACACATTTCACACCAAAACTACTCATTTTAGCTATCCAGACTACTCAAGACTTGTGTAGGGGATAACCAGGTCTGATATCTGTTTAAAGATGGGAAGAAGAAGTTGTTTGGAGATCTGATTACTCTATCACTGGAAGCTAATGCCTTTTTTTAATGTATTTTTCGCAATCTTTGTTATCCGGGTGTGACCCACATAACAAATACCCAGCTACAATGATGCTAACATATGGTGAAGTCGACTCAACAGATTGAAAAAATAAACACCATAAAAATTACATGATGTCAACGAAGCAATCACAGTATTTTGTATGATTTACAATAATGTTGTTATTCTGTGTTGTGAGTGTGTAGCTTGGTTGCACAGTTTTTTTCTTTCATTTGACCATTCCTTGGGTTAAACCACAACATAGTTCTTTTTGAAGGCAATCATATAGCCAATAAAACTTTCCAGTTTAAAGCCTATTAATGAGATTGTTCTTCCTGAACAAACTGTGCTAATCGTATGCCAGAATGAGTTATTTTTGAGAACCGTGCAATTAACATGTGTTCAGTGTTGCTCCAATTAACTGCAAAGAAAAGAGATTACAACAAAATACTTGCCTGTGATATTGAATTTGCCCATGTTTTGGGGTACTTTGTACTTAAAATAATACAGTTGAAGTGATGTAACTGTCATGGAAGATATATTGCTGTGTTCATTTGTATTCAGGTTGAGTGCTGTTTTAATAAATATTGTTGATGGTCACTGCTTTGTTGATTTATTGGGCATGTGATTCTGTCTCTTCTGAAAGAATGGAATACCGTAAAGAATTCTAGGGAGCCCATGCGCATATCTTATCCACAATCCGCAAAATATCTGGAAGTAAGAAATACCCTGTATGAAACACTGAGTGTATGCGGATAGGTTTACACATAAATGTGTACATACCTTCACATTTCTTACTTCCAGATTTTTTGCGCAGATGGAATATGCGCATGGGTTTCTGTGTATATGTGTGCATGTCCTAACGAACCAAACAATGTTATGATATTTTTAGGACAAAAAAGGGTATTTCGCAAAGTCCTGCAAATTGTCAGTACCAATACATTTCACATTTCTTATCATTGAGTTGTACAAACATCTTGTTTGCAAACCTGTCATAATCTACTTTCTGTTTGAAATTTCAAGCCCTAATGCTGATTTTAATACAATGATAAGATTAATTGAAAAGGTAGCCAGCAAGCATTGTTTTGTTTTTTTTATGCATGAAAATGTCCAATAGTAATGAATGATGCTGTACAACATGAATCCACAGGAATCCATTACAACGTTAATTTTACATTTGCATGAACGTCGGTTCATATCATAATCAACAGCAGCAAGAAAAAATTAACCTAGAACATGGTCCCAGCTTGACATCAAATTATCAAGGCTGCAAGTAAACCATTTGACTATGGACCTTGGATAGGACGGGAGTGGAAAGGATCAGTTTGACTTTGGTCTTGTTCAAGCCAAAAACAGTTATAGTGTAGGCAGAACTCAGTTTGCTAGATACCTTGTGCTTCATTTCTATAGTATATTAAAAGGGCACCCTGACGAATTAGTTTTTGCAAGAAACATGTCAAGATCACCAGGAAAACACCCTTTACAGAGATCACAACACTCACTTTGCTCTGGTTTCCTAGAAATCAAACTGTCAAATCGGCGATTCCTCCTTGGCGGAGGTGCTGGAAGTCAGATTCTTTCAGTGAAAGAGAAGGCACAACTTCTCTTTTCTAATGGCTGCCTGAGTTAGACCAAATTGTTTGCACGAAATTTCTGTATAATATAAAAAATAATAAAGAGGCCTGTATTGTGGACATTTTGTGGAAATGATTTGGGCTACAAGTCTTTTTATGCAGTTTTTATACAGTTTACCAAAAGGAGTTTCGCTCACAACAAAGGAAATAGCTCCAAAATGTTTTTACTGCACTACAAAGAAGAAAAAGCTTCAAGCCCTCATTGACCTCCACCCACCCCGTCCAAAATGGCTTCTCTCTCCGGCAACTCCGCCAAGGAGGAATCACCGTTTTGACAGTTTGATTTCTAGGAAACCAGAGCAAAGTGAGTGTTCCGATCCTTGAACAGCCTGTCTTTCTGGTGACCTCGACGTGTTTCTTGCAAAAACTCATCCGTCAAGGTGCCCCTTTAAGTTGAATGGTTTGAGTCGACGTCGGTCGTAGTGGATACACACATTCACCACACACTGGCTTCTCTAGCATGGTGTTGTGGCTGGTCGTTGATCATTGGAACTGTAGGGTCTACTGAGTTTGACATTCTGATAAATAAAATGGTTGTAAAACATAAATGAGTCATAGCAATAAATTAACTTGGATTACAACACTGACAAATGTCTGTGGTGTGGTGTGTCCATGTTGCATTCACTGCAGTTTGTACATGTATGTTCTCTCTTGTCACCAACATTTGAAAGAAAGAAAATTGTTTATGAAACTCATAATTTTTTTAATAAAATATATATGACAAGGTAAAGTCAGAAGCGCCAATTGAACCAATGCAAGAAACACAGAAGACCCCGCTCTCTTTCTCTTTCTGACTTGCACACACACACACACACACACAATTTCAATTTAATAATAATCCTTTGACCCCTCCCAGGGGCATGGAGGATAAACAGAATATAAAACAAGTGGCTACAAGCAAAAAAATAAACATTCGTCAAACAAACTAAACTGCAGTCTATTGTCAAACAACTTTTCCTGATCTTATAAATTTTGCAATTTTCAATTGGAATTTTGGCTTGGACATAAACTGACAAAAGTAAAAAACTAATTTCTTATTTATTTAATACCTCGGTAAAATGTCTCGATGTTAGAACTTCAAAATATGGACATTCAATTGCAAAATGATATTCATCACCAATAACACCCATATCACATTTGTCACACAAATGGTCCTGTCGGTCAAGTCCAAGTGATCTTCCTTTATCCTTTTACCCCTATTGGGGTGCGGAGGATACAACACAAAACAAAAATGATACATTGGGTCACATCTTCAAACGATAATAAGAAATGAAACTAATTTTGATATTAAAAATGACGTTTCATTTAATCATTTAAGTCAGAATAACAAATGTACGTTTTTGGAAGTGGATAAATTATTCACATCAAATGCATTTGCAGCCTTCGTCCGGGCCACTGGGATTCCTGTCTGAATAAACGATGAAGAAGAAGAAATGCATTTAAGCGATTTTTTTAAGTTGTGTTTTCTTGTTAGCATGGAACAGATTGCAAAGATTAAACATTGACTAATTTTTATATTTAAAATGACGTTTCATATAATCATTTAAGTCAGAATAACAAATGTACGTTTTTGAAAATAGATAAATTATTCACATCAAAGGCATTTAAACAATTATAGTTATGTTTTCTTGTTAGCATGGAACAGATTGCAAAGACATTGATTAACAAGATTGATATTTTTTAGCAATAAACATTCTCCGAAGTAGATCAAATTTTGAGCATTGCAAAACAAAATGAAACTCATCACCGACAGTATTCATTGTACATTCTACACTTTCTGATTCTACCAAAGATACTGAATGTGTATCTTTAATTTTAAGATAAGAAGCGTGAAAATCCATTTAACGTCCTCCGGTCTGAAAGAGACACATATATATAAAGTAGATATAAAGATCTATTAGTAGATATAAAGATGGTGGGAACGATCCTGGAGGCAGTGCAACTCCAGGAAAGTCCCGAATTTTTAGCGATACAGATGTATAGTGATCAACTAAAGCTAAGAAGCTTTCTATATAAATACTACATATACTAATGGGAGGTAATCAGGTCAGAGGAATTTGGGTAAAGAACCAGGATTTACCTCCCATGAACAAACTAATGGGAGGTAATCAGGTCAGAGAAGTTTGGGATTTACCTCACTTTCAACTGCTATGAAAGCCCTATTTTACAAAGTAAAAGATGATTGGTCCGTAATGTCCCAAAATCTGCAACAAGAAATTTGATTTGTTCAGCCATCCATAAATATAAGCTGCACCTGTAGCAGACTGTCTTTCCGTCTGGGTTCTTCTGCCGCGTGGATCGAAAGGAAAAAGGAAAATAACAGAAGTAAGTTCGTAGTAAGTTCGTACGTGTGTGGTCTGCCTTTCGACATGTATTCTAAAATGTGTGCTGTCATTTAACTGTCTGTAAAAATGTCTATAATAATCTTTTACCCTTCTTATGTATTTTCGTGGCATTTGAAGTGATTGATGATGAAATCGTGCCATTCGCGCCATTTCAATGAAAGCGAAAGTCACTTAGTAACTGACTTAGGACCCTACTCTACTGACTTTCCTTCTTCTTCGCTTAGGCAGCCAACTTCATCACGTTCACGTTGAAGATTCTGCTGCACTTTAGGGGGTAGTACGAAAAAGAAAGAAAAAATTCAGCAAAGATACTGAGGCAAGGAACAAAATTGAATAAGAAAAGAAATACCTGAGCACAGTGCCCGTGACTGGCGTGAGTGAGTACTTATGTCATAAGTTATCATAAGTTATGATAATGAGTTGAATTACATAGAAGAAATTTAGATATTCTTCTTTTGAACACAAATCACCCTATGTTTTAGTCATGCCGTCTAAAAAGACTATTTAAGTGACTTGAGGTTGTGCAGTGCTTCCTAACTTTTTAATTTAAAAAAAATAAAAAAGACTGGTGACACGGGGCGAGTTTCTCTAGATAACAGTCGCCGCATGAATAACGCTCACTGTAAACAGGGCCTAAGAAACACAAGTTCTTGTCTGATTGGTCAAATTTTTTTTATTTTAAGCAAACTAATGGACCAATCAACAACAAGAACCGTATTCACCCCCTACTAGTTCCGGATAGTTCGCCGCTTGTCACCTTTCGACTGAGAGCAAAACGCCATGCAAACTATCGGCAAACGAAGGGTGTTTTTTAGACCGTTTTTGCCGATTTGAGCGAGCGCGACGAAACGTTAGCCCTTGTCACTGTGAAACTCGCCCCTGATCAATTTTTTATTTTTCATAAAAATTTTAGCGTCCAGACAATGCTAGTAGACTTGGTAGTAGGCCTAGTGGTTAGGGCTAATATAGGCCTCGCGGCCCTTTTACACAAAGCTATCTGCATTATCAACGCCAATGGGATTTTTTTTCAAGTTATGAACTCGCTGCTACTCCTATCCCTTTCTCCAGGTCGGGATGGGGTCAGATAGGGATAGGATTAGGGTTGGGATTAGAAATGAAATAAAGTCAGGACAAAATCAGAAAATGTCCGCTTGCCGTTGCCGTCATCCAATAAAATTGCTAGTAGCTGACGTCGATACTGCAGATCAAGATAGCTTTCTGTCCCCTTTACGCCCCCTCTCGATACATTTGCATTTGTCTAATATTTGGTGGATTGCATTGCATTTATAATTTTCCTAATATTTGGAATATATTTGGCTTGTGGGACCTGGAGCAAGTTATGCAGGAACATTTTTGTGGATGGAATTCTATGCCCCATCGTTTCTCCCAAGTAGCTAAGGTGTTTAGAGTCTTCTTGGAGTGTTTTACAGTCTTCTTTGCCATTGATCTCTCTGTATATGATGCAATCAGTGAAAAGGCGTGTTCTGGATTTCAGCTGGTCGGGCGTAGATCATTGATAAACATCAGGAATAATATCGAGGGCCGAGGACTGTTCCTTGTGGGACACCGCTGATGACTGCTGTTATGTCTGACTTGGCGCCGTCGACGACGACCTGCTGGGCGCGGCTTGACAGGAATGCCCTGATCCACATGAACGTAGACTTTCCCTAAGCATCCTCCGTCATCGTGCTGACGATTCTGATTCTGACATTAGTCGGATTTGCCGAACTTGCCCGATAAATTTAAGAGGCTGAGAATTTCATACCATATTTTGTATTGGTATCCTGATTTAGTGATTATACCTATGGCTACACCCTGCTTACCCCATATATACCCACCACCACCACTTCCTTCCCCTTGAACACTTTCTGTCCCCCTTTCCCGCTCCATCACTCACTACAACATTTCCCCCCTAGCCTCACCCATCGCATGCAGTGATTTTTTAATTGCATTGCCAACAGGCCTGAGTCAGTGAGTACCTCCTTGGTGAAGGTTTGCACTGGAAGGTCAAAATGTATAAATCTTTCTTTTCTTCATGCCTAGCGTGATACAAATATATAATAATATATGGCCATACTTATGCTGGCCACCGCCAATGGTTTTCACTGTATGGCCACCAGTTTTTGGACCAGACTGTACAGTGTACTTTCTTGGTGGCCGTGTACACTGGATATAATTCAAAATGTGCCTCACTGCCTTCCTCGAGTGATGCTATTAAAAAACCCCACATACATAGTATTAAATGGGGTCTCTCAGTCTCACTCTGGCCAATGGTTTTCAGCCCAGTGAGTACTTCTTTGACAGAGGTTTGCACTGGAGGATCAACATATATCCCACTGCATTCCTTGGGTTATAACTAACTTTTAAACTAAGGATGTACGGCCGACAGTTTGCAGCCTAAGGCCACCGATTAGCATACAGACACTGAGACAAACAGACATGCTAATGAAAGCAGTTTGATTAGCGTTGTTTCAGTCTGTGGCAAAGTGTTTATACCATTTTGAGTAATGTGTGCGCGCTTTGATTTGATTGCTATCAAGATTTAATGCCATATCAGTGCTGTATGTTGTTGTTGAGTACCTTCTAGGCGGAGGTTTGCACTTGAGATTCAAATTGTGACTGACTGCATTCCTTTTGGTGATACTGATCGAAAATATATGTGGTTAAAAGGGGTGTGTTGGGCTAATGGTTTTCATGCCACAGCCACCTGTTTTCAAACACATACATAGAGTGAACATTATTACAGAAGTATAGATGTCTTGGAGTGTAAGACCAGTGGTTTTGGAACATGTCCTACTGTACATCCATAAATGCAATATAACATTGTCTGTTATTAACAGACAACTTTGTTCTATACTTTTGAAATGATAACTTCAGAAGCCATGCAAGCTTTAGGTGGAAAACTAATGGTAGAGACTCTACCGTAGAGGTTTTGGGAAACTTGGTAGTTGAATAATAAACTAACAACCCCTTCTTAGTCTGGAATATGTGGGTCAGGCTTACACAGGGTAGTTAAATATACATTGATAGCTTTGTTTGTCAAATTGTTTGGCTTGTGCCAGTTTGTTATCTGTACAGGTCTGTAAGTGGACCATACAGGTTAGCAACTTGAACATTCGCAAGTGTGTCAACGTAACAGCTTTTTAAGCTGTCCGGTCCCTTCGCTGGTTGGTCAGTGACCTAGTGCCTTTCCAGCTATTTTGTTTACCCCCAGGAGACCGCTTGTGTACAGAGATGTAAAAGTTCAGGAACCTAGAACAATTTATCATGGTCAGATTATAAAATGGGTCAGGTAGGTGGGTTTTTGTGTGTGTGTGTTTTACAGCGTCTGTTTTTATAGGTGGCTACAAGTCGGTTTAAACTGGTTATTCACTTATCTGCTCTTGGTGGGTTTCAACAGTCAGGCAGGTGAATTGTTGAACCACTTTTTGTAGTGCCAGTTCTATAAGAACAGGACTACATTACGATGGGGATGAGGGCTGTGCGTTTCCTGCTGTCCGTGTGTATGTATGTGCGTGTGTGACCAAATTGTGTTCCCTGTCATAGCGCCTAAACCACTGAACCAATCTTATCGAAACTTGGCAGAATTGTTTCTTAGGGTGCCTAGATGCTGCACGTGCATAAATTATCGCTTGACGTGCGACATTGAAAACCTAAAATCTTTAAGGGGCCATAGCTTCTGCACCGTTGGACTTATAGTCTTCAAACTTGGCATGTAGGTGCATTTGCTTGTGACAATTCTGATGATGGGGTGGGTACCAGGACATTTTTAGACCTTCAAAGTGGTTGGGGTCTAAAACTTGGTGTCTATGTCATATTTTTCTTGACAGAAGCGCTTCAGATTTGTGTGGTGGTGTATTACCTACAGTAGAAGACACCTGAGCATAAATTAAGACCTTCCAAAATGAGGTCTTATCAGGGAGGTAATTTTAATACTTTCAAAGAAGGGCAATGTCTCAGAGAAGTAGGTCTTATGTGGGAGGGAGTCTTATAATGAGAAGTCTAATAAGGGAGGTTCCACTGTATACAACAATATTTTGTAATTCAGTGGAAGCTCTCTATTATGACCTTGAAAAATCAGCCCCCAAAAAGGTCTTAATAGGGAGGTGGACATTCAGTAGTCCAGATATGAAGGGGGGGGGGGATCGGTGAAAATGTTATGGCTCACATCTGTTGTTGTCTTACCCTGGCTAAAAGACTCCAGGGATCATCACAACAGCAGAAGCACTTGAACACTATGCTAGGGGTGAGGACATTACGTGTGTGACCGTTTTTGATTACCCCGCCACGTGCGCAGCCACACTCCCGACTACAGGGGATTTTGGAGACTGACGATGTTATGCTAGGAGCTTGTCATGGCTAAAGATAATCCCCGCACAACTATGCATCTGAGCATAGCAACATTTTGATGTAGCCTTGGTGTTCTAGCCTATGTCGATTGGTCTGACAAAGCCTTAACTTAAGCCCAGGTGAGCTCACATAGATCTAAGAGTCTTAATAGGGAATGTCTTAATATGGAGATTCCACTGTATGAGCTTATTCATATTGAGTCGCTTTATTACTGTCAAGTATTCAATGACACTCGGGCATCACATGGAGCATAATTATGATCAGCCGATGGCATTTGTCATTAAGTCACATGGTGACATGTGTTAAAGCACTAACAAGCAAGCAGTTATTTGAGACATGCACATGCGCACACGCACACACACACGCACACACACACACACGCGCGCGCGCGCGTTGTCTAGCAGTTAATCGCCACATGTTACAATCGCCCCAACTGTTAACCCCACCCTTTTCATCTTTCCTTGCGCCACTCCAGTCCAGTCCTTTATAGCTTGACTGTTTTAATATATTTGCTCTGTATGTGATGTGTGTGTGTAATTACCGTAGAGCTGAAGTTTTTAAGAAGAGAGAATGGTCCATCCCTCTTAATAATATCTATTGTGAAAAATTTGACTTTCCTGGTGTTGCACTGCCTCCGGGCATTGCCTCTAGGATCGTTCCCACCATCTTTATATCTACTAATGTCCCATATGTGTCCGCTTCAGACCGGAGGACGTTAAAACAGATTTTTCTTCTCCATCCCTCTTTTTGTTGTGAAGAGGTAGACGTTGCTTTGAAATAGATGTGTTCGTGACTTGGCTGTTGCAGGCATACAGTCAAACAACCTTGATTCACAATGGCGGGACGCTTCTGGCTTCAAGATGACATGAAGGACGATGATCCGGAAATGTTTGAGCTCATCTCCATGGAGAAGCGGCGTCAGCTGAAGGGTCTGGAGATGATAGCGTCAGAGAACTTCACCAGCAAGTCTGTGCTGCAGGCCCTGGGATCCTGCCTCACCAACAAGTACTCCGAGGGCCAGCCAGGGCAAAGGTCGGTTTGAACTCCTAAGTGTTACTTGGGGTATTTGGTATTATTTTCTTGTCATAAAGACTCGTCTGTCTAAAATCATGGGTGCTACTCTGTCAGTTTTACACTGATTTCAGTATTTTTAATTTTACCAGAAACTACTTCAGGTGTTTTTTTAATTCATCCAAAAAAATTCTTTAAAAATGGCCACAAGCGGTTTGGTGCGTTTTGAACTTAGTCTAGTTGTTCTAATTTGGAAGTTTACAAAGGCAATGTAATAATTTTGCAAGGCTTATCGCACTCGAACTGTCTCTGTCTACTATTTTAACTGTGTGTCTGTCTTGTTATATCTCTCTCTTAAGTTGCCCCCCTGAATCGTCTGACAGGGTTCTGCCCCTGTACTCTGCCGGGGCCATGGGTCCCCGGACCCCAGCCTTTCAGGGGGTTTTCATTTTGGGGAGTTGCACCCATGTAAAATTCGGCTGCTCCGACCTGAAGAATGCGTAGCCACTAGTGCCACACCTCCCATTGGTGGTTGGGGTGGTGTGTGTGTGTTATTGAAAGAGCTTGGGATGTATAGCTAACCGGCCAATCTATTCTATCATCCTTACCATTCCACTACTAAGTGCATATTTGTACAAGATTAGCTTGGAAGACAGAACAAAATCCAGAGTGTCTTACTACCACAACTCCCAATCCACGTAACTTCCGGTGTAGCAGACTACTCACTTTCTTTCAAGCTAGCATGGAAGGCAGGCTTGTTATTCTGTTTCTCCAGGAATTTTTTCTCCTGCTTTCAGCTTTATGAGTGTCTTTTGTTTTCCTTTAGTTTTCTTTAAGCCACACGTCGACTTGTTTGCAACTCGCTTCAGCCGGCGTCTTCCGCTCTTCGTCTCCCCGATGGCAGATCCCTTGGCATGGGCAAGGAATGCCTTCAGTCTCCAGTGGTCGGGTCTGTGGGCCTACGCCTACCCACCCACAGCTCTTCTTCCAAGGGTGTTGGAAAAGTGCGCTCGGGAGCGTCCTGCTCTCATTCTCATAGCGCCAAGATGGGAAAACAGTCCGTGGTTCCCCGAGCTGTTAGCTCTCACCCACGTGCCGGGTGTTCCCCTCCAGTTGACCCCAAGGTCTCTGGTTCAACCGCGCACAGGCGTTCCGCATCGAAATCCTGCCGTCCTTCATCTGACCGCTTGGCTACTTTGCGGTCAGGGTTGCGGTCACAGGGTCTGAGAAGTGAAGCCATTGAAGTGATTCTTCAATCCCGCCGTCAAAGCACTAATACCTTGTATTCCTTGCGTTGGACCTCTTGGTTCAATTTCTGTACAGTTGAGTCTTTTTCACCTTTGCACCCGACTGGTGCTCAGTTTGTTTCCTTTTTGTCTCATTTGCATAATGAGAAGGGCCTCTTGGCCCAAACTTTGTCAGGTTATAAGTCGGCGGTTATTAGCACTATTTCTATTGCTACTGGTCGTCAACCTTCCTTTGCTTCTTCTGTTTTGGTTTCCCATTTTTTGGATGGTTTGCGTAATAAGTCAATTCGCCCGACCATCAGACTTCCGCAATGGGACGTTTTTCTTGTGCTTCACTTTCTCAGGTCAGAATGTGAACCGCTTTCTTCGTTATCTTTTAAGCTTCTTTCTTTTAAGACGCTTTTCCTTGTTAGTCTTGCCTTAGCGAGACGTGTGAGTGGTATCCACGCTCTTAGTGGTTTAGTTAATGATTATGAGTTCGCGGAGGATGGTTCCTCGATCTCCCTGTCTTTTCTACCGGAATTCCGTGCGAAAAATCAATCGGCTCAGCAAGCTTCTCCGTTGGTTGTTATCGAGAGTCTCTCTAACATCCTCGCTCCGGACGATGAGGATAGATGTCTGTGCCCGGTTCGCTGTTTGCGCACGTATCTCCTTCGGTCAGCCTCGTTCCGTAGCCAGAAGCGCCGCCTTTTCATTTCTTTGAATTCCAATTATTCAAGCGATATCCGTAAGGCCACTTTGGCTCGCTGGTTAGTCGAGTTGATTCGACTAGCCTACTCCCACGCCGATCGTTCTGCGCCCCCAGGTATACGGGCTCACGAAGTTAGGGCTATTAGCACCTCACTAGCCTTGGTCAGGGGTGTTCCAGTCCCTGCCATTATGTCCTCCGCCTTCTGGAAGTCGGAGACTACCTTTACCTCTTACTATCTGCGCGCGTTTTCCACTCTCCGGCAGGACAACACTTTTGGTATTCGCCGTGCTGTGTTGTCCTCCAAGACGGTGTCCTTTTGAGGTATGACTTTTGTCTGTTTGTTTTTATAGACTTATTTTAAGTCTTTTGGGGGATATGTAACATGCTTTGCGGATTTACCTTCTTATTCTGAGGGTATGTGTGTGTTTATGTGATATCTCTGTCATGGTTTGTTCCGTGGTCTCAGAGTAGTGCTTTACCATTACCCTCCTCCTTGTTGGTAATCTTGCACTTTGTAGTGGAATGGTAAGGATGATAGAATAGATTGAGGAATTTTTATTAATTCTACTATCTATTTTATCTATATACTTACCATTCCACTACATTTAATTGACCCTCCCACCTCCCTCCTAATGGTTTTTGAATGTGTACCTTCCCTTTTATTGGGTGCTTGCTTTCAAGAAAGTGAGTAGTCTGCTACACCGGAAGTTACGTGGATTGGGAGTTGTGGTAGTAAGACACTCTGGATTTTGTTCTGTCTTCCAAGCTAATCTTGTACAAATATGCACTTTGTAGTGGAATGGTAAGTATATAGATAAAATAGATAGTAGAATTAATAAAAATTCCTCATTTTCAACTTGAGAAAAAAATTAAATCCCATTCAATTGAGTAACAAACTGAAGAGGGTTTGTGTCTTTCATGGCTATTTATAAAGGATACAGTTTTTCTAAAATTCTGATTTAACTTTCAGAGTTAAAATAAAAGTAGGTATTTTAAAGTAGAAATATAAATATCAGGTTATGAAAATTCATTTTTGTCCATATGACTTCAAATAGGTTTTGGAGTCTTTAACTTTCACACAGTTAAACCACGTATTTCTTCCATCTCTTGACCAGGTATTACGGCGGCAACGAGATCATCGACCAGGTGGAGCCCCTGTGCCAGAAGCGTGCTTTGGAGGCTTTTGGAGTCTAACTTTCACACAGTTAAGCCACATCTTTCTTTCATCTCTTGACCAGGTATTACGGCGGCAATGAGATCATCGACCAGGTGGAGCGCCTGTGCCAGAAGCGTGCTCTGGAGGCGTACGGGCTGGACCCCAGCGAGTGGGGCGTCAACGTGCAGTCCCTGTCGGGGTCGCCGGCCAACTTCGCTGTGTACACGGCGGTGGTGGAGCCGCACGGGCGCATCATGGGGCTGTACCTGCCCGACGGGGGCCACCTGTCCCACGGCTTCATGACGCAGAACAAGAAAGTGTCGGCCACCTCCCTCTTCTTCGAGTCCTTCCCCTACAAGCTGGACCCGGCCACGGGCCTCATCGACTACGACAAGCTGGCCGAGAACGCCAAGCTGTTCTTGCCCAAAATGATTGTCGCTGGTTAGTGGTGGATTTGTGTTTTCAGATTAAAGTAGGTAGATTAATGGTGATTGTTTTCGAGGATGACCTCAGTGGTATTGAGTTTTACCCAGACACAAGTAGATTTGTTTTGCAAATAGATTAATTTCTTAGCTAGAGCATTAAGAAGCTAGACCACCAGCCGCGCGGCAGCATTTTCATGTCCCTTGACCTATGACCTTGATTTTCGAAATGCACAATTTGAGTGTCCTGTGTTCAAGCATTATCGTGTCAGGTGCTCGACAGCATTTTTGGGTCCAGTGACCTTCATTTTTTAATTTGGCCGAGATATTCTTAGTACCTCTCCGCATGCAAAATTCGAGTGTCCTGGGTCCCTCCGTGTAATCGTGCCAGGTGCTTGCAGCATTTTCGGCGCCTATGACCTTCATTTTAGATCTTGGCCTAGATATCTTTAGTAACTATCTGCATGCAAAATATGAGTGTCCTAGGTCCCTCCGTTATCATGCCAGGTGTTCGGCAGCATTTTCAACTCCAGTGACCTTGACCTGTGACCTTCATTTTTGAATTTGGCATAGATATCTTTAGTACCTATCCGCATGCAAATTTGAGCGTCCTAGGTCCCTCCGTTATCGTGCCAGGTGTTTGGCAGCATTTTCTGCTCCAGTGACCTTGACCTTTGACCTATGACCTTCATTTTCGAACTAGGCCTACATATTCTTAGTACCTATCCATGCACAATTTGAGCATCCCACGTCCTTCATTCAAACGTTATCGTGTTAACATAGTCAGATCGACAGTCGGCTTCAGAATCCACTTAAAACATTACCAGCTTCGTTCGCGGCTGGTAAACATTTTTCTACATTCAATATTGATTCTTAATTGATCCGGATTTCTTATGCTAAGAAATACTTCTCTGGTGCATTAATACATTCAGGCAAGTGAATAACTACAGATCAGGTTTGTTGTTGATTTATTAGAAATATGGTTTTTTTTAAATGCTGTCATTTCGGACTTATGTCTGTATATGTTAAAAAAAGAAGAAAAAAGTGCTCAAATTATGTAATTGTCAGTAATGCTGCATTTTCATAATGAACCGTTTTATATACTTATACTAGGCATCAGAATTGTCAGAGGATTAATAATTTTTGACAGAGGATTGGCTTCTCTTGTCAGAGGTTTTGCCTTTTTATTGAGTGTTATTTAAATTGCATTTTAAAGTGATTTCTCACTGTATTAAGCCTTATTGGTGGTGTTCAGAACTGATTTCAGTGTTGCCCCTCTATACCACAGTTTTCAGAGGATTGGACTTCAGACTATTCTGATGCCTATTATATGTCCCTGGGGGACACACACCCTCCCTTCCCCCCTCCCCCCATATTAGTTTCACTGTGTGTTGACAGCAATGTCTACGTCAGCTTTGTTGCGAGAGAGTCAGACAGAGAGAGAGTGTGTGTGTGTTGATGCTTTCTTCAACTGATTGTATTTTGTATTGTGTTCTTGGGTGGGGTGAGTGGTGGTTATGGTAACGGTGTGTGTGTGTGTGTGGATATGTGCGTGTGGGTGGTGTGTGTATACATGCCTATTTTGCATGTGTGTGAGCGATTACTTGTTTTTGTTTTTGAATTTCTTGCTTTTAATTGTTGTTAAGCGCATAGAGCTCCACATTTGGTGGAGGAGTGCGCTATGTAAATGATTCACTATTATTATTATTATTATGATTATATATAATGATCGTTCTGTTCCCCCCCTGTTCCCAGGGATCAGCTGTTATTCCCGTGACCTGGACTACAAGCGTTTCCGTGAGATAGCGGACGATGTGGACGCCTACCTGATGGCGGACATGGCCCACGTCAGTGGTCTGGTGGCGGCGGGTGTGGCACCCAATCCCTTCCTGTACTGCGACATCGTCACCACCACCACGCACAAAACCCTGCGTGGGGCACGCTCAGGCATGATCTTCTACAGAAAAGGTTTGTTCGTTCGGAAATGGGTTGTACAAACGGAATGCATTTTTAAATTAAACCTGACAAAAATAAAAAAGTAGTAAAGAAACTAAATGGTTTAAAAGTGTTTGTTTTTTGTTTAATCTAATGTTTGCGATTTGTTATTTTCATGTGCTTATGTTTACTTCAGTGGTAGAAAATGGAAGTGTGAACATTTCTAGAAAACACCACTACCATTCTTCAGGTCATGGAAATACTTAACCTGGTTTGCTGCCTTACTGTATTACCGTATTTTACAAAGACCTGCCTACTGCTACGATTTGGCCGTAGCAGCTACGAAAAATAAGTCTTTGCTACGGAGCTACGGCAACCTTAACGTTGCTACGGAAAAAAACTTGCCGCCGCATTTTATTTTTGCTTTAAGTATATAATGCCGTTCCTGGTTTTGTCTGTTTCTAAGAGCAGACGCCGTGTCATGCGCGATAACCTAGTCACTTCCGTTTTTATCAGAGTGACTGCGCATGCGTTCTTATTACTTTTCTCTGGAAAAAATGGCGGACTCCAGCAGCAGTAGCGATTCGGGAGATGTTTCAAACGAAGAAAAATGAACCCAAACCAGAAAACGAAACTCATCTGGCACACCATCTTGTTCTAATAAACAAAACATCAAAATAGCTTACACGGAAGAGTGGCCTTGCATCGTCAGAAGTCGACTCGGTGCGAACCATGCTCGCTGCAGTGCAACCTCTGCCATGCGGACTTCTCTGTGAATCATGGCGGTAGAGATGATTGCCGTCAACACGTTCAATCGGCGAAACATAGAAGCAGTGCATTTCGGCTCAGGAAGAGAACAAATCGATTGCCGTCGTTTGTGGATGCTATGAAAAAATTTGCCATGCTACTGAAAATTGATGGCTGGGCTACTGATTGGGAAAATACCAAGTAGGCAGGTCTGTTTACAGACTATAAGGCAATACTTTTTTTTTAGACTGAGACCCCTGCGCCTTATAATGTGACTAATAATATAGTAAGAAACTATAACAAAATCAAAATTTTGTGTAAAATTGGGGTGGTGCGCCTTATACCATAGTTGGGAAAATACAGTACTCGGTGCTATCTAGTTTTTGTTGTTTTTGATTTTTTAAATAACATCATACTGCAGGCAATTAATTGTGCCATGCACAGCTGTTTCGGGAGGAACATTTAGTTTATCTTTATTTTCAGAAGTTTTTTCAAGCCAACTTTAGTTTACCATAAGTAACTTTTCATAAATAACAGTCCAGAATATGTTGTGTGACTAAATTAGTTGTATTCAGTGGACATTGCTGGATTTTCACTCATGGGCAATTTTATTTATGTTTGCGATACTAAGTGTATTATTCAAAAACATTTTGTACTAAATATGTTGCACGATACTGCGCAACAAAATAAGTTTTGACCGTAAATCTGATGGAAGAAGTATGTTAAAGATACAATGAAGAACATGCAGCCAAAATATTTTTACAGACAACAGCTCGGTGTAGCTTTTATCTAAGATTTCTAGATTGTCTTTTAACTAAATAGTTTGATTTTGTGCGGGACGGAACAGCTGTGCATGAAGTTGCAGTGGTATCCTGTCGGGTTGAAACAATGTATTGTACAAACTGTTGCAGGTGTGCGCAAGGAGCTGAAGAACGGGGAGAAGGTGATGTACAACCTGGAGAGGAAGATCAACGAAGCCGTGTTCCCTGGGCTCCAGGGCGGCCCACACAACCACCAGATCGCCGGTAACTATCCACAAAGGGAACTGACATCACCTCACAACTAGATTATTACATGATAAAACAAATTTTAGAACAGTTTTACTCAGCCTCGGAGCTTTCGGGGGCGTCGCGCTCCCTTTGTCAGCTGCTGAGAGGCCACTGGCGGTTCAGTGCACACGATAGTGAGTGCAGCTCAAGGCTACACCCACGATTATTACATCAATAAATTGCTTCCGACTGTCAGAGATGCAATTTGAATATACAACAGACCTGCCTACCCATACGATTTTTCTGTATTTTGTACACGATTTTGAGCCCCAGTACTGCAGTACAGTCAATGGAAAATTAATACGGCAAAAATTTGAACTTAAGGTCTTCTAAGATCTGTCAAAATCGAGTGTTTTTCGTCATTTCGCATGGCGGCTTAATGTTCTGTAATGTTCCGTTTTGGGGTCTCCTTGCAAAATACGGAATTTTATTTCGTGGAGTACCTAAAAAAGAAATTGGGGGTAGGCAGGTCCAGACCTGTTTACCATTCCGGTTTAGCCGGAAATTTGCTAAAATTCCGGGTAAAATAGTAAACTCCGGGTGAACGCTGAAAATTCCGGATTTCGAAAAACCGTCTATTATTTGTTTCCGTTCGTAGGAAAAGACGCAAGGGTTGACCGAAACGTGTACCTAACACGCTACGTCATCAGAAAAGGGGTTGTGATTGACGTCACATGCATTAAATGCTGCATTTTCATTGGTTAAAGGGGTGAAATAATGTTTTTATTTTGGTCGATCTATTTCGGGACTGAGCAAATGGCGGCCAGACTTTTACTGTCGATTCGAAGAGCTTTCCAGGCAATTTTGTAATGGTAGAGATTGTAATTAGGGCTTGAAATGAGTCAATTTAGATTATATTATCACTGGAAAATACAATGATGTGAGAATTTTGAAGTTTTCAACGGAAAATGAAGTGAAAATTGATCGCGATGGCGCCGAGTTGCAACTTGGCATCCGCCGGTCCGCGGCCGAGTGATTTTTCTCTGTCCCATCGTGGACATTTCCAGGTATTTTGCTTTTTCCAGCTTGTTTTATACTAAAATTGACTAAGAATTAGTGACTGAATTTACTAATAAAACTTTTCTGGCAAAATTGAGCCAAGAAATCATCACAATATTGAAAATCGACGCCGATGTTCGCGGAAAGGAGAAGAACAAGAAACCGCTTTATCGCAAGTCGTGTACAGATCATGTGAATTCCGGTTTTTGTTCTCAAATTCCGTTTTTTGGTGTGGCAAATTCCGGGTTTTTCGTTATAAGGGTAAACAGGTCTGCAGGTCTGATACAACTTAGGAATCAATCATCAGATTGCCAGTAATCATGTAGAAAAGAATTAAGATTTCTTTTCTAATAGGGTTTGTCTTAATGTTATGAACAGATGTCCATAAATTTGTAAAACTCTGATGACAGCAAACTTTAAAAAAATGATGTAGGTATCTGAGATCATGAAAAGCATTTGGTTGTTTTGGGTGAAAGTATTTTTTTTAAATGTGTGGGGAGGGGAGGATGAGGGGTGTTTGTATGGGTTTTTTAAAATACTACTGCATAAACAATAATAATGCTTTTGTTTGACCTTTTTGTTGACACTTGATTTTTTTAACCAAACAGAATTAGAAAGCTGTAATCAATGTAAACACCTATAATTGAGCATACACCACCCATATTTTTTTCCATTCATCTTTGACATGAAATCCAGTAACGAAGCGACGTATGACGGTGGCAGTTTATTTGCAACTGAAGGTTAACCCTTTCATCGCCACTGTTGCTTCTTGGCACCACAATGATTTAATACCCATGTCACTGAAAGGCATCAAATGAGGGTCTGGTATCCAGTGACCTTATGTTCTTAAATTTGGGAGGTAAGGATAGGCCCTATTTTATGCATGTCAAAGGGGAATCCTTAATATTGCAGACACAATATTTTCTCTAAGCTTAATGGTAAATGTTGGCTGAGGAATGGCTAGCGTTGAAAGGGTTAAATGAATGTTTATTTGTGCATTTCAGCTGTGGCAGTGGCTCTGAAACAAGCCAGAACGCCAGAGTTCAAGGTGTACCAGCAGCAGACGCTGGCCAATGCCAGAGTGCTGGCCAAGGGACTCATGGACCACGGCTACAAGATTGTGTCAGGTGAGGGTTGAAATCAATGTGTATCTGCCGTTGGTATGGTGTGCAGCTGGCCGATGATTGCAATTGAAGCAAACGTGCCTCCTCCGAAATCGGAATGTGTCGGCTGTACGCAGCGGGGAAACCAGTGAAAACTGAAAACGGACACATACGTACTTTACTGAGTACGTACATTATTGAGGGCAGAATGAAAAAAAGCCTCGTTAGCTTATTCTTTAACCCTCAATAAAGATTATTTTGACTTGATTTACCCATTGTGGCCTTTTGGCCTGGGAACGCAGAAGAAGAAGAAGCAAACATGCTAAATTAGTTGTTCTTTCTTAACCCTAAGGCCGGATTCATATCAGACGCGTAAGTTTTGTACGAAAACCCTAATAATAAAAAGTTGGCGCATATAGGGGAAATTCAGACACGTGCGCAAATCTTTTCCCTTATTTGTTTCACTTATTTATGGATTGCGCACAGGTTTCCGCATGGAATATCCGCTTATGTGTGTACATGGCCTATTGCATTCGCATTTGTTACAGAAATAACTTCTTCGAGTGTTCAGATTCTTTCACATTTTCGTGAAAATCTGATCTTTTGAAACACACAGAGCACCATACAGTTACCATCGCATCATTGCAAGTGAGAAGCTTCTTCATTGTGTGTGTAACAAGCCAGAACTTTAGTGCGTGATGAAAATGTCATCAGAGGGGGTCTCAGAGTGGGGGCAAGCTACTGGTGGTTTGGGGCTGCTTGAATACACAGAGGTAACTTCCGGCTGACCGGTTTTGGCCGGAATAAATGCAAGAGGGTTAACAAATACAAAAAGACTGGGTGCCACATTTATTGGTAGCTGTTTCATTTGGTCACTGGATGAAAGAAGAAGATTTTAATTGGTTCCGACTCGCATGAGATGAAAGAAAAAGGAGGATGGCGGGGGGACATGAGTTCAACATGATGGAAACAATGCAGTTGGAGTTTAAATCGGCAATTCTTAGCTGAGAAATAGCTCATTATTGGAATATTTTTTGTTAATGTTCTTGCAGCATAGATGTTGCTTGAATTAAAATGTTTATCTTGGAAAAGACTCCCATCTCAGGGTGAGGAGGGAGTGTGGGCACACTTGGAAGACCTAGCTATTAATTTGGCCATACCAGGCAGCGGGATTTCTCCTGCTCTTACCGACTTTCAACTACCGTGGGATGTTTATGTGCGTAAAGCGCAGGGGTCACACTAGCTTTAAGTCCCCATCCGAAGGACTCGACATTCAGTTCGATTTTCCTGTCGAACTAGAAAGGGTGAGGCCGGGATTCGAACCAGTGTCACTCACGTTGCAGTCACACATTGCATTTGGCAGGCGAATGTCTTAACCACTCTGCCACCTTTCTCACTTGTATGTCACCTTTACCATTATAATGCGCAGGGGTCTCAATATGTGAAAAAGGTATCGCTTTATAGTCTAAAAAATACGGGTTAAGTCAGAAGACACAGGAAATAGCCAGTCGATACCCATGGAATGACTGGTAAAAGGCACAGAGGTCTTTCACTCTAGATCTTTTCGTCTGTGCCTCTAATCTGTTCACTGTAACTGGTGTGCAGCGCAAGCGGCTTTGACTGAAAATGTGTATGCTTTCTTTTCGTTTTTTAACTCATTCAAGTCATGTATGTCCGGAATTAATAGATAACTGTCAATTTGATGCATTTGCTTCAAGGGAAGTAAATCTGTGCACACCATACCTTGGTCACTTCTAAACTCACTTCGCTCCCTTAGATCACAATTTTGCCTCTGACTTTGCTTTTGTAGAGGTTTGTTGTGGGGAAACCAATCGGTGTAGAGTTTTTCTATATATAGTCTGATCTACCACTTCCCTATGTCTAAACCTGAAGTAAAAACCTGTAATCTTTTTTCATTTTGTTAATGTATATTTTGCTTGTGTGTTTGGCTGGAGTGATTTGAGGTTTTTTTAAAAATAATTCAAAATCGTTGCGATGCGAATGAGATAATAAAAACAAATGTGGCTCTGTTTCTACAGGTGGCACTGACAATCACCTGATCCTGGTGGACTTGCGGCCCCAGAAGCTGGACGGTGCCCGCGGGGAGAAGGTGCTGGAGGACATCAGCATCGCGGTCAACAAGAACACCTGCCCCGGCGACAAGTCAGCCCTCAAGCCCAGTGGCCTGCGTCTGGGCACCCCCGCCCTCACCTCGCGCAACTTCAAAGAGGCCGACATGGAGAAAGTGGTGCAGTTCATCCATGAAGGTGATTGGCTTGTTTGTGAGCACGTTGCTTTTCACAGTATTTATTATTTAAAGTCCAGTTGGGGGCGCATCACTTTTAACCCTTTTGCTGCCAGTCATTTTTCGGCCAAAAATTTGTCAAATTACTTGGGCAAAGAAAAGTTGGCATCTGCAATACTGTGAATCTCCCTATAACATGTGTCAAATAAGGCCTTTTCTTATCTCCCAAAATTAACAGCACAAGGTCATTGGATAACAGATCCTAATTTCATGACTTTTAGTGACATGGGTGTTAAGTTAGTGTGGTGCAAAATTGCGACATCGGCGGTGAAAGGGTTAATAATATTCAGAGTTACCGGTCTGGAGATACAGTGAGAGTACAAAGTAAACTTGGTTATTTAGCTTGTTTGGTGAATTTCTGACTTTCCAATAACCATCCTGCTTTGTTGGAAACACCTTCTACACAGAGCTGATCACCCTAGATTGTAGCAATATTGGAGGTTAATTTCTTTATCTCGACTTGAACTTTAGTTTTGTTTCTTTGTTCATGCAAATATTAGTTTCAATTTATTTTTAATCCGACATATTCACAGCTCTAGTAACAAGCATCAGAATAGCCTGAAGTCCAATCCTATGAAAACTGCGGTAAAAGGGCCGTCCAAGCTTAAGACCGAGACGGAACGACACTGAAATCGGTCACCACCATGACCAAAATGGCATAGTTTTTGTAAGAAATCACCTTCAAATTGTTATTTGATAATTAAGATCATGCCCATGAAAACCTCTGGCAGAAACTAACCCTCTGCCAGCGATTCTCAATCCTCTGAAATTTGCAAATCTTCCGACAGTTCTGATGCCTGAGTAGAATCTTGATTGGATAAGCAATAAAATTTTTAATCAAATTAAGAAGTAATACAATTCAGATAGAAAGATTTGAATATTTTCAGGCTATTTATTTCCAGGTATTTTGACATGGGTGTGTTCTTTTGTTTGTTATAGCCCTAAAGCTTGCGCAGGATGTCAACACAAACTGCGGCCCACTGTTGAAAGAGTTCAAGGCCAAGCTGGAAGAGGACACGGGCTTTGCCGACAGGCTGAAGGCACTGAAGCAGAGGGTGGAAGACTTTGCCATCAAGTTCCCCATGCCTGGCTACGATGACTGGTAGTCCACTGGAGAACAAACTAGGGAGATGTTCTTTCCATATCATTCTACCGTTTTTTACCGTCGATATTTGTGGAATTAACAGCATTTTACCATGCTGATGGGATTATGTATTTGTAAGGGGTATACCGACTTGCCATGCTGATTGGATTATGTAATTATAAGGGTCACATTGACCGATTGATTTACTCGATTCTGGTGTTGAAATCCGGCCAAACGTACAGATTGAGTATTAAAAAAAATTGTGCTAGAAATTACTTGTTTTCTGCCATTCTAATATTTTTCATAGCATGTTGTGGTGCATAGAAAATGTGAAGACAGCAACAAGTAAAAACCTTATTGGTAAATTAAACCTTGACCGAAAACAATGTGTAATTTGCTGTACTATGGGATTGCTTAAAGCTTCACAGCTTGTTTGGTCCCTAACTAGTACTACTACTAGTTGCTAAGTATTTATTAAATAGGGACTAATATCCTCAAGAAAGCTGACATTTAAAAAATATTCCAAATTTCTTGATTTGAATTGTAATTTGTGCAATTAGCTTTGAAGGAAATCCTTTTCATTGTAAATGTTGTACATTTAAATGAATTTTCTCAAGGCATTTATGTCATCACAGAAAGTTTCCCACCACACAGTATTCTGTCAGTATCAACAACTGAACAGGCATTACTGTACGATATAATCATGTCAATGTGTGTATCGCTTAATTAGTGGAGTAAAATCCCACTGTAAATGTACAGAAAATATTAACCCTTTCAACGCCAGCCATTTTTCAGCCAAAATTTTCCATTAAATTTACCTGGGTAGAGAAAAGATCTGTCTGCAATACTGAGTATTCCTCTGTGACATGCTTAGAATAGGCCTTAAAGGGCCTATTCTTACCTCTCAAAATTAAGAACATACGGTAATTGGATAACCAGGCATGAAAGTGGATGAAGACCAAAAGATATTTTTTCAGCTGAGAAATCCTTCCACCCGGATTTTCACCTAACGTCAGTTTTGTTCAGCGGGGAGGTGGGCTAATCTATTCCAAAAATTTGGTCGGCACAAATGTCCTTCCACCCACATTTTCAGCTAACATCGCTACTTTTGTTGAGCGGGAGGTACTCATTTCGCCTTCCTTCGCACAAATGAAGCAAGTGAGCTAAAGCGACTTCCGGTTAACCAGTTTGAGAATCGCCAAATACTTGTAGATATAAGAATACGGCAAAATCGGTCCTTTACTTCTATACAAACTTTTTTTTTGGGGGGCGGAAGTTTTCAAAAAAAAATCAGGGAAAAGCGGAATTCTTTCATGCCTGTAACAGACCCTCATTTGATGCCTTTCAGTGACATGGGTGTTAAATGATTGTGGTGCCAAGAGGCGACAGTGGCGATGAAAGGGTTAAGACGGAAAAAGCTTCGTTGAGTTAGATGAAGTTTTCATTGTTTTTGTAATGTTCGTTTGGATCAAGCATGATTTCATTCACTGTGTCGTTGCTGGCCTCCCATAGTTCTTGCGTATCAAAGCAAAGTGTGAAACGCCCCAAGATTTTATTCCTTGACCTTAGAGCAAACTCAATGTTGCAGAGATAAGCGCTCGCAGATTCTACCTCTGTGGTCACTAAAAGCATATAGAGATACAAGATTATGCACTACAGAATATTTCTGAATGAAAAAATAATTACATGTGTAGGTTACTTTATATTACTTTTTAAAATATGATCATGAAAGATTTTATTTTCAAGGAAATTCTATTTATATAAAACAGCTTTTTCTTTCAAATATCGGAGACAGAAGTCCAATTTTATGTCGACAATGATTGAGCGTATAATACCTTTAAAAAATTCTTTTTTGTGTGATCCGTTCAGTTTATTAAAAAAAAAGTGAACTTGTATTAAAAAGGAATAATTTTAGTTTTGATGCATTTTCTTTGTGCGCGTTTGTTATTACAACATAGTTGCAATGTGGTTTGCTTTTCTACACTTAGGCATTGACAAAGGTTCTAAACCAGTTGCATTCTATTATACCCAGTGTGTGTGTTCCATGTTTTGTGCACTTTGGTTCAGCAATGACACGATCATTTTAAACTGGAGTTCATACTGATGTCTCGATAGCCTCCTTTGTTGTAGTTGCTGAAGTAAATAAATGCTGTACAGGAATTTAGGGGGGAAAAAACAAACTAAATTTCTGTACATGTAAGAATGCGAACGGTTTAAATGTGTAGTTTTTTGTAATCAGCTGGTTCATGTACATCAAGGTTTTTGGCGTTACTGATTTTCCATTTTCCATTTTGTTTTCATGTTATTCAGTTTTATTTTGCGTTTTCATTTTCTACAGAAGCAAATGCATTAGGGCTTTTCACCGGTTCTTCTTTGTCATATTTTTTTGCTTATAAATACCTTTTATAAAAGCTGGAGAATGTGAGTAATCTAATGCAACAAAAAGTTTTCATCAATGGAGTCTAAGGTTCAAAGATCATAATTTTGTTATACCCAAGGTAGAAAGGTAAATATATAGTTTGCAGGCATGAAAACAGCTCCGTTTTATCCACCTAATTTTTTTTCCGAAATAGACCAATCTCCGCCTATAAAAAAAAATCTCCGCCTAAAAAATTGAATAAAAACTCGGCATGCTGGGTCTTTAAATGGCACGATCATCATTTCACACCTTCTCCTCCTCCCGATGATATCACTTCCAAAATGGCGTCTGAAGAGCAAGCCGTGCACGAAGAATGGGTGAAAAAGAAATATCCGGCATGAAAACAGCTCCGCCGTTTCCATTTTTTGGGAACAGATTAGCCCCCAGTTCTGACGTTAGTTATTTGTGGTAACGGTCGCCCCCCAACAAAACTTCTGACGTCAGCTGAAAATCCGGATGGAAGGATTTCTCGGCTAAAAAAATCCTCTTTTTTGGAACAGTTTTCATGCCTGAGTTTGGTCTGTTGAATGGAACAGTTGAGAAAAAAAGAGGCATTTTATGCTAAAATTGATGTCAAGAGACTTGTCATAGTAGTCTTTTGTATCAGTTTCTTACAACTGCTGTCATTTCTTGAGCGACTTTCCTGGTTGAACAAGTGTTTACATACAAGCATGATGTTAACGTGCCTTATCTCTGAAAAATTACATTTTTTCCTTTAAAATAAGCGTACAATTATTCCCCTTCATCTGATGTCATTAGTGACGTTATCAGGCACACACATGATACGTTATATGGCAATCAAGGGGTTAAAATTAGAGCTTCAAATTACGCTTCACTTCTACTAGGTTTGAATTTGATCGCAATTCATGTCACTAAAAGTTTTTGTCCCCCCTTTTCGTTTTGATATGTTCAGTGGTATCAGCATATTTTCTCAGGGTACATTGATTTGAATTAACTTTTCCTGAAATCCTATCCAAGCATTATTGATTATGAATGAAATGTATATTGCATCTACTCACTGCCATCATTAGTGTTCTGAGGTTTCTGTCTGAACTTACAAAATGTGCTGCCTACTGCAGGCTACTTTGCTCTTTCTTTTTCAGGTGCTACATGTTCACTTCAACTATTAACCTTTTTTGGTCTGAATGAGGGTTTATCACTAATATGCTTGTGTTTTTAACCTTTACCGGACTTCTGGGGTCGCCCATGACCCCTTGACACACAAAACATGTTATATCTCTATAACTATTTAAGCAATCTTCATGAAATTTCATGACTGTCAAAAATGTAAATGGCTTTAAATGTGTTAAATTTCATTAATGTGTATAAAATATAAATGATGTAATATGACGCGTAATTTGGATATACCTGTCCGGATGATGGGGGTCTCCCACGACCCCTACTTTAAAGAGACCCCCCCCCCATCCGGACAGGGATAAACACATGGTGACTCATTGACAAGTAGGGGTCGTGGGAGACACCCGCCATCCGGACAGGGATAAACACCTAGGAATTCGCTCTTTGCTGAGTAGGGGGTCATGGAAGACCCCCGCCATCGTGTCTGTGTAGTCAAAAGCATGATCCGGTAAAGGTTAACCCTTTCGCCGCCAACCATACTTCAACCAAACATTTCCATTAAATATACCTGGATAGAGAACAAAATCCATTTGCAGTATTGTGGATTCTTCTGACATATATAAAATAAGGTCTATCCTTACTTCCCAAAACTAAGACAATAGGGTCTTTGGATACTAGACCGCAATGTGATGCCTTTTAGTGACATAGGTGTCAAATCACTGTGGTGCTAAAATGCGACTTTGGCGGTGAAAGGGTTAAAAACTTTGCTTTTGTTCATCCATACATGTTTAAAACATAATTATATCCAACCTTTTTTTTTCAAACTGTACAATATCAAAATAACATCAGCAATGTAAATTCCCATACATTATCAAGTGAGCTTGTTTAAAACTTGGATCTGACAAAAGAGTAAATTTGTTTTGTCTTTCACCAAATAAAGGCTAAAACAAATTGTTGAAAATATTTCGAATCGGTTTATGGGTGGTTTTGCGTAGTTTACAGCACAGTTAAGTGGGTTTGGAAGTTTAATGTTTTAAACGAGGGCGACTATTCCTAAGAGTAGTGATTAAGGTGGAATGGCACTTTCATATTTTTGAGTTCTGTATTTATTCTGAACAGCCAGCTGCAAGCCTTAAAATATCACCAAAAGGTGGAATAAAAGAAATGTCTAGTGGAGTGTTTTGGATGTCAAACATCAAATGAAAGTGTTCAGGTATTTTTTTTATTCCAGCCAAAACTGTCCAGCCGGAAGTTGCCTCTGAATTAAAACTGCCCATAGCTTGCCCCCACTCTGATGGAATTTTCTTCACGCACCAAGTTCTGGATTGTTATGCACACACTATGAAGAAGAAGCTTCTCACTTGCAATGATGTGATAGTAACTATGGTGCTCTGTGTGCTTCAAGACAGATTTTCCTGAAAATGTGTGAAGAATCTGAACACTATTTTTTGCTGTAACAACTGCGAATGCAAGAGGGTTAAACATGATAGAATATGTGTATACAGACCTGCCTACTTGGAATTTTCCCAATCAGTAGCCCAGCCATCAATTTTCAGTAGCATGGCAAATTTTTTCGTAGCATCCACAAACGACGGCAATCAATTTGTTCTCTTCCTGAGCCGAAACGTACTGTTTATGTTTCGCCGATTGAACGTGTTGACGGTCGTCTCTACCGCCATGATTCACAGAGGTCTGCATGGCAGAGGTTGCAGTGAGCATGGTTCGCACCAAGTCGACTTCTGACGATGCAAGGCCACTCCTCCATGTAAGCTATTTTGAAAACTTGTGCGTGAGGCCGATGTTTTTTCTTAGAACAAGATGGTTTTCTGGTTTGGGTTCGGTTTTTTTCGTTTGAAACATCTCCCGAATCGCTACTACTGCTGGAGTCCGCCATTGTTTTCAGAGAAAGTAATAACGCATGCGCAGTCGCTAATGAAAACGGAAGTGACTAGGTTATCGCGCGTGACACGGCGTCTGCTCTTAGAAACGGACAAAACCAGGAACGGCATAAGCAAAAATAAAATGCGGCAGCATTTTTTTCTCTCCGTAGCAATGTTAAGGTTGCCATAGCACCGTAGTAAAGCTTTATTTTTCGTAGCTGCTACAGCCAAATCGTAGCAGTAGGCAGGTCTGTGTATATAATCCCAGCATGTTATCATTTTGAAATAAAATCTGAATGAAATGCAATCATCACGTGTGCTAGTGTTTGTAACATGTGAACGCAGTCAAAGGAACATTGTAAAGGAGTGAACAAGCTATTGGATGCTTAATTCTTACATAATTCCATTCAAACTTCTCTCGGAAATTGATACTTGCTTACATGTCAACACCTGTTTTTCTTTTTAATGTACACAAGTGCGTCTTCCAATTTATAACAGGATGTTTTTCAAACAAATTTGAGAAATGTCTGAGCAAATCACATGCATTACCATAGCTTATTTTTTTCCTATCAAGGACCAGCATGGGTGCAACTTTTTTCTGGTATAAAAGGATTTCCTGTTTTTTTAATTTTACCAGAAAAGGAAGTTCCCTTTTTTTCAAACAAGGTCTTCGCATGTCTACTGTATTTTCCAAACACTTTAAAACAAGCATTTGTATAAATTGTGGAAAAAGCAAACTAAAATACCTTCATAAATCAATTTTTGCTTCAGCTGCAGGGGGACATTACCCCTGGACCCCGGCCTTTCAGGTTTTTTCTTTTTGTGTAGTTGCACCCATGGGCCAGTCAATCTTTATTCACGGTGCTCCTAGCAGAGGCTTGTTTGAACTGCTACAAGATCTAGAGGATTCTGCAGATGTGTTGTAAAGTATATAACCTGTCAAATTGACCGTTTCTTTTTATGTAGGCCTAATCCTCTTGTTCTATGGGAGTGCATTTCCATGGCTTTGTGATCTTGTGTTCTCAATGAAGCAGCCACGAATGTTGGACCACAAAATGAATTCAGTCAATGGCCATCATCCTTTGAGCTCGGAGAACAATGCCATGCTGCCAATAGGAATTGTTCAGAAATAATTAAGGGGAGTAATAACTAATTTTGTGGTGTGTGGGAGTGATCTTGCCTAATTCAATCGGTCAAACAGGGAAAATTACTCTACCATCAGGTATATCCCCAGCTCTCACCTCGTGTGTTCGAGTAGACTTAGAACACTGCATCATTCTAAAATTGATGTAATTTATATTTTTATGTCACATTTTGCAAGTTCTCTGTTTGTGGATACTGGACGCCCCTCATTTTTCTAAAAAAATGTTTGCAAGTCGCTGACTGGCATCCTGCGGTTTCAAGTTTCGCCGCCATGGTTGCTATAGTTTTGACCGAGTAAGTCGAGGTAATCAACTCTAATTTTCACGAAGTGCTCTCCGATGGGTTTTTCCCTCTGAAAATTGTCCATTACCAAGTATTGGAATATTAGGATACAACTTTGTCTCTTGTGGAAGGCTATGACTCAAACTAGGGGAGAGGGGATTTGCACTGGCTCTAGTGCTGCAGCCAAAGGGTTTGGTTGGTCTTTAGGGACCTTCCCCAATGCCAGTTGTCCTCAAATCCCTTCGGTAGATAGTGGGGGATGAACCCTGGACAAGGCTTCTCCATTAATAGGGACACATTTTAGCCCAGCCCACCAGAATAGCAGCCGCTCCCTCTGCTATGTGACAGTCATAGTTGGAAACGGCATATATATAATTCAGGCATGAAAGAATTCTGTGTTTCGCGGAAATTGTTCAAAACTTCCGTGGAAAAAAAAAAATTCTGCGTAAAGGACCGATCTTGCCGTATTCTTATATCTACAAGTCTCTATTTGGCGATTCTCAAACTGGTTAACCGGAAGTCGCTTTAGCTCACTCACTTCAATTGTGCGAAGGAAGGCGAAATGAACAAAAGTAGCGATGTTAGCTGAAAATGTGTGTGGAAGGCTATTTGTGCCGACCAAATTTTCGGAACCCCCCCCCCCCCCCCCCTCCTCGAGAGTAAAACTTGTGATGTGAGGTAGGTGAAAAGGTGGTTGGACATTTTTTTGGGTGGAACGTTGTGCCCCCCCCCCCCCCCCCCCCCCAATCAACAAAACATCGGACGTTAGGTGAAAATCTGGGTGGAAGGATTTTTCTCGGCTGAAAAGAATATAATTCTTTGATGCCTGAAAGATGTTTGTGCTGGGGAAAAAAAATTTGGGGGAACGTTCACCCCCTCCCCCCCAACAAAACTTCCGACGTCAGGTGAAAATCCGGGTGGAAGGATTTCTCAGACGAATTTTTTTCCTTTTTTGATCATCCACTTTCATGCCTGATAATTATACAAAGCGAAGGATACAGCAATGCAGCACTGGTTTCAGTCACTGATAGCAACATCTCATGAGTGATGCAAGGTACTGTGATTTATATAAAAAGATTAACACCTTATGTACTCATAGATGCCAACTTTGCAGAATAAAAAAAGCGGAAAGAGCAGGTCAGTAGTCGCGACCTGCTGAAGCTGAAGCATTTTTTTTAATATAAAGAAGCAAAATCTTCATCTCCTGACAAGAAAACATTGTTTTACACAAGCCAAATAAAACGGCATGCTTACCTCTCCACTGATTGTGCCGCTTTAGCAAAGAAGCACTATATCATGACTCGTGGTTCGTGGGGACTTGGAAGAGTGCCAAAAAAGGACCTTTAAAGGACCAGCAAATTTTTTTAAAGGACCTATTTAAACCTTGTTTGTAGTTGTACTTGCAGACGTGGTGGGCGCAGAGCCAGACGCCGACGATTGTGGCTGAGCAGATTCTTTTTTTTTTTTTTTTGGCTGAGCAGATTCTTTTGTTGTTACAGTAGTACATCTGCTGCTTGCAAAAAAAGTCGGTCACATTGCACCTCGATTCCGCCTTGTGCCTTCTTTCAGCTTTCTTGTGATTTTCAGTCTTTGCGTGTTGTTTCAGCACCGACTCTCCCATTGACAAGATGGTTTTTTTTTCACAATATGCACAACGAACTGCATGTTTGTTGTCCATCACTTTTCGGACCCAGTCCTTATAAATGTCCTCTCAGCCAACGATCATGAAAACGAACACTTTCCAGGCATTTTTACACTTTTTACTTGAAAACAAGCACTGAAGCAGCCGTGTGGGAAGAATTTCAACATGGCGCATAAGATATCTCGCCGAATCTCGCGCACGTGACCGGATTTACAGTGACTATTAAAATTAGATCGTCTGCTCGAAAGATACGAAGGCGATCGATTTTTGGCAAATTTTATTTCATTTAATATATTTTTTTGAGGTACTTAGTTTTGTTTTTTGGCCCGATTAAAGGATTTAAACTGACCGCACCAATTTTAAAAGGACCTTTGACTGATTTGAAAGGACCTCCTTGCTACAGGCCTTTTGATGACCGATCAATTTCACAGCACTTTAAAGCACCTGAAAGGACCCCACGAACCATGTGACTATGTTATTCAGTTTCATGGTACAAGCTTCTCTTGAACAGCGGTTATTTTAGATCCCCAATAGAAATTTCGAAGTTGCGTTAGCACACAGTGCAGAAAGCGTAACTATGCTCTTCATGGGACATTGTTCTCTATACCGAGGAACAAACTTCGGTAAACACGACCCAAGTTACTGGTTCTGTTTGACGCCATTTTGTTCAGCAAAAAAGCTTACCACACGTGCGCAGATTATGGTTTCCTGGATAATAAATGTTGGATTAGCATTTGGAATGGCTGTGGAAACATAGACTTCCACATGAATTTAACATTTTCTTCTTTTCCCCTTGCAATTTCGGAATCCAGAATTTTATTGTCAAAATCTGAAATGCTGAATCGCGGCTGGAAAAAGGAAACATTCCGGAAAATTCGGAATGGTTGGCAGCTATGTGTACTACAGCACTGGAACCACAAAATTTGATACAGTGAAAAGAAAATGGAAAGTGGGTGGGGGGTTTTAAAAAAAAGAAGAAAAGTCATGGAAAGTAACTGCTATGAATAGTTACCTTTTGCAGCTTGTTAGTAACCGATCACCAAGTGAAAACAACAAACCATACTGAAATAATTTTTTATAGCTTTTATTTTTTAATCTTAGGAGAATAAGTAATGAGCAACCAACCACAAATCATGTTTTAGTAAAAAATACTGGTAGACCAATCATAACGTGCACTCAAAAATAAAATTCATAACATTTGTTTTCATCTTAACTATCAACAAATTTATAGTCTAAAGACTTCTACAATACATTTACGCAACATTCATCTCCAACATGACACTGAACGATGTTGATCAGCACAATTATTCTGCATCTTGGTCTTCAATTTTGGGGGCCAGGAAGAATCGAAGATGTCCCATGTCTGCAATCTTGTACTCCACCACTGTAACAGAATAAGTCAAGAAATGTATTTTTTTTAATATCGGTTAAAAATTGTCTGGAAAGCAATTAAGGGAGAAGTTAGAACATAAATTTTGATGGGTTGGTATTTTCTCTTCCCAATTTCTTTTTCTTCGTTCGCTCAGGTTCCTGTCAATTATGAGTGCAGATGCGTCATGCTGCCGTTATGCGCCTAAGAAATAGTTAGGCCCAGCAAGTCCAACTTCGGCTGAAGGAAATCTTGAAAGCGTGTCGTGAAAAAAAGGCAGGAGAATGGACCGGTTAGGCAGAAAGATAGTAGATGACAGCAAGCAAAGGGAAAAGTCAAAGTCAAAGAGAGTGGCAGATTAGAGGAAGTTACAAGCACAGAACTTCCAGAAGGTGGGGGAACTATTTTTACGAAAGGCCCCCCGGTATCCCCATGGGGTTCTTCCCAATTTGATTAAGCTGATTTTTGTACCCCCCCAAAAAAAAACCATGTAAAAGACAAAGATTTGTTTTGCTGTCACAATTTGGTATCTGCAAATAAGTGACAAAATATCGGTTTAAAAAGACACCAGCGAAAAATATTTTTGGGAAAAACAAGACCAAAAACGTTTCATTATTTACCAGACCCACTACAGGAATTAAAAGGGGTGGGTTGGAAGGGTTATGACATAACTATTTGTAGAGTATGTGACCTTTAAAATAAAGACCTAGTTATTCAGACAATTGAGGTTTGGGGACTTTTAAAATAAAGACTTGGTAATTGACCTTTTCTTTATAGCTATTCATCACAGTAATTGACCTTTTCTTCACCGCAATTCACCACAAGCTGTCTTTTAGTTAAGATGTGGAGATTGCTACAGCATATTTTGCTTCCACACACGCACATCTTTTTTTGTTATCCCAACAGTACTTTTCCTACAGACCTGGGAGTAGAAAGATGTCGTGATGACTTTACGTTCTTACCCAGGGGTACGTCCTGGGACATGGTGACCTGGGACTTACCCAGGGGTACGTCCTGGGACATGGACATGGTAACCTGGGACTTACCCAGGGGTACGTCCTGGGACATTGACAAGGTAACCTGGGAGGACTTACCCAGGGGTACGTCCTGGGACATGGACATGGTAACCTGGGACTTACCCAGGGGTACGTCCTGGGACATTGACAAGGTAACCTGGGAGGACTTACCCAGGGGTACGTCCTGGGACATGGACATGGTGACCTGGGATGGGGGGACATGGACTTACCCAGGGGTACATCCTGGGACATGGACATGGTAACCTGGGACTTACCCAGGGGTACGTCCTGGGACATTGACAAGGTAACCTGGGAGGACTTACCCAGGGGTACGTCCTGGGACATGGACATGGTAACCTGGGACTTACCCAGGGGTACGTCCTGGGACATGGACAAGGTAACCTGGGAGGACTTACCCAGGGGTACGTCCTGGGACATGGACATGGTGACCTGGGATGGGGGGACATGGACTTACCCAGGGGTACGTCCTGGGACATGGACAAGGTAACCTGGGAGGACTTACCCAGGGGTACGTCCTGGGACATTGACAAGGTAACCTGGGAGGACTTACCCAGGGGTACGTCCTGGGACATGGACAGGGTGACCTGGGATGGGGGGACATGGACTTACCCAGGGGTACGTCCTGGGACATTGACAAGGTAACCTGGGAGGACTTACCCAGGGGTACGTCCTGGGACATGGACATGGTGACCTGAGGGGACATGGACTTACCCAGGGGTACGTCCTGGGACATGGACATGGTGACCTGGGATGGGGGGACATGGACTTACCCAGGGGTACGTCCTGGGACATGGACATGGTGACCTGGGATGGGGGGACATGGACTTACCCAGGGGTACATCCTGGGACATGGTGACCTGAGGGGACATGGACTTACCCAGGGGTACGTCCTGGGACATGGACATGGTGACCTGGGATGGGGGGACATGGACTTACCCAGGGGTACATCCTGGGACATGGTGACCTGAGGGGACATGGACTTACCCAGGGGTACATCCTGGGACATGGACAGGGTGACCTGAGGGGACATGGACTTACCCAGGGGTACATCCTGGGACATGGACAGGGTGACCTGAGGGGACATGGACTTACCCAGGGGTACGTCCTGGGACATGGACAGGGTGACCTGAGGGGACATGGACTTACCCAGGGGTACATCCTGGGACATGGACAGGGTGACCTGAGGGGACATGGACTTACCCAGGGGTACATCCTGGGACATGGACAAGGTAACCTGGGAGGACTTACCCAGGGGTACGTCCTGGGACATGGACAGGGTGACCTGAGGGGACATGGACTTACCCAGGGGTACATCCTGGGACATGGACAGGGTGACCTGAGGGGACATGGACTTACCCAGGGGTACATCCTGGGACATGGACAGGGTGACCTGGGGGGACATGGACTTACCCAGGGGTACATCCTGGGACATGGACAAGGTAACCTGGGAGGACTTACCCAGGGGTACGTCCTGGGACATGGACAGGGTGACCTGAGGGGACATGGACTTACCCAGGGGTACATCCTGGGACATGGACAGGGTGACCTGAGGGGACATGGACTTACCCAGGGGTACATCCTGGGACATGGACAGGGTGACCTGAGGGGACATGGACTTACCCAGGGGTACATCCTAGGACATGGACAAGGTGACCTGGGAGGACTTACCCAGGGGTATGTCCTGGGACATGGACAGGGTGACCTGGGATGGGGGGACATGGACTTACCCAGGGGTACATCCTAGGACATGAACAGGGTGACCTGAGGGGACATGGACTTACCCAGGGGTACGTCCTGGGACATGGACAGGGTGACCTGAGGGGACATGGACTTACCCAGGGGTACATCCTGGGACATGGACAGGGTGACCTGGGATGGGGGGACATGGACTTACCCAGGGGTACGTCCTGGGACATGGACAGGGTGACCTGGGATGGGGGGACATGGACTTACCCAGGGGTACATCCTAGGACATGGACAAGGTGACCTGGGAGGACTTACCCAGGGGTATGTCCTGGGACATGGACAGGGTGACCTGAGGGGACATGGACTTACCCAGGGGTACGTCATGGGACATGGTGACCTGGGATGGGGGGACATGGACTTACCCAGGGGTACGTCCTAGGACATGGTGACCTGAGGGGACATGGACTTACCCAGGGGTACATCCTGGGACATGGACAGGGTGACCTGAGGGGACATGGACTTACCCAAGGGTACGACCTGGGACATGGACACCTGAGGGGACATGGACTTACCCAGGGGTACGTCCTGGGACATGGACAGGGTGACATGGACTTACCCAGGGGTACGTCCTGGGACATGGACATGGTGACCTGGGATGGGGGGGACATGGACTTACCCAGGGGTACATCCTGGGACATGGACAGGGTGACCTGAGGGGACATGGACTTACCCAGGGGTACATCCTGGGACATGGACAAGGTGACCTGAGGGGACATGGACTTACCCAAGGGTACGACCTGGGACATGGACACCTGAGGGGACATGGACTTACCCAGGGGTACGTCCTGGGACATGGACAGGGTGACATGGACTTACCCAGGGGTACGTCCTGGGACATGGACAGGGTGACCTGGGGGGAGAGAGCGGTGGCCTTGGTGAAGAAGTTGAGGTAGCGCAGGGCGAAGGTCAGGCACACCGCCTGGTTCATCTCCACCACTACCGCCTCCTCCTCCTTCTCCGCGCTGGACGTCTGGGCCAGCTTGACATTCCCTGGGCAAAGACATGCAACAGTATTCAGAGGCTTTCAGTTGCAAGAGACCCAATCAAAAATAATACGAACGCTGCAGGAATGCTCAATCATTTCCGTTCTTGCCCTGTTGTGTCAAAAAACAGGAAGTCGCTAAAAATTGATTGCATACCACTTTTGCTAGACAATCATAAATCCATAACTAAAGCAAAAGATCAAATCTAGACGGCCATTGGTAATTAATGTGAATAAAAAACAATGAAGTTTGAATTGTTCTGCACAAGTTTTTGGTAAGATTTTACATCATTCTACTAAGCATTAGTCCACTTACGCTTGCATTAGCTGTGAACAAAAGCCAATATAAAAATAAAAAAATTCTGTCCCATCTTCTGGGCTGTTTCTGTTGCTCCCACGCCGCTCGTTCCGAATCCCAATTCGCAGCTACACCCGGGTTTGTTCAAGTCGCAGAAACCGAGACCAGCAGTCCAAGGGGAGAGAATTTATGTTAGGCCGTCAGGAGGCAACCAACCGAGGAGACACTGCACTTCTGCTGAGTCACTTCGGTGGAGTTCAGTGGAGCCTGTTCAGGACACCACCTACTAAGCCCCCTACTGACGACACTATTCTCTTAGTCGTGGAGCCAGCGTGAGTGAGGTCCTCCTCCTCCGAGGGCGCCACCACGACCGTCCACCGACAGCTCCCCAGAACACACTGATCCCAATGACTTTGACCCGAACGCACCAAGGCACAGACTGGATTGGAAACCGAAACTGAGGTCACCATGAGAGCAGGGCATGCAAAGCCACAGAATTTGAGACATTGTTTTTAATTTTATGATTGATGGAAAATGAGGCCGATGATAAAGATGATGATGATACTATGGAGTTCCGTATCGGTCTGAGACTGCATGGCAGGGCTGTACTCTACGCTTCCTTTCATAATGATATCCCGGCGTTAACCAGGCCCGAGAACTACAGACACCTGCAGTGTTGGTCTTGCAATTAGAGCAACACTCTCAGAATCGCATCCGTTAAGCAGATGAAACTCGACTGTGTGGTTTCAGTCTTCCCATTGAGCCCATAGCCACTAACTCTGGGTAGGAGTCGGTCCAGGACCGAAAAAACCCTCGCCTCTGATGGGATTCGAACCCCAGACCTCCCAGCCAGTAGCCCGCGACGCTAACCACTACACCACGGCGGCTGGTCCAATATAAAAATTTAACACAGAAACAGTTAAAAGATATCACAAACATGTTCATGTTATATTGACACAAGAGTTAACTGCTAACTATTAACAACATCATACAGTATTTATACAGAGCTGAATCTTGATAGAAATCAAATCAAAGCACACACACGTTAGCATTCATAATGCATTCAAACAAAAATGCAATACAAAACGAACACATGTATCATTGTATGACATAAATGGCATACAGCAGAAACAGACCTAAAGGCAAGAGAGAGAAAAGAAAGAGTGGAGCCTCAATGACGGGGGAACAGGTGGGTTTTGAGGTTAGATTTGAAAGCAGAGAGGGTCGGTCGCTGACGGAGGGAAAGAGGAAGTTTGTTCCAAGATGTATTAACACGTGATGACATTTGCATCACCATTATACCTGTCCCAAGGTCTCCACTAGCAGAAAACTTCACGCCCTCTTTGGTGCAGGAAATCACCACAGAGTCTCCAATCTGGCTCAAGTCTCGGCAGATTCTCTGGAACTCCCCTGAGGGAAGTTTTACCACAGCGCTGTATTCAGTGTCCTGGGAAGGAAAAAGAAAAGCACAATTAGTAAACATGACAACAACAACAACAAAGTTCTCAAAATAAAATGTTGCTGGGGGCGGATGTTGCTGTAACTTTTTAGAACACTTACATCAATTTATGTCAAAACTTGACTAAAACCCGGTGTACACCAGAAAAAACCCGCTCCCCCCACCCCTTATACTTGTGCTGTGATGTCAGGTTCACTCCCCCCCCCCAACAAGTATTTCTGTTTAGTTTTTTTTTAAAGGGACACCACCCTGATGGATGCATTTTCGCCAGAAACACGTTAAGATCACCAGGAAAACACCCTTTAACAGAGATTGCAACACTCACTTTGCTCTAGTTTCCTAGAAATCAAATCGGCGATTACTCCTTGGCAGAGGTGCTGGAAGTCAGATTCTTTTCTAATGGCTGCCTGACGCCCCGAGTCAGACCAAATCGTTTGCATGAAATTTCCACAATACAAGCCTTTTTTTCTTCTTTTTTTTAAAGCTATTTTATCAAAAGGAGTTTCGCTCACAACAAAGGAAAAAGCTCCAATTTTTTTTTTTACTGCACTACAATTGTACAAAGAAAAAGCTTCAAGCATTCTTGAGTAGCCTCCACCCACCCCGTCCAAAATGGCTTCTCTCCGGCAACTCCGCCAAGGAAGAATCGCCGTTTTGACAGTTAGATTTCTACGAAACCAGAGCAAAGTGAGTGTTCCGATCCTTGAAAAGGCTGTCTTTCTGGTGATCTTGATGTGTTTCTTGCAAAAACGCGTCCGTCAGGGTGTCCCTTTAACTACCTATAGTCTATGTACAATATGCCATCAATGGAGTAGAGTCTTGGTTGAAGATAACACCCATACAAATTACAAGTACTGCTTAGACACGTCTATTTAGTCTCAATAGTCTTCAGATGTTTCCTTTTCCCTCTAATTTTCACTTTCTCTAAAAGAAATGCTTAAACAAGCTAAGTAGCAATTCACATACCCGCCATTTCTAAAAATAAAATACAGTAAGCAGGGTTGTTGTTTGCCGTCGGCCTTTGGCGATTCGCCGAAAATTACAAAAAATTTCCTAAAAGTAGTAAAAGTCAACCGTCCTCAGGCATGAAAGTGGATGGAGATCAAAAAAGAGGAAAAAATTTCGTCCGAGAAACCCTTCCACCCGGATTTTCACCTCACGTCGGTAGTTTTGTTGAGCGGGGGGGGGGGGGGGCAAACGTTCCTCCAAAAAAATTTTTAAACGCAAACAGCTTACAAGCTTCAAACAATGAAATTCTTTTCAGCCGAGCACAAATCCTTCCATCCGGATTTTCACATATCGTCCGACGTTTTGTTGACGGGGGGGGGGGGGGCTATGCGACATTCACAACAAAAAATTTCGAAACAACTACCTCACGTCACAAATTTGATTCAGCAGGGAGGGGGTCAGAACATTTCGTCGGCTCAAATAGCCTTCCACACACATTTTCAACTAACATCGATGCTTTTCGTGAGCGAGAGATACTCATCTCGCCTTCCTTCGCGCAACTTTGAAGCGAGTGAACTAAACCAACTTCCGGTTAACCACTTTGAGAATCGCCAAATACAGACTTGTACATATACGAATAAGGCAAGATCGGTCATTAATTTATGCGGAATTTGTTTTTTTCCACGGAAGTTTTCAAAAATTTACGCGAAAAGCGGAACTCTTTCATGCCTGCGTCCTGTCGGCCCAGTGGGCCGAAGGTTTGATTACCAAATCGGCACGAGTATGTCTGGGTTTTTTTTATGAACAACGAAGTGTAGCCGGTTTTTTTATGAACAACGAAGTGAAACAAAGTTTGCTTGCACCGCGTGTGACCGAGATCAAAAAGCTAACTTTGTCGCGTCATGATTTTGCTAGCACAAGGCCAATTGCCTCGTGAGAGTTGCTTCCCTTGCTGCTTATGGCGGACGTTTGCCACACTGTAGTGTGAGTCTGTGTGATCTTGTCGTCCTTTAGCGTCAGTGTTTCACTGGTTTTTGATTGAAATGACTCCCAAAAAGAAGACAAAACTTATTTAAGTGAGAGAATCTGAGAAAAAAAAGAAAAAAGATCTGACAGTTAAAAAAAAAAAAAAATCAAATTCATTGTCATTGAGAGTTTATGTTGACCGAGTGAGAGGGCCTAAAATTGTTGAAACTGGCCTAAGGTTTTGTGGCTGATTAGGCCAAATGGCCTAAAGTGAAAATTTCTAGCACCATCTCTGAGTAAGTGATGTACTACCTTTTTAATTGACAATTGTATTTTTCTGCATCACAAAACATTGCATGTGGCACTCAGGGATGTGAGAGGACCCCCAAAGACAAAAGCATAGACGGTATCATCAAAGTCCTCAAACAAAACTTTGCCCGCGACATCAAATTTACGCCTACACGGATCTTACTGTCCAATAGGCTACTGTATAGTTTCATCCAGCCAAGCCCTGTCAAATTTGTGTTGGCATCCTTTGTCAATCTCTTTCTTCGTGATGTAGAGCGGCACAGAGGTAACGCGTTCGCCTAGTGTCAAGTAAACCCGAGTTCGAACCAGAGTACAGAGGATTTTTTGTCTAGAAATGCACACTTACGGTCTGAACGTAGTCTTTCGGTGGAGACGATAAACTGAGGTCCTGTGTGCCCATGCACTTAGCACACGTTAAACCCAGTGGCAACGAAAAAGTTGTCATTTGGTCAAAATTTACACCCCCTCTTCTTCGTCTATCACTCAGTCAAGATTCTGTCATATGAGCGCAGCTGCATCATGCTGCCGCTATGCGCCTAAGAAACAGTTATGCCCAGCATGTTTGTCTTTGGCTGGAGAAAATCTTTGTAAGCAAATGGAAAAGGCAGTCAAAGAGAGGGATAGATTTAGAGTAAGTTACAAGCACAGAACTTCCAGAAGGTGGGGGAACTATTTGTGTGGGCAACTTGAAATTACTTACAGGAATACCGAGATGTTCCGTGTCCAAATCCAAGAGTTTCATTTCATAGTCCGAGACTTTTTCTTGATCTGAAAACAAACATGAAAATAATTCAATGCACACTCCCAAAAAAATATTGCCAAAGACAATGGGCACAACTTGTTAAAATTCTGGTACAAACATTCTAGACGAGCCCAGTAGAGGCACACAATAAGATGAAACTGATGGCAAGAATATTAAATACACTACAAAGTTTGAAATATAAAAGGAAATTTCAACCTGTCCCATACCATGAAACATTGAAAGGCCACCATTTTTTCCTCCGTGTTCCGTTATTTTTTCACTCCAAAGGTATAGCAAACTCCCCACACTATATATCTATTGCTTGTTTTGACACACACCATTCTGCATTCATTTACACGACAAACCAATATCAAGCAAAGTGTTTTTCCCCCGACGTTTCGGCGATCACCTTCCTCTGGGGTTTCTTTAATTGTGAACAATCAAAAGCCTATTGTTTGTTTGTTTTGTTTTTTAAATTAAAAAATTCATACTATGGTTGTTTATCAATTGTTTTATGCCACCAAGGTCCAACCTGGTTAGTGCCTACAGCTATAATTTCTTATAGGAAAAAGCAATTCATAAGTTCATATGCAAAATTACATGTATGCAACTGAAGAAAATCCAAAAACAGGCAAGGCAGGGATCCAGGGGCCGCCCAGGCCACTTTTAGGGGGTCAAGCAAAATCATACTCAATTTGAAGCTTATTCCAGGCTTTTGAACTTTGAATCAAATTTTTTTTGGTGGTCAAAATTTTCAAAAACTGGCACCGTCTTGTATCCCAGGCAAGGTTGCATCCATGCAATTATAGTCCAGTTAAGGAAATGTCAGTTAAATGTCAGTCATACTACTTAATTCAGGGTTCATTCTTGGCGTCAGTCATTGACGCAAAAACCTTCGATTTTGACCGATAGTTTTAGCAGGCAGGCGGTCATCTGACCGATTGATTTTTCTTCAAAGCAGTCAACAACTTCAAGGATTCTGTCGTCTGCTAAACTTGAGTTCTTCCGCGCCTCGGACCATAATCAGAACTAAAAAGTTGTATCTGGCGAAACGAACGCCGAAACGAAGAAATGGCGGCATTACACATTCGGTAAAGCTTTTCCTATCCAACTTTTTGAAGACCAAAGTAAGTTCCAGCGTGACCTAGTCTTCTAGTGCTAAACAAGATCGTTCTTCTTAAGATCGTTTCTCGGCCTTTTGACAACAATTCGTGTTTAAAACCAGCCATGCCTCCCAAAAAGAAGCCACGAGTAGGAAAGGGGCAGAAGAATATGTTTGCTAGTTTCGGACTCGCTCAAACATCGTCTGCAACTTATAGGATCGTTGGAATTAGGTCAAGCCACCCCAACTTTTCCACATCAAAACTCCGATCCCGATTTTCGCTTCGTGCCACAGCGGTCAGTCTGTTTGCTTTGGTTTTCCTGGTTGTCAGTCTTGTTTCTGACCATCCAGGATTTTCCGTTCTAAAGCAGACACAGGTCCGGTCATTCCAAAACGATCTTTGTTTACATCTGAATCAGGCATGGAAATTAGAGAAGACAAAAAAGGCTGAAAATTGGGGTCTGGAAGCAGGCATAGGAACAAGGAATAAAAAACAACTGAAAACCATGTGTGTTGGGATACAGCCCCCAGAAAATGAAGCTTCTTCTGTTATCTAAGCCTTAAAAACAGTATTAGAGATAAGACTAACATATTTAGTTCATTTTGCATTCATTTATAACCAATAACTTAAGTTTTACTCATTGGGCTTCTTTTTTTTATATCTCATAAATATCCGCTTGGACCATCAAAAAAGCTGAAACTTGCAAAAAAAGACTGAAGAGGACCATCAAAAAAGCTGAAATCAGCCAAAAGACTGACAATTCCCATGCCTGCTGAATGCTTGTTCGCGAGAGCGAAGTGCTTCAAATTTTAGGTCTGATTTCTTTGTTGACCAAATCTGAACGGTGAATAGAACATTTTTGCAAGTTCGACAGAGGAAAAAGCAGCAGCATCAAGCCATTCTTTTAGAGATGTGAATGGCATCATCTCAAAAACATAAGCTACTGCATTAATATGCAAGTGTGTGTGTACACTTGTGTGTGTACTGTGTCTGTCTGCCTGTCTGTCCATATCTCGATCTGTTCGTCTCTCTCCCCCCCTCTCTCTCTCTCTGTAGTCAGCCTATTCCAGGGGTTATGCACATGTGTTTGCCTGTGTGTTCACTGTGCATACACTATGAATGAGAATGGGATTGCATTTTTTTAAAAAGCAGGATCATAGGGTTAAGTTGTGAGCAGGAATATTAGTTTCCTTTGACTTTATTTTTACATTAAACTATGAAATGGCAAGGTACATTTTACACTCTATGTGTGTGTGTGTGTGTGCGCATGTGTGTGCGTGTGTATGTGTGTGTGTGTGTGTGTGTGTGTGTCTGTCTGTGTGTGTGGGGGGGGGGGGGGGGGGGGGGGGGGAGAGAGGGGGGGGGGAGAGAGAAGAGAAATTTAAAAAAATCTGATGAAAACCTTCCACCATGGGGAAAGGCCACATCTGTTTGCTAACCTTCATGAACATGGTATGTACCGCGGTAAATCTGTGACCTATTGTTTTGGGAAAATGACCTATTGATTTTTCTGCCAACTGGTCAAATGACCTATGATATCCTGTGGCAAGAATGAACCCTGTATATTCATAGCAAGATAAGTAGATTGGTGGCTTCAATAATCACTGCATCAGGGCATGTGCGACTAGTCCATGTAGTGTCATTGCTTTGAAAATGGTTATATTGATTATATCAAACTTGAATGCTGTCTTACTTGTAGAACTTGTACAAACAACTGAACTTAAAAGTTGTATCAAGGATTCAAAAACTGTTGTTATGGATTTTGGAATAATTAGCACTCGCACAGTACAATTTTTTTTAAAATGCAATATAATGAAACAAGATCCTACTTGCACTCAAACATAAAGATTATCATGAATTCTCTCCTTAGAAGATTATCTTACACAGGAAAGGACCCGTTCAGCTCTTTTTGTTAAATTCCTTTCATCTTCTCATGCAAATGCATGTATTTATAATTATATGAAAAGAGTACCAACTATTCAGTTATCAATAAACTCGATACTTACTGGGCGATTCAAAAACAAACGTGACAGTGTCTGAACTGTCCGCGGCCTTCACGGTAATGACGTCGTCATTGCCGGCACACTTCAAAATCTTGGACATACTGCACAGCAAAGAGATTTGAACGAGACACATCAACATGTGCATTACATTCAATGCTACTTTCCCCTTATCTTCCACAAAGTAATCAAATCAAAACACATCGGTAAAACTACAGGGAGTTAACGTGTACCAGCAGCACTTACCGTACTTTTCGGCTCATTAGGCGCTGCTGTGTATAAGGCGAATAGGGCAATTTTCAAGAAAAATCTGACAAAATCCAAGTAAAAGGCGCCCTCGTTTATAAGGCAACACCTCGCAACAGAAAGTCGAAGTTTGAAACCCGTACACGTCCTGTAAACGATTACCCACCGCCATTTTATTGTCATAAACGAGAGTTGGCTCCCTTCTCAAATAATCTAAACTTCCGTTTTTGCGACTTCCGGTTGTTGTGTTTGGCCAATTCTTCGCGAAAACTGGTAGAATTATGGCATTTTAAGCTCTACAACGATGCTTTTTTTAAGCTCTACAACGATGCTTTTTGCATCCAATGAAGGGTTGTGGCATCTGTTGGACGGTATCTCGGACGATAACAGGGATATCGAAGCATTTTAACGTGAGTATTCATCATATCGGCGACTCGCTACCACTTTCGAAGTTGTGACTCACAGTAGACTGTACCGAGTACGGCAATCGTTGCCTCTCTTCTCACGATTTTGTTCACTTATAGGGCGCCCTCGTTTATTAGGCGCATAGGTTGAAATTGGAGAAAAAAATATCGCCTTATAGTCCGAAAAATACGGTAGTTTTCACAAGCTGGGAACTATTATTAATGCCATCACCATTCAGGCCACATCTGGCTTGTTAATCTTTCTTAGTCTTACTCAATACTGGCAAAAAAAAGTGGCATCAACTTGGCTCAAGTCAAATTCAAACGGGTCTTCCAGGGAAGTGAGAGGGCCCAAAACAAAAAAGCGAAGCCAATGGTATTGTTAGACCATGTACACATACAGGCGGATGTTACGTGCGGAAACCCATGCGCAATCCATAATATAAGTAAAGGAAAGGGAAAAAATATACGCACGTGTCCGATTATCCCCTTATCCGTATATTTGTTTCCCTTTTTTCTATTAAAGTTATTTACGCGCGGAAAATCCGGATGTACTGTGTACCACTACCAGGCTTTAAAGTACTCAAAAACATTGCCCATGACATGGTTCGATCCTAGCTGTTCGCAGTGTTGTGCCCTTGGGAAAGATACTTTACTCCTAGTCCTATTTCCTGGTCCTTCGAATGAGACCTTAAACCGAGATCCCACGTGCAAACGCACGCACAAGATCTTGCGCACACGTTAAAGCCCATTCCACTATTCTGTAGTAGTAGGCCGTGTTGTGCCGGTGGAATGGATGACACAAACTCACAAAGTATGCATCCTGTGCGCCAAGAGCAGTCCAAACGAAGACTTTGGGCGCGGGGCAGGATAAACATCCACAATCGGAAAGAAGAAGAGTTGTGGCCTCCAGTCTTCTTCTGGTTAGAACTACAAATACAATGTCCACCTATCACAACAGGTAATTATGAACATGTACTGAGGTTCAGAGAATTTGTTGCATATCAATAATTGCCATTAATTTAACCCTTTCGCTGCTAGCCATTTTTTAGCCAAAAAATGCCATTAAACTTTGGGTAGAGAAAAAAATTATCTGCAATATTGAGAATTCCTCTCTGACATGTACGTGTATAACATTTGGCCTAGTCTTAATTCCTTACCTCCCAAAATTAAGAAAATAGGGTCTTTGGATAACAGGCCCTGATTTGATACCTTATAATGACATGGGTGTTAAACCATTGGTATTTGGTACATTCAAGTCAGACTTATGATAGTTATCTCTGTGAAATTCGGGCTGCTCTCTCCCGGAGCGCGTCGCCACAAGCGCAGCGCCTACCCAATTTTTTTAAAAAAAATGGGGGGGGGGGGAGGGTGGGGAGGGGGGGGGGGCAGACTTGGGAAACCTAGCTATCAATTTGGCCATACCAGACAGTGGGATTTCTCCCTGCTCTTACCGACTTACTGCCATGGGAGTCTTACAGTTACATGTGTAAAGTGCCTGGTCAGACTAGCTTTAACTAGTTTAAAGGACCATGCGCATCTCCATTCGGACCTAAAAACGTTCTGGAAAACGTCTCAGCATTATTTCCTACTACACATAGACACAGTATACAAACTGTATCTATGTAACCTACCTTTTATGTCACATTCGTCAAGATAAAGTGAGCGCACACACTTTTATTTCGCAAAAATCGGTCTCCTGGGGCAGATTTGCCAGCTGCCATTGAATCTCACCAAAAATGGGATTTGTGCGATAATCCATTTGGCGTGACGTAGATTAGGGGAAATCAATACGGCACCTGTGACTGATGTTGAACTATTTGAAGACAAATTAATTTGCCTGTTTGTGGCCCGTTTTTATTAATAGAACTTGTTGGGACACTTTCAGACCTAGCTTATGACGTAACGCTGTCAGAGGATACGTATTATTATTATGACGCTAAGTTGTACACCTTCAAGTTCCTCTCTTCTTGTTCTAGTCCAGGCGAAATTATAAAGTGTACCTTGTTTTGTTATATATATTAGGTTTCTATGTTGATCTAACATGATTTGAGGGTGCTGAATCCAGATCCGTTAAAGGCCAAGTTGTAAATGTTGGATATTTTGAGTTATGACGTAATATTCAAAATGGCCGCCATAGGTATCTAGAGAACTGTAAAAACATGCACTTAACGTAATTATTTTGTATCTAATGCTTGTTTTGGTAAGAAAAATAGTATAATTTGCTGAAATGATTCAAACTATGGGAATTATATCCTATTTTAGTACTTCTTAGCCCCCAGCCACTGTGGAGAGGGCTATCGCGATCTTTCGTGCCCTTTCATTTATCTTAAGAACCATGTCACAGGATCACTTCGAATTTGTGTGTTACTATTTTAATGAAGCTGATATGCCCCTCAGTATGCCTTGTTGACTTTGACCTTTGACCTTGAGTATGTGATTTTATTGTATCAACTATACTTTTTCAACCTTTGCACTGCTGTTGTAACATGTTTCTAAGCTAAGGTTTGTAGAGGATGTTGAATTACTGATGCCTAATTTATGCCTAAGCCATTCATCTGAAATGCTTTACCTTGAATTTGCATGGAATATTTCAACTTTTTGCTTTAATATATTTTAAATCATTGCAGTAACTGTCTCATAATTGGTACATGAGCCAATGGTTAAACATATCTAGATGCTAACCTAAGTACCAATGACATCTCTAGCCTTCATCTTGACGCTTGGCCTTTGTTGTTAGGCGCCAAGCAGAATAACACAGGGATCAGTGTCGATATTTCTTTTTATTTTATAGGTGGGTAAAATGGCCGACATTCCATTGCACGCCGGCACTTTTACCCACCTATAAATTGGCTAATGCACCAATTATGAGACCATTACTGCCAAGATTTAAAACATATAGACAAAAAAGTTAAAATATTCAATGCAAATTCAAGGTCAAGCATTTAAGATGAAAGGTTTAATAAAATAGGTATCAGGAATTCAATATTCTCTATACACGTTAGCTTAGGAAAAAACAAACACATAGCTTATTTTACCACAGCAGTGCAAAAGTTGAAAAAGTATAGTTGATACATTAAAATCACATACTCAAGGTGAAAGGTCAAAGTCAATAAGGTATACTGAGGGGCTCATCAGCTTCATTAAAATAGTAGCACACAAATTTGAAGTGATCCTCTGACATTGTTCTTAAGATAATTGCCAGGCAAATGAAAGGACACAAAATCGTGATAGTCCTCTCTGCAGAGTGGCTGGGGGCTAATAAGTACAAAAATAGGATATAGTTCACATAGTTTGAATCATTTCAGCAAACTATACTATTTTTCTTACAAATAAAAGCATTAGATACAACATAATTACGGTAAGTGCATGTTTCAACAGTTCTTTAGAGTCCCATAGTGGCCATTTTGAATATTTTATCATAGCTCAAAATGCCCAACATTTACAACTTGACCTCCAACGGATTTAGATTCAGCACCCTCAAATCATGTTAGATCAACATAAAAACCTAATATATATCACAAAACAAGGTCAAGCTTAATTTCGCCTGGACTACTACTAAACTAGGCCTACTGACTACCCTTAGCTGCGTCATTTGAGCTGATTACCCCTAGACGAGATTTCAAGATAGCAGAGTACACAGAAGAAAAAAGGTCAGCGCAGTTTTGCTAACTTTGAGCTCACAGTATGATTGCGTTCAGTTTTATGCTTGTCTGTGACTTTGAATTATGTCAGAGTTTACAATACAGATCGATTTTGCATCATTCTGCACGTTATTTACGAGAAGCGTATGGGCCTTTAAGTTTAAGTCCCCATCCGAAGGACTCGACGTTCAATTCGATTTTCCTGTCGAACTAGAAACAAAGGACGAGGCCGGGATTAAAACCCGGTCACTCACATTGCAGTCATTCATTACATTTGCAGACCTGCCTACTTGGAATTTTCCCAATCAGTAGCCCAGCCATCAATTTTCAGTAGCATGGCAAATTTTTCCGTAGCATCCACAAACAACGGCAATCGATTTGTTCTCTTCCTGAGCCGAAACGCACTGCTTAATATGTTTCGCCGATTGAACGTGTTGACGGCAATTGTCTCTACCGCCATGATTCAGAGAAGTCTGCCTGGCAGAGGTTGCACTGCAGCAAGCATGGTTCGCACCGAGTCAACTTCTGACGATGCAAGGCCACTCCTCCGTGTAAGCTATTTTAAAAACTTGTGCGGCAGGCCGGTTTTTTCTTAGAACAAGATGGTGTGCCAGATGATTTTCGTTTTCTGGTTTGGGTTCGTTTTTCTTCGTTTGAAACATCTCCCGAATCACTGCTGCTGCTGGAGTCCGCCATTTTTTTCAGAGAAAGTAATAAAAACGCATGCGCAGTCACTTTGATAAAAACGGAAGTGACTAGGTTATCGCGCGTGACACGGCGTCTGCTCTTAGAAACCGACAACGGCATAAGCAAAAATAAAATGCGGCGGCTATTTGTTTTTTCCGTATCAACGTTAAGGTTGCCGTAGCTCCGTAGCAAAGCTTTATTTTTCGTAGCTGCTACGGACAAATCGTAGCAGTAGGCATGTCTGCATTTGGCAAGCGAACGTCTTAACCACTCTGCCACCTTTCTCCCTTTGTGGTGCATAAATGCGACATTGGCGGTGAAAGGGTTAACAAAGAAGAACCAATCAAACATAGATAGATATTAAGATAAGAGAACATTACACCTGAGCACGGCAAGTCGTTCCTCTGCCTAACTGTCATACTTATAGATTAGAATGAGCTCTGGTGATTTGCATGCTTGCTACTATATATGCTAGTCAATCATTTCCGACTATGAGCATGACTACCACCAGATAGCAGAGGGGGCAGATGCTATTCTCACGGGCTGGGCTCGAATGTTTTTTGTGGAGATGCCTTGCCCAAGGTACACGGTACTACACCCCCACTCTCTCGACCAGAGATTTGAGGACAGCTGGCATTGAAGAAGGTCCCCGTATTGTGATCAATATCACCAAGACTGTGACATAGCATGCATCATGTGCACCAATGAGGCATTATACTACTCCTTGCCGAGACGAAAGGGCGATAATTTTAGGACCGAACTGCCGATGCCCCCTGGTGACAAGTCAGGAGCAGAAATCTTCTGTGGCTACATACCACTAGTTCCTGACACTGTGACAGGCAAGGGCGATAATCTTAAGTAGGTGGCGTTCGCATTTTAGGTCGCGAGACAGGGGCAGATCATTTTCGGTATAAAGCCTCATTCATGCCTCATTCATTTAGACTGCAATGAGTCATTGCAGTCTAAATTAAGATTTTGGGCGTGGGGCAGGATAAACATCCCCAATAGGAAGACCAGAACCAGACCCAATCAAAAAGTGATGACTAACAAGTAACATGCTAAGCAATAAACTGCATTACCTGACAAGATTGATTCCCATCGACAAATTTCTATCACATCTGAAAGTGTCGAACCCGTCACTCCGCAAACTCAGGGATACCAAGGCGACGTGCGAGCTGTCCATCGCCTGCAGTTGGATCCCCGTGCTGGAGCAGTCGTAAATGGCTTCATTCAGCAAGTCTTTGGTCGCCTCCAATATCTTCTTCCACAGGGAACCCTGAACAAGGCGTGCTTCAAACATTTTGTACGTTTTAAAAGAAGAAAATTGAGAATAAATAAACAGTTTAACAGAGGGAACTCCACTCTCAAGTCTCAATCAGCCAAATTCCGCGCGAAATGTTGACGCACAATTGGCGGGAGTTATTTGTCCCTGGCAAAATCGATTGGCTGACAAAGAGGAAAAAGTGTCGACTGCAAGTTCCGACACGGCTGCAATCTTGTATTTGATTGGTTCTTCAGAAGGGAACAGTGGAAACATTAACCAATGAAAAAGTATTTATTACAAAAACAAAACATTCTTATCTCCCTTTACAATATGTCGACGTAAATTTGCTACAGAAGAGTTTGAGAAAGTTCTCCACAAATTACATTTCTTAGGCCTAACGTGTGCCTCCTCAGCAGGTACACAAATGAAGTAAGTTACCAAATAGCCACTTATAGGATGCAATTACAGTTTATTCCAAACTGGTGAAGGAATTGCTGATTTCATCATTGCAATTTAGTCTGCTTTTAGTTCTTGTCAGAAGTTCTGATTCAGTGATTGCCATTGGTTGGGGTTGTTTACTTTATCCTCAGCCTTATCCTGCGCCACGCCCAAAGTCTTCGTTTATACTGCTATTGGCGCACAGAATGCATGCTTTCTGAGTTTACTACACACTGCTTGAACTTGTGCTAGTATTCTTCTTATGTAGTAACTAAACTAACTTTTCCGCAGATTTGCCGAAAACAAAATACAAAAACCTCTCAGCTGTGCAAAAGTTCAAACAAAAATAACAGGACAGTGAAGAGGCCGCGAGGCCTAATGTCCTAACTACCTGACCTGACCTAGTGACTACACTTAACAGTAATTATGTAATTACAGTGTCATAAACTTTTGATAAAGGTGCAGTTTAGCTACCCCCACCAAAATTTCCCACTTAACAATTACAATATACAATGGAAACAGGAAATTGAATGTAACCTTTAGTTTAAAAACTGAGGTTAGGATTAGGTTAGGGGTTTCTACATAGTCGTTCCGACACACTCTACTCTAAGTCTACCACCTTGAAATTGAATGGTGAACAGGCATCAACTGATGCCTCAATCACGTCTTTAGTTCAACTTCAACTACATACTGGAAGTGGAAGCCCTTAAGTTGGCTTAAGTTATTGTTTTATGCTTAGGCACCAGAACCATTCCTTCTTCCCAAAAACCATCTGAGACTGGAACTCCCTGTCCCCAGAAATCATCCAGTCCCCCACGCTCAGCTCCTCCCCTCTCCTTTCCCTCCCCCTCTCCTCCCCTCCCCGTCCTCCCTTCCCTCACAAACCCCACCGCTTCTGTTTTTTTAGTCCCCGAGCCGAAGGTTTGGGGAGCTATTATTCTGTCTGATCCGTCCGTGTCTCCGGCCGGCCGGCCGGCCGGCTATTCGTCCGTTTTTCTCAAAAACTATTCAGTCTATCAATATCATCATCAAATTTGGTATACTAGTTTGCCAAGATGCAAGCTATCCACTGATGTATTTAGTTTTTCATTAAGGTCAAGGTCGTGCCAGTTATGGGGTTCAAACCCCAAAACACATAATCGCTAATATCTCGCGAAGTTTTGCATGTATTTCAATGCAGTTATTTTCACAACATTTCTTGATGAATGGTCTATAACATAGTTGTCATGGATTTTTCTGTGCGCTCGGATTTTTCTGTGCGCTCGTGTGCGCATGATCGCGCGAGCTCAAATCACGGGTCCGAACCCTAAGGCTATATATCAAAAACTATTCGGTTTTGTGCTGTTTTCATGCGTTTTTATGTAGTTATGTGCTGTTTTGATGCGTTTTTATGTATGTGTACAGCCGACGCATTCCGATTTCTGAGTAGCTCGGTGATGCTGCGAGGGGACTTTGCAGCCGCTCGGCGTTGCACTTGTTTTCTATTTTTTTCGTGTGGGCCCAGGTGTTCTCGGACTAGCCGGGGGTGCCCAGTGGCCGTACATGCTCTCTTTTTTTTCTTCCCCGCACAGCAATTTTTCTTCGAACCCTAATAAAGTAACGTAACGTCAGTTATTGCCGGTTACGGCAGGTGGACATCATTGGCACAAGAAGAAGAACCATCAACCGTCGGTGAAGGATGTTAAAAGAAAGAAGAAGAAGAGTTATAAATTCTAATAATAGCTGCACCATTCTGCAAGGTCTTAACCATCAGGAGAAATGGGAGTGAACCTCAACCAGGGGGACGGATTACCACCAAGACAGATGTAATATCCTGAAAGTGAAACTAACACAAACAACAAATTATTTGCACACAGGCTCATCGGTCACATTTTAACTCTTCTAGCTCCATGGGCAAATACATTCACCCAAGACATCGCTGTACACTCCCACCAAATGCAAAGACATTCACTGCCGTACCTTGCCATGTGTTTGTATATTTTTAAAGCTTTTGTGAATTTTTTTCTCCGTTAAAGCAGCACATGCACACTCGAAAGTAATAGCTACCCCACTCTTGTCTGTTGAGATGCAACGGACAACTAAGGACGTAAAAGAATGCATGGCGCTAGAAGAGTTAAAATGTACAAAGTCAGCAAAGTATCTTCGGTCCACATTGCATCAGTCCTCAGGTGGAAAAAACATACACAGAGATACACATGCACACAAATTTTTATACATTGACTTGATTAAGTGTCAACTTAATGGCAATAGTAGCAGTATTAAAAAATAGTAATAGTTGTACCAGTATTAAAGGTATTAATAGAATAGTAATATTAATAATATTTTCCTCGCCATCTTCATTTTCATCTTTGCAACTGACAGCTATAATAATGAATAGCAGTGTATGTAACAAGTAATATTGTAACAGTAAAATATTGTAACACTAGCACTAACAGTACTTTCATCATCATCATCACTGTTACCAATCAATAATAGTGTCTATGATGAGACAGGGTTCTCGGGTGCCTTTTAGTTTTAAGTCCTTGTGAATTGGTTTTTGGTCAACAAGCCTTTTAAGTACTTTAATTCAGCAATTAGATCCTTTTAATTCATCAAGAGGTCCTTTAACCCTTTCACCGCCATTGTCACATTTTAGCACAAGACCTTATTTTTTCTTTGTTTTGGGAAGTAAGGATAGGCCTAATGTTATACATGTCACTATTGTCAGAGAGGAATGCGCAATATTGCAGATATTTTATTTTCTCTACCCAGTTAAGTTTAATGGTATTTTTTGGCTGAAAATTAGCTGGTGTCGAAAAGGTTACATTTTTGAAGGGTAATGTTAAGTCCTGTTTTATCAAAAGAAAAAAAGTGATAAAGAAACTAACTAACAACTAAGAAAATATTTTTGACACATAAAAAGCAAAAATTGTCGGTATACAAAGTTGTCGGTGTCACAGACAATGTTAATGTTGTATTACAGGCAATACAACATTACAAGCTGTGTGAGTCTCTGCACCAAGATGCAATGAATCATTCGATGCTTAACCCCTTCAAGACGTTACTGCCTGAGGCAAGCATTTCGGGCCTGGGGTTGGCTTGAACATTTTTTATACCAAATTAAAGTGCATCAAAACTCGTCACTGTCTGCGAGTGTGATTTAGTTTTGACAATACTACTGGTTGATCCAAGTTAAAATTTCACTTTGAAACCGCAGTTATTTGCATTAAAATCGGAATGACCAGTCTCCTTATTACTATCATTGTTAGTGAAAACTTACTGGCGTTCTCCAATTCCGAGTGTGCTCGGAATGGGTCCAGAATGAGTTAATGAAATATCAGCTTTAAGACATTGTGAACATGTTCACAACATTGTGCTCTTGGCCAACAATTTCCATTCAGGCATTCCATCATGAACATGCCAGTTAAGTGTTAAAGAGATAATGAGTAAGAAAAACGGACAAAATTATGATTTACACAATATAGGTGTGAAACATTACACAGCATGATAGCAGTTATGCAAACTTGCCACTCTTGTTTCAACATGCGAAGAGAACAGTTTTTTCTTGCCCTTTCATACAATTTTTCTTCATTGAGTTAACAAAATCATCATCCTGCCAACTGATAAATGTTGCTTCTATTTAGCTTTGGGGATTGCATTTGAAAACTGAAAATACCAGGGAAGCAATGACACTTTTGCATGATAAAAGCTTGGGGATATTCCATAAAATGTTGACGAAGGTCCTTTTACAATCTTATGAGGTCCTTATAAGCCCTTTAAAGGTCCTTTTATTGTTTCATGTCCCTAACCTGGGAACCCTGTGAGACAAAAGTGGGAGGGGGAATAAGCTAACACATACAGATTATGTATTATATGCACAAATACACACACACATACACCATAACATCTACAATAACTAGAGGTAGTATGACAAAAAAGTATATATATGTATATCAATAGCCAAATAGGGTCAATATAACAGGACAGGAAAGGGACATTTGGTTTAGCATAGTCAGTATGAGAGGGGAATGAGAGAGGGGAGGGAGGGGGGTAGCTAAACTGCACCCGTTCCTTCAGCCACTGTTTGTAATTTACTGTATAGAAGTAGAATGGTTGCAAGGCTGGGGAAGAGAAGAGAAGAGGGAAGTTGTCCAAATCCCATGCATGTAAATAGTCCTCTTGCAGTATTTCTTACATCAAATATTGTTATAGTCTATACTAAATAACAATGAAAAATATTTGAGTTGACTTAATTAAGTACAACTGATTATGTTAAAGCTATTTCGGTATTTTAAAATTTGTGCTCTCTTTTTTCTTCAGAGTTTCAAGATGGATCGGTTGAGTGGAAGAACTGGTCTGCGGTGGTGTAGACATCTAACTAGACTTCATCAGGGTGTGGTCTCCTCTGCATTGAGACGTAGATCATATGGTTCGACACACACACGACTGCCAGTTTCTCTCAGATCTGTCGGCGTGCCACGCCAAACACAGCCAGGGCCTTTGTTCATAAGATCTCATGTCACCAGCGGCCAGCAGAAATATGCAGCTACCATTTCTGGTGCCCTCAGAAAATTTCACACATCCAGGCAGGACTGTGTGAGAGAGAGTCCGTACTCTAACTTTGGCCACAAACGAAAACCAGCCTCCAAGTGGTCGTATTTCTACTGTACGTTTCTCGCAGTTGGATTCTTTGGTTTCTTCGCCTTGGATGGGTGAGTGCTTTAAACATATGTACAGATGGTGGAAGGGAATGGTCATTATGTTGTCTTTTTATTTAGAGAGATTTAAAGACCCACCACATCAAGTGTCACATTCCCTCTTATGCTATGAAGCTTTCTTAAGATTTCTTACCAGCTATAAGAGGGAAAATACGTGAAAAACATGATTTTGACAAGTGACGTGGGGGGGGCTTTAAAATAATGTTAAAAAGCTGTTGGAAAAAAATTCATGTGGGGCTGGGAGTTTTAAGAGAGGGGTGAAGTTAATTTTTTGAAGTTGGCTTGTTGTTTCAATGTTATAATTGCTGCTGACTCTATATTGAGTCGATTTTTTTAGTGTAAATAATTAATTAATTAATAATTGTTCAAAACTGTTCTTAACAATGGCATAAAATCTACAGGTTTTGAATATTTCCCATTAACATTTACATTTTCAGCTTGTTTAAATCAAAACCTGTGTTAACTTTTCAATTGTTGCAATGACAGGGTTGTGGAGAAAAACAACAAGTATATGATTTCTGTTTCTAATAAGACTATTTTTTAAACAAAGAAGAAGAAGAAAAAATGTTCATTTGTGTGACATGAGACAGAATGTTTTTGATACTACAGTGAAAATCGCTTAACTCAAAATTGAAGGGACTAAAATTGTATTTTGAGATAGCCAGTATTTTGAGATAAAAAGTCTTTTTAACATAAGGATTATTAACTCTTTCATTCCTGGTTTTACACTAACTGTTACTTCCCCTCATTCCTATGTTTCTATTATCTATCTATTCCCTTCATTCCTGGATTTATAGAGGGTTAAAAATGTGATAATGGGGTACTTATTTTAGAGACTTACGGCAGTAACCCACATTACACGAACCTAAGAATGTCATATACCGTTGTGTAGGGAATTGATGTGAGAAGCTGTTTGTGACCATGTTGACACATTATGGTGACATGACAGATGACACACAGGTGTAAAACAGGTAAGTTTACAATTTAACATAAAACATACCAATACATGCAGGTCAGTGTTTTTAAAGCAAATTGTATATTTCATTCACGTACTCACCAAGCGATGCCTCCTGTACATCCCCATGCATTGTGCTTGTCATTACTCCACAGATAAGTGTCACCATTGTCACCATAATTGTCCCCAACACATCAACAGTTTATTGTCTGTTTTGACGATTATGTATGGATACAACACAAATATATACACAAGCACCACACTATTTTGCACACTTTTTTTTACACAGATAATATTTTCACGTTCCCTATCTACGCATGTATGTACCCCTGTCACAGTCATCACATCACATGTCACACATAGGTGACACGTGTGTGACACACCTTGAAGCAGTCACTGTGACGCTGTTTGCAGCACAGATACCACACTTTTCACACATCATTGTAGTTTGACACGTTTTGAAGGGGTGTCGGTATAGCTGACACCAGTGTGTGCATGCTTGTACTTTGGGTGTCGTGCCGTGCACAACACACAGGTGTGCTTGTCACCTACACCTTTGTTTTTCTCTGGCTCCTCGGTGCGTTTTTTTAGGTGTTATTGTTGGTATATTCTAACAGAGAACTGAGCACTTCATCAGAGTAATATAACTGAAAATAATCTAGCGCTTTCCTTGATGTGTCTAACACACACACAGGCCCTGATCGATGTTTGAATTCCGTCCTAGTTTCGGTTTTGGTGTGACATAATTCCCCCTAATCCACTCAAAACTCGGTCGAGTGTAGAACAAAGGTAAGTTTTGATAATCTAACTCCTCACCACTAGCATCATCACCACCTATGTGCGCTTCAATAGCTGCCACAAACTAAACTCACTCTTCTTCTGTCAAATTGGTCAGAATCAGAATTTTCTCCACCTTCCATTTTCATTGCCAACAAAAACTGCCACGTGCACAGTACACACCTACTACACGCATTCACTCAAAATGACCCCTTTCCCACAGAGCTGGAAGGAGGAGGGGTGGGGGGAAAGGGAAGGGTAAACGGCTGGTGGGTCTGGCATCACATTCCATTCATAAACAGTCCCGTTAGCGGTTGGGTCAAGGGTAAATGACGTACTTTGATGGCGCGAATTGCGGGAAGTCCAAAGTACGATCCCGGAATACCGGTCTCTCGGATTGAAAGGAGTTATTTCTTCCAGAACGGTTTTCCGTTCTCCAGGATTGAAAGGTATTAAGCCTTGAAACTGGAAAACCGGTCTGCAGGATTGAAAGAGTTAAAGTGGGACCACAAAATTATTGTGAGTTATCCAGTAATCCACTGAGTTATCATGAATCCATTGTATTTTTTTTTAATCAAAGAAGCCAAGCTTGAAGATTGAGGTCAAGAAAGGTTTGACCTTATTGCTTAAGTATATAATTTAATTACTGAAATCAACAAATGGACAATGTTTTGCTGAATACCACGAACAGTATTTTACTGCTAGAAATTACCAGAAAATAATGATTGTGTTCAGGTTTGGTTGGCTGGTAGAAAAGCTGAAACTGGATGCTTCGTCTGTTGTGGAACCCAAAGAGGAGAAGGAATCTGACAGTGAAGGCGAGGGGGAGGAGGAGGAAGCTGAGGAAGGGAAGAAGAAGAAAAAGAAAGTTGGATTTAGAGACAGGCGGGTAAGTCAATCAGTTTTGTCATCAGTGAATATTTTTGGCCTGAAACAAAAATCAGCCATTTAGAAAATGACAAACATGGAATTTGTTATATAAAATAATATATCTTAGGAGATAAAAAAAAAAATTCATAACCCAGTCTTTAAAGCAAATATAATGATCCATGATCCAGTCTTAAAAGAACAAATTCAGAAAAGAGAGTTTAAATTAAGCAAATATAAAACAAAACAATGGGGAGAACGATCGTTTTCCTTTCAAGGACCTGCTGTCTGGAACAGTCTTCCATATTCAAACCGTCATGCTCCCACAATTTCAGAATTCAAATCCTCTTTAAAAAACCACATCTTTTCAAAAACTCTTACCACAACTACCTTTCTCAAGTTCCAGTCTAATTAGTCCCTGACATATCCTACATTCTCCTACTGACGTTGGCCCCTTCTTGTCTTTTACATGTATTGGGCATGCTTGTGTATGACTGGGCACCTTGCAAGACTTGTGTGTGTGTGTGTGTGGAGGGGGGTGAGACGAGGGATGAGGGGGGTGAGAGACTTCGTTTGTGTGTGTGTATGCGCGCATGTATAGGTGTTTATAGGTGTGGTTGTCACTGTGCAGGTGGGAGGATGCGTAGATAATTGGTTAAATGTCTGTGCATGCGTGTGCTTGCGTCGATTTATGAATTGAGTGCTATGTAAATATTTTTTTACGTTTAAATGAAGCCTTTTATTGTTAAATTGTGAATAATACAGTTAAAGGGAATGGATTGCAGATTTGAGTTGCTCTTAATGACTAAACTTTTCCTCTGCATTATAATGCTAAATTTTAAAAAAATTAAAAAGAAGAAAAATCATTGGGTTAACAATATAAAAAAAAAACCTGGTTTACAGATTATTGGCTATGAAGATCGAATCCGTGCTTATTCAACTCCTGACAAGATCTTCCGCTACTTTGCCACCCTACGCATCGTGAATGGTGGGGAGGTGTTCATGACGCCAGAAGACTTTGTACGCTCCATCACCCCTGGAACTAAACAGCCGGAAGGTACGTCTCCAGACACATCTGGTATAGGAATTGTTCGGAAATGGGGAGTAATTTCATGGTGTGTGGGAGTGATTTTGACTAATTCAGTCGGTCAAACAGGGGAAGTTACTCTACCATCAGCTCTCACCTCGTGTGTTTGAGCAAACATACAGCACTTTGAACAACGTGCGTCATTCTAAAATTTATGTCATTTATGTTTTATCAGTTTGTGGCCCACTGGACACCCCTAATTTTTCTTTTAAAAAATGTTTTGCATCCTGCGGTTTCAAGCTTCGACGCCATTGTTGCTATGGTATTTGACCGAGTAATGGAGGTAAACAACTGTAATTTTTTACGAAGTGCTCTCCCCTAGTTTTTTGGAAAATCGTCTATTGACTCCTCCTTTTCCAGTGGATATTCTATCTTTGAAATCAAGAGGTCAGAATCGGCGCACTAAATATGCCTCTATATTTTTAGTGGGTCACCTGGATATTGTAGGGGAGTCTCTATATATTATTAAAAAAAAAATTAAACCGTCAGGTGAACGTTTGCTACGTTTTGTGACGCTCTGGTCTGCAGTCCAGTGCATCATATGGGAGATTTGAGGGTCAGAGGGTAAGAATTAATTCTGTTTTCTTTTTGTGAATCATGAGTGATTATGCTTCTGATCTTGCCACCCTGTTTAGATATTGAAAAGGCAAGCACTATCATCAGTACATCAACATGGTAGTAGCTACTGTTTCTTTTTCTTCATTAAAAAAAAAAAATCATCAACAGAACTAAGACTATAAACCATTTAAAAACCTGTACATGTACATCTCATGATCCAGTCTCGCACACAGAGACTCGCCTTGGCTTTAAGGCTATTGCCAGACCAATTGACATAGGCTAGAAGACCAAGGCTACATCAAAATGTTGTTATGCTATGCATAGTTATGCAGGGATTGTCTTTAGCCATGACAAGCTCCTAGCATAACATCAGTCTCAACAACAACAAAGTCGGAGTGTGGCTGCCCACATGGCAGGGTAATCAAAAACGGTCACACATGTAATGTTCTCATCCCTAGCTGATGCATTTGTACCATAGTGTTGAAATGCTTTGGGTGATCCCTGGAGTCTTTTAGCCAGGGTACGACAACAACAGCAAGCACAGAGAGACTTTCGGGGGCCAAGCTTTCTTTTCAATTGGAATGTATGCATGTGTGTTCCTGACAGCATAATTAAAAGTATAAGGTTTCGTGTGCATGCATGTAATGCAAATATTGCTATGTACAAGGTACATGAGCACTATCTTTGCATGAAATAATAAATGCAGCTTTTTTCTGCTTTAGGTCTTGGACTGGATAGCTTCAAGAAGTATGACCCACAGGTAAGTTCGTTGGTTTTGTTTTGTTTTGTTTATCTGTTTATGTGCGTCACTGATTTTTTTCATTGAGTTAATGGGCATAAACAAAATTGGTAAAAACTCTTTTTCATGAATTACTTGAAATTTCCAGCAAGATTTCAAGATTTTATTTAATTCCAAAAGCCCCTTCAGCAAAATCTAATTGTAGCTGAAGTTGAGTTTGCAACTTTTTTAGAGAGATATATTTTGCTTTTGTTCCATGCTGAAACTCCTTATTTTAGCTGAAAAATATGATTGAAGTCTATAAATGAAAATATACAGATTCTTTAATGACGGCCATCTGAAAAGTGTGTATTTGTAATGCATTATTTCAGGAAAATACAATTTTTTAAATAAAACTTAACATTCACTTTTTTATCCTTTAGAAAGGTGTTATTTTGAACAGTGGGTGTAATGGTGATTATTGTGATGTTGTTGAGGGTTGTTTGTGTTATTTGTTGAATAAACCTGTAAACTGTGGAGGAATTATTTCCATTGGCATTCGTGTTTGTTAGAGAACAAGCAAAAACGACGTGCAGTAAACCCATTGCTGGGCTGTGTGCGTGAGAGAGAAAAAAGCAGACACAAAATGGAGAAAGGTGGCAGAGTGGTTAAGACGTTCGCCTGCCAAATGTAATGCGTGACTGCAACGTGAGTGACACGGGTTCGAATCCCGGCCTCGCCCGCCCTTTCTAGTTCGACAGGAAAATCGAACTGAACATCGAGTCCTTCGGATTGGGACTTACTAGTCTGACCCGTACGCTTTACGCACGTAAAAATCCCACGGCAGTTGAAAGTCGGTAAGAGCAGGGAGAAATCCTGCTGCCTGGTATGGCCAAATTGATAGCTAGGTTTCCCAATTATGCCCCCCCCCCTCACCCTGCCCCCCCCCAAAAAAATTTTTTTTTAAAAATTAAATAAAAATTGAGTGGGCACTGCGCTTGCGGTGACATGTTCTCCAGGGGAGAACAGCCTGAATTTCACAGAGATAAGTCTCTGTGACTTGAATATATCAAATACAAAAAATAACAAATACTTTTTGTTTTGCTTCAACTGATCCTTTGATTGAAGCAAAAATGTATGCCACCCCAACTTTCCGTTTTGTTATGTTTGACAGAAGTCTTTTATTAGCTCTCTGAATAGTGAATGGAGTCTTTAATTTTAAATACAAGATCTCTGCTGATTTTGATGAATTCTTTGTTAGTGAAATTAGAAACATAATGATCATGGTATCTGAAGAAAAAAAAAAAGTATGGACTGCATTTTTAAAGGTGGGATTTTTTTTCTTAATCTCTGTCACGATGAAATCGGTTTAACTCTTTCATTGTTATTCTTATCATCAACTCATGTTCTTCTTCTTCTGCATTCTCCGGCCGTATGGCCATAATGAGTAAGGTACGTATGTGTTCGGTTTTCAGTTTTCATTGGTCTTGCTGCGTACAGCCAACACATTCCAATTTCGGAGGTACTCAAAAGGAGAAAATTGGGAAGATTTTTGTTAAAAGGCAGGAGAATGAGCAAATAACTTGAATAAGGCAGAAAGTTAGTAGATGTCAGAAAGCAAAGGGAAAAGGCAGAGTCAAAGAGAGTGAAAGATTAGTGGAAGTTACAAGCACAGAACTTCCAGAAGGTGGGAGAACTATTTGTATAAAGGACCCCCCAGTATTCCCACGGGGAAAACTCATGTTCAGAACTCATGTTGTTAAAATATATTCAAGAACATGAGAAAAAACATGTTTGGAGCAATAGAAACATGTTTGAAGTTATTTAATATATCATTGAAAATTATGCAGGTGGGAATTTGTGGAAAAGTTTTGTCTGTAAAGGAACGATATGCATGGTTTGAAGATGACTGTGGCTGCAGAGCATGATGAGTAGCTTAGGCATAACTCTTGAGTTTTTCATATCATTTTAGCTTTCATTTAAATGTATGCTTTAATATTTTATTTATTTGTTTGTTTTTGCTTATTTCACTGACAAAATCTGGCATCTTAGTTATTCAATCCTTTCTATGACATTTTTTGTTCATTGAAACAAAAACAGACACAAAGTATAATATGTATTCTCTTTATTATTTGAAGGAAAGAGTGAATTTGATCATATTAAGTTCACCCGAATTCTCTGATGCTGAAATAAAATCCTCATGTCAATGAATTATTGATGAATCAAGGCTTGGGAGGGGGGAGCAGGGGTGGGGTGGGGTAAGGGAGTGTGTGCTTGTTATCTGTTGTTGCTTTCCGTGTTCCCAACGTGTGCTTTAGAAATGTGTCTTTCATGTCATGTGTCCATTGTTTGTGATTGCCTGTAATCCAGCTCATATTCCATGTTCATCATTAAACTGTGTTCTCACACATCCATCAAAAAGCAAGCTTTTCTCATCAAATGGAAGAATTCTAAATGAACAAAAAGCTGCTAAGCATACTTTAGTTGAATCACATTACTTGTTCAGTGTTATTGTTTGGGGCGTGCATTGAAATTCAATGTATGTGTAAGTAATGAGGACAAACCAATGTTGTTTCAACATGTGTGATTGCCCTGCATTAAGAGATATTGCTTTGTTTTAAATTTAAAACATTTTTTTGCTACATAATCAGCGTAAAGCACAATGTTAAGAAGGTATCAGCTAGTGATAGTTTGGTCTTTGTATTGCCGTGTAAAGGTAGAATAATTACCCGGCCAGAGGCCGAGGTATTGCGATTGGTTTGCGTGTCTGTCTGTATATCGATTATCTTAAAAACTACTGTTTGGATTTTGATTAAAATTGGCAGAGGGGTAGACAGCTTGAAAAGGAAGCTTCCTTTCGTTAATCAACACCGTGCTGACCTTGACCTTGAAGTTTGACCTTGAAAAACAAAATTTCCTTCTTTGGGCTATGTAATTTCCCCCCAGCTTTATTTTGTGAACTAGTGAACAGAATCGCTTCAAATTTTGTGTGGTGGTGTACCATGGTGCAAGGAAGTTTGTATAAAAGTTCAGCTGTATCTCGTGAACTACTGAACAGAATCACTTCAAATTTTTGGCTATGTATTTTATGCGTTCTGTAAGGGTGGAAAGTGGTGTGTTTATTGGGGGGTGGGGGGGGGGGGAGGACAAAACTCTGGCCGGGTTTGCATTGTCACAATGCGTTGCTGCCGCTCGGCGATGCCCTTGTTTATAGAATATTGTCTAAAATGCTGAAAACACATTAAGTTTTGTTTACATGTTCAGTAAAGTTCATTCAGTCTCTCTTTCTTTCTGTCTCTTGTGTCTCTCCTTCTCTCCCTCCCTCTGACTCCCCAATCCCCCCTCTATCTCTTTGTGTTTGTGTCTACCAGTCTCTTTGTTAAATGTCAGTATGTGTAGAACACAGAATAGCAGTAAACACAGCAGATGTATGCGATCGATGTGGTGAACACACCCATGTTCATGTTGCGTGCTCACACAACGTTGTGTGCACCTTGTTGGTAAAGCACGCGATTTTGAGCAAAGGCAATGCTGTCAGCGTGTTTCACTGGGCGCCCGGTGTGCCTGGGTCTCACTCACCTTCCACATGTGTGTGTGTGTGTATGTTTTTCCCCCTCCGTGTAGAAGGATAGCCTCAAAGACATGGTGAGTTAGTCTGCCTTCTCCAGACAGACCTTAGCCCAGGCTTTTTCGTTTTTCTTTTCTTCTTTTTGTTGTGGGGGGGGGGGGGGGGCTGACTTCTACTATTGTTCTGGGTTGTACAAATTCCAGTCACTGTCACTTTCTTTTTTTTCTTTTCCATCTTTTCCCTCCAATTTTTTTTTATTTTTTTTTGGTAAAGAAATTTCACAATTCTGTTTGGTTTATTTTTTATTTTTTTAGTCTATTGGATAGTTCTTTTTTTATTTTTTGAAATAAAGATTATAGTTCATATTAGATTACCATCACCATGGGTTTTTTTTTTTAATAATCTTCTCTTTGTTCTTTGTTGTCTTCTATTTTTTTCTTGTGCCAAACTTGGTGACTTGATTGGTTAAACGTTATATACTTTTTTTAAGGATAATATGTTTGCATGGGATTGAAATAACTTGTAATTTGTTTCTTCAACGTATAATGTAAAAGCCTGAAAAGTTGTGTCTGTTCTAAGATTGTTAGTATAATGTTACGCAAAACTGAGAAAAAGTGAGATAAGAAAGAAAGAAGTCAGATAAGGAATGAAAATTTGAAAATAAAGAGATCAGGAAATAAAAAATGCTTGGCTAAATACTGAAATGGAGGGGAAAGTTATTTTGGAGGAAAACATTATTGCTTTGAAAACAAACATCCATTTTGAATGGGGGGGAAAATGCTATTTTGGAGACAAACATCAATCTGTTTGCCTCAGCTAAGGTCTGGTCTGGAGAAAAAGAGTCCTGCGAAGTATTTGTGGTGTAGAGTGTTTGTCCCTTTTGACATGTGTTTTCACTGTTGGAGCACTTTTCTATTTCTCTTTGTCCTTTTTACGAATAAAGCTTATATATGTCATTATCACTACTACAGCTTTTGTTTTTCTATTATTGTTAGTTTTTCACGTAGTCACAAGTGCAAAGCAGTGGCGTATGATTTTCTTTTTAATATAGAATTCAGTTTACCTTTTGGTGCACTAATGAGACGAAATTTGCCTAATTGTTTGAGTACAGAGTATCTTTATAGAGGTTGGGTTTTTTTGGTACTTCTACCTTTATGTGTTGACATTGCTGGATAAATCTGTTTAATTGATGCTTTTCCTTGTACAACTCATCATAAATTTATTAGATTAACTTCCATTTTGAGCCTATATTATATAATATATATACTTCTGTTGACAAAAGTTTTGTTATTTATATATTAATGGAAAGGTCCAGTGTTTTCTTTTTATGCAAAACTGAAATGCAGTAACTTTTTTGTTTATTTTATTTTTCATTTGTGTTTGATAAAGCTTGCCTTATCAATTTGAACCTGTTTGGTTACAAGGCAAAACAGATCGAAAGTTGAGTTGTTGTTTTTAATTTCCAAGCTTTGTGAATTTTAATTCTGTCTGCTTAAGGTGTTACTTTTTGTTTACTTTTTTAACTGTATTTAACAAAACAGTGCTAAGTTTATCACTTTCAGTTTTTAAGGCTCTTACAGTGGAACTACCAACATTAAATTGCTTTTTACCCCCCCCCCCCCCCCCCTCCCCTTCCTCCATCCAGGTTTTTTCTGTTACTTTATCACCCACTTTAACCATCCATTTTTTGGTATCTTAAAATATGCTGGAAATCACATGAATGTACTCCCATCAGCTAAAACTGAAGGACTCTCTCTGAAGGCATGAAAAGTTATTAACACAAAATGAGCTAACTACTGAAAGCTTGACCAATTTTTAACATCTAAACACAACCATGACTGGTTTTCCCCTATAGACTCTTGGGACTTAATCTCTAATCTTTCAGCTAAATCAACAGTACACACCATAGGTCACATAGTAGTTTTTCATCTAAAACTACAGTACCATCATCGGGTACAGTGTTCACTATCAGGAACGCAGGCATGCGCACTTACACAAAAATTCATGTATCATGCACTAACAAGTAACTGAATTGGTCAGTTAATAGACTGCTTGACTTTTAATTTGGGGACCAAAGGTTCAAAATTCCAACGGCAGTTGTTCAGTGATGGGATGTTTACTCTAGAGTCACCAGAAGAACATATTATGTGCATAGAATATAATTATAATGTCTTAAATACTTATTACATTAAAAACTCTGTCCGCCTCTCAAAAGGGCATTGTCATGGTTTGTGTGTCCACGGGAACCAACGAAATGAACCTAACAGTAACACACATGTAGACACAGGTGTCATGACAAGACGGCATCCACTTATTGACACAGAATGTTACCATGCTAATGGCGGAATGAACCTGTCTCACATTCACTTAGAAATTAATTGAAGCTGCTTATGGGGGTAAAACATGGAATGTGTGATTTGAACTTTATTACATGCCTTCACGATGCGCTCACCAAACTTCTTAGTCTCACAGGTGTAAAGAATTTAAGCATGTAAGAAAATTTTGCAAGTGTTTTGTTTTACGATGAAGATACCCACTGCATGTATTGAGGAATTCTGTTGCAGTGCAAAAGTTGCAGATTGTCTCATGATTTGTACCCGTGTGTATAAAGGACAGAGAAACTCATACAATCTTGGTTTTGCCTTTAACAAGTTTGTGCTGACTTGGAACACAGTGCTTTTTTTTATATAATAGATTAAACTTTTTTGTTTTTTTGTGCATATAGTATTAAATTGTTTTTCTTTGGAATATATCTGTGTTTGACATTACAGTCAAAGCAAACTAACATACCTTTTTTTTATCATTATACAGAGTTGATTTAACACTTGACAGATTATTTGGTTAAGGAGAAGATGGAGAAATGAAAACACTTTTCTGAGAATGAAATAGTGGGCATAGCATGCTATGGTGTGAGGGAAAAAACCTCAAGTAGTTGAATGGTTAGCATGTAAAGGAATCGCTTTGAGTCTCACAGGATTACTATATTTGGCTATGCCATTGTGTCATTTTTTTCCCATTATATAATTTTGTTATTGTTTGCAAAAACTCAATTGATCATGCTTTTACCAGTGTATTGTTAGCCGCCCGCCATTTTTTACCCAAAATTTCCCATTAAATTTAAAAGGGTAGAGAAAAGATTTTGTTTGCAAATTTGGGGATTCCTCTGTGACATGTTTAAAGTAAGGCCTATCCTTACCTCCCAAAATTAAGAACACAAGATAATTAGATAACAAACCTTGATGTCAAGGCTTTTAATGACATGGTGGTGCAAAAATGCGACATCGGCGGTGAAAGGGTTAATTCTTCAAATTTAATTCCACAGCAAAACTTAAAGACACCTGTCTAGCTAATGTACTATACACAACACCTCAACAACCATGAACAGTTCTTGTTGTTTTCTTTCTTTTGAAATGACTTTGATCTTTCTCTGTGCTTTAGTTGTTAAAGATTGGATCTTTCTCCATGCTTTATATGTTAGCAAGAAGGTATAACAAATAATGTGGGAATTTACTCTTTTTCCAGGATGCCTTTTTTTGTGCCAGAGCGTTGGTTTACTGAAGGATTGTGCTGTTTCTTAACAAAATTGACATTTCTTGTGCAAGATATATTAATTCAGTAAACACTCGTTGACATGTGAGAATGATCAATCCAGACCAAGACCAATCCGGCTGCCCCCCAGGGGCAAACCCTGACCATAAAAGTCTGATAACAGGCATGGTAGACCTCCGCGAATCGCGGAAAATCCGTGAAACAGTTGAAACTAAATTCTTAAAAAATGCATTGAAATGGCTTAAAAAAGTGAAAATTTCACTCTCATTTATTGAATTTTCTTCGGCCCCCTGGACCCCACGCGATTTTCCTTGAAAACCACTTTGCCCCCACTACCATGCCTGGATAAGAATGACTATATTTAGCTCCTATGTTAATTGAATCCACTTTAGACAAAGAAGTAGTCCTGCAATCAACTGTGAAATCCTGTGCACATTGTATGCAATCACTATAGACTATCATGGAGAATTTATAATATCTGTGGTGTTTAGGAAGTCCTCTAGAACACTGCTGCTATATTTCCACGTCTCGTAAAGACGTGGAAAGAAGGATTGATCTATAAGAAAATTGGACATTCACCAATTCACATCAAAAAACAACAACCTATGACTGACACTGATTGAGAGGAGTGCTGTTTTTAACAAGTTTTTAATTTGTGCATGTGTGAATGATTTGGCACTAAACATTGTTGTGAATATTTTATCATTGTTGTGTGAGCTTCGCCTCAGTAACATGTGCAGTTCCATTTGCTGTCATTTTGAATGTTTGGCGCCTGGCACTTTTACTGCAACTTCATGGCATTTTTAACTCGTAATATTCATGAAAAGTACTAGTGGGTTGTTGTTGTTTGGTTTTATTGCTTTTAATGGTGTGTGTGCGTGCGCGCACGTACAGTGTGTTTTGACACTGAGTGTGTGCGTGTGATAATCAAACTTACCAGAATGAGTAAATGAGTATGATTGTTATGTTAATTTTATCTTAGAATATGCATCATCAGTCAGATTGCTAATTAAACAGATTTTAACATTATGTAAAAAAAAAAGTTCACCTAATTCTTTTATTATCTGTCATCTCAGATCTGTAGCATGACCTGATCTCTGAAGAACATCAAACAGGGATCTGTTATGAGACGGGGGTTAACAAATGTTGCTACATGATTATTATTAGTCTGCAGTCAACTAACAAAAGTCATAAAGATTATTCTGGAAAGTATTCCAGAGAGAAGAAAGGGACTTCACAAGCATGTGGAAAAATAAATGGAAAGTGGGTCATTAGTGTCTGTTAGCATATTTTTATGTCTTTTTTGTTTTTAGCATTACTCCTGTATTTGCTTTTAATAGAGCGTGGTTTCAGCTGTCTTTCAGAATTCATGGTTCTTTTAATTGAATCAATTACTATATTCTCTCTTTGTTTTTTTCCTTTGTTATGTACTAAGCACTTTTGATCATTGCTAGATGGCTGTATAGAAAGATTTAGATTATCTGCGTTTTTGTTTCTTATTTTTCTAATAGTAATTCAGCTCTAAGTATGTTTTTGTTTGTTTCTTTTTCTGTGTTATACTAGTAATAGTCATGCACTCTGAGCATTCTGTCAGCTGATTCAGAAGATGCTGGATAGTACTTCTTGTAGATCAAAGATGTAGAATGACCAAGGATGCATTACGCATGTTTTTCTTATCTTATGACGAGCCACTGTCTTTTGGTTTGTCTTTAGCAAGCATACATTGGATACGTGTGTTTCTTCTCTCTTTTTTCTCTCAATTACTAGGTGAGAATGCGGCTGTTAGTGTATGAAGCTCAAGCTTATAATGTTTTGATTCCACAGATAGCTTTTGCGTAGTTTAATCACTGCCATCATTTGTTCATTAGCCTTTCATGAATTTTATTCTACAATCATTATGTGCATATTGTTTCAATATGATTGTTATAATTGATTGTTTTAACAGCTTTTTATTTTTTTTTAAGTATAGCAAAGTAACACTTGAAACGAACAGGCTGAAGTTTGTTCGTTTTATTGATAAAAGAGCACAGACGTTTCGTAGAGTTTCTACTTTGTCAATGTGAGGCACAAAGCAAAGATAGGAGAGTACCGGCAATTGGTTTTAGCACACACAAAATGTTTTTGTGGTGAAAAGTAGTAATAATTAAAGGTATTAAAGGATTAAATGTATTTTTGCACTTTTTTTTTATTGTGCACACTTTCGTAACTTGTATGTTTGGCAGACTTTTTCCTCTTCTGTACAAATTCAAAGTACCCAAAGTATCTGTACCTAATTCAAAAGCATCACTTCCAAAAATCGTTCGTAGATTTTCTCTAGACTGGATACAGTAACAAAATTAATTGATGTTTTTTCTTTAAATAAATGTGGAAAAATAACTTGTGTCTGGAACTACCAAGTTATCTGCATAGTGTGTTTGTGTGCGTGTGTGTGTGTGTTACTTACACGAGAGAGGTAAAAATTTAGAGACACTGGAGGATAAAGAGGTAGTTAAATACAAAATGTCTTTTATCAAAAATGTTTCTAGTAAAACCATTACAGAAAAGGAAACTAGCAAGCTGGTTAATGGATTGACTTTTAAAGCTCATTGTGATCCTGTGGCATTGCCGTTTTGTTCAAAAGTCACACCATTTAAATTAACACACCTTGTGCTTTTAAGTTACTAAAAGCAAGTTGATTGAAGATGTTTAAGATAAACAGCTCTTGTTTGCTAATTCTGTTTCTTGACAGATGACTAAGTGTCCTTCAGTGTTGCAGAATCTGCAACATATTTTTATAAAGCAATTTATGCTGTTTTTGAGACTGCTGGGAGGTACGGTAAATATGATATTAAGATGTAGTTTGGTTCATAGTCACTAGCTTAGCCAGAAACCTCAAATGTCTGAAAGGTATACCAGTACTTCATTCATTTTGTTTTACGTGTGAAATTGACCAACTTGGATGTTTGGAGATATTTTTGAAAAGCCTGTTTATTTATAAACGGGTCCAATAATCTTTAAATACCCAATTCATTCATTTCTTAAAAGGATACCTTTTTTCCTTTTATTGTAGCGATTAAAGAGGGGAGGGGAGGGGGTTGCAGAACGTTTGTTGAACTCTGATGAATAAATCTAATGGATATTTAAAGATTAATGGACCTGTTTATAAATAAACAGGCTTTTGGGTTTCTTTTTATTTGGAAAAAAAAGGAAGTTTGTTTTCTTTTTTTCCCCAGAAAACTCACATTGAGAAAGATTCCTCAAACATCAGTGAAGACAGCATTTTCTACAAGCTGGGAGAGAATGGCCTCATCTCCTTCTCCGATTACATCTTTCTGCTCACAGTGCTCTCTAGTAAGATTCAATAGATAAGCATTATATTATAATTTATAATGTTGATATGTTGAAACCCATTGTGATATAGCTCATGCAGCATACGTTTTTGTGAATGTGGTATACTTATGGCCAGCACATTGTGTTTGCTGTAACACATCAGTTATTTTATTTGTTTTAGCTATTTCTTTTTTTTTCCCCTCTCTGCGCTCAGATGTCATTGTTACCTATAAGCAGTGCTTGTTGCATTGAGTTCCAGGTATTGCGTATTCTTGTGGGCCCATTTCTGATTCAGAGTTGTGAACATTGTTCCATACTCTTAAGCTATGTCAGTATAGGAAAAATAAGAACATTTAAATCTGTCAGCGTTTTAGAAGCATTTCACTCAGTTAGCAACTGAAAGTGAACACAGATTCTGTCAAAGTGAAGGGAAAAATATCTCTTTCTATTCATAAATCAAGTATCAAAGATATCCAGCTTGAAAGCTGGATTATAGTCATAAATCTTGCCTCTTCCTAGTATAAAAAAAATTATTCCCCCATTAACTCATTCCGGACGAATTCTGAGTATACTCGGAACAGAAAAACGCCAGTCAGGGCCTAATTCTGAGTATTCTCGGAACAGCGAATTCTGAGTCTAAGACTTGTCTAAATCCATGTTTTTTTCAATCCAAACCACGTTTTTAATGTTATTTTCTTCATGACTCTTCCTGCTTTCGTTTCAGTTATGTTAGGCACTTCTATTTCAATTTTTAATGTTAGAAATGCCAAACAATCGGCCCTACACGAGCCTCAGAAAACACTCCAGTATGTTTTCATTAACAGTGATAGTCATAAGGAGACTAATGATTCCGATTTTAATGCAAGTTAAAACCACGATTTCAAAGCGAAAAATACACTTGGATCAACCAGTAATGTTGTCAAAACTGATTCATTGACAGTGTTGAGTTTTGTTGTGCTTCTTATTTGTTATAATTTTTTTCAAGGCAGCCCCAGGCCAGTGATGATGTTTGTCTAAGGCAGTGATGTCCTGAAAGGGTTAAATCTTATTATAGCAATTTCCGAAGGCTGTGTGCACATTTACAAAAACTTCCGAAACGCATCCGCAATTTTAAAAAATCTGAATGTAAGAATTATGGAGTGTGCACATTACACGTGGAAACCATCTCATATCCCATCCGCTTATTTCTTACTTTATTTGCAGATGGGTTTCTCACTGAAGTTGTACACAGTTGTACACAGCCTGAGTCTGTAAAATTTAAGTTAATTTTGTTAAAATAAAAGGTAATGACATAAAGTGTACATAAAATCACATTTATTCATGTATTAAATAAAGATATTTTTAATCGATGGCCAAAGCCCCCACATATTTGTTTTTGACATTATTGCTGTAACTGTTAACAAGATTTGCGTTTGTGTGTTCGTTTGTTCTGCAGCTCCTCCAAGAAATTTTGAGATTGCCTTTCGCATGTTTGACATCAACGGGGATGGGGAGCTGGACTTGGAGGAGTTCAACAGGGTAAAATTATACTTTTATTTTTCTAATGCATAAAGATGTCAGAAAAAAATGTAAGTGTTATTACTTTTCATGTTTTGCTTTCAATGTTTTTGTTTTCCGTCTGCTGTTTACATCAAATTGGATTATAAATTATTTTTTAACCCTTTCACCGCCAAAGTTGCATTTTAGCACCACAGTGATTTAACACCTATGTCACTAAAAGGCATTAAATTGGGGTCTATTATCCAAAGACCCTATTGTCTTAGTTTTGGGAAGTAATGATAGACCTTATTTCATATGTGCCACAGAAGAATCCCCAATACTACAGATGGATTTTGTTCTCTATCCAGGTAAATTTAATGGAAATATTTTGCTGAAAAATGGCTGGCGGTGAAAGGGTTTAGGGAGTCTTGCAAAATTTGTTTCTGAATGAGGAACTAGAAAATTTTGATTTAAGAAAAGAAACAACTCTGGTCAATATCAGAAGTATGATCGCCCGCTGAAGGGCCATATATCGTGTAGAAATATGCAACGGAGATGAAGCTCTTAGGCAGTGCAGGCGTCCCTCAGTATCTTTAATTTTCATTTCCTCCTGCAGCGTAAATGATCTGCACAGTTTATTATACATGGATGCTCCTGCTTTCAGGATGTCCTGAAGTTCAGGATTTTGTTATTGCCTGGAGCCTGCGTCTCTGGATTATGAGAATTTGAGAAGATGCATTTTGCTGGTTATAGAGGTCATGAAGTTTAACCAGAAGTGAAAGTGCAACGAGAGTCTGTCAATTACATTGGAAACTTGTTTCCCTTCAGCTTCCCTACAGAAGGGGTGCTGTCCCTGCACTCTGCCGGGGACTGGGTGGCCCCTGGACCCCTGCCTTGCAGGTTTTTTTAACTTTCCCAGGAGCACCCATGTATTGTATTATAGTTTCTTCTTTTTTTTGGTCCTGGTATGGTGTTCAGGTGCAGGAGGTGATCCGCAATCAGACGCACGTGGGCATGCGGCATCGCGACCACGCGGTGACAGGCAGCGTGGACCACGGGCTGAGCTCCTCCCTGCAGTGCTACTTCTTCGGCAAGGACGGACGGAAGAAGCTGACCCACAAGCAGTTCCTCGACTTTCAGCGCCACCTCCAGAGAGAGATCAATCGCATCGAGGTTGGGTGGCCGCTTCAGCATTCTTCACTTGAACCAAATCTAATGTGTGCTTATAACAGGTGTAAATCTTCTATCTATTCTATCATGTTACCGTTTCACTACGAATTAGTTATTCCTTCCAATTTGGAGCAAATGCCAATTTACCAAAGACCAAAAAGTTATAGTCTTAACAAGACTAGATTACTTCCCTTGGTCTACACAGCCAATACCACTAAGCTGCCGTGGATCCCACTCGCTACGTCACTTCCGGGGAGGCAACTTTAAATCATAATAAATTTTTTCCAACTTGGAGCAGCCATGTTGTTCTTTGCTCTTGCTATTATTTCGTTTATCTAATTTATTCTAGCCGCCATCCTCCTCTGTTTGGGTTACCCCTTTGCCTTGGGGCTACAGGTTTGTCGGCATGTAGTTGGTGTGAATTATTTTCACGTTTTTTCATTGCTAATAATTATTTGAAATATTTTGTTGTGCTTACAAGTTACATGTTTTGTTCCCCCGGTCGCCATGTCGGCCGTCGATCCTGTAGTATGGACTCAGTCTAGTGGGGTTTTCTAGTAAGCTATCTCGGGATGTTAAGGGGAAGCTTTTGGATACACCTCAGGCTTCTTCTTCTTCTAGTTTTCGCAAACTTTCTAGTTCGAGGCCTAGTCTTCCTCTTCTTCGTCGTCGGGGAGGGAGCAACCCCCCCCCCCCCCTCTCTCAGCCTGTTCTGTGTCTCCTGCGTTTGTTACAGAGCAGACTATTTCCTGGGTGGATTCTTCTTCTCTGGTATCAGATATGCTTGCGGAGTTTAAGAATGAGGGGTTAGTTTTGGTTCCGTCGGCCTCTTGGGCCGGTTTGTCAGTTGGGCCTGGTAGGCCCTGGACACGACAACTGACTTGACTACGAACAAACTACGCAGGGTACTCTCACGAGAGTCAAGGTATTAACCAGTGTGTACGTTCGCCTCTCTTTGCATGAACAATAATGATGTTCCTTTTCTTTACTCGGTTGGGCAGCTGGCCCAAAGAGAGCTGACTACGGACATCTCCATCTTCCCACGAGAGGAAGACCTCGGGCTGGACGGACGGTCCTCCACCCAGCGTGACGTGGAAGCTGTTCGTTCCCACGACCGCTGCAGGAAGCCCCAGACGGACGCCGTACCTGTCTACGGCTCTCGTGCTCGTGAAGGCGAATATCTCCCCTCTCTCAGTGAATGGCAATTCCGTAGCCCGCGTAGGGCGAGTGGTAGCCCGCGTAGGGCAAGAGGTACGGACTCTCCCAATGATCGGCAGTCACGTAGCCCGAGTAGGGCGGGAAGTACTGACTTGCATTATACCCAGCAGAGCCGTTGCCCGCGTAGGGCCTTGCCTCGGCGGACTCTTGAACCCGGAAATATCGATGATCAACAGTTCCGTAGCCCGAGTAGGGCGAGAAGTACGGACTTGCGTTATACCCAGCAGAGCCGTTGCCCGCGTAGGGCCTTGCCTCGGCGGACTCTTGAACCCGGAAATATCGATGATCAACAGTTCCGTAGCCCGTGTAGGGCGAGAAGTACGGACTTGCGTTATACCCAGCAGAGCCGTTGCCCGCGTAGGGCCTTGCCTCGGCGGACTCTTGAACCCGGAAATATCGATGATCAACAGTTCCGTAGCCCGTGTAGGGCGAGAGGTACGGACTTGCGTTATACCCAGCAGAGCCGTTGCCCGCGTAGGGCCTTGCCTTGGCGGACTCTTGAACCCGGAAATATCGATGACACCTTCGTCTACCCGCCACGGCCCGTGCGGCCCGTTCACGGACCAACCGTGTCCGTTACTCGTGCCGGCGGCACGCGGCCACCCGTCTCCACCATCACGGGCACCCGTCACAGAACGGCACCATCAGCGGCGGACCGGCCGTTGCCTGTTCTGGAGCCTGTCTCACGTCATCCTGGCCCTCGTCGTGCGGATGAGTTTCAGCTTCCTGCGGATGCCTGTCTGACCAGACACCCCTCGAAGCGTCATGTAGCGCTGCCACGAGAGTCTTCTGTGGATGAAGAGTTTGAGTCGTTGCCTCGTGAAGGCTTGGTTGACTTTGACTTAGCCGTCCAGGACGAAGTATTTCGCATCATGAGAACTGTGTATCAGGGGTCTCAGCGGTCCCCGTCGAGATCTGTCCACGTCGACGATCTATTCTCTCAGTCTGAGTGTGGCAATGGTGTGACTGGTCCCCCTGTGTATTCAGACCCAATCCCTTCGTCGTGCAGTTATCAGGGCTATCTACATACCCTTCAGCCCTACTGCACCGACGTCAAGCCGATGGTGCAGCTCGAATCAGCTCAGACAGCGGGACAGCTACAGTTTTTTTGGCGGTCTGCAAGCGCAGAAGGAGGCTCGTCTAGCGCTTCTCATCTCTCTGTTCGTTCGGCAGGCACTTCGTAAGACTACTCTACCCTGTGGTCTCAGCCGCCGCCGTTGCCTGACGACGACGTCTCTCCTCCCCCTCTGCCGGAGCCTGTCCCGTCTCAACCCGGCGCCTTTGTGAAGACGGTCTTCTTCCCACTGTTTCAGCGGGCTATCCCTTTGTGCCTGTGCCTTCGCACTCGGTTGTGTCCCCGTAGGTACGTTCCTCCCTTTGTTATGGGCGCTGAATGAGGCAAACTTCGGTCTTCATGGGCCGGCCGGCCTTCAACATCTTGGAGATATCCATGTACTCTATTCTTCGAGCCTCGTCGTTAGCCACGTCATTGCTTCAGTCCCTGGCGCTCATCGCCGGCCCAACGAACTCTTCCAAACCTTAAGTCTTTAGACTGCGTGATGACGTCGACGAGCGTGCCTTGGGCGTTGCCATGGCTTCGTTCTACCAAGCTGTGAGCTCCAGTTCGTCCGTGGCCTCCTCTTCTAAGGTGCAACTAGCGGCCACGTTCAGAGACGCGGTCCTCAAGGACTGTAAGTTCCTCTCTCCCTGCTGGATCGTTCGACCGTTCGTTCTGGCCCCACTGATCTTCGTTGTACTTTTCATCAGGTTTCCCTCAAGGACAACCTGGGGCGGTTCAAGGAACGGAGACTGGGCTGGGGTCAGGATCGCATCGTGGAGTTGGCTACCAGGTCTGCCGGCCGGGGGGTTGCTTCCCCCCAAGCCAAGCGCGCGCGCATGGACTTCAGGCCTCCTCCTCTTGTCTCCACGAGAGCCGATTCGTCTCGAGGGCGTACCTTTCGCTTCCTCAGCTACCAGCCGCCCCCGCAAGACCAGTCTAATTCGTAGCGATCGACAGAGGAGTCTCTGCGCTCTGTCAATAGGGGAGCCTTTGTTCAGATTGTGCCTACGGAAACGGGATTCTTCTCTCGTCTGTCGTGGTCCCCAAGAAAAATGGAGAATTTCGCCCGGTCTTGGACTTGTCCCCCCTCAACAGGTTTTTTCGCACCGACAAGTTCAAAATGGAAACAACGGCTTCAATCCGTCTCTCCATTCTCCCGAACGACTGGGCTACACCTTCATCCTGAGGGACGCATATTTTCACGCGTGCATCCATCCTTCACGTCAGCGTTTCCTTCGCTTCGCCGTTAGGAGCTCGTTCGTCTGGCCAGGTCCCGGGCTATTCGTCTTCATGTTTACCTGGACGATTGGTTGTTGCTAACAGCTTCGCAAGCCCTGTGCCTCTCACAAACGGACACTCTTGTTCGACTGTCCAAGACTCTGGGTTTTCGCATTCTCAACGGGAAATCAGAGCTGTCTCCGTCAGCCTCCTTCAGCTACCTCGGCATGAGTTCGTTACAGAGCGGTTTTCAGTGCAGCTGTCGGTAACTCGGGTCAAAGCCATCGTCGAGATTGTTTCGACGTTCAGGCCTAGACTTCGCTCTCTGCTTGTCAGCTTCTCCGTCTCCTGGGACTTATGGAATCGGTAGCGGATTTGCTTCCTCTCGCACGGTTGCGCACGGCCACTGCAACGACTGCTGTCGCAAAGGAAACTGTCTCAGCTGCCTCTCGAGCAACTAATGTCTCACGGCAGTTGGTTCCTCGAGTCAACGTAACAGTGGATGATTCTCGAGTGGCTCAACAGCTCAGTGCCTTTCCGTCCCATGCATCAGCAGCAATTTTCTTCACACAGATGCCTCGACGACGGGCTGGGGCGCCCATTTGGATCGAGTCGAATTTTCGGGTCAGTGGACTTCGGCAGAGTAGAAATTTCACATCAACCTCTTGGAGGTGGAGGCAGTGACCAGGGCCCTGAAGCCTTTTGTAGTCCTTCTCTCCGGGAAATGCGTCACCGTCTGCGGACACAATACGACAGCTCTCTCATATCTTCGTCGCCAGGGAGGAACACGGTCTCCGGCTTTTTCAAGAAAAGCAGAAGAGTTTCTCCTCTGGGCCCAATCGAGACAGATCGTGCTTTCAGTCGGGTTGTTGGAGATGGAGTCAGTAGCCAGGGCTCTGAAGTCTTTCACAGCCCGTCTCACCCAAAACTGGGTCTCCATCTGCGGAGACGATACGACAGCTCTCTCTCTTATCTTCGCCTTTAGTGAGAGACTCAGTCTCCAGCTCTCTCTAGGACAGCAACCGAGAGTTGTTCAACCGTACCCTTGTTGCCTTCCTTCTGAACGAATTTTTTGGGTGGCAACGGCCCCGGCTTCGCCGTTCTTTCGAATGTTGTCTGTTCTGGCAGGCATGGTTTTACTTGCTCTGTTTCAGACCTTTGTTTCCTCTGGTTACAACCATGAGTTGTTCAACCAGTTATTTCGTTCACCCGTTCCAGTCATCCTTTTCGGTCTGGTTCCGTCCCGATCGAACCTTACTGTCCGGCTAACATGATCTTCCATGCCCAGCCGTCAGCTCAGTTGTTCGACTGGGTGGCGTTGGAATGGGTTAAGTCGACGTCACGTTTGCACACTGTTTCGCTTTTTGTCTACATGTTTTCCTCTTCGGTGGGGACATTTCCGCGTCATCTGGTTAGTTTTGACGTCATGCGATAGCAACTATGTTGCTGTTTCGGTCTGTCCCTACGTCAGGGGCAGTTTTCATTTTTTGCCTTCCTACGGTCTTAGCATGTAGAGTTGGTTATGAAGTGCAGTCACACATTCATACCGTGGCTTCTCAGTTTGCTAGTTCGGAGGTGGAATCTGCTGTTTTGCGGGTTCTCATCTTCACCATTTAGTACTAGCTGTCTCTATCCCGTCATCGATCCTTTGCTTGCCCATTCTGAACAAGGCTTGTCCAGATGTGGGCCTTTTCGTTTTTGACTCATACTCGCCACTTCGATCGATATTTTTCCTGTTCGAAAGGGCGTAGCAGCGTGTGGTGGCCCGGTCCGGCCACTCATAGTCCGTTTTGTTTCGGCCTTGGCTGCCCTGGGTGTCTCCATGCGGAGTTTGTCATCTCCTGGCTTCTTTTCCAGGATATTGTCTCGGTGGAGTCCACTCAGGTTCTGCCCCAGGATGATGCTTTCGGTACCCTTCTGTCTCTCGCGGGTACCAAGTTTAGGGCCAGGAATCATCCTGCTCAGTTTGCTTCTCCCTCGGTTACGATTTAAAGTCTTCTCTCTATTCTCGGCCCTGTTGTTTCTGATAGACTCCTGTGCCCCGTCAGAGCTCTTAAGTTTTTCCTTAAGAAGACCTCCCCCTTCCGGGGGCACAAACGCCGTCTGTTCTTTTCTTTGAATGAGAAATACATGAGGGATATTTCTAGTCAACCATTTCTAGGTGGTTGGTGAACGCTTTTAACTTAGCGTATATAAGTGCCGACTGGTCATTGCTCACTAATCCTCTGTGAGCCCATGAAATCCGGGCTTTCAGCACATCCCTGGCTATGATTAAGGGAGTGGCGCTGTCCAGCGTTATGGAAGCTGCGTACTGGTAGTGTCAGTCCACGTTTGTTAGCTTCTACCTTCGCCATTTCTCCGCCAGAAGGCAGGACGACACCGTTGGCATCAGGAAGGTGGTGCTTGCGCAGACTCCTTTTTTCTCTGGTCTAACGATAAGCTTATGCTATTTTTTGTTCTGGTGTTGGTATGCATATGTTTATGCTGTTTGGGGGTATGGATGTTTTGGTTATCTAGTTATTATGTCCTCTCCCTTACAGGTTATCCCTGGCGTTCCCTGTCAGGTTTGTCTTGTGGGTATTGTTTTTTGTTTGTTGGAGTGAAGTTTCAACAATGTTTTCTTACCCACCTCCTCGCTGGGAATCAACTCATTCGTAGTGAAACGGTAACATGATAGAATAGATTGAATGATTTTATTTAATATAACTATCTATTCTATCTATATACTTACCGTTTCACTACGATCAAAGGTTCCCACCCTCCTCCCTCCGACGAAAACATCATTGGGAAGGTTGGTTTTTAAAAAATTTATCATGATTTAAAGTTGCCTCCCCGGAAGTGACGTAGCGAGTGGGATCCACGGCAGCTTAGTGGTATTGGCTGTGTAGACCAAGGGAAGTAATCTAGTCTTGTTAAGACTATAACTTTTTGGTCTTTGGTAAATTGGCATTTGCTCCAAATTGGAAGGAATAACTCATTCGTAGTGAAACGGTAAGTATATAGATAGAATAGATAGTTATATTAAATAAAATCATTCATTCTTCTTCTTTCTCTTCCCAACCTCCATCATCAAGTTGATGGTTCTGTTGGTATAGAACGTGGGGACTTCGGTCAGGCAGAAGCTGTCGATAAAAACATTAGCGCCCGGATGATCGGCGTTGATATGGAAGCGAATTTAGGGATGGAGGGTTTGATTTGGGGGGTGGGGGGGGAGGAGGAGGGATATATCTCCACAAATCCCAACTGGGAAAGTTGGTGGTACAAAATCTTGGATATCTCCACAAATCCCAACTGGGAAAGTTGGTGGTACAAAATCTGGGATATCTCTCTACAAATCCCAACTGGGAAAGTTGGTGGTACAAAATGGTTTGAGTACTGTAATTTTCAGCCTATAACTAAGGCGACACTGAGCTTAACTCTTCTTGCACCAAGTATTTTCGGTTCTTTGTAAGCTTCTCTGCCAAGTAATTTTTCAAGAGAACTAAAAACGATCACCTGCTTTACTAAATGCGTTAAATTAACGGAAATGCACTGATATAAGCTCTAAAAATAGACAACCAACCATCTTGAAGATGTTTACTGGTGCCACCTGCGATGCTGGCAATGACGTATTATCAATGTAATGGCACATCTGCACTTGTGGCAGTAGCAGAGTTAAGTGAGACAGATAACTCAGCCAGAAATTTTTGTTGTTGTTGAAGGATGTTATAATTATGCTGTACATAAGGCAGGTATGATTTTAAATTCTTAACTTAATGTTGTTGTTGGCTTACCCTGGCTAAAAAACTCCAGGAATCATCCCAACAGCGGAAGCACTTGAACACTGCGGTACACGAGCATCAGCTACAGATGAGAACATTACATGTGTGACCGTTTTTGATTACTCCGCCACGAGGGCAGCCACACTCTGTCTTCGGGGGACTTAGTAAATTTTGTGTTTGATTTCAGCATTACATGATTAGATTTTAAGGTGGTGACAGCCCTGATTTGGCTTTAGTAGTCAGCATGGCTATAAACGACACGAGTTATTGATAAAATGAGCAACTTAGGATAATAATTTGACCGCCAGGGGGCAGTCAAACCAGTAGGGGCTTAGCGCGTGATATTCTTAGTTGGGCGTAGTGAAAGAGGAGGCGTAGTGAGAGAGAGGGAGATGAGCCCCTCCCTCTCTCTCACTATGCCCAACTAAGAATATAACGCGCTAAGTCTCTACCGGTTTGACTGCCCCCTGGCGGTCAAATTATCGTCCTAAGTTGGCCATTGCCAGCTATCAAGCTTTTGTTTGTGTCATTTCAGTTTGAGCGCTATTGTGGAGACGACAGAAAGATATCTGAAAAAGGCTTTGGCAGCATCCTCCTCACCTATGCTGGACTGCCATCCAAGAAGATGGCACGCATGCTGAAGCGTGTGAAGAAGAAGTTCACTGAGGAACCCCAGGTATGTTCTGTGTGTGTGTGTTTTGGTTGTGACAATTATAATTTTAGCACATCAAGACACTAATTTGCACATTATATGATGGCAGATACTATACAAGCTCAATCAAAACACAGAACTACACACTTCGTTTATTGTCCGTCTATAAAGAAACCAAAATAAAGTATATCTTCAGAGATTTTTGATGGCCACAGGTCATTTTTGAGATCAGTGTAAATCTGTTGAGAAAATGTTGGGGAGATGGGGGGTGGTAGGGTTAGGTTTTGTGTTGAAGCGAAAATGCTGTGAACATGAGAAGTTCAATAGGTGTGTTCTCAATTGGTTCAGTCTGTCTGTCTCTGAAAATCACTAGCCCTGAGTGAATGGTTTTCATAATTACCAAAAAAATTGGTAGGATCAAGGAGATTAAATTTTCAATAATTTTGCTGTCTCAAAGGCTGATTTTTACAGGTTCAAACGCAAAAGTCCTTCAGCCTGAGGGGGCTTTGCCCCCCTGACCCCCATCAGGGGCTTTGCCTCTGGACCCCACCGAGGGCCTGTGCCGGCCCCACGCCTCTTTTTTCCTCCTTTTTGGTTCTCTGACAATCTCATCTCTTGAAAAGTCGAAATATCACAGAGTAATTGAATGGAATAGGTCATTGTATGAGAGTTGTCACCTAGGCTATTCAGAGATGTTATTTCAGCAAGTAATTAAATGGAACAGGTCATATTCATAGGATATTATTATTACTGAGGCTATTTCAGAGACAAATGGGTATGTCTATGCCCTATCCACACACTAACTGTATATCGGTGAAAATCAGAAACCTCGTAACTAGGTTTTTGGGGGGTTTGAGTTAGATACATAGTCAGTTCTCTCATTTTTACCGCCACATTCCACCAAAAGCTTGTATCTCTAACGACTTTGTCTGCTGTAAATGAGGTTGTGTAAATTGAAGAAAAACTCGTAAGTCCCAAATTCAGATCTACTTAATTAAGGATAAAAACCTCATATCTTTGTTCTTTTAAAGTATTAAAAAAAAGAAGTTATTTTAACAAAATGCAGGATTGAACTCACAATGTCTTGAACAACATATTCATCATAGTTAATAACTTGTGGTAAATGCAGTTAATTTTTTTAAGTTTTTTTCATTTTTCTCAAAACTACCAAAATTGAGTTACGAGGTTTCTAACTTTCACCGACAATATAGTCTTATTCCCGTGATTAAGATCATAAAGCAGTGAGAAACTATGTGTTTACAGGGGATCACTTTTGAGGAGTACCTGGCCTTCTGGAAGTTCCTGAAAAGCATCAATGACGTGGACACCGCTCTCAGCTTCTACCACCTGGCCGGGGTATCCATCGACAGAGGTGAGGAACATCCAGCACAACCATGTTAGCACACCATGAACAAACCTTTGTTGCCTGCAGCCAGAGGAGAGACGCCTTCTTTTTTCTTCCATTTAGTGCCCTCAATCAATGGGCTGATTTTGTGGCACTTTGGGTGGTTCAAAGAGGTCAGTCACACAAAAAAACCTAAGCTACTTTCTCATCCGTAGCTGATGCACTTGTACCATAGTGTTCAAGTGATTCCGCTGTTGGGATGATCCCTGGAGTCCTTTAGCTAGGGTAAAACAGCAACAGTTAAACCAAGTTTTTTTGTTTGTGCAGGGCTTTAATAAGGCCTTAATTTGGTTATTTAAAAAACTAAAATAATTGCGTCCATTTAGGGGGGGAAATCTATTAACTGATCATTTCCAAAAGCAGATCACAATTTTTCAACATGTATTTTTGATTTTATACAATCTAAGACTAGAACACATGCAGGTCTGGTCTTTGTTTCAGTTTGGGATGTTTAAGAAATGCAAACAAATTCTTGACAACACTAATGTGCAAATTTGGGTATTCCATAAATTGTCAACACTATGGGGTTTGTTTTTGCATAGTGAATATTGTATGCATTCTGCGCCATCATACTTGTCACATTTTTATTTTTTTCAGAAACTTTCCGTCATGTTGCGAAAACGGTGGCAATGGCCGACTTGTCAGAGCATATCATCGACGTTGTCTTCACACTGTTTGATGAAAACAGTAAGTAGAAGCGCTTGTTTTCATATTTTATAGTACATCCATTTTTCATACTAGAAAGATTAATTATCCTGTTGGGGAGGGTTCCTTCATCCTCAATGGGGTGTTTCTTGGTACTTCCTTCTGGAAATATATGAGCTAACAATTTTCTCTCATGTCACTTTCTTTGACTGCCTTTTTCTAAACTATTGTCATCTTCTACAATGCCAGCTGTCTTCAAATCCCTTTGGCTGAGTGAGTGGGGATGTACCCATGGCAAGTCATCTCCACTATAAACAAATTTTAGCCCAGCCCACCGGAATAGCATCTGCCCCCTCTGCTATCTGGCAGTCGTGGTCGGAAACGACTGACTGGCATACATACAATGTTATCCAATATCTTTCTGTCCTGCAAACCCAATCTTCTGCCTTTTCTGAGTGCGTTGGCTGAGGGCTGTGAGAAGAAAATCGGACACATTCCTGCCTTACCTATTATGGCCATGGCCAGTGAACAGATAATGCTAGACAAAACTATATGCTCTTTTATCTCTTGACAGGAAAATCGCACTGAACGTCCAGTCCTTTGGATGGGGACTTAAAGTTAGTCTGACCCGTGCGCTTTACGCACGTAAAAATCCCACAGCAGTTGAAAGTCGTTAAAAGCAGGGAGAAGTCCCACTGCCTGGTATGGCCAAAGTGATAGCTAGGTTTTCCAAATGTGCCCACACACCCTTCTCACCCTGTGCCCCCTCCCCCCCAAAAAAGAACAAAATTAAATTGGGTAGGCGCTGCACTTGCGGCGACGCGCTCTCCGGCAGAGAGCAGCCCGAATTTCACAGATAAGTCTCTGTGACTAGAATATACCAAATTCAGTAACAGTAGAGTTTAAAAAGGTGTAATCTATACTAACCATACATTACCAACACTCAAAACAATAGCATAAACACCAATCGATCTGGAAATCACACATGCCATAGCAACCAAAAAGGGGAGTAACCCCACGGACCAACCCGGGTTACCTTCCCCTGATCACAACCATGTGACCACCCCAGATAACTCTTCACTTTTTCAATTTCCACCATCTTTGATACATGGAAGTCCACATGCTGCCAATGTTTTTCTTCTTTTTCAACGTTTTCTGGTGGGTTTGTTCCTTTTTGGTTAGCCTGCTTTGCAGTTTAATACTTCTGCTTTAATTCCATTGCTATTGTTTGGGCTTTTTTGCCTTGTTTGAGTTAATTTCAATAAAAAAAATCTACCATTTATTGTATTGGCTTATCGAATGGGTGCTAACTTTGGTGAACATTATTTGGAGTCGTTGCAGAGAACTGATTTTTGTGTTCAGACGATGGAGAGCTGAGCAACAAGGAGTTTGTGTCGGTGATGAAGAGGCGTGTGATGCGAGGCCTGGAAAAACCCAAGGACACGGGCTTTGTCAAGCTCCTCAACGCCATGTGGAAATGTGCAACCACCACAACCAGCTTCCTCGATTAAATTTCGCCTTCCTTTTTCAATGAATTGAGCTTTCCCAGAAAACTTTCGAGGTTATTTATTGTTACTGTTTTATAATATTGTAGTCAGGAATGGTTTGAAAAGTAGTGAAAACAGCATGTAGACTAACAGATAAGATTTCGGAAGAGGAATGATAATATACCAAGTTCTTCAGACTGTATAACGAGTTCATCACAAAAATCTGTGATACAGAGAATGCATTTCTGAAAGCGGTTCTTCTTATTAGTTATAGCTGTTTTGTAAATTTATTTCAAATCTTGTTTGAAAAGGAACTTTTTAACTGTACAAATATGGTTACAGATTAATTATGTATATTATATAAAAAAAATTGGTTTGATTCTGCTTTTTTTATATAGGTAAGTATGGGGAGGGTTTGAAGGGATCGAGAGCCGAGAGGAAGGGGTGAGAGGGTGTGTTACCCAAATGCTGTGATTTTTTTCCCTTTTTGTTTCTAATATTATGTCCACATTCTTTATGTAATATGATGGAGAAAAAAACTTCTAATTGTTTTATTGTGACACTTGTAATTGTACTGCTCAGGTTTTCTTTTAGTGAACCTGATGTCAAATGCTTTGCATTTCCTTGCTTTTCTGTTGACCTGGTTGCAGAGCTGATTCTAGGATTTTGAAAAAGGGGGGGCATTCCCCCCCTATGATTGAAAAAAGGGGGGCAGGTCCCCCCCTAAGAATGAAAAAAGGGGGGATCGGTGGCAGGTCCTCTGGATACAAGGGAAAACGGCCATGACATACAAATTTATTTTTAAATTGTTAATTGGAAGCATTCAGGGCACTTCTTCAGCCAGTCGTATTGGAACCGGTGTTCCCTTGCACTGGCGCTGTTATCGGGCTGCTCTCCGAGTTTTTGGATGTAGTTGCCGTTTCTTCAAGCTCTTCTCCACACTCTGACTCATCATGTGGCACAGACTGCTTTTTTTTCACTTTGCCTCCGCGAAAGTCAAAATCAAGGAGCGTGGCTACGCGCTTCATTTTGGAAGAAATCCAATATGGCGGCTTAAACTCTCGCAAGTTCTCGTCAGTATTCAAGATGAATGAGATGAACGCGATTGATTGGTTGATCAGTTTGTGTAGCCTAGACAACAGGTTTTGCAGATGATGAACGCCATGCCCGCAGCGATCGGTGAAAATAGCGGGCAGTTCTGCAAATGTGCGGGAGTCGGCCCGCATTAAGACTCGATTATTAAAAGAAAAGAAAAAAAGGAAACAATAAAAATAAAAAAAGGAAAAGAAAGGCGGGGACAGTGGAGGGTTATAAAAATAAAAAATAAAAGACTCGATTATCGCGGGAAGGAACCGATTTTCGGGGGATTGTACCAATCCCGCGCTCTAGAATCAGCTCTGTGGTTGTCATGTCATAACTGTGAACAAGTGGGTCAATTTTTAAAACTTGGTGTGGAGAAGTGAATGTGAGGGAAAAAAACTTGGAAGATATGCTCTGGATTTCTAGTGTTTGTAATAAAAAAAAAAATTAAAAAAATTATGCCAAAGCAGAAAAATTATAAACCCGTGATGTACCGAGGATCGAAAAAGAACTGTCTTGAGACAAGAAAAATCAATAGGATTATGTCATAGATCTTGCAGAAATCAATAAGACGAAACGTGCCAGTGTTAAAAATTTCATCAGACATTTGTCCTGACAGGGGAAAACACAATAGGACATTTTCAATTTTAATAGGTCAGTGTCCCATGTTATGGACATCATTGCCCAGACCAGTTCACTGCTTCCAAAACCACTAAACTGTATCTTTCACTAGTTTCTTAAATATTTGTGTATAAATCTTTATATCTTATGTCACCTACTCGCCAAGGCCAAAATTGTCAGTGTAATAATTGTACCATCAATTGAGGAAATGTGAGCAGTCTTTAAACCTACACCATTTGGTGAAAATGTCAACATAAACATTAGATGTCTCGAGAGCATTGTCAGAAAAATGGTATTCAAAATATGTCAAGCATTTGCAGATAAAGATTGTGACTTGCAGGGCTCCCAATCGTCCTGCAAAACAAGGGGTCCCAGGGACTCCACTTACAGTATAGAGGGTCCTAGAGGCGGGATAGAGGGTCCCAGTGGCATTACGAATGCTGAAAATAATTTTTCTAGTGCATCCCTGGGACCCCCTGCACATTCTTTTAGAGGGTTCTTTAGAATTTTAGTGCTTCATAGACCCCCAAATGGGGGTCCCTGGACTTGTGACAGTTCGAGTCGAAAGTTAGTATCAGAACATGACACCCAAGATTTAAAAAGTTGAGATTGGTGCATTTCACAAAACTTCATTCTCATTATTAATTGAAATAACAGTCAGTGTGGCTAGGTTTAACTTGAACTGCTAAATTACAAAGGTGGTTTTAGTTTTTTTATATGTTGGAAACCCCTTTTTACCTTCTCTTACCTGGATTCTTGGAGTTGGATACTGCTAATTCACATTTTCTTCATGCTTTGTTGCATTTTCACTTCCATTTGACACTGTTTCCCGTTTGATACATTTGATATTGTTTAAGAATATATTAAACTCTGCTTCTGTTATGCTTTGTTTCAGATTTGATTTGTGTACATGTATATTTGTGTGTATGGTTTATCGCAGTACATGACAACTAAAACTGTTGAAAAATTTCTTGTACAGCACACGACAAACACTCTTCTTCTGCCAATGATGTCCACCTGCCATAACCGACATATATTGGGGTTCAAAGAAAAATCGCTACGCGGGAAGAAAAAAAAATCTATAGGATTCAGATTTTGATTTGCATAGAAATTTCTTGCAAGTTCAGCACAAAAACTGTTATGGATGCAGCGGCGTAGGAACATTTTCTAGCCAGCAGGGGAGGGGGTGGTAGGGACGGACCTAACTTACAAAACAGGCAATGTGTGTAGAAGTTTTAACGTTTGTACGCTGTATACATAATTGCCCTACAGATTATCAGAAAACAAAATTAACTATTAATAATCGTTAAAAATATAATTCTACTTAATATCACAGCTTAACATCATGTTTGGCTACAAAACACATTTTCGACATAGTTTACAATGAAACAAATTAACGTTATACCTTGAAAAGGGTTTCCATGATGCCAATTCAGTAGCACTGAATTTGAATTTGAATCGACTCTGCTAAGGTCTGCCATGACAGGGAAAGCAAACTCGATGAAAGTTAAGTTCTCTCCCCTGGCATATAGGGTAACCATGACAGCAATGTGTAGTGAATGGGCTGAGACTATTAACTCTTTCGTTTCGTTGTGTCCTTTCTGTGTTGTTGGGGTTTTTTTGCCGTTATAAATTTTTGGGGGGCAGAGAGATACGTCTGCCCCCCCTCCTCGAAACCAGGGGGGGCAGTTGCCCCCCTCCCCCGTTCCTACGCCAGTGGGATGTCAAGAGATAGCACTACATGTGCCCATCTTATGAAAAGTCTGATAATCACGATAAAAGTAGTACAAAATAGCCATTCAATCATAATAAACCTTTGTAGAATTGTTCCAGATAACCCAGAGATGAGGCCTATGATGTCAGTTTACCAAAATGACAAGCCATATAAACGTACTCGTTCTTCTTGGTCGCTCAGTTTCCCGTCATGAGCGCATATGCAACAACATGCTGTTGTTATGCGCCCAAGTAAGAAATAGTTAGGCTCAGCACATCCGTCTTTGGCTGGAGAAAATTTCTAGAACAAAGGCAGGAGAATGGACCAGTAAGGCAGAAAAATGGATGATAGTAAGCAAATGGAAAGGGCAGTCAAAAAGTGACATTAGAGGAAGCTACAAGCACACAGCTTGCAGAAGATGGAAGTATTTGTTTAAAAGATCCCCCGGTATCCCCAGTCAATTTTTTTTAGCATACCTGCTATATGTGTGTTCCAGTTGCCAGTCAAATGTGTCCTGTCTCCACTAATGTTTTCACCCAAATTGACAAGCCATATAAACATTTCCAGCAAGTGATTTTTTTAAAGTTTTGTTCTTTGTTGTGGAACGGCAGACCTGCCAACCCCCTAACAGACCAAAGAGGAATATTTGTAGCAGCAAAGAGGAATTTTGGGGAGCTAAGAGGAATTTTGACGCGGTATCTTGCATTTCGCACGCAAACATAATTTGAAGCAAGCACTTTTTAATCCTTGTGAACTTGTCTTGTTTAAAACAAGTCTTGTCTGGAAGTGTCACAACCATTCTTACACAATGAGAAGCTTTTGGTTTGTTCCTCTGTGCTTTTTATTTGGGCAGACCTAGACGGTTGGTGACATAAATGACTTAATAATGAGACTTGGGAGGAAGATAATGAATCGCTTCAAGTTCATCTTTGTCCTTTTCTTCCGTTGGCTTGAAAAAGTCAGTGACAGTGGAAGACGAAGCCAGGGAGTTTCAGTTTCGGTAATATGACGCTGAGGTAATGTGGCGTTCGATGTCTTTATACCCTACATAGGAGACTTTAAAGTCTAGTGAGCACATCGTATATTGAACGTGATGCACACTTTCTTGTGATCCCTGAATGCATGGATACTTTTCCAAGTATTCTTGGCAGAAATGTTGATCTATTCTTTTTCTTCAGCTAGTGGGCAGCTAGACTGTCGCACACATCAACCTCTTGACATAATTGGGCAGCCTGAAATGCTTACATAGACTGCAAAGTCGGTTATACGCACGGCAACTGTGCTGCTCTGTATATGACGATCGATTTCACTTTGTGGAAAGAAAAAACAAAAGCGGAATTTTATGGACTTCAGTGGAAGGGTGGAAGAAATATAATCTGAGTGGAAGAAATTCCTCTCAAAACGGAAAGGTTGGCAGGTCTGGAACTGGGACAGCGTTTATATGACTTTGCCTTCTTATTACTCTTAACTTTAAAACAGGGTTCAGAGTGTTACATGACAATGGAAATATTGTTAGACTCATCCAAACTGTTGGGTGCAGGGGGCTCTCGGAGTAGAGGTAGCACCTTATCAAATCTCTGAGCTGGCTCCACTTGCCACACCTGGCAAACCTCCTTTACTGGCAGGCTAAACGACATGAGGGTGTAGTGTTTACGCTGTACTACTGGGTGTATGAGCTGCACAGACAGCCAACGGCCAGGGCAGAAAAAGACCCCATCTGCGCTCAACGGCCATGTGCACAAAACCAGAGGCGACTTACATTATCTGTGAAGCTTGGCATGCAGGCTCTAAGAAGGAAAACAAAGTAAAAACATGGACTGGTGTACACCACACCACGGAGTCACAGTGGCCCTGCAAGGGGCATGGTCTACCCATAACCAGCTGTGCACGCATCCACCAGACCACCCAAGATGGAGTCATAGTGGCCAGGCTGCAAGGGGCATGGTCTACCCATAACCAGCTGTGCACGCATCCACCAGACCACCCAAGACGGAGTCATAGTGGCCCTGCAAGGGGCATGGTCTACCCATAACCAACTGTCGAAATTCAAAAACCTCGTATCTCAATTTTGGTAGTCTTGAGAAAAATATAAAAAAAATATTAAAAATTAGCCATGTTGACCACAATTGATTAACTATGATGAATATGTTGTTCAAGACATTGCGAGTTTAGTCCTGCATTTTGTTAAAATTACTTCTTTTTTTTAATACTTGAAAAGAATCAAGATACAAGGTTTTTGTCCTTAACTAGAACTGAATTTGGGAACGTCATTTACCCCAGATAGAAAGTTGTTAGAGACACAAGCTTTCGGTGGAAGGTGGCGGGGAAAATTAGAGAGCGGACTATGTATCTAACAAAAATAAATAAAAAATTGAGATACAAGGTTTTTGAATTTCACCGACGATATATGGCTTACATATTATATTGTCACTTAGATTTTTTGATGCTTGCATCAGGCATGGTAGTGGGGGCAAAGTGGTTTTCAAGGAAAATGGCCGGGGGTCCAGGGGGCTGAAGAAAATTCAATAAATGAGAGTGAAATTTTCATTTTCATGCCATTTCAATGCATTTTTTAATAATTTTGTTTCAAACTTTCGCGGATTTTCCGCGATTCGCGGAGGTCTACCATGCCTGTTGCATGTAAATGTGTGTTTTGTTGGTGTACCCTGGCTTAAAGACTCATGGGATCATCCCAACAGACTAAGCACTTGAACACTATGGTACATATGCACCAGCTAGGGATAAGAACATCACGTGTGATCGGTTTTTGTTTTTTATTACCTTGCCACATGAGCAGCCACACTCCGACTTCAGAGGATAAATGTGTTTCAATATTGTGATCTTTAGTTTGCTCCGATATACAGCCACTATAAAAAATCTAATTGGTTTATATTATAGGCTTACTTTAATCGCGTTCAAGAAAAAAAGGATAGCAGCAAATCAAAAATATATTGTTCAAAATGGGTAAAAACACAATAGTAATATGAAAAAGATTTTATTCTCAATTTAAGCTGCAAAGACAATTCAAATGCAAAGATCACAACAACGAAATACTCAATGGAGACCAAACTTAAAATGAACATGATAAATAAGGAATTAAGAAAAACAACCTCAGACTCCTTTGCCCGATCTAAAACCGGGGCAAAAAACAAAAAATTTGCCAATGATAATTAGCAAAAAAATTAATAAAGATCTAGCATCATCAAGGTTAAGACATAGAAAGCAAGGTGTGTTTTATTCCTTTGACAGACCTGGACAGATTGATTACAAGTTTTATAATGACTAAACGCTGAAACCGAAGTGAGTTTAACGTAGTGAAAGTGTTACTCATTATTATTTTTTAGTGGATCCAATGAGATTCAATGATGGTTTTCTTCTCAAAAGCCTATAACGAAATTTGGTGTACGTGTGTTGCGCTTCTTCTTGAAAATATTAAGATACTCTCTTGGAAAGAATTTTATAGAGGCCAAAAAAAGAAAACAAAAAGCGCAACTCCATTCTGAAACCAAGACCCAACTGTTGGGAATATTTGAAGTAGAAAAAAAAGCACAACAGATTGTAGAAAAGAAATGACATCTAAATTCATTTAGAATCTCAAAACATCCAAAAGATATTGATCTTTTTAACAATCTGAAGCAGTCATAGGAGGGAGGTGTATTAGAACACGGAGAGATGGTAGTTAAGCATAAAAGAACATCATAACAAAAGGCTAATATCTTTAAAGGAGCCTTTTCTTTTTTAACTCCTACTTCATAATTTGTATAAATTTATACACATAAACTACTCCTTTTCTTTTCGATTATATCTTGTTGCATATTCATTATAGAATCACAAAGCATTATATGGTTCAATAAGAGAAAGGAAGGAGAGGGGGAAAGGGTTACGAGTCCATGATGTAGCCAAATAAAAGCGGAATAATGGACAGCCTTGTAATGGACATACCTTGTGCACAAGTTGCAAATTTTGTCCGCAACACAATTGTTTCAACATTAAACCATACATCCGCGTTTGCTAAGAAAACAATGACGAAACATCTCTCAATACAAGACATAAAAACCAATCAAATCCAATTTGTATCAATTCACATGCGGCCTTGCTTTCTTGCCTGTATTATTCACGCCCACACCCCTCCCTTCCTGCTTCCCCGTGCCCCTGTTTCCGTCTGTACATCCAGTTGAGCGGTGCCGGTGTCTAGAAGGCAGTGTAGTTTGGGTTTTGCATGCTGCCCATACCGCTGCCCATGCTGTTGTAGCCGCCACCGTCCATAAAGCTGTTCATCCCCCCTGGAACAAAATTGTATTTTTTGTAACTTAATTAGTAATCACTGACCATCTTCAACACATAACTATTTCCTTAATAAACTAACATTGCAAAACGCTAAACAACTTCACTTCAAAGCTTGATATCAGCAAAAGGGTTTGAAAATAATCAGGCATTACAACAAAAAATAATTAGACGTACAAATACAAAATAGTGACTACGTTTCTTTGCCCTATCCGATCAAGAACACATATATGTTATAGTGGGCTGAATCACACCTGTTATACAGGTTTAATCAATGCAAGTAAAAACTTGCAAATTTATAAAATTGTATTTAGTTCAGAAAACCTTCATCAGGGATACAGGGACAAATAACTTGGTGTTACTGATTGTTAATGTCAAACTGCTCAAGGACACATACGTGTAAAATGTTTCATCTAGTCATGTTCAAGATGTTGACATCACAAAAAGTTGCCAAGCACTTAACTGAGCAGTCCCACATTTAATGCACAATAAGAAAGGACAAAGTATTTGAAAAAAAACAATGGAAAACTAACCCTGCCCTGCACCGTAGCTGCTCCCGCCCCCCATATTGCTGGTGCCCATGCTGCCGGCCCCCATGCTGCTGCCCCCCATGCCGTAGCCGCCTCCCCCCATGCTGCTGCTGAACTGCTGGCCGGGCGCTGAGCTGAAGCTGCTGGTGTTGTAACCCCCGCTGCCAGCGCCCCCGCCACCGCCCCCTCCCATGCCGAAGTTACTGCCTGTGTTGGTGCCGTAGCCGCCGACAGAGCTGCTGCCAAAACTGCCCCCGCCCCCGCCCATGTTGCCCCCGGGAAAGCTTCCACCCATTTCCCCTCCGTAGCCACCCCCACAGCTGTCCGGACCACCTCGCGTGTTGGGAGTGGAGTTGAGGAAAAGCTCAATATAGCGGTGCTCTGAAAAGGACAGTGTCGTCACAATGCTCATTTCTTCTTGATTCGGGCAATGTTACTTTGTTCATACTCATTTCATACGCAGGTCAATTTTTTTGGGGGGAAAAGTCTTTCAACTTGATGGCAACTGATTAGAAAATTAACTCGCCACTACCTCTCTTAAAACTATCAAAACAGATATTGAAAACGGAGCAGACTTCAGCAATATGATCTTAAAAGAACAAACTTTTCATGACTTTTATTCTTCAAATTTTACCAATTTAACCCTTTCGCCGCCAAAGTCGCATTTTAGCACCACAATGGTTTAACACCCATGTCACTAAAAGGCATCAAATTGGGGTATATTATCCAAAGACCCTGTTGTCTTAGTTTTGGGAAGTAAGGTTATACCTTATTCTATATGATGTCACAGAAGAATCCCCAGTACTGCAGATGGATTTTGTTCTCTACCCAGGTAAATTTAATGGACATTTTTGGCTGAAATGTGGCTGGCGGTGAAAGGGTTAAACAAACTTTGCTGAATACCTGTAAACTGTATGAAAAGAAAAGTAGAGAACAGACAAGATTGTTTATACCGTTCACAATTAGATATCAGAACATGTGTGTCAGTTTGAACTACAGTATGACACACAGCCATACACAAAATTTTAAGATCAGAAAACAGGGAGCGCAGAAGAAAGATCAGAAAACAACCCATATTCATACCAAAACTGGCTGAGCTGGTAACTAAGCTAGATAGAATTTTCTTCTTCTGCGTTCCTGGCCATAATGGGTAAGGTACATATGTGTCCAGTTTTCACTGGTCTCCCAGCTGCATACAGCCGACATTTACTGAGTTTGAAGGAGCTCAAAGAAGAGTATTTGGAATTTAAAAAATTTAAAGGCAGAAGAATGGGCCAATAAGTCAAAAATAAAGTAGATGACAGAAAGCAAAGGGAAAAGGCAGAAGCAAAAAGAGTGACAAGATTATAGTTACAAGCACAGAACTTCCAGAAGGTGTGGGGGGGGGGGGGGGGGGGGGGGGGGGGGGGGGGGGGGGGGGGGGGGGGGGGGGGGGGGGGGGGGGGGGGGGGGGGGGGGGGGGCTTATACAAAAGTATCCCAGTATCCCCACGGGGAGCGATAGAATTTTCAAAACAGAAAGAACTTTACAAACGCTGCAAAACAATCTCTCCCAAAGAGAAACACCTACGCATGTTCGCCCGGTGTTTCTTCATGGCCTCCATGGCTTCCGTGTGACTGGCAAAGTCCACATTGGCTTCTCCAGTGCGCCGACCATCCGGCCCATACTCAAAGTCAACCCGCACAGGTTGCAGGGGGGAGAAGAACTGAAAGAAGAACAGCTGAAGTCACCCACTGTTAATATACAAGCTAACAAGTTCTTAAGAACCACAAGAAGGAAGAACCTCCCTTATAAGACCTTCAAAAATTAGGTCTTAAATGGGGAGTTGTTCAACCCTCTTGCATTTATTCCGCCCCAAACCGTCCAGCCGGAAGCTGCCTCTGGAACGAAAACAAGACTAAGACAAAACACTGATCAGAGAGAGAGAGAGGCAGGCAGACAGATAGACAAAAGAAACAGAATAAAAAGCAGAGACAAAGTAGAAATGAACACATAAAAATACAGGTGTGATATAAATATCCATTATGCTAAAACTCGTTACTTTCCTTACCCTAGAACAAAGCCCTGACCCAAGAAGGCTGGTGTATTTTACGGAGAGGGGCGCAAGCAGCCACATGAAGCAGACAAACAGCTAGCTGCAGCTGCTGACTGCATGTCAACACCCCCACACAAGTACTATATTTTTCGAGCTATATGGTGTACCTTGCTATAACTAAGGCGTGCACTCCAAATTTAAAACAAAATTCAGATTTTGTTATATTTTCTTCTTATAGTCACATTACAAGGCTCAGTGTGCTCAGTCTGGGAAACCATATAGTCCGAAAAATATGGCATAGGTCGCCTTATCCGTAGCATAAAAAGCGGCACTGACCCGACCTGTCAGTGCCATCTTTTAATCATCAATTAACGAGTTAGCCCACCTGGCCCCCGCTGGCCCCCAGCGGATCTGTTATCTACAGACATTAAAGTTTTAGAAACAGCAAAAACAAAATATTTATTATAATAATAATAATTAACATTTATAGATCGCCCTTTCTCTCATGAGCTCCAGGCGCTTCACAATTATTTAAATAAATACATAGATCATAAGTTAGCCTACTACAATATTAACTATCAAAAACATGCACATAGCCACAACACACACAAACACACACACCCACACACAATGTGGGGAACATAGTTTTATGAGAAACTTCAAGGTTATAGTACCGTTATATAGAGCGGCTTCTCAGACTATTTTCATCATCGCCTATCAACTCCACTCGTGACGCATAACCACCACCAATCCCCAATAAATCCTTTAAAATTGCGGGGGTTTTCCACTCTATTGCAAACTATTGAAAGCCATTGAACCGACAGGACGGAAGCACCATTTTACTTTGAGTGCGCATGTGCGATAACAGCGGAAATGCAATGATGCAAGCTTCTAAAAATAGGAAAGCACATGGCCAGGGGGGCATGGCGGTAACCATCGCCCTTGGTGTGAGCGCATAGGGGACGTCATCGGCGTGAGAGGAGTTAAACGGAGAGTTCTCTTGTTTATTGTTTAACAGTAGGTAATTGTACACTTTCAGCCTTAACGAGAGTATATCCTGTAAAAGTGGACGCCCGGTGCGCACAACCCCTTGGAAGCACTCACATCAAAGACGTCTTGCTCTATGGCCAGAAAGGGCATGCCCCTCATGTGCACGGAGTGGCCCGTTTTGCTGGCGTACTGGCTGCCAGGGGGCCCGCGCTGCCTGTCCTCAATCATCATGCCGCCCTGCACCCCCCCGCGGCCCCGCGGCGGACGCATCCCACCCCGCCCCCGGTTGGCCATGAAGCTTAGGTTGCCAAACCCCATGTTGAAGTCCTCAAACTCCTCGTCATAGAAACCTGAAGACAGAGCGTGAGCTTTATAAATAATGTCCAACTTCAGTACGTTCGCCTCTTATAACCCATAACTGTACACAGTTGAAAAAATAAGGAAACTGAAGACAATAATCAGTAACACTAGTAAAATTCATTATACCATTAAAAAAAAATGTTGGTTGAGGCAAAAAAAGTGTTCGTGGTGGGTGGGATCTTGACTTTGCCCGTTTATACATTTTATTTTGTACAGAATCATTTCTTGAACTTTAGCGAAACAGAAACATATTAGAAAACAAATCAAACATACAATTCTTTCCACCAAACAAATCAAATATCGATAAAACTATGAATCAATGCCTAAGGGAGAGAAAGTCATAAAAACTATGATTTTTTTTTTTCAATCAGCTTGTCTTTAAACAAAAACAAGCTGAAAGTGAAAGGCCAACTTCTTAAATTAAGTTAACGCAACAACTAAGACTGGAAAAAAAAGTACAAATTATCAGGCATCAGAATGGTCTGAAGTCCAATCCTCTGAAAACCGCGGTAAAAGGGCCATCATGGCCCCACACTAAAGAGGGACAACACTGAAATCAGTTCCCAACACCACCAAAAAGGCTTAATATAGTGAGAAGTCACTTTAAAATGCTATTTAACACAAAGGATAACACTGAATCAAAAGGCAAAACCTCTGACAAGAGAAGCCAATCCTGTCAGAAATTCTTAATCCTCTTGACAATTCTGATGCCTGAATTATGTATAAATTATATGACACTTTTTTTTTCAATCTGGCGGACATAGCTGTAATGGTGACAAACCTTTCAGGTTTCTACCACCCCTGCCTCTTCCTGGAAATGGTCCCATCGGAGCTACCATGTTTCCCATGTTCATGGGCATGTTTCCAAAGCGTTCGTTTCTGTCGTAGGGGCTGGGGCGACCTAAGCCCATCCCCATCCCCATGCCCATGGGAGGGCAGCGCATGCCTCCAAACACTGCCTGACACTCTCCCATGCTGCTTTTGAAGATCTCGATGTATCTGTCAAGGAGAAGGTAAAAATATAAATTTACTAGTTACCATGACTAGTAAAATTACTGCACACACGAACTCAAAACTTTTTATCAGCGTTTCAATAGAGAATCAAAAGTGGCATCTGTGATTCTCTCTCTCACACACACACATATTAAAAAATAAACATTTGCTGATTTAAGATATTTTTAAAAAAAGTACATGTATACATTTTGCACACACACAAAAAGTGTCTTTTTTTTATAATGATGTCCTCAAATGCATCCTATTGAATTATTTCTGTTTTCTACCGTGATTGTATTAGCCTCCAATGACCTTGTCTCCTTCCCCAATCGCACATTTCATAAAGTGGCAGATTTAATTACATTCATTATCTTAACTGCTATAAGCATTCCAGCTGATTCCTATTATAGTGTTATCTAACGGCGATTTGATGTTGGAAATTTCATTTCAACCTACCAACAATACTGCTGAAAGTACATTGCAGCAAGTGATGAATTTTATAACACTACTCAATTTTCCTGTCTTCTAGGCAACCCTGGGCCAGGAATGAAGCTATCATGAGGCAGGGCTGTGACGAAAGTGTTCACACCAGTTCTGTGTTCTGTGCGTGTTTGTCAGTGTGTGGGTATGTGTGCGCGTGCGTGCATGCATGTGTGTGTTGTATGTTTTTTGTTTTCTAAAGCAAAAATTGACAGTCAATGGATCCATGTTAATACTTTTCCAACCACGCAGCCCCAAATAAATCAGGAAAAAAGCCTTGCAGTTGTCATCTGAAAAGTAGCTGCCAGTAATTCATATAACACGACTAAAATAAACGTAAGACATCAGCACTGAGGGAAAATCAAAGGACTCAAATATTTGCATGCAAAAATAAACTTTCATTGAAAAACAAATATGATTTTAAACATGGAAAGCATGACCAATCCACTTGCAAGACAAAAAGATGGACTTGAACAAAACAAACAGCAGTCTCATGGAGGCAAAGGAAAAAGAAATCCTCGTGCTAAAATGAAATTGAGGTGTCTTTGGAGTCTTGAATCAAACTTGATGTGATAATAGGGTTTAACACCCTCTTCAGCCTTTCAGCCATGTGGGGCATTGGGAATTTACTTTAAATACTAGTGAAGGGGGAAAGGGGGTGAGTGACCCAGAGGTTCTCAACACAGAGTGAGGGCGGACCCACTGAAAGAGGTATACGCAAGAAAATCTCGCGTCAGCAACCAACAGAGGGCCCGCCCCCTCAAGGGGAGACCAGCGCACGGGTCACCTGGTGAGGTGGGGAGGGGCAGCGACCCGGAGGATCTCGACGCACCGAGTGAGGGCGCACCCACTGAAGGAGGTATACGCAAGCCATCCTCGCGTCAACAACCAACAGTGGGCCCGTCCTCTCAAGGGGGAGATCAGCTCACGGGTCACTTGGGAGTGGGGGGGGGAGGAATCAAACTTGTCACCATTTTATTATTTATATATGTATGCCTGTCTGTCGTTTCCTGCTATAACAGAAAAATATACACAATTGTTTTTTCGTGTGTTTGCATACCATAATTTTCTGACTATAACTGTATGGCAATATTTTTTTCTTTTAATCCTTCAAAATCACTATTAAAGTTTTCGATATCAGGTTTTAACAATAACATGTTTCTCAGCGGCACTTACAAGCTTCCAGTTTTGACTTTTGTTTACCAGGTTCGTATAACCTTGGGTACATGGGTGCCCTTTTCTAGGATTTTTTTTTCAGATTTGTCTCTACAATTTGCTGGGTTTGCAAGCGCTGTATATCCTAAAATTATGGTATTCAATCAAAACTTACGATTTGCACCACAAGTTGAACCATAGAAACAATCTTTTTTTTAACTTTCATAAAAGTTACATCAATAAAATTTTACCTGTCCGGAGACAGCTTTTTCAGAAGCTTTCTCTGGGTTGTTGTTTTTCTGAATTATATGTCAAGCTTTCTTTAGGACTTTCAGCCATGCATGATCTGATAACAATTTTATACTCAGCAAAATCTATGATAGACTATATTTGTATAAAAAGAATATGACTGACAATGAATCATAATATAAACATAAGAATTCACATCATTTTGCTTTCTTTTATAATGATGCAGGCTAGCATTAAGGCTCAAAATCTCCATCAGCTTATCACAGATTCAATTCTTGGAAGTGCGTAGAGCTATCGTTCATTTTCCTATCAGACCGTCCCGTCTTTTCACTTGAGCAATTGTCTAATACAGTGGCAATACCATATACAGTGGAACCTCCCTTATAAGACTTCCCATTATAAGACTTCCTCCCACGTAAGACCTACTTCTCTGAGACATTGCCCTTCTTAGTAAGTATTAAAATTACCTCCCTTATAAGACACCTCCCTTATAAGACCTCATTTTGGATGATTTTTGAAGGTCTTATAAGGGAGGTTCCACTGTAGTTCATATGGACAAACAAACCTGCAGGAATCCCCTCCCTTGATCCGGACCCCAACAAACCCCACTAACCCCCCACTTAACAGAATAAAAGCCACAGTTAACAAAAGCATAATGTGCCCCATCAGGCCCGCCATCCCACCTGTGCCCTATGCGCTCCTTGTGTTTACCCAGGGCCCTTTCTGCTATGTCCTGGGAAGCGAACTGTACAAAGGCCTCCCCAGTGCTGCGCCCCAGACGATCCTCAGGTAGCATTATCCCATTCGGTACAATCTCCAATCCTACTCCGCCCACCCGACAAAAACAAGAGCAAATTTAAGCACCCAGATTCAGTAGGTAGGCACCCTGAAAACATCAACCACATTGAATGCCACAATCCCAAATCGGAGGAGTTTATAGTTATCCGTAATTAAACCATCATTAAGTCAATATGATCCCCACCCCAACCGCCTCCCACCTAGCCAACCCCATGTTCCTTCCCATATAAACCAATATATAAATCATAACAATCCCATCCAGTAAGAAGAAAGCCATTTACAGCAAGTAGCTGTCCCACACACCATCCCATCATTACATGTTTGAATTAAAGTGGAATGATTCAAACCTTTTCACTCTCAAATTTCATAACACACACCATCCCAGAACACCCTATTTCACCATCATAAATGATTTTTTCTAGCACACACATCAAACAAAAATTAAAAAATAAACATTCCCAACAAACACAAAACTATCCCACATAATCATACACAACTTTTAGGCATGTTTAACATCAAACTGCTTTTCCTAAAAGCCAAAATAGGAATTGAATAAGAAGACGTCATTTAAAGATCTGTTGTCGCTTAAAGATTTGTTTGTTTGCTCTTGGTCGGTACATTGTAGCTCTCCCTTTTTACAAGGTGGAGTGACACGATAGTTAACATCACAGGCTCTGTGTTATATTCATACCTCTGGAGATGACATAGTACTTCGATAGTTAAATATTCCTTCTTTAACTTTTTTTTGGGACAAAAATTTGAACATGCAACTATCATTGTGTGGGTTATTTTTGTCGTTTGTTGCTTTAAATTATTTTGAAGAATCATTTAAGAAATATAAATACCAGTCAACAATGGTAAGCACAACAATATTCTTCAGCGTCAGATTTACTCATATAATTAACTTACAAGATAAGCAACATGATTTTACAAAGTACTGTTGTGTTAAAGTGTTGGCTCGAAGTTTCCCTCCATACCGGTGAAGAACTGTGCAATCTCCTCCTTGGAGCAGCCAAAGGGCACGCCCCGCAGCTTGACCACAGCATCCCCCAGATTGGCCGTTTCCATCCCTGACCTCTTCACCACCCAGTCCATCTCACCCTTCTTCGAGCGGAACACTGAGAACACAGAACACTTGTCAATGTCTCTGTAGTTTTTCAGCTAAGATTCATTTTATCTTATCCAATATTTGTTGCATTTAGCTCATGTAGAAGCGCAAGGATAGCCTGAGATATAGAAACTGGAAATATATTTATCGATAATAAAGGACAGGTGCATAGCTTTCCTTTTTACTTTATTTTTCTCTCTTTCACACCCACACACACACACTGACACCCACATGACATATACCGGTACACAGATGCAAACACATAGTATCTCTCAAATACTACTCAAACAGCTTTGGTTTGTCTCCATGTCATGTAAAGACCCTCTCCAACATTGATCAAAATACAAAATGTTCTACTGTTAGTTTTATTGGGATCCTGTTAAAAAGAATATAAGCGTCTTGCAAATATGCACAATATTACGGAGAAAAAGACAGGTGAGAAAGCATGTTTACCTTCAATATACCTTGTACCAATATGATCCTTGTTTTTCTTGACAGCCCTCTGGGCATCATCTTCAGAGGCAAATTCGACAAAGGCTTCTCCGCTGAGCCGCCCATCCCTGGCACGGGTGAGATGTACCCCTTCTTTCCCTCTGTTTATTTGACAACCTGAACACACAGAAAAGCAAACATACGACACATAAATCTCAATCAAGTTTTATAGTCAGGACAATCGTATAATGTGGTTTTGAACCTCAACAGACTTATCTTGAAGTTGAACACCTATGCATTAACTACATGTATGTACAATGTAGGCTACTTGCCAAGAGTTGCATCTTTTGACTGCACATATAACTGATTTCTTTGTTTTACATAGGTTTGCACCGTGTTAGATTTTGCATGTACATGTTGAACTGAGCTCCCAATTCTGTCAGCTCTTTCCCTCCATATTCAATCATAGCAGGACTATAATGATCAAACTCAAAATATCAGTCATGCACAGAAGGACATGTTACTTTAGCTGAGTCTGACCTTTCACAGTGATGTAGCTCTAAAGATCAACATTCACCCACACATTTTGCAAATTATCACCCTTATCTAACCTAACGCTTTTCATGTGAGTTTTTATTAATCTTAAACAAATTTTTGAAACATAAGATACTACAGTCATCATCTTAGGGTTCAATCTATTCTATGTCTTATTTTAAAATGTCTGAATACCAGCATAAAGTGAACATTGCAGCTACTGCAATATAACCTTTTTTACAACTATTTATATGGCCAGGTTATGGCTCATCGTTTACTATTTTGTTCATGTCATCTTGGCTTTTAGGAATACAATACAATTCAGTGGCTGATGGACTCATCAAGCTCTTGAGCAATGAATCATCTAGACATATCAAGCTCTCAAACTATGCAGTTAGAATCTAAGGCTTGAAATTGAAATGGGAAACTCACAATGTAGTACATGCACTGTACAGACATATCTATCAATCACCAGCAAAACAGAAGAAATTATTCTGAATACATTTGGTGACCATATAAACTGATGAAGACGTTATTAACTTCAAGAGAAAAAGTATTTGGTAAAAATGCAGCAAAATTGTTTCTAAGTCTAACAGAAGCATTCCAACTGCCATCATTTTTAAATCCTTATATCCAACAGCCAATAACAGAAACAAAAGCAATAACAACAACAAAAGTTTATTGTATAAATGTAAATTGTGTTTGAGATCAATTCTGTTAATTTTACTTGCACTACTTTTGTGTTCAGCATCATTAGAAAACCGGCCCGACTTGTATCATGAAAATTTCCAAAAATACAAGAAAATAAAATCGATAGACAGCCCAACAGGCAGTCCAAGAAACAAAAGAATAGTCAGTTACAAAATAAATGGAACGGACCCACCTAGAATAGAGCAGAAACCCCAAAAGGAAGAGAGCAATGGCAAGTCAGGTCAAGTGAGCTTGGGTGGAAAAGGAAGAATGATGTTTGTAGTGCGCGCGCGCACCTCGCCTGCCCGGATGTAGGGGGGATAACTCGCACCCCATATCCGGCGCAGGGGATGACGTCACACCCTACTTTCGCTTTACTATATTCTTTGGTATAGTTCCAGGTCATTATGAGTCAATGCACATGTTTTAAGTGTTGGTAATGTATGGTTAAAATAGATTGTGATACTTGGTTTTGAATTTTCTAACACTGAAACAACTGTTAGAACTGGCACAATATAAAAAGAATGTCAATTTACCTTCGAAAAACTTGACAATGTCTTCAGGTGTCACTGTCCAAGGCAGACCCCTACAGCGAACTACAAACCCTTCTTCACCCATGTTTCTGTTGATATTAAAACTGACCGCCCACCTGAAATAAAATAAATAACATTCATGGACTAAAATAACAATGTATGCACAATATCTTGCTAAATAAACCAACAACTCTTACTGTATCATCAGTCAATGCACTTTCACTTCCCAATCACTTTTGGTCCTCAATACTTAGTCATAAAACACATCAGCGATACACACACACACACACAGATTTAGATCTGGGTCTTGAAGATTTCCACTGAGGCTGATGAAATTGCCTCAGGTGGAAGGCTGTTCCATTTTCCCACTGTTCCATTTCTAAGCCCCTCATCATAGAATGGGTCCGTCCAAGCGCCGAATAATGCCAAATGGTGCCGAATGGTGAGATTACTGAATGGTCAAAACACTAATGGTAGAGCTGAATCATGATGAAAGCATTAACCTAAACTCTAAAAACAGCCGCCCAAAGCAACAACGTGAATGCTAAGAGTAAGACCACCATTATCCTTCCTTTCGGCAACGTTTACGACTTATTTAGCTGACTTTGCAGCAGTGGACAGTGCAGTCGTCCAGAGCTGTCCTAGTGGCTTGTGAAGGTTGATTATTTAATAAAGTAGTTGTTTTATAATGTCAGTCTTTCAGTGTTTTTTGCATTTTATTTTTCATATATATATTTTCTTTTAATGTTTTACTCTCTCTCTCTCTAGTCTCTCTCTCTCTCTCATTTAATACTTCTTTGTTGCGGTGTGTTTATTCATCTTTCAAATTTTGTTTCTTTGCCATTCTGACTGTCTGCATGCGAATGGAAACAAGAAATGAGATAAAATGCTTCGAGATACTAAAGACATTATTCATTAAAAAACAAAAACAAAACATAAATCCAGAGAGAGAGAGAGAGAGAATCAAAACATTAAAAAAACTGAGAAAAATGGCATTAAGACTAAAAGCACCGAAAGACTGACATTGCAAAAAAACAAAGAACATTCTTCTTCTTCTGCGTTCCCAGGTCATATGCCGTTGATATGGCCATAATGGGTAAGGTTTACAAGTATGTGTCCGGTTTTCAGTTTTCAATGGTCTCCCCTCCTCCGATTTATGAGGAGCTCAAAGTTAAAAAAAATATTTTGAAGATTTTTTTAATTTTTAAACTATTAACGGCAGGAGAATGGGCCAATAAGTCAGAAAGATAGATGATAGAAAGAAAAGGGAAAAGGTAGAGTCAAAGAGAGTAGCAGATTAGAGGAAGTTACAAGCACAGAACTTCCAGAAGGTTGGGGAACTATTTTTTACAAAAGACCCCCTGGCATCCCTACGGGAAAAACCAAAAACCCAAACAACTGTACTTTATGAAAGAATCAACATCCAGAAGACAACTCCGATCGGTATCCAGACGATATCCGGATGGCTCCGGACAGCATCCAGACGGTAATTAGTAAGACAGACCAATACAGGGCAGTATCCTCGGACCAGCATTATTTACTATTTTTATCAATGATCTACCAAATTTTATACAAAGCGCATGCAAACTATTCGCAGACAACACAAAGATTTATAACAATACAACAGAAAACAATATCATACAAAGTGACTTAAATAACCTCCAGAAGTGGACTGATGACTGGAACCTATATTTTAATGTGTCAAAATGCAGAGTTATGCATGTAGGCAAAAAGAATCCGGAATATAATGTTACGAAAATCGAGCAAGACGAGCAAAAGATAACTGCATGTAGTGGATGTACTGAGGAAAAAGACCTTGGAGTTGTATTTTACAAAAATCTTACCTTTGATGCACATATCCATAAAGTAATAAATAAGGCAAATCAGATGTTGGGAATAATTAAATAAAAGAACATTTATTCGTTTAAACTAAAGGAAACATTTTTTGCTATTAGGCCCCCCAAAAAAATAATGTTTGTTTCCGGTTTCCCGACCGACCCTATTTTTTTGACGCCGACCCTAAAAAAAAATTGATGAATAAAGAAAAAAATATATATAATAAGAATTTGAGCAGACGATGCAAGGGAAACAACCAACGCACTCGGCGCAGTCAAGGACCGTTACTCGTGCAGACATTTGTGACCCTACATCCGCCGACAAAATGGCGGGCGCTAGACACGTGATAGCAGTTTGAATGCCAATGTGATAAATATATTCACACATAGATCGAACACAAATGCTAAAAAATATATATATAAAAAAGCCTACCTACCTACCCTATTCTTTAAACTAATGAAACCCCAAACAGACTTCTTTTTTTTTGGGGGGGGGCCTTATACAAATCAATGGTGCGTCTACATTTAGAGTACGTCAATCAGCTTCTATTGAAAGGGTACAGAGGAGAGCAACCAAAATGGCTAAAAATTGTAAAGATTTAAATTAGGCCCAAAAAAACCATGTTTGTTTCCGGTTTCCCAACCGACCCAATTTTTTTGCCGCCAACCCTAAACTTTTTTTGGGATGAATAAAGAAGAAAAAAAAGTAATTTGAGCAGACGATGCAAGGGAAACCAATGCACTCGGCGCAGTCAAGGACCGTTACTCGCGCTGACTTTTGTGACCCTACATCCGCCGACAAAATGGCAGGCGCTAGACATGCGATTGCAGTTTCAATGCCAATGTGACAAATATATTCACATAGACCGAACACAAATGTAAAAAAAAAAAAGCCTACCTACCTACCCTATTTTTTAAACTGATGAAATCCCATGGCCCAAACAGACTTTTTTTTTGGGGGGGCCTTGCCAAGATACAATAAAATTCTTAAATCTGCATTCATTAAAACTACAATAAAAGGAAGACATGTTAGGGGAGACCTTATACAGATGTACAACATTTTTAACAACTTAGATTCTCTTTTTACACTGTCCATTTATAACAAAACTAGAAATCAAGAGGGAAAATTACATATACAGCGTTGTAAACAATGTAATACTAATATTAACAAACGTAAACATTGTTTTAGTAATCGAGTTGCTAACCTCTGGAATTTACTAACACCTAACCTAAAAGTAAAAAGAGCACCAACACTAAACACCTTCAAAAATCTCCTTAACAAGGATGAAAATTTTAGCCAACTACTTTTCGAATACGATGACTGAATTACAATCATAATCTTAAAGGCATGCTTTAAGCAAACAAAACAGTGATCAATGAAGTGACGTTTATAAGCCGCAAGGCTTAGGCTTGAGCCAGTCCCACACTATACTATAGTCCATGTATACTATACAAAATGTACATAATCTTGATCAGTTGATGATGTAAATTTCAATAACTTTTTCATGAAAAGTAAAATACATAAAATAAGAAATAGTGATGGTAAGTTGTTTCTTAACACTAACAGATCTAATAGTAATACTAACCCACCCAAGTTGTTGCTTTGCTTCGTTTTGTTTTGTTTGTTGTTGTTTTTCCTCTCGAGAGTGTGGAAGTGTTCTGACAGAGGGTGACGAGCTTCCGTATAACATGGCTTAAATAACGATTTAATGATAATAATGAATGATAATAATAATGAAAGTAATAATAGTAATAATAATAATAATGGTAATGCAGAGATGGTGCTAGAAATTTTCACTTTAGGCCATTTGGCCTAAACAGCCTCAAAACCTTAGGCGAATTTCAACAATTTTAGGCCAACATAAACTCTCAATCAGTCAATGACAATGAATTTGTTTGGTTTTTTAACTGTCAGATCACTTCATTTTTTGTTCTCAGATTCTCTCGCTTATAAGTTTTGTCTTCTTTTTCGGAGGCATTTCAATCAAAAACCAGTGAAACACTGACGCTAAAGGACGACAAGATCACACAGACTCAAACTATGGTCTGGCAAACGTCCGCCATAAGCAGCAAGGGAAGCAACTCTCATGAGGCAATTGGCCTTGTGCTAGCAAAATCATGACACGACAAAGTTAGCTTTTTGATCTCGGTCACACACGGTGCAAGCAAACTTTGTTTCACTTCGATGTTCATAAAAAAACGGATACACTTCGTTGTTCATAAAAAAAACGGATATACTCATGCCAATTTGGTAATTAAACCTTCAGCCCACTGGGCCGACAGGGCGGTTGACTTTTAAGACATTTTTTGTAATTTTCTGCCAATCGCCGAAGGCCGACGACAAACAACAACCCTGTAATGGTGGTGATAATAATGATAAAAGTAATAATGACAGAGAGAGCGATGACAACGGCAATAATAATAATGGTAATGGTAATAATAATAGTAATGATAAAAATAATAATAGTATTAATAGCTATTTGTTCCACGTTAATACAGTATGTTCATGTGTGCAGTTTATGCAAACCATGTGGCCTGATTCCTATAAAATATGCATTAAACTCTGAGCATCATTAAAAAATATAAAAAAATTAAAACACATTGACACCCACAAACTGTTTTGTTTTTTACTAACTATGTTGTTCAGATGTGGAATAATCTACCAATTAACATAAGGAATGTATCTTATTCTAACAGTAACATTAATTCAAAACTCTTTTGGACGAAAACCCACATTTTAAAACAAAATTTAAAAGTTTTCATGAATGAATAAACTATATAATTTTTTATAAAGCCATTCTCTTAAAGATTTATTTTTGATTAGTTTTAGTTTAAGGAGACGCAAACCACTAAACAATACGACGCAAGTCAAATTCATTCTTATTCTTCTTCGCTGTGTGCGGCCACAATCAGCAAGCCACATTGAGAAGGGGCGTAAAAGGGCCAAGAGGCCTAAAAATAGCCCTACACTACCTACCTACCATTCAACGTTCACCATTCGGCACCATTTGGCATTATTCAGCACCATTCGGTGTTTAGTCAACCGTCATAGTCTAATCATTATTATTAATTCAAAAACCTCCTGGACAAAGACCCAAACCTTAGTAAATTAAAATCCTATGACTGATAGTCTACCAAAACCGTCACAGCTGTGTCGTATGCAAAAAAGTAGCATCGTGTAAATACTTCGTTCGCTACTATGATACTTAGCATTTGCGGCATTTGCAACATTGAGCGAATTTTTTTTAATTTCACTTTTTTCCATAATGTCATGAAATATGATTATAAACGATTTGAGTACGGAAAAGTGTTTCAAATACGGAAAAAGTGAAATTTGTCGTTCATCCTTAATGTCACAAATGCTAACTCATAGTAACGAGCGAAGTATTTACACAATGCTACTTTTTTGCATATGACAAGCTGTGCCAACTGAATTTAAAGTTAAAGAAAAAGAAGAAGAACATTTAAATAACAAAATCTAGAGAAAGGATGCTTCTTCTTCTTCTTCTTTCCTTTAAGCGACCGCAATCAATTGCTGATTATTCTGTCACTGTAAATTCAGGGGGATCTTACCGAAAATATGCACGAAATAAATCGGCCCTAGTGGTTAGTCTTAATAAAAATTACAAGATAAAAATTTAGAATATTTAGAATATGGAAATTGTATTTAGTATCCAGGTTTAAAGAGACAGTCAGCTTTGATAGAAAAAGTACAGAGACGAGCAACTAAGTTAGTACAAGGTCTTCAAAATGTTTCTTATTCAGACAGGTTGAAAGAATTAAATTTACCTACATTAAAGGCAAGGAGAATTAGGGGTGACCTAATTCAAACTTATAAAATATTTAATAGTGTAGATGACCTAAATGTACATGACTTATTCACAATATCAGATTTTGACAAAACAAGGAACAGTACCGACAAAATATTTATTCAACACTGCAGGACTAATAATAGAAAATTTTATTTTACTAACAGAGTTGCACCTGTATGGAATAAATTACCACCTAACATGAAAAGAGCACAGAATACTAACATTTTTAAAAACCTTCTCGACGAATGGAATGACTATAAGGCAGTTATGTATGATTACGATGAATAATATTAATAAAAACTGAGTGTGCGACAGACCGAGACAAACAACTAAATAAAATAAAAGATGGGACAGGAAAGCCTTACGGCTATGTTTTGAGTCCCTAAATCCTAATCCTAAAATAAAAAATAAAAAATATTCTACGTGACCCAGCCAGTCAGGGACCGTTCAGCGGATGCTTGAGAGGCCGCGAGGCCTAGTCGTCCTACCTGACCTGGATTTCTAATATTGGCTTCTTCTTTAGTTCTTCTTTCAATTAAGCATCCTACTTCAACATTTTGAAGATTATCATTATGTTTAAATGATACAGGGGGCTTCCGTAAATTATATTGTAATCCAAATGAATAGAATTCTCAATTAGGCTTAGTTCATCTTGCTTCTGTCAATGATGAAATTGGTAGGTGTAGTGAAACTGAGAATAAGAAAAGGTAAACAGATGCTAAACTGCGCCTTTGTCCACGCCCTCGTGAAGTTCGTCTACAAAACACCGTCAGTGCGTCACCGGTGAGCGGGCAGTCTTGTCTAAGCGCGTGCATGCCTCCAATGAAAATTGGAATTTATTATCTGTATTTGCTAAGCAAAGAAGCAGACAAGAGCATGCTTCGAACTCTAACGTTGCAAGATACTGATTCCAAACTGTGTTTCTCAAACAAACAAAGCAACTGTACATATTATTTTACCTGTTCTACGAATCCCTGGACCTAGCAAATAGGAAGTGAATGCCAATGCGGCGCTTGCTCAAGAGGACTCTGGGAAACTTAAATCACGAGCAGCAACTCCCATCCACAGGAACACGAAAAGTTGTGTGCTCCTGTCTACTTTCTGTTTGAATGTCTGTCTACCCTGGCGGGGTTTTGTTTGTTTGTTTTTCTTTGGGGAGATGGATGGGAGGAATGGGAGAGAGAGGGGGGTGGGGAGAGGATTGGATACGCCTATCCCTTTGACTTAGGCAAATTTTACCTATTCTCTTATATCATTATGGCATCCGGGTCTGTATCAAAAGCGTCTGTCATCGTTGTCGCTGTGGCAGTCCGAAATGTGACAATCCCTGCGACGATGGTGACAGCATCCAATGTTTTTGTTGTAAACTTTGATTTCACAAGACTTGTGTCCCAAGTGACGATGATTTTACTAAGTTGGGTAAGTCACTTTAAGTCTAGCTTTCAGTGGGTCTGTGAGCAGTGCCTAGAGGAACAAAAACAAAAATGGAAGCTATATTTGATAAATATTTGACTTTTGATGCACATATCCAAAGTTGCATAAATAAAGCGAACAAAATGATATGGTTAATTAAAAGAACATTTATTAATATTGATTATGACATATTTACCAAACTATGTAAAGCACTAGTAAGGCCACATTTAGAGTATAGCAACAATATATCCTAAATATAAATATCAATCAGTAGCTATTGAACAAATTAAACGAAGGGCTTCAAAGCTTGTTAAGAAATGCAGAAATATGAATCATGAAAACAGACTTCTTTATCTTAATCTCTGTTCCCTTAAAGGCAGAAGAGTCCGGGGAGACCTGATTGAAGCATATGAAATATTTAATGGTCATGTTGATTTGTCATGGGATGATTTCTTTACATCTGTACAATATGATATAACAAGGAATTCATATGGTAAGGTTTTTATTAAGCGATATAACACTAACATTAGAAAATATTGTTTCACTAACCGAATTGCTAACCTATGGAATGATTTAACAGTGGACCTAAAATGTGCACCCAATACTAATACATTCAAAAATCGCCTAGATAATCATCCAAATTTTATAAATATTATATTTAGAAGCATTGATTAAAATTGCATGATACGAAAATTCAACCGTATTGCACCTTGATCAAAGATATGTATAAGTGTGATGATTCACGATGGGACTGCCAAAACGCTTGACGCGTAGTCCCTACTACTACTACTACTACTACTACTACTACTACTACTACTACTACTACTACTACTACTACTACTACTACTACTACTACTACTACTACTACTACTACTACTACTACTACTACTACTACTACTACTACTACTACTACTACTACTACTACTACTACTACTACTACTACTACTACTACTACTACTACTACTACTACTTACTACTACTACTACTACTACTACTACTACTACTACTACTACTACTACTACTACTACTACTACTACTACTACTACTACTACTACTACTACTACTACTACTACTACTACTACTACTACTACTACTACTACTACTACTACTACTACTACTACTACTACTACTACTACTACTACTACTACTACTACTACTACTACTACTACTACTACTACTACTACTACTACTACTACTACTACTACTACTACTACTACTACTACTACTACTACTACTACTACTACTACTACTACTACTACTACTACTACTACTACTACTACTACTACTACTACTACTACTACTACTACTACTACTACTACTACTACTACTACTACTACTACTACTACTACTACTACTACTACTACTACTACTACTACTACTACTACTACTACTACTACTACTACTACTACTACTACTACTACTACTACTACTACTACTACTACTACTACTACTACTACTACTACTACTACTACTACTACTACTACTACTACTACTACTACTACTACTACTACTACTACTAACTACTACTACTACTACTACTACTACTACTACTACTACTACTACTACTACTACTACTACTACTACTACTACTACTACTACTACTACTACTACTACTACTACTACTACTACTACTACTACTACTACTACTACTACTACTACTACTACTACTACTACTACTACTACTACTACTACTACTACTACTACTACTACTACTACTACTACTACTACTACTACTACTACTACTACTACTACTACTACTACTACTACTACTACTACTACTACTACTACTACTACTACTACTACTACTACTACTACTACTACTACTACTACTACTACTACTACTACTACTACTACTACTTACTACTACTACTACTACTACTACTACTACTACTACTACTACTACTACTACTACTACTACTACTACTACTACTACTACTACTACTACTACTACTACTACTACTACTACTACTACTACTACTACTACTACTACTACTACTACTACTACTACTACTACTACTACTACTACTACTACTACTACTACTACTACTACTACTACTACTACTACTACTACTACTACTACTACTACTACTACTACTACTACTACTACTACTACTACTACTACTACTACTACTACTACTACTACTACTACTACTACTACTACTACTACTACTACTACTACTACTACTAAGAAGAACCCCAAACCGCTATGGACGCAAAGATTGATTGGATGATGGAAATGATCATTAAGCTGACCGCTAGAGTGGATACCTTAATTAAACTCGAAATTGAAAGTTGATGTTGTGGAAGAGAAGATTAAAGAAATTGTGGAGAAGAAGGTGTTTGGGGCCTTGGAAGAGGAAAGAGAAAAAGACTCAAGGAGAAAAATAAATCATAATGGTAAACTTGAAAGAAAGTCCCAAGAGCTCTGTTGATGAGGAAAAAACCCAGTATGACTTGACACAGGCAAAAAACAATGATGGAAAAAAGTGTTGATGTGAGTGACATTGATTTGAGTGAGCCAGTGCGATTGGGGAGAGAAGGAGGAAACAGGCCTAGGATGCTTAAACTGACGGTGAACAGTGAAAAGAAGAAGAAAAAAGAGAGAGATTGAAAAATGCCCTTAAACTGAACGAACAACAGACTGAGCTATCCAAGAGGGTTTACATTAATGCAGACTACACACCAAAGGAAATGGAAATGTTCAAAGCACTGCGATTGGAGAAGAAGGAAAGAGAAAAGAAAGGTGCAAAGAACTAACTTTAATGTTTTACGTCCTCCCGATCAGAAAGATCATATGGGACATCATGAAAAGAAGCTCGTAATAAGGCATAAGAAAGTGGTAGAAAGTCGTTTTCTTTTGTGAAAAATCTACAGGTAAATTTGAATGGAAACACTGTAATATAGAAACTGATGATTCAATTACTGTTGTATACAGCAATGTGGACAGGGGTTTTTTTAATTATAAAAAAGATTAGCTATTATGTCGTATTGATGATTTGAAACCAGCCATTATTGGCCTCACATAAATTCTTCCTAAAAATAAAGGACAAAACAACATTAACAAGAATATTACTGATGTAGAGTTGGGTATTAAAGGTTATACTCATTTATAAATGATAACCCCCATAGAGGAGTGGCAATCTGGATAGAAGATTCTCTGAATGCTAGACAATGTAAACTAAATGAATTTAACTTCCAGGAGAATATTTGGTGAATTTAAAACCACTAATAATGAAAATGTTCTTATTTGTTGCGTGTACAAGAGTCCACATTCGAACATGGAAAATGTAAATAACATATACAAATTCTTGAAATCAAAGAAGAATTATGGAATATTATATTTACTCAATTGGCTTTAATCATTGGTTGACATTATCCTCGTGTTTGGACCAACAATAAAGTGAGAATGAGAGCTGCATGATAATTGATTTTCGACAGCAATGGAAAATCAGCTAGTACAACTTTTGTCTTTTGTGAATTACTACCAGAAGTCCATGACTCTCATAGCCTACTGGTGGCATAGCACAAACTCCTAATGCTGCAGTTTAAGGGGGTTGGTTGGTATTGGGGAACGTTCCTAAACACTGACAGTCATTGAATCCCAGTGCACGAGAGGATGGGGATGAGCTCTGGCCAAAGCATCTCCACAATAATCAGCCAAGCTTCCAACAGTAGCAGTTCTCTATCAGGCGATCATAGTCAGAAATGATCTGACCAGCACAGATAGGCTATAGAAGTTCTGTTTTGTTGTTTGATTTTTATGAAAAGGCGAGAATTTTTTTTTTTACATTGCTGGGCATTAATCTCATAGGCCTATGACTGTGTCTGAATCACCAATATCTGAGCTTTTGTTCAGATTCTAGTTTAAAACCTTAACTACAAAACAAATACAGTAGGTGTACGTTTACCTGAAACTCGGTTAAGCAAAACTTTGGATACCTGAAACTGAAAGCAATTTTCATTTCCCGGCCAAAGCCCTTCTTTGGAAGACTAATTTCCCGACGGTTAAATGAAACGACGGATAAACGAAACTTCGGATACCTGAAACGTGTGTAGACATCCCTTACAGCCTCCAAAACGGATAAGCAAAAGCTTTGTGAGAAAGTATGCCTGCACATAGACTAGTTTTTCCTGTAACAGAAACTGTGTGACAAAGCTGCCATCCACCCCCCTCTCTCTCTCTCTCTCTCTCCCCCCCCCCCCCCCCCCCCACACACACACACACACACACACACAGGTTCCCTTATCTCCAGCTGAAGTTTTGGTCATGGATACATGACTAATTACATGGGCCCATCAATAAGTAATGTCCTTACAATTGTAAAACAGCAACTAAGCACTGGATTTACACGAAACTTTTACATTTATGTAAACTACCATTCCTTGATAACCTTACACATTTTTACGTGTGTTGGTTTTGATTCAAGTACTTTTTGGTACTCCAACAGAAATATGTGGAGCTGTGAAATCGCTACTTATTGCAGGCCTTAGACCAGAAATTTTTTTTGTTTTGCCAACGTCTGCTTTAATAACATGAACAACCAAAAACAGATTGAGGTAAAGTTAGATCTGGAGAGTGAGTGGGGAAAGACTTGGATGTCTTGTTCACAGGGGTAGGTCATAGTGACCTTGACCTTGAGAGGACCCACGTTTTCATGTCGTAGCAGGGTTTTACTTGTGCTGGCAGCTAAGGGCTGCTCATGAACAGAGTTTGTTAGTTTGTGAAAAATGGTTTACACATATTTATGAGCAGTGATTGCCTACTTGTCATGCAGAATATCAACAATGACAGGGTCAGCAGCATTCTAAAAAGTGAAGAAAACCACTTCCGGTTCTCTAAATTCTTCCGCAGGACAAATTGTTAATCTGGATCAGTAGACACCTACATCTGATATAACAGCTTGACGGGAAAATCACATACACATATCCAAGTTTTGTCTTTTGTAATCACATCACAAGAGGATTTGGGGTCATCTGGCCTATTAATTTGGAGAAAAATAAGTTAACATTTTACCCACCATTTTTTCAAGCCTCCACTTCTGAAGTAGGGCATCCATCTTGTGTAATCACATCACAAGAGGATTTGGGGTCATCTGGCCTATTAATTTGGAGAAAAATAAGTTAACATTTTACCCACCATTTTTTCAAGCCTCCACTTCTGAAGTAGGGCATCCATCTTGTGTCTTATTTTTCTGAGCAAAGATTTGTCGCAGAATCCTGGCAATTAACCATATTCTACAGTACATCTGTGGCTTATTTCTTAAACAGAAATAAATGGAAATTAAGCTTCCAGTCATTTCACATAAAGAAACGTTTGTTCGTTTTTGAGTGTCAATAATGACCTTCTCTAGCTAGTACCTTCAAAGCCAATGTTCCGGCTTAAAAACCATGCAGCAGGACACATAAGGTCGCCTATAAACAGAATCCAAATTTGCATGGATTTTTGCCAACTCGTCTTCAAGTTTCCATCCTTTTCCAGGACATTATTTACTGATGCACCCATGTAGCAACCCCTGACGCTTGACGTCATTACAGTACGTCATTTCAGCTTGTTACAATATTATTATTATTATTATTATTATTCTGTGGTGGTGACCAACTTCTTTATATAGAAGTAATTGTACACACTTTAGGGGGTGACCATAGAAACTCTCTGATACACATACAAACTATCAGATTGGCTTAGAATCAATAGAAAAAATCAAGTAAAGGAAACAGAATTTATTAAAAAAACCAAAACAAAAAAACCCACCTAGTTCTGGGCTGGGAGGGAGGAAACTACAGGCAGCTGCCGGCAGCTACTAATTTTCACGTTCGCCCCCAGCAAGCTGGGAACTAGCCGACCCTAGACATTCCATAAAGCAATGCCCAACCAAAAAGACAAACAAAGACATAACAAACAGATCCCTAACTACAGTGTACTGGGGTTAAAAAAAAAAATTGGGGGTGAAGATGGAGGGACTGGGGTAGGGACGTTTGTTGAAGGTTTCAGTGCTGGGTTGTGGTTGTTTCACTGTGCAACTTTGCCTTGTAAGGTAGACTGTTACATATTCGGCCAGTTTAGACAGTTACCGTATGTTTCGACATACCGTAATTATTCTGGCTTGTAGATGCAGCATCTGAGTCATATTTTCAATCCATTAATAGATTCGATCGATCAGAAAGCGGTTTAACGAAATTGTTTACGGTTTTCTCATGAATATTCACCAGAAAATGGCTGCAAACAAAGTCAGTGTCTTGTGATAATTTCGTCCATACCCCATGCAATTCCATCCAGGCATGACATGCAATTTCGTCCAAGAACAAAGAGCAAAGCACAGTGACTTGTTTGAAATAAATTAATAGAATAGCTGAATAATTATGTGTTTATTTTTTTTCTCTTTTTTATTAAGATAATGTATGTGATGGGAAAACAAAAGAAAAGGCCTCCAGTAAATGTTATCAAGAGGGTCAAAAATCCACAGTGGCACCTGTAAGCCCCTCACTAGTGAGCCATGATAAAAGTTCGTTTAACGTCCTCCGGCCTGGAACAGTCACATATGGGTCATTATCAACTATAAAGATGGTGGGACGATCCTGGAGGTACTGCAATACCAGGAAAGTCCCAATTATTTAAACGATAGAGTAATCAGAAACAGCATTGGACGAAATTGCATTGAAGCTTAGGTTTTTACCATACACATTCGTCCAGTTGAATTGTCATAAATATATTAATCTAAATTTTAAAAATAAAATTGCCTATTGAAAATTAATCATCATAAAATACATGCATAATAACATCACACATGTTGCTGTGAAAACAAAGGAATATTAACAGTAGCTTTTAGGCACCTGTTTCTGAGTGATTTACAGTTTTATGGTATGTGACTGTCTTCAGGCAGTTGCTAAGATTTGGATCCAAAATAAATTAATAGAATAGTTTAATATGTTTCTTTTCTTTTTTTTCAATTAAGATAATGTTGTGTGTGATGGGAAAACAAAAGAAAAGGCCTCCAGTAAATTTTATCAAGAGGGTCAAAAATCCAGTGGCACAACCTGTAAGCCCCTCAGTAGTGAGGCATGATAAAAGTTCGTTTAACGTCCTCTGGCCTGGAACAGTCACATATGGGGCATTATTAACTATAAAGATGGTGGGACGATCCTGGAGGTACTACAATACCAGGAAAGTCCCATTTTTTTAAAACGATATAGTCAGAAACTGCATTGGACGAAATTGCATTGATGCTTGGATTTTTACCATAGGCCTACATATTCGTCCAGTTGAATTGTCATAAATATATTAATATAAATTCAACAAATATAATTGTCTATTGAAAATGAATCATCATAAAATTCAAAAAAATAATTGCCTATTGAAAATTAATCATCATAAAATACATGCATGATAACATCACACATGTTGCTGTGAAAACAGAAATATTGACAGTAGTATTCAGGCACCTGTTTCTGAGTTATTTAGTTTTATAGTATGTGACTGTCTTCAGGCAGTTGCTAAGATTTAGATCCAGTTTTTCATGTAGATCACACACTTAATTGTAGTGAATAAACTAATGAATAGTACTGTTTTTATCATTGGGATTCCTTTTAGGGCTTACAACAGCTGTGTATGTTTATTATCCTTTAGAATAGATACAACACAGTTTTAAAGTGGGTAATCATGCAAACTGGACGAAAATGCATGGCGGACGAATTTGTAACACCCTACTATAATGCTCACTAGGAACACTAAAAATAAAACTGCTGTTCTGTAGATGTGTGTGTGTGTGTGTGTGTGTGTGTGTGAATAAAACTGCTGTTCTGTAGATGTGTGCGTGCGCGCATGCGTGTGTGCCGTAGTGTGTGCGCACATTGTGTGTTTGTGTACGCAGGCACGCACGTACACACACACTCACAAAAACATAGTCGCATACTTTATTTTTTGGCTTTTCTACATACTATGTATCTGTCTTGTGTTGTTTTGTTGATTGTTTTATCGCTGCAAAAATAATTTCCTGTAAAATGGACAATAAAAATATTGATTGATTGAAACACTACTACACCGTCCGTCACATAGATCTAGATTATACCTCGGAGGTCAACAAACAGCCGTGTTCAAAATGTCACTATTTTTACTTTTGTATGATGGCGTGGAAGACAAGACGTTGATTAAGCCTACAAATACAATCTACCTGGTGTATTGACCAGACTGTTTAAAAACGATAGCATTGAATGCAAGATGAGAATTTCGGCTACAGAATGACATACCGTGGTTTCAAAAAGTTCTCGGAAGACAAAACACAACCTCTACAACGATTGAGTTGGGAACGAACGAAAATCTGTCCTCCGGTCTTAACAGACACATATGGGCATCAGTAGATATAAAGATGGTGGGGATGATCCTGGAGGCAATGCCCAAAGGCAGTGCAACACCAGTAACGTTCCGTTTTTTGTTTAAGAATACAGATGTTATTAACAAATGAATTGCTATGGTTCGAGACATGGTTATGGCAGACAAGTAGTAATTTTCCATTATAAAGCCATCACTGTGAGCATCTTTTACGGAAGTTTTCACGCTGTTCTGCCAAAGGCATGGAAATGAGAAACGTTCTGCAAAATGGGTGCCAAAACTTTCTGAGACAAACACTCAGCATCGATTTGTATATAGTAGTAGATCCTGTCAGTTTTCTTGGCTGATTTGTCACTATGGATGAGACATGTGTTCACATTTACAGCATGATAATGCTTTTTAAATTTTGCTATAATCAAAGCAGTGAAAACAGTTTTGATTAACCCCCTCCAAAGATGACAGTTTTGATTAACCCCCTCCAAAGATGACTAGATTAAACGCATCTGCTGGTAAAGCAACGGCTATAATCCTTTGGTTTGCTGATGGTATTGATTATTGATTTTCTTGAAAAGGGCCAAACATTACTGGGAAATACTATGCAAATCTGCTACACAAGCATCAGGATGCTATCATTTTCAAGAGCTAAGAAAGGCTATAGAAGCATACTATCCACCAAGACCATGCCTTCAATCACAAGTCTGCTGTTGCCATGTTTTAAATTGTTGATAACCCTCTCTGTCTTGTAGAATTGACTCCCTCAGATATCCCAATGTCAAGATATATTTGATCAATTAACGTTTTCCTATTGGCAATTACATTGCAGGTGCAAAACAAGTACCAAATTCAATGACGTCATAAATATGACATAAATATGACGTCATTTTCTAAAATTTGCATGTCATCAATCAGACCAAGAACTTTTTGAACACACGGTAACATCGGTTAAGCGAAAGTGGAGTCTAAAATTTGTTGCTAAAGCGTTGCAATGGATAAGCGAAAGTCAAACAGGCCATTTTCAATAATCAAACTCTGAACAGTTTGCATTTCCCAGTGTATGAAATGAACAGGTAAGGTGCTCACAGTGAGTCTATGAAAAAAAGGTTAAATGCAAATCCTTTATTCATCCGAAGTGCTGTTGTTGTTTTATTCTTTCTGTAAGTTTTACAATGTACGGTAACACTAAATTTTGATTTTTTTAAAAAAGGATTAAAAAAAACTTCACTTGTATTAAGTTGTAACAATAACCTATGACTTTAGCTGAAGGTTGGTCAAACATCAAAAAATCCAACAGAATGTTGGCAGTTTAGATTTTGACTTTATGAGCGTCAGTCATAGTTGCTATGTGCTCATCAGTAATGTAATTATTTCTCTTATGTGCATAATGGTAGCATGACACATCTGCGCTCATAATTGACAGGAAACTGAGCGATCGAAAAAGAAGAATATAAATAATGCAGAACAAGGATAAACTAAAACACTATCAGTAACTAGATCATTACACCAGCCGCACGACTGCATTTTCAGCTCGTGACCTTGACCTTTTTTTTAACTTGGCCTAGATATCCTAACTTATCCATATGCAAAATTTGAGCCACCTAGGCCACTCCGTTCAAACGTTATCATGGTAACATAGATAGGTAGTCGGGAACAACCAGCCCCGAAAACCATAACTAATTCAAGTCATATATGTCCGGAATAAATATACAGTACACCCCACTTATAGTAAAGTGCAGGGGAGCAAGGCTTTTCCTTTACTATAACAGGTTTTTCTTATAAACGATGTTCGGATATAGTAAAATTTTGATGGTATTTTTGATCTTATCCGATGACGTTTTTCAAAGTCAAAGCTAACGTAAAATACTAAATATAAACCCATCATCAAATCAAAATACAGCAAAACTCGGTTATAAGAAAATCGAAGGGAGATTGTTTGTTTATTCAAGTTTTCTTATATCCGAAACTCAGATATAAGAAAACATTTTGAAGTTTTTTCCCTCGTCTCTCTACCACCAACACAAAAGTACTCATATTTTTTTCTTTGGATCAACATTTATTTTGCACAGAATACTGAAGGAAAGTATGGAATAAAGGAACAAAAACAACTCAATTAGTCTTGTAATCTAGTGCCTGTACTGTTTAGAATGTCTGTGACACAACTGGTTTGATGTAAACTTTCCCTTTTTGGAACGACTTCAATTTTCTCGGAACATCCTTTCAGTTCAGGTCCAACTCACTTTTAAAGACACACTGACCCAACACGATTAAATCCCTTGTTTTTTTCTGGGTAGCTGTGACCCACATTCAAATTGAGGCTGCTCTTTAAAATGTTTCGTTTTCAATTTGGGGGCATTTGTATGGGAGTCAAACCTGGTCAAAACAAGATTTTGTACCAGCTATAAGAAGGAAAACAGGTGGAACCCGTGATTTTGACTCATGATCTGGGGGGTCTTTAAGAAAATTTTGTCAATGGTAATTCACTTATAAGTAAATAGAACTTGCTTATAAGAAAATGAATTGCAAACCAACTCTCTTGTATGACATCATTTTCTTATATCCAAGTTTCCACTGCGGATGAGAGAAACAAATTGCTTGCTTATATACGAGTTTTCTTATAAGCGAGTTTCTTACATCCCAGTTTTGATCATAGATAAGAAAGAAGTTCCGCAGGGAAAGTTTTTTTGCTTCATTGTAAGCGAGTTTTCTTATAAGCGGATTCGGCTGCATATATTTTTTTTTTCCGGATTCATTTTTTTCCACTAAGTAATGAAGGGAAAGAAACATGTTTTTGAGTGCCTTTCAATTTCGTTGATGAAGTAGAGGGAGTAGTGAGACTGTGACGTATACATTGATGACATATTTACAAAGGTCAGGAAGAGGACAATTTTTTTTGTATTGTAAAAGAGGAACCACAAATGACTTTACTATAGTTGTTTTTTTTAAATTTTAATTATAACCCAGTTGTTATTATGGGTGGGTGGGGGGAGTGGTGAGACTGTGAGCATACATTGGTGACCTATTTACAAAGGTCATGAAGAGGACATTTTTTATATTGTAACCGAGGAGCCAGTCCTGTGGGGAACCAAAAGTAACTTTACTATAGCAGTTTTTTTTTTTATTATAACCGAGTTGCTACTATCCGAGGTCTATTTAGTAATAAAACAGTAGACCTTTGGCCGGGAACCAGTGCTTTCCTTTACTGTAACCGAAATTTCTTATAACCGAGTTTACTATAAACGGGGAGCACTAGCTGTACTTTATGCATTTGCTTCAAGGGAAGTAAATCTGTGTGGACCTTGGTCACTTCTAAACTTGCTTCACTCCCTTAGACCACAATTTGGCCTCCGACTTGGCTTTTGTAGTGGTTCATTGTGGGGGAACCAATCGGTGTAGAGTTTTCCTATGTAAAGTCTATATATAAAAAATGTCTGATCTACCACTTCCCTATGTCTAAACCTGAAGTAAAAACCTGTAATCTTCTTTCATTTCTCCTTTTGTTTATGTCTGTCTTGTTTGCGTGTATCATTCACTAAAAAACTCGCAAATCACTCAAGCCATACACTGTATGACTTGAGTGATTTGCGAGTTTTTTTAATAATTCAAAATCGTTGCGATGCGAACGAATTAACCAGCTTTCGCTTTGTGACTGGTTAACAAGTGAAAGCTCTTTCCGGTAGGGAAACACGTTTGGTTTTTAATGCTCTCTAATAAAGAAAAACAATGTTTACTTAACAGATCAGGTGATGAAAAACGATTCAACAGTACTGTGTTTTGTCTTTTCCATTTTGTCAACTGTGGCATGTGAAGGCGCGAGGCATAAATGCAGATAGCAACTTGTCTCATGCTAGTTAACTAATGTTATCCAATTGCGTAACAAATAAAGTTCAGCGCAAGACTTTCCATCCCCCGAAGACGGAGTATGGAAAATTGGAATAAAAAATGGTCACACATGTAATGTTCTCATCCCTAGCTGATGCATTTGTACCATAGTGTTCAAGTGCTTCGGCTGTTGGGATGATCCCTGGAGTCTTTTATTTAGTCTGAGTACATTAGCAAACAAACAAGCACAATACTTTAAAATATTCTTGCAGATGAAATGACGACCTGCCAATCTCTACTTTTCTTGATATACACTACTCACAAAAAGTTAAGGATCACTATGAGAAAACAGGTGCGCAATAAACTCCGTTCGCTCCTGTTATTTATTTCTCAGTCAAGCCAAATTGTTATGAATTCTTGTTCAGCTGTAAGTGGGCGATGTTGTGTTAGTGGAAACATTGCACGTCATTCTCTATTACTGAGCTTGGCAGCAAAAGAAAAAGCGGAAACTTGCGAAAAAGGACCTTGTTTTGGATCGTTCTGCATGAACACATTGCACAAGCCAGATGGAAAAACCATTATGCACGTGCAAGCACTACTGTTTATGTGTGAGATGCCGTCTCTTGCTTGGCTTTATAAGAAGACATACCACCAGTATTAGGCCTGATTTGACAATGCCTCCACGACGAAAATTGAGCGAGTTGGATAGGGGACGAGCTGTTGCATGGTTCCAAGATGGTGTTCCCAAGCGAGAAGTGGCCAGGCGACTTCAGGTGTCCATCTCGGTCATTGTCAGACTGATTCAACGCTTCACAGCCACTGGGAGGGTCCATGAAAGACGCAGATTGGTCGACCGAAGAAGACAACTCCACGTGAAGATCGTCTCATCGACAATTGCGAAGGCAGCTGAGGGTGGCTACATCAACATCAAGCAGACCATTTCATGCCTCCGTTCAGCTGTACGGCCACTTTCCAGCCCATAGGGCAGCACGCCGCGCCTTCTGCAGACGTCACGTGAGGTGGACACGTCAGCAATGGTCCCAGGTCCTGTTCAGTGATGAATCACGCTTCACCCTGAACCACAACGACGGCCGACTGAGGGTCTGGAGGCGCCCAGGGGAACGCTTTATTGACGCCACTGTCCAAGAAAAGGTGGCCTTTGGTGGAGGTTCTGTAATGGTCTGGGGGGCCTTCAGCCTTCACCACAGAACACCCTTGTATCATGTACAGGGTAACCTGACTGGCCTCCGATACCGGGATGAGATCCTTCGACCGCTGGCTGTGCCTACACTGCAGCAGATGGGACCGCCGGCTGTCTACCAGGATGACAACGCTCGTTCAACGACTTCCTGCAGCAGTCTGGAGTCAACAGAATGGAGTGGCCAGCATGTTGATTGAGAACCTCTGGGATGAGCTGGATCGCAAAGTGAGGAGCAACCACCCCCCTCCCAGGGATGGAGCTGCAGGCTTAGTTAGTCGCTTCCACAGAGGATCTTCACACCCTGGTCAACAAGGACTCGCTGCGTCGAGTGCCAGAACAGCCATGGCGGATACACTGAACTTTTGGGAGCATCAGAATGCCCTGTCTTGTGATTTCAATGACTTTGGGAAATCAAATTTCGATACGTACCCACTTTGATCAAATGTGCAGATGCTCGAAATTGAAGGCATGTGTATCGATCACTGCCAATCAACGCATTGGCTACTTTTCTATCTTTTGTTGGATAGCTTATTAACATTACAAAGTCATGTTTCCTTTAAGATATTACATTCGTTCCGATTTTTTTCACTTTCCAACTTTCAACCTCAGAATAAAAAAAGCACAACACACACAATCATACAGTCTTGCCACGCTAAAGGTATATCAAACAGACATTTATTTCCAATTCTAATGTCTAATGCTCATAGTTTTCTTGTTGCATTCAATTTCAACCAACTTGCACACAATGCAAAACATAGCTAGCCAAGTTCTAGTCCTTGCAAAAATCTACATTAAAAAATATCTTTTCATATCATTTATGATTTATTGAGCTACCAATACCATATCTAACACAGCATGAACACTCATACAATCAATGTTGGTTTTCTTCAAATCTTAAGTCATATTAGCACATTATTTTTCCAAGATGTCCATCAAAACTTCAAAAAAAGGGAGTACACATAAAAAGGGAAAAGACAAAAGCAGCATTCACAGCTGTGGCTTTTTATGTATACATGGCAATGCTTACATACACAAAAGTTCAAGCAGTATTTAATTTTTAAATGACAGCAAATGTTCATACATACTCATAATAATCATAATTTATCATACCATGATGAGGACACAAACATCATGAAAAGTAAATTACCTGCATAACCTGAACTCTAGGTTCACGCTATCGTCAGGTAAGTTCAGATATAACTATTGCAGTTGTTTTCAAATAGTCACTAAAAGTAGTAAAACTGAATATGGTGTAAAAAGCTTTTAAGTACAAGCAAACATGTTCTCGATTGTGGTTTATTTGTTTGATGGCAATATCAAAGAAAAGATAACATCAACAGCATAAATGAGAGAGTGCTTGTCAGCAACCCAACCACCTTTTCCACAATGTTTTAAACCCAGTTTCATAGGCCCCAATCTTGTTCAGTCCTTTTCCTATGTTAAAAATTAATGTAATGAAAAGGAGATCTTAGCTGACAATGCAAGTTTTTCTTTCCTTTCTTTTCTCAATCTGGAAAGAACAGACGTCCAGTAACGACAAAACAAAAAGCAACAACAAGCAGAACATTTAAATGGGGGGAAAAAACCCAACTCCTCACCAATACACTAAAAAGCAAGCTTTGGGAATAGGAAAAGCAAAGCTATTTGACCCAGGACTCAATTTTTACTCATGAAAAGAAAAATGTACATGAGTTGACTCAAGTTTATAGAGCTGTGATCATTTCAGACTTTCCTCAGTCAGTCACATTCTCAGTTCTGCATTTTTCACAGAAAATCAGAGTAAGTTGTCAGGTCTAACAAAGTCAGTCATCAAATGACTGTATTCATTTTTTTTAAATTTTGTCATTAACACTTTTTATTTCAGTCACCAAAAGTTATGCATTCAAATCTGGAAATAGGTGAACCTGAATAAAAAAAACATTTTGAGGAAAAAAAAAAGAGTTATGCATTCAAATTTGTCTGAATTTCCCATCAAAGTTCAAATGCAATAAGCCTTTGCCTTAGTATCCAGACCTTATGACAAATAATGAGTGGAAATAATATACAATGTAAACAACATGGACACATTTTCCTCGGCAGCAACAAGCAACAGAGAGGTAGGAACATATTTGCTGGGAAGCGTTCCTATTTAAAGTCTGTCTCAGGTGTTCAGAATGCGGTGTAGTTGGAATTCATTCCGCCAGCATTGTAACCACCACCACCACTCATGTAGTTGTTCATACCTGCAATCAGAAGAAAAAATGTTTTTAAATATGAAAAAAATAAAAATACAAAAAAACATCCACAGGGCAAGATTTCATGTTTTTGACCATATCAGGATTTATTTATCAATAGAGAAAATCTGCAAGTTGTTTTTTTGAGCAAAAACTTGAATATATGTTAGCTAGAAGGGTGCAGGATCACTTCAAGGGAAAAGAAACTAATTTGAGGAATAAGCATGTTAACTAGCGATTTAATTTACACCCAACTGGGCAATCAAAAATAAAGTTCAAAAGAATTATATTTGAATATTAATCTTTTTCTTTCATTACTACAATTTAAACTGACTGACCAAGGCAGAAAGTTACAAGTTCATAAATCATTATACTCAGCTGAGATAAAGAAGATAATAACGTTAACGTTAACAACTTTGAAATAATAGTAAGGTTTCAACCCTACTCCATCCCCAAACACATCTGAATAATCATTTTATTATGCACTTAAATCGTAAACAGAGGCTTTCACAATCAATTGTAAATTTGGGACGAAAAAAACAATCTTACAAGACAAGTACAATAATGATAAGCATCATGCTTTTTTTCACAAAACGCTTTCTCCTGCCTTACCCTGCCCCTGTCCTCCATATCCTTCTCCCTGAGAGGTGCCAGTACCACCCATCCTGTAGTTCCCTCCCATGTTGTTGCTGCTGTACTGCTGGCCATTGGCGTACTGCCCTGCCTGGCCACCATAGCTACCAGATCCTGAGCTGAAATTGCCACCCATGCTATTGTCCATTCCAAACCCATCCCCACTGCTGTTATAACCACCACCTCCCATGTTACCGCCTCCAAAACCCGAGTCCATGTTGGAGCCCCCGCTATACCCCCCCATGCTGGACCCCCCCATAGATCTCTCCGCAGAATTCAGGAACAGTTCAATGTAGCGGTGCTCTGCACACAAATAAAATATAACAAAATTAAGCACACAAACAAAATATTTCAAAACTGAGTGCTGAACTGTTTGCAGTCTCTCAGTAGAATTCAGGAAAAGTTCAATGTAGTAGTGCTCTGCACACAAATAAAACATGAAATAATATACCGATCTGCAAACATAATAATAATAATTAATAATGCTTATATAGCGCATAATCTTGCTAAGCAACTCAATGTGCTTGTGACTCACCATTCATACAAACATTTCTAACAGACTGGCTTACGTATCCTCACCATACATCTCTATGAAATGAATACATTAGAGAATGAATGGCACTCAAATAAAATTAAAAAAACGCACTACATATAATCATAACACAACACACTAACACCTACCTCCCTCCCTACATCAGGCAAATCAGACACGACATCTCAGCAACACTTTTTTTTTTTTTAAACACAAAATCTGCTGCTTCTTTTTTGGGACGCTACCTAACCCATAGCTGCCAACTTTTCCCAAACAAAATCCTGGAGGGGGATTGGTGATCTTTAATTGCCGTCCTCCCTTCATACGACACGTTTACTGTGCAGCGGCAAACTGTGCCAAAAGCACAGTATTTGTCCTGTGGACAGCTGTCGATGAAGTCAAAATTTTTTGTATTCGTCTGAAACATTTCGTCTTCCATTTCTTCGTCTTCTCCTTTGCCTTCGTCATCGTGGCGAGGTTACCTCAATGGCGGCGTGAGACAGGCCTAAAGACCGCCAAACAAAGGAGTGCAGGAGGAAGTAGCCCCCGCTTCCGACATGCGCAGTACGAACTCTGCTCCGCGAAGCTTCCTGAAACCAAGTTTTGGTTTTCGGGTTTCATAACACTCGTTTCTGAGGTCATCTAAGCTGGAAATTTCGAAATCTGTGAGTTTCACGTGAATTCCGGGAAGACCAGGAGAGGTGACAAAATCCGGGAAGCTCCAGGATTTACCGGGAGGGTTGGCAGGTATGCTAACCGTTTGTACGGAGTGACGTCCTTTGGCTTAGGGTTTTAGAAGTGACTGAGAGCACAGAGCGTCAGGAAAAAGAGGGTTGATGCACTTAAATCAGTGTAAAAAGGGCATGAAATTTTGACAAGGCCCAGCATGTCCGTCTTCGGCTGCAGATAACCATTGTAACAATTTCTTGAACAAATGCAGGAGAATGGACCAGTAAGGTAGAAAGATAATAAGCAAAGAGAGTGATAGATTAGAGGAAGTAACAAGCACAGAACTTCCAGGTGGGGTAACTATTTGTACTGAAAGACACCCCCCACCCCCCCCACGGGAAGACTCATGGAGCGGGAGAGGTCATTCAGCTCCCTGTACCTGTATGGAGGCACAAGGCATCCACCCACTGCCCCAGGAACACCACAAACTGATTTTCTTATTTTCTGGAACGAATACATGGTAGTCATCTCTGAAAACATAAGCCAATGCCATGGTAAAAAAAAGAAAGAAGTCAAACAAAAGTGGTACTTACGCATGTTAGATTTATGCTTCTTCATGGCCTCCATGACTTCCTGGTGAGTAGCAAAGTCAACATTCGCCTCTCCAGTTGGACGACCAGTGTTGCTGAACTCAAAACTAACCCGCACTGGCTGAAGTGGGGAGAAAAACTGCAACAAGGAAACCCCAAAAAGTGTCTTAGCTGTAATTTAAAAAGAATACAATGCCACCTGCTAAAAGTCATAAACAAGCCTGTAAAATCTAGTCAGATGTTCTAGTTTGTAATACCCCCCAAAAGGTAAAACTTCAACAAAACAAATCTCTTTGTCATTGGATCTTTTTCTTTCCTTTTTTATGAAGGCAATGAGCCTTTATACTACTTCTTGGTGACACGAAAGGGCAATAATCTTAGGACTGAGTTGACCATGCCAACTAGAGACAAGTCAGGGGCAGAGAATTTTCTGTGGCTATATACTACTACTTCGTGACAGACAAGGGCGGTAATCTTATGTAGGTGGCGCACACGTCTCCGTTCCTTAGACAGGGGCAGAGAATTTTCAGTATAAAGCCTCATTTGTTTCAACTATATAAAGAAAATACAAGTCTTTTACAAAAAAAAAAGTCTGTTCATGAAAAACAGATAATTTTTACAAGCAGTTACACAAAGTCACACATTGCAGCCACACATACATCAAAGATGTCCTGATCCGAGGCTTGGAAAGGAAGGCCCCTCATGTGGACAGCGTGGCCAGTTTTGCTGGTGTATTGTTGACCGCCGGGGCCAGCGCCACGGAAGTCGTCAGCAAATCGCCCCCTCATTCCTCCACGGCCCCGACCTCCGAAGCCAAACCCACCGCTATTGTAGTTGTCAAACTCCTCGTCGTAGCACCCTGAGCACACAAAATCATCTAGTAAAACAATAGTGCTTCTCATGCTTCTGGTTGGGTTGGGTTTTTTGACAGTTGGTACCAGGTTTTACCGTATTTTTCTGACTATAAGACGCATCCCCCCAATAAAAAATCAGATATTGTTCTTCTATGTTCTTACTATATTAGTCATTATAAGGCGCAGGGGTGTCAGTTTGAGACAAAAGTATCACCTGATAGTCAGAAAGGTACCCTTGATAACTGATTCTTTCTGTTCCTGCTATTTCTTTCTTTAAACCTTTCAACACTAGCCATTCCTCAGCCAAAATTTACCATTAAACTTACCCAGGTAGAGAAAAGATTTCATCTGGAATATTGGGGATTCATCTGTGGCGTGCATAAAATAGGGCCTATCCTTACCTCCCAAAATTAAGAACATAAGGTCACTGGATACCAGACCCTCTATTGATGCATTTTAGTGACATGGGTGTTAAATCATTGTGGTACCAAGAGATGACAGTGGAGATGAAAGGGTTAAACTCCAAAATTAATTATAAATATCCAAAATTAACCACTTTACATGCCAAAAGTGTTTCTGTGCTAAAATATTTGCCAAACCCTCAATCAGTTTTTTTTAAAACCTAATTTCATTTTTAGGATCCATTCTGAACATGTATAACTATTGTAATCAATACAAATATATCCATTTGTCAAGACATGTTTATAGTATTCCATTTCAAGTTGAGCATGTGGAAAAAAAAAGGGAAACTGTTCAGCTAACCTTTGAGATTCCTGCCCCCACGGCCTACTGGACCCCCTCCAAATCGATCACCACGATCGTAGGGACCTGGTCGACCCATGGAACGGAACCCCCTGTCCCGGCCAGTCACTGCTTGAGCCTCACCCAGGCAGCTCTTGAAGATCTCTATATATCTGTAATACCAAACAATCAAGGGTTGATGCTTGTGCTTTTACCAATCCATATATCCCTGTAACCGCAAACAATCAAGGGTTAATGAATGATCTCTTAAAAATCTATATGTACCTGTAACAGCAAACCATCAAGGCATCTACAATGCCAAGCAATCAAGGGTTAATCTCTTCAACATTTCACAAATCGTTTCTTTGTAATAATTAAAGACATTTGAATAAAAGACATGTGTAGCTTCAAGTTATTTGTGCTTCTCATGTAATATAATGGAATGTACACAAAGTAGCTTACTTGACCTTCCAAAGTTTATGATGAATGTTACTTTTTATTGTTAGTGTATGACTGTATGCACTTTTTTCCTTCCAACTATTATCAGGTCCAGAAGTTGATGACTTACATTTATCAATCAGAATTACAAAAAGACTATAAAAAAAAGTTTCATCTGTAAAATGTCACATGCAAGCATGAATTTAAACCTCCAGGATAGAGGCCCATTCCAAGATAGGGATTTTTTTTCTTCTATGTTGATTTTGTTCCCAATTCAATCCCTTCCTAAGTCATTCAAATGAATTCATAAACTAAAATTTCATGTGCAATTCACAGGTTTTTTCCCAACTAAAGCTTGGAATCCTGTTAAGCATGCAAGAACAGCAGGCCATGTCACTGATATAACACAAGCATGAAATATTGGCATATGACATTCTTTTTAAAACTTCATTCCGAAAGACAACCAACAAAGCATCCAGTCAACCAATGTCAAAATGACTCAACCACAAATTAAAAAAACAATCTTAGGTACAAATAATGAAATTTTACCAATTCTAGCAAAGGTACAAGGCGAAAAATATATAATCAATTTCTAAACAGAGAACATACTAGTAAACTCAACAACTGTCAATTCCTGAAAGTAGAACATGCAATTCTCTTCAGGTCACCAGGTCATCTAGAAAGACAAAAATGCATAACTACATGACATTACTGTGAGCAAGTATATTAGAAACTTTTTTTCCATTTAGCTGATAGACAAAAAAGACACCATACATAAAACAACTGACTCATTCACACACCATAGCTGCCAACTTTTGATTATACAAGGTTTGTACAGATCTGTGTAAAAACAAATTCCCGGACTTTTCCAGGACCAGGTTACTAAATTTCAAAGACTCAATCTGGCATACTGATCAATGTCGGTTGCATTCCCGCCTTCTTGAGCTCCAATGGTTGCTTGTGCTTCTGGCCTTGACAATGGCTTTTTAAAGCACCCTTGACCATGCTGGCGATGTTAAAGTTCTTTTTGCACACTGTGCAATAGCTTTCCGTTTTGAACCATCTGTTGACGAAGCTAACTAGCTCCTGATATTCTTTTTTTTTTGCAGCCAATCATCATTGAATATGCAGCCTTCCCATCTTACCGGAAAACGGAAGTGCAGTAAAGGGATGTAAAAACTTCAGCAGCAGACAATTTGCGCAAATGTCGTTTGCTATGACCGCGATATCAGTATGACCTTGAAAGTAGTTGTTTTTTTAAATCATTTTTTTCCCATTTGAGTTTTAACCTTCAATATTTTTTGTGAAGGACAGATTAAGACTTTGATGGATTGAGATAAAGGACGTTTATATTTACAAAAGCAAATTCTTACAGTTTAACATTTTAATGCGTCTTACCAAAGACACTTGGCTTATGCAGACAAAATTAAGCCAAATTTGGCATTCGTATGCCTGGGTCCAGGGAGGCATGGCAGGTTCAGTAGGGCAATCAAACAGCTACCAGTACCACCCAGTCTTCAGCAAGCCTAGGTCCAGAAGGGAGTGGCGTGTCAACATGTGGCTTCGCTCACACTTCTGTGAGTAGTATAAGCGGTCAGGCTGTGATCAGTCTTTGCGTAAGCTAAGTGTTTTTGGTTTTACAGACCTCGTGAACAGTGATGTTTAGATTCCCGTGATAAATTTTGAAGTTGGGTTGGAACATAGTACAGAAATCATAAGTATCCTTTTGTTGAGAGAGACACTTCGATGTAGGCAGGCATGGGAATTGTCAGAGACAAAAAACTGTGAAAAGCCCCCCCCCCTCCCCCCCCCCCCCCCCCCCCCACCCCCCAGCGTTAAAATATAATATTATCATAAAAATTTAAGTATTTAGTAACTAAAAGTTTGCCCTAAATTTTTTTTCTTCCGCGAACAATTCCCATGCCTGGTAGGAACTAGTCCTCTGCAGAGCTTAATCTAGGATTTCTGAAAAAGGGGGGCAGACCCCCCCTCATATCAAAAAAAGGGGGGCACTCCCCCCTATCCAACCCCACATCACATGCATAAGAACCAGTACCTCCCCCACCCTCGTACACAGACTTTAACTTTTCTTTGTCAGCCACGGCCACTTTTTCGACCAGACATTTTGGAACCGATGTTCCTTTGCACTGCCACTGTTGTCATTCTTTTTTGATGTTTTAGATGTAGAAATCTTTTCTTCGAGGTCTTCACAATCGCTTGGAACAGGATTTTTTTGTTTTGACTTTGCCTCCGCGAAAATCCAAAATCAAACAGGGTCCCTGCCCGCTTCATTTTGAAAAACATTCAAGATGGCGGCCGAAACTCTCGCAACTTCCTGTCGGTAGAACGAGAACAACACGATTGGTTGATTAACACTAATATTTTGTCAAGAACCAATGAAATGTCGAGAAATCCTTCACTCCTGCTCGATACTTTCAGTTAGTCCAGACGACGGGTTTAGCAGACGACAAAGGTCTTCCCGCATCGATCGGTAAAAACTGCGGGCCGTTCTGCAAATGTGCGGGACTCGGCCCGCTCCCCGCACCGATTATCGCGGGAAGGAACAACATTTTGGGGGATTTTACCAATCCCGCGCTCTAGATTAAGCTCTGCCTCTGTACTGTGGAACAAACTTTTATAAACTTGATGTATTCAACTTCATTTTTATTGATGATCCTCTGAAGTCGGTGTGTGGCTGCCCACGTGGCGGGGTAATCAAAAACGGTCACACACATAATGTTCTCTCTCATCCCTAGTTGGTGCATTTGTACCACGCAGTGTTCAAGTGCTTCAGCTGTTGGGATGATCCCTGGAGTCTGCCAGAGAATGACACTAACCAACCAACCAACTTTCGTTAATATTATTTTGATCAGCAGAGCAGCTTACTGCAAATGCACAGAATGTAGTTTCCGGGATATAAATGTTTAGTTTTGGCACTTGGAAGGGTTATGGAACGGGTAAAGACTTCCACTATAGATCTTTTTCCCCTTGAGATTTCAGAATCCAGAATTCTTTTGTCATAATGGGAAATACAGAATCGTAATACGGAAAAATTCTGTAAAATTCAGAATGGTTGGCAGCTATGACACACATTTAGGATTGTACATTCCATGTCAGGACAGTAGTGACATTCCTTGTTAAAAAAAGAAAATGTTAATATGTAAAAACATTCTGCCCACAACATTTTTAATTAACATACACAAAATCTTGCACTTGGTAAGTACCCCCCTCCTCCTCTCCACTCCAGCAACAAACTCCCCACCCCACCCCACTCCTCCAGCAACAAACTCCCATTACATACAATTTCTATTCATTCTTTACTTACCAACACAGTCTGCTTAGATTTCCAAACAACATTACTTTCTAACAACCCCGACTCCAATACCAGTTTTGAAATCAGACACTGAGACAGCAATAAACATTATGGGATTCATCAAAGTTCACAATCATAAACAGCTAATAATCATTTTCATAAATAAGTACCATTTCCGTTTTAACTATAATACAATAATCTTCCCACAAAACAACAATGCAACTATCTTTACACAAAACAACTATATACAACATACATCATCAATTTTCACATTATGACCCATCTCCTTCCATAACCACCTCTTTACATTCTTCCCAGTTTTCTCCCTTTCTCCATCAACATCTACCACAACATGTTTCTTCAGTTACACATTCACTTCAATCAATTCCCTCCATTTTACATATAGTTCTTTTTTCCACATAAAAACGGAAGGAGAGAGGTTGCCTTCTATATTTGACAATTATCATCTGTTGCGTTTCAAGAACTCCAATTCTGTGATCTATACTCCCCGGCATTCAGTTGTATTTGGGTAAATTCAGTTGTATTTGGGTCATTCACCTACTTGCTGTATTTTGTTGTTCACATACAGCAAAAGCCCTTTTTTTCCCAATGTTTAGTTCTACAAAATTAATTTTAGATGCTTGTCTTTTATCTGCATAATTTCTGTACTATTCTGCTCTCTCTTAGTCTTTAGATACTAATTTATACCATAAAATCAACAATTATTTTGCATATCTACTTTTCAACTACTTTGTATTATTTTCTTGTTCTTTGCATTTTTGAGGAAAAATATTTTGGCCAAGTAGTAAGGACCATTATTTCTATGCCAGAATTATATTTCAATTTTGATATTATTATCTGTGAAATAACTGAAACAAGGTAATTTCGCAAACCTTTGATTTTGTGGACTTGATCCTGTCTTCCTCTTATGAGTATGCCATAAGTAAGGCATTATAATTATTTATTTTAACCCAGAAAAGAACCCTTGCTTTCACTTGTAAAAATGCAATTGATACTTTTGAACAAATTCAAACAGTATCACAAAAGAAACATGCTTTTATTAATATTTCAAAACCCTGATCGTTTCAGTTATCGGGTTTATCTGAGATTTAGAATAAATTCACAATTATTCAAGAAGAGAGAGAGCAGAAAAACGGAAACCACACATTTGCAAAAACAAATCAAAACAATACTGCTCAGAGAAATGGCAGGGAATAATCATAACCCAACCATTGTGCCCTTGTAGCAGTGATGAAAAAAGACAATAGAAGCTGTGTGCCCCATCAGGCCCGCCATCCCACCTGTGCCCTATGCGCTCCTTGTGTTTACCCAGGGCCCTTTCTGCTATGTCCTGGGAAGTGAACTGTACAAAGGCCTCCCCCGTGCCGCGCCCCAGACGATCCTCAGGTAGCATTATCCCATTCGGTACAATCTCCAACCCTAATTTGCCCCCCAACAAACAAGAGCATAATCATTTAGTACCTACAGTCTTTCCTGCAACTGGAGAGAAGTACATAGTCCAAAACGTGAAGCACACCAATGGCAAAATGCTTTACTTGAACATTAATTAAAACTGATGCCTCTAACAAAGCAACTGTTTTTGTTTTATTACCCAATATATATATGTTGTTAGCTACCAGCTTCACTCTGATCAGGTGGTAGTAGAAGCACAATATATACATATATGTTTACTTTCACATAAATGACTGAGCATGTATGTGCACATTGTTGTGTACTTGCATACCTGTCAAACTTTTCTTAAGTTTTAGTTATCCTCGGTAGAATACAAAACAGCCTAGCGTTCTGATTATAAACTACCATAAACACTGATACGGCTACAGTCAAATGTTAAGCTTAGGTTGATTTTTTGGTTTTGTTTCAGCCATTTCTTCCTCTGTACTGTCAATATAAAACCAACATTGGCTGCTTCAATTGTGTTAACAGAATTGCCATCAACCGCACCACAAATCAACTTTTTCCAGTATTAGCAATAATGATATTCATTTCCATCCTGCCTTTTATCTTTGGTGTCATGCACTTCTTTGCTGAAGAAGGGACAAAAATTTATTTGAATAAAATATGTGGGGAAAAAATGTTTAAGTTTTTAAGACAAGGCATGCTAAGTAAAACAAAATTATTTTTTTTTTTAAATTAATCAAAAACAGCAGTAAATAATTATTTCATCACTTGTCTAGCAGACCTTGATCTATTTGAAGATTCTTGTAGACTGAGCATCACTTTTGAAAATATTGAATTATTAAAAAAAAATCAAGCCTCGCCATATGACTGTTGAATTTGTGTAAGCAAATGTGGTATAAACATATTCTGTTTGCTCACACTAATGTATGTGTGTGTGAGAGAGAGTGATATGTGTGTGTGTGTGTGTGTGTGTGTGTGTGTGTGTGTGTACAGGTGCATGTGAATTCCGCTTCTTCTACAGTTACCTTTCCTTGATTCTTCTTTCATTTTGCTTTAACCCTTTCGCCGCCAGCCATGTTTCAGCGAAAACTTTCTATCAAACTTACTTGGGCAAAGAAAAGTTGGTGTCTACAATACTGTTAATGCCCCATTAACGTATTACGAGGGAATTAAGCCAGTGTGGTGCAGAAATGCAACATCGGCGGTGAATGGGTTAAATAACCACTTCTTTTCTAATAATCCTGGTCCCTTTGAGTTGTCTTTTTTTAGCTTGTCATGTCAATGTTACTTGTGGCTCGTGATCTTGACTAAGGGCTCTCCTCAAATGCACAGCCATTTCTTCTCAAACATTCCACTTTTCACATAATATTATAAAGGATTTAATAGTTTGACAACTTCCTCTCTTAAGCCTCAAACCTAGGATAGTTAGTGACCTTACTTTTCCACTCTGCATTCAATAAATTTCCTCAACATCTTAAAAACTGAAGTAACAATACCAGGGAAGTCAATTAGAGCACCATCTGTATCCTTAATAATTAATTCTGATTTCAATTTAATTTTCTTTGTTGGTGCTGATTTTTCAAATTCCTTTTTTGGGGGAAGGGGTGTTTCATGGTCATTGTTTAGGAGTTAACCCTCAATAACATCACAGATATAAAAACAGAACAAAAATCATCAAAAGTTTAGACAGTGGAACAAACAAGTGTAGGTGTGTTTTCTGAAAGGGTTGAAAGCATGTGTATGATTTTATTTTATGTATGTATGCTTACACACAAAACACATCCTTTTCAAAGAAAACGAAAGGAGAATGAAACTAAAATAATTATCTTTTATCCAGCCTGTTTCTGAATTCCAAATCTGCCAGTACATCACAATACCCAACCCCCCCCCCCCCCCCCCCCCCCCAAAAAAAAAACCCAAAAACTTGTAAATGGCAAACCTGGAGTTTGTTTTAATATTCTCTCAATGTTGAAACTTGAATTCAAGCAAATATCTTAAATTTTTCATTCTACACCTTTTTCTTTTTAACACATTGTTCTACCTATGTTGATATTGAAACAAGCTGTTCTCGGAAAGGCTTTTCTTTTTAACTGATGTCATTACCACAAACGACAAACCAACATCTGTCCATAAAACTTTTCCCAATACAGTGTGTTCATAATCAAGAATGTACTTCTGTCTACACCATTTAATGCATAATCCTTCAAAACAAAATATAATGATTATAAACCAAGTTCAATATAAACACAATAAAAAAAAATATATATGTATTATTACCAGAGAAAAACTGTGCAATCTCCTCCTTGGAACAACCAAATGGCAGGCCTCTCAGCTTAACGCAGGCATCACTCATCTTGCTGTTGGGGTCAGCACCTGCTCGCTTCACAACCCAGTCCATTTCACTCCTCTTTGACCGAAACACTGCCCACAAAAAAAGAAAAACTGTAACAGCAAACCAAATAAACAGATTCTGAGTGAGAGAGAGAGAGAGAGAGAGAGAGAGAGAGAGAGAGAGAGAGAGAGAGAGAGAGAGAGAGAGAGAGAGAGAGAGTCCTATGTCAGTCCCTCTCTTTATCTTAAGTCAACTGTTTTGACAAAATGTGTACCACTATATATATATATATAGAGAGATAGAGAAAAAGATAACAGCCGCACAAGCCAAACTTCCCACTCCACACAACTCTGTAGGACTAAAAAGTTGTTGCATTTGAAATGCCGAATTGATGAATTTCTGATTCATCTGTCCTGCACAGCTCACCATCTGATGGTGATCGTTGGTCTATAGGATTTATTTCTTAACTATATATATATAGTTTGCTTTGATAAAGCTTTTCTGTGTCCAATGTCTTTATTTGTGAACCTCTGAAACAAAACCAGTTAACGTTAACTTTGAGTAATGTTCCGTGTTCAAAAAAAATTAAAAAATTAAAAATTATATAAATTGTGCTGATTTACTTTTTCTCCCAATGGGGGAGGGACAGTGCCTTATGCAAAGACAGCTGTTTCGACCTAAGAGAAGGTCTCATCAGTTTGCATGATCGGCCTGCAATTTGACTGTCCAGTGGATGCCAACCCGAGCAAAAAAGACATTCTACAAGAGAATGGTGTCCTCTTTGCATCAAATCGAAAATCCATAATAAAAGCAAACCAGCACAAAGTTAAACCAGAAATAGTATATATATATATAAAATCACTTTTTCCGTGACAACACTGACACATTTTATACATAGACTGGAATGAAAAGTTCTGCATACTTCGAAAAATGTCATTACTATCACAGATTAAATGAGTAACATAACAAAACTATCAAATAGAACATCAACAATGACAAGATCTATCACAGGTTAGACATATGACAGTAGTCTGCAGTTTCCTTAATAGATCACCTTTTATTTTGTTTCCATAGCAAGACTACATGCAGTACATAGTGGCTTTGTTCTTTGCTACTGATATTGTTCTTCAAAAGGTAGATTGCTGATGAACTGGTAGTATCTACATGGCTACTGCTATCTTGTTCATCTTTGCTTGGGGCATTAGATGTTCAAAATGTACTATGGAGGTTAAATAACGAAAAGATTGACCTTCATCATGTAACAAATCCGTTGTAATTCAGATCGAATAATTATAATTGACAGGAGTCAAAATGTAAAATAATTTTGAATCTGAGGGTTTCAGCAATGCTTTTCTAACAATTGTCAACAAATCCACTACTTAAGTGCTTATCTACAATTTAGTACAAAATCAAATTAAAATATCCTGATCATCTCTAAAATAAAACATTAATCTTTTCATTAAAAGACTACAAAAGAAAAAGTCATAAGCAGAAACACATGCAACAAACATAAAGAAAAAACCTTCAATGTATCTGGATCCTATGGAACCCCTGTTTTTTTCCAGTGCTTTCTCCACATCATCCTCAGAGACAAACTCCACGAAAGCTTGTCCACTTGCCCTTCCTTCGTGAGAGAAGGTAAAATGTACCCCTCTTTCCCCTCCAGCAATCTGAGAATCTGCCAGACATGGAATGATGGATAGTGCATCTACTCAAAAATTAAGGACCCAAACTACTCAATATGACAGGTATTTCAATTTAGTGTGTGTGTGTGTCAGTGTGTGTGGTGTAACACACTCAGACACTGGTCCCAGAATCATACTTTGTACGAAAAGGCATACCTAACCACAGTATCAAATAAAATCAAACCAAATTCACTTTATTATCTCCCAAGGAGAAATTTTGTTCAGGTGCCAGAATAACAAAGACATTGACATTCAGCATGCATGAATAGGAGCAAAAGTTACACATAATACACACTAAAAGATACACATTATAATTTATATGTGGATACATACACGTCTAACGATAAGCATGCATATTTTCTTTTAACACGTGCATATGTGTGTCGCTGTATGTGTGCGTGTGGTGTAACACAAACTGGTAATAGAATCATACTTTTTACGAAAGGCATACCTAACCTAGTGTTCATTTTGACATTACACATGAGTGTCTCAAGTCTGATGCTAAAAAAATGTCACAGGTGAGCAGTGTGCTTAATGGTGTAATAGTAATTAATACATCATGGGTAAACTAAAGCGAGGCAAGGCAAGAAGCGCAAGCATATAAATAGACAGTACATGAGTACAGCTTGCAAATTTAGGCAAAGTATTTGTATTCTTATGACGTAAAATTACCAATACCAGTATGTACAGGTGTTTGAGTTTGTACACTTTGTGAAAATTGTATCTTTTTTCTATGAATGCAACATAGATATAATCAATGCGAGACTTGTTCCAGGCTGACACCCCTGCACCTTACATATATATATATATATATATATATATATAATACAACTAACTCAAACTATAATACTAATTGAATAAAAACACAAATTTGTGAGATGTGCTTTAATAGGGTGCGCCAAATACTCCGTAAATTAGTGAAAAATAGTAGCATACGGAACTAACAAGTAACATTACATTCACATTCTTACAAGTCTTACCACAAAAGAACTTTATAACATCATCATGAGTGGCAGTCCAAGGGAGACCACGAATGCGTACAACATTATCGTCCATTATGATGACCTAGCTCACTGAAAAGAAATGGCAATGAAGGAAATATGTATAATACTAGTAATTTAATACTTTTTAATTATTTAGTTACAACTTATACCTGTACTACTATAAACAGAGATTACCATCAAGTAAAGTGGTATCAATAACTGAAAATAGGTTTGATCACTGCATGAACTCTGACAATTGAAACTGGGCAGGACATTAATAAAAACAATCAGAAGTTAACATTTTCCTAAACTTTACAAATAACTCTTAATAAGTATTTTAAAAATGTTAAATACTTTGCATTTGAATTCAACTTTTGACAGGGATCGTGCTAGACTTTTGGAAAGTGCGTTCAGCTTACGCAAAGTCGGCCTCAAAATGCGTAAAGCAGGCTAAAAATTGTGTCATTTCATAACTCTATAAATCGATGAAAAAAGCGTACAATTACACACAATCAGCAATGCTTGCTGCTCACATCACCAATGAAACGCATCACAAGCACTGATCAATCAAGTGCAATGCTCTGATTGCTTGCTCTCCAACTATTCTCTTTGCATCAGAATGTGTCAACCCGAGTGTAGATCTAGATGGTCAGACTTAAGATCAGACACGTTTTATCACGTAGGCCCCGGCCAAATGAAACTCTTCTCACATCTAATACTAAAAATAGTATTATTTACAAAGCAAATTTTAATAGAATTGCAAAATTGAAATTTATAAATAAGTTATTTTAGTCTATACCCGTGATGACGATTACCAACCCCTCAAAACAATAGTTGACTTTGTCTGTTACTGTTAGTGTTATGATCGCATCAACGCATGCTTTTGTGTAACTTGTATCGACGGGAAAACAGAGCATTTGTGGTTTGCTATTATTGCTTTTACACGGGATGCATTCGAACATCGAAACTTGCTCCAAGAGCTATCAGAGGACATGGAAAAAATCCGGTATAAATTGAAGTTCTAGAAATCAGCAAAGATGCTGGCAGGCAACGAGTAATCACAACAAAGTCATCACACAACAAGGTCATGCTATTATTTCCTACGGCACAATGCGTGCCATGCGAGTCTCTCTCATCAAGTCTGCCGAATCGTAGGGCATGGCATAGGCCTAGCTAGCACAGTAGCACTAGCAGTAACGAGTTATGCAGACTCCTTTCTTTCTGTAGCCTAGCATAGACACTTGCATTGAGATAAAACAGGAATAAAATGGAAATAGCTTTGCGATCCTGCCAACCACTGATAGTATACTGTAGGGTCAACTATTGTTTTCAGGGGGGAGGGAGTGGTGGTGGTGGTGGTCATTACGGGGATAGAGTACATAATAGACTAAAATAACTTATTTATAAATTCCAATGCTATTAAAATTAAAGCCCATTCCACTATTTGGTACGAGTGACACGAATTCCCAAAGCATGCATTGTGTGCAGTCTAAATTTACAAAGACTTTGGGTGTGGGGCAGGATAAACATCCCCAATCGGAATAATAAGAATGTTGGGTAAAGGTCAAGATGTGCCACCCCCCCCCCCCCCCCCCTACATTTCTGTTAATTCCATTTTTCCGTTTTTGCCTTTCTTACCAAACATGAAGCTGTATTTTATGAACATTTTCAGCTAATTATCTTTGTTCAATAATTAATTGCAGTCATGATAAAGGCCATTATCTAATAGCCCCCCCCCCCCCCCCCTATGTAGTGCAGTACACTGCGGCATTTGTCAGTCGTGGTTCATTACGTTTTTCCGTTTTAGAGGGGGGGGGGGGGGGGGGGGGGGGGGGGGGGGGGGGGGGGGGGGGGGGGGGGGGGGTAGGGTTAGGGGTTATTACTCCAAAAAGATAATTAGCTGAAAAGGTCGGCTATATTCACATTTACTGATTTAGGCCCGTCAACCCGGTCAAGAACGATAATTTGTAACAGAAAAGAACAAAAGCAATTGCTTTTTCAGTCAACAGATTATCGTTCTTGACCGGGTTGACGGGCCTAAATGTGAATATAGCCAAAAGGTTTCATAACATACAGCTTTATGTTTGGCAAGAAAGGCAAAAACGGAAAAATGGAATTAACCGAGAAATGCAAGATGGGGGGGGGGGGGGGGGGGGGGGGGGGGGCACATCTTTTAATTCTTTACCATCACCGAATGTTGGTCACAGGGAAGAGAGGTAGTGGTTAGGAAAGGGGGAAAGGGAACAGTTGCTTTTTGTGAACATGATTTTGCAGTGAGAATGTTTGCTAGGGGGGGGGGGGGGGGGGGGGGGGGTGAAGGGGGGGGGGGTGTCTTGAAACAAAACTGCATCTTTGCAAGTGACCAAAATAGCCCTTGAACAGCCACGGAACCCAACAACCATCCAATCAAAAATAAACAAAATCTGAAAATACGGAGGAATATCGTCCATAAGGGTCTCCGACCGATTGGACGCTAATCTCATCACAAAGGAAAGGAAAGAAAGAAGAAATGCGGCATGATCATGATGTAGCAAGGCCCAACTGCAAGAGTTATCGAACGTGTTTTTGCCAAGAGTTATCCCCAAATCCGGTTTTGTGAAAACGTGTTCTGATGGGTTATTTCTGGCTCAGATAACAGCTTTTCTATTGGTCAAAGAGCTGAAAACTCAACCAATAAAATTCGAGAAGACATGAAAGCTTCGGTGAATCAACATTAGAGTCGGCTGAAATCGCGGGAAGGAGTTGAAAAGTTGATAAATACACGTCTTTGTATCGCTATTTCCTACTACGGCACGACTCACCCGGTCGTGATAATATTTCTGGTAGTTTAGACATTGCTTAAGAAAATCCTGTAAAAAAAAGAAGAGAAATGTGAGCAGGGCATGTCTAAAAAACGATTTTGGTGGATTTTGGTAAAGCGGTTTTTGCTGATTTGTGCCTGTGGTGTGGAGCCATTGCCTCGATCAGCAAGTCAGCAGTTTTTGTCTCGATCATTCAGGACATGGACAATGTTTGTTGTTGATATAGTTTGATTTAATCTCTAGCCTTTGTAATAATGTAGCTGGACATAATTATAAGCAGATGATATTTCAGTCATTTTTTATAGCTTTTATTGACAGCTCAGAGACAGAGTCTGTGAGACTGAGAGCTCTCGTCACGAAGAGGTCACTCGCAGCTGAGCAGTTCCAGAGTTGTTTTTTTTGTTCCCTTTCTCCTGGAGAGAGACTCTTCTGCTTAAATTAATTTATAATTGCTTGTTGCTGGAAGTGGGGCCTGTTTCTTTCCAGGTGAACTGGGGGTTTAATGGTCTTAAGTTCTTAACCCAGCACAACTAAAAAACTACAAGCATTAAGCCTTTATTTCTTTTATGAGTCTGTCTGTCCCTCTTCTGTCTAACTCTAAGGCCTAACTTTTCAGTTTCTTCTCACTCTCAGGCTTTGAGCCTTTCTTTCTTTTCCGCAGACTATTATGTCGCTGTATTTGGGAGGATCTACGGGAATGCGTAAGACAACAAACTATCAAGAAGAAGGAAGTGGATAGGAGAAAAAGAAGAAATATAGAAAGCCCAGCCAGCCAGGTCCCGCTAATCGGTCCCTAACATGATGCCGCGCCAAGCAGACTGAGCATGCAGGGAGCGTGTTGATCTTGTTGGGTGGTTGGCTGGTGGAGTTGATGTTTCCTAAATTCCTCCTTGTGTGAACAAACCCCCCAAAACGTTATGTAGCCCCAACATAGGGGAGTCAAAGGAGACGTTTCATTGCCATTGGCCACCCCTGGCCCTGCTCTCCTTGGCACCTACTTTTCGCGGGCTTTTGTTCTTTGTTCTGATGACTCACAGTTTCAGTTTTAGCACTCCTGTCTCAGGGCTCCCAGGGACCCCCATTTTGGGGTCTATGATTGTATGAAGCACTAAAATTCTACAGGACCCTCCAAAAGAATGTGCTGGGGGTCCCAGGGATGCACTAGAACAATTATTTTTAGCATTCGTAACGCCACTGGGAGTGGGACCCTCTATCCCGCCTCTTGGACCCTCTATACAGTCACTAAGTGAAGGAGTCCCTAGGACCCCTTGTTTTGCGGGATGATTGGGAGCCCTGTGTCTGTCATGACGTGTAGTATTTTACATTTTTTATTTTGTTATTGTTAATGTACTATTGCTACTAAGTCGAATAAGTGGCAAAGTCTCATTTAAAATTACTCTAATCAGGAGAATTTTTATTTATAATCATGACGTAAGCCTTTTAAGGTATAGCACATACGTTGGATCTGGGACAATCAGTCTGAAAATCTTATTCTTGTTACCTTTTACAGACAGTAGGATTTTTTTTTTAAACTGATGACTCAACGTTTATTGTTGGAGAATAAAGCAATCTTTCTTTCATTATTGTTAATGGTTTACACAACCTTAGATAAACCCATTAGTATTTTTCTTTATCATTATTGTCATAGTTATTCAATACAACAGATTCCATTGTTTAATGTACATGCCTTGTTTTTCTTCATACAGGTGCCAGTTCTGTGTTGATGGTTATGTGTAGTTGTCTCCCTTGATCAAGGCTAGATCAGTATTCCACTTCATGTGGTGTTGTTTTTAATATATATGTGAAATATAAATGTTCAGTTTAATATTTCATATACCCCTGATGTCTCTACTGCAGATGCTGACCATCCAGTGGAGCCCCCAAGAAAGAAACGTGTTTATACTTAATTATAGGTTAAACTTTAACCTAAAGTGACATTTTAACAATTAAATTGGAGTACAAAATTTAAATTTTTTTATGGATGGACAGCTTGATCAAACTGAAAGTTGTTGAATGCAAAGAGGACATTAAAGTACACATTGTTCCATAATTATAAATGAATTATTGTCTTTGGTTTTCTCATGCCCACGGAGTGACGCGTTTTCTAAAAATGTTACCCAAAACGTCAGTTTCGTGTTGCTTAACTTGGTGTGTTTTTTAATTGATTTCTTGATATTTCATAATAGTTTCAATTGAAATGTTATTTAAACACCTTACAGAAGTATTTTATAAAGATTTTGTTTTGTTTTTTTGTTTGTTTAAATTTTGTTGGTTCTTCCTACATGATGATTGTCCGAGTGTCTTAATCTTGCGTGAAAACTAGGCACAATTTCAGAAATTTAGATAACAAGAGCTTGTTCCACATTGTACAAGTGTGTATGAACTAACAACTCTTCGAAACGAACACCAAAAAAAGCTTAAACAATAAAATTTATCATAGCCTGACCCACCTTTGTCCCAACCTGTCATCGACAAAGATGGCCGAACTTCGCACACACTCATACACGCCTCATGATTGGTGAAAAAAATAATGTAACACTAAGTATATAATTTGTTTATTATGTTCCTAAATATACGAGTAAAGATATATGTTCTACTGAATTTATAAAAAAGCAATTAAAAAATTTATGAATTGCGAAAACATTAAAACTAATATAAACCGGTTGTTTTTTTTGCGCACGTTGGGTGTTTATTTTAACCGAAATTTGCCCCAAAACTATGGATAGTACTACAACATATCGAAGGAGAGCAAAACAACTCCGCTTCAATGGCCTTCAGACTGTCCAATTTGTTCGACAGAAGCAGGTTGGTGAAGATGGGGTAATAAAGCCCATGGGCGGATAAGAAGCCCATGCCAATTATCTCATGAAATAAAGCAAATTTCAGTCACATTTTTGCCCATGAGACGAGTGCAAGCAAATTTCATTATTTCATTATTATATAGAAGGCTCAATGAACAATGGAGGAAATTGCCTCACATCTGTATTATTATAAATCGGGGACTTTCTTGGTGTTGCACTGCCTTCAGGCATTACCTTCAGGATCGTTCCCACCATCTTTATATTTACTAATGTCCATAGGCCTATGTGTCTTTTAATGTTCTTCCCCATGGTTTATGAGAATGGGTGTAGCCTATACTGATTGCAACTGGAACGAGAACCTATTCATGACTAAAACTATAGACTTAATCGTTATGTACATAGTCATGCATATATAAACTTAATCGTCATGTACATAGTCATGCATAGAATTGTTTTAACTTAGGGCACTCCATGGTCAGATGATCATGTCATGTTAGAGTAACCCTACAGCAGCCTTGTACTGCTATGTATTAAGTTAATGCTTTTAACAATAAAGTTATTACAGCGAAGCTGCTTTTAATAGATAGGGCCCTGTGACCCCTTTTGGTCACTCAATTGTTTCCAGGGACCTAAGGCATTAATTAACCGCTAATATAATGCATTAAATTATATAGGGCTCTTGCCTCTTTTTAAAACGTTTTATAAATAAAGCCTTTGAGCACATTATAAAGTTTTAAACAGTAGCCCTGAACATTTTAAACTTAGGTTTCCTTCCTCTGCCAATAAGTCAAGCAAACTGCTCACATATCTTTTAACAAACACTTTTATCTCTAAACATTTTATTACAAATGCCCCAAATGGCCCTTTGGCCCAGAAGGCGTAAAATCTCTATTTTTCTCTCTCTCTCAACATTTCAAATTTTTAAAGCTCTGCTCATCCCTTAATCTCCTTTCAAAAACCCTCTACGAACTACAACATCTGTATCCCTATTAAAATCTCTTTCTGTTAAGATCTGTACAATTCTAAATGCCTCATATGGCCCTTTGGCCCAGAGGGCGTTAAACTCCTATTTCTCACTCAGCCTGTGCGTCTCTGTCTCTGTGCCTCTCTCTCTCTCTCTCTCTCTCTCTCTCTCTCTGATTTATACCGCACTAGCGCAACGCCGAGTACCAGTAACGCCTAGTAACGGTAACGCCTAGTAACGGTAATGCCAAGTACTGGTAACGCTGAGTACAGCAAATTTGAAGCGATTTGGTTAAGAAACGGTGGAGTTATAAGGCCCCGTTTCCCATTGACGCTGCTCTGAGAGTGATGCGCTCTCCCTAGTAACGGCAACGTCTAGTAACGGTAACGCCAAGTACTGGTAATGCTGAGTACAGCAAATTTGAAACGATTCGGATAAAAAAAGGCGGAGTTATAAGGCCCCGTTTTGCATTGGCGCTGCTCTGAGAGTGATGCGCTCTCCCTAGTAATGGTAACGCCTAGAAACGGTAACGCCAAGTACTGGTAACGCTGAGTACAGCAAATTTGAAGCGATTTCGTAAAGAAACGACAGAGTTATAAGACCCCGTTTCCCGTTGGCGCTGCTCTGAGAGTGACGCGCTCTCCCGATTTTCTTCACTGAATTTGCTGCCAGGCTTTGCCCCGGTGACAGGAAGCCTGACAGCAAATTTGACGCGATTCGGTTGAAAACCGGTGGAGTTATAAGGCCCGTTTTGCATCATGCTGCTGTTATGCGCCTAAGTAATAGATTCGCTTCCAGTTTGGCACATTGATCGTCACCGTCCCCGGTCATATATCTGCCAAATTTGAAGACAATCGGTCCAGAACTACCGGAGATACGGGCGCCGAGAGGCCGGGGGATGCGCGTTTCGCGCATTTGCCGAATTGTGCAAATGACACGGCCACCTCGGTTGCCGTTGCCATCGCCCCATTAGGGCTCACAGCAAATTTGAAGCGATTCGGTCGAAAAACGGCGGAGTTATAAGGCCCGTTTTGTGTTTCAGACAGACAGACAGACACACACACACACACACACACACACACACACACACACACACGGACACTTGGCTTTTTACTATATGATATGATGACATCTCTAACGTAGCCTACTCAGGCGGCAAACTCTGGAACGAAATTCCCCATCACATCATAAAACAAAAGGTAGACCTACCTTGGCTTCATTCAAAAGCGGATATCATGGTCTTACTTAATTCATCCGTAAGTTCCCCTTTTGTTCTATACTTGTGAGGGACATGCCTCTTTAGTGTTCGCTATTGCAATGCTAACTTAACCAAATTCATTCCAACTCACCCCCCCCCCCCCCCCCCTCTCTCTCTCTCTCTCTCTCTCTCTCTCTCTCTCTCTAGTAGGCTAACATATGAGAGTGTGTTTCTGACTATGTTTTGCTGGCGCTTACGTGTCATTTTAATATACGCCTAGTGTCATATAATTTTCATTATGATATTATGGTCTAGATGTTGTTGCACATTTGCTTTATATTTACACTATGTGTTTGAATGCTCTTTATAATTACATTTTCCGTTTTTCTTTTCTCACTTTTCTTTCTGTTTGACTAATTTTTTTTAATTTTATTTAGTTTCCCTTCTTTGTGAGGGCATAGTGGAAAAAAAAGCTTTTCCCTCAATAAAAAAAATAAATCGCACACACACACACACACTCATGTTGAGAGTGACACAATGATAAACTGGCTGCCTGTGTGTGCGCGCGCGCGCGCGTGTGTGTGTGTTTTGGGTAGGTGGGTCGGTTCTTTTTTTTGTTGGTATTCAATCATTTTTATTCCTTCTCTTCATTCATTTCACAACTTCCTGCTTTCACTCACTCTTTCAACTCATCAACAAGTATATATATATACATACATGCAAGGGGCTCTCCATAAGTTTCTTGATGTAAAGAACTCGGAGAGGGTGTACACTTCTTCTAGTGGGTCTACATTATAGAGGTATCCTTCCTATAAGCACACACACACATTTGATCATCCCGGCTTTCAAAGCAAACAGTTATGGCGCCAGACCAGGTTGACTGATGTATGTGAAAATAGAGCCCTCGGCAAACCCTCAAGCATTTCAACTTTTGTTCTGGAGTTATGTCCCCTTTTACTGGAGCTTTGCATGAGATAATAAGATATAGTAACAAAGGATTAAATCAGAAAAATAAGTACGAGGGAGACCAAATGATCGATGAACTCTGTTTCTTGCAGAATGTCCAAAGTAGTTGCAGCAGTGTGCATGGTCTTTTGCGTTGTCATGATAAAGTAGGTGACATCAGATGCCAGTGCACGGACGAATATAAAAAAGAAAATAGTCTAGCTCATCAAAAATAATAGAATGAAAACTAAAGAACAACCCAGTTTCTCAAGTTAAACTGAATACAACATATCATTGATAGCAGTATTACAGGTATAGCAATGTGCAAAGAAAAATGTTTTTTTCATTACAAAACAACAACAGTGACAACAATCGCAAAATAGTAGGCCTACTGATCAAATATATGAAGAAGTAAAGTCAAGGGGAGAGAGAGAGAGAGAGAGAGAGAGAGAGAGAGAGAGAGAGAGAGAGAGAGAGAGAGAGAGAGAGAGAGAGAGAGAGAGAGGGAGAGAGGGAGAGGGGGGGGGGGGGGGATCAAGCGAGCTACAGAAGATTAATTAAGATCTAAGCATAATGTAGTATTCAACATAGCAAATTGAGTGGAGTGACACAGGAATTATAAGCACAAATAAATATTTTCCTTTTCTTTTCTTTTTTTTGGCGAAAAAAGTGGTCAGGCGCGAAGGGGCGAAAATGGTGCTTTACGTCCTCTCGGTCTGAACCAGACACATATCGGACATTTGTAAATACAAATATGGTGGGAACAATACTGGAGGCAATGCCCGGAGGCAGTACGAAACCAGTAAAGTCCCGATTTTTTAAAATTAATACAGATATGGGTGTAGCGGTGACCACGCCTCGGTTAAACCTCACTAGCTATGGCACCGCCACAAGTATGTATAATAAGTGGTCAGGCGCTCAGGCTATTGGCCGTTTTATTGAAGCCTGCTTGCAAGAATGATGCTACGCCCCTGTCTGAGTCCTGAGTGAGTGGTTCCCGGTCTTGGTGGAGGTTTGCACTACGCGGCAGAACAATATAGCCTAGGCTAGAGCATGGCATTCAATCTATAGCTATATAAGCCTTTACTTAATTAAGTTAAATCAGGCAGATTTAAATAAGAGGGCTTAGGGCATAATGCAGGATACGTGGCTTGGGTCGTGAGAACTCAGAACTAGTTGTGTTAATAAGACTACAAATAAACAGACAGTATAGTTTGACCTCAATTGTATAACATGGTACCTTATCTTTAAAGGCCAGTAACGTAATAAAATTACACATGGGTAGGATTGAGACAAAAGGAAGATTCAAACCAACCTATACTAAAATTCATATTTTAAGCCAGTAGGACCACCACCAGCTCGATCGATGTTTGCACAAAACAGACTGTATAGGCTAGTACTGGCAGGCAAGGTATGTATGTATAATGTGCTGAATGTAAGTGGGATTACAAATTACAACTTCCGAGCAGTGTCAGATTTTACTCGGTTTGCATTGCAGCACAAACTATATAGTTTGTGAAACTATATAGTCTGTGATTGCAGCAGTAACTAGTAGGCCTATTTCGGGAAGAAGGATTAAAAAAACAAAAACAAAAAACAAAAAAACAAACTCAGAACTAGACAGACAGTAGCTTGACCTCAATTGTATAACATGGTACCTTATCTTTAAAGGCCAGTAACGTAATAAAATTACACATGGGTAGGAATGAGACAAAAGGAAGATTCAAACCAACCTATACATTCCCATTTAAGCCAGTAGGACCACCAAGCTCGATCCGATGTTTGCACAAAACAGCAGACTGGTACTGGCAGGCAAGGTATGTATGTATAATGTGCTGAATGTAAGTGGGATTACAAAATACAACGTCTTTGTGGAGTAGTGTCATTTTTTTTACTCGGTTTGCATTGCAGTAATAACTAGTAGGGGAAGACGGGGTAAAAAGCGCATGGGTGGGTAAGAAGCCCACCCCAATTATCTCATGAAATAAAGAAAATTTCAGTCAAATTTGCCCATGAGACGAATGCTAAACATTAACGCTCGTTTCATGGGCAAAATGAGACTGAAATTTGCTTCATTTCATGAGATAATTGGGGTGGGCTTCTTACCCCCCCCATGCGCTTTTTACCCCGTCTTCCCCTAGGCCTATTTCGGGAAGAAGGATAAAAAGAAACAACAACAACAAACACTTCTATTGGGACCTTTGTGTTGTGCACACTTTCTGACTCAAAACAATTTACTAGTGTTCTGATTAAATGTTTCTATCACCAATGTGCCATATATACACCATGCAGTCATTGTAAACATTAAATCCGGCCCTCTTTTACACTAAACAATTTTTATGATACTAGACAAACATTGCCGATAAATTCCAGTTGCTCAATATAGGCATACAACTCCAAGATTGCAATGAGTTTCCATCAAGTATCAGCAATGTGCCACATACATCATGCCGCTGTCATGAACACGTAAAGCCTCTCATTTCTTACACTAAACATTCTCATGATACTTAAACAAACATAACCAAGAAATTGCGATAAATTTCATAGCCCAAAAGGCCTAAACTTGAACTGAAACAGATTGCAATATCCATTTTAAATTGATTTGGTAGAGTAATAATTATTATAAAGGTTTATTTTTCTTTGTTAGATAGTATCCGATCTTATAGGTTCACATTGATTTGGCTTTGGTACAGCTTTGTCTAGGTTTGTAGAAGACTATGACTAACTGGGGGTGGGGTGTTGCACTGGCTCTATAACCAATGCATGGGATTGGCTGCAGCGAATGGGATTGGTTGGCTAAGCCCCCACGCCAGCTGCCCCCAAACCCCTTTGGCTGAGAGTGGCCAATCTGACATAATTATAGCACGAGCTTCCAAGGCTGGTGTAGACCTGCTCAGTCTTCTGCTGGTACGGCGCAGTTGGTGCCAGTAGAGAGAATGTGAAACTACTGACATAGGCCTACATGTATAGTCTGTGGTGCCAGTGCGTCTTTGGGTCCCATCAGCACTGGTGGGTGTGGTGGTTTTTTTTAATCATTGGACAAAGCCAATATATTGCGGCCCATCGCCACTGTCTTTTGGACATACAACACACACACACAGACAGAAAATAAACTTTATATCCTTCTTCTTCGTCGATCACTCAGTTTCTGGTCAGTTATGATGAATGCAGATGCGTCATCTGCCGTTATGCGCCTAACAAAGACATAATTAGGACCAGCATGTCTGACTTCGGCTGGAGGAAATCTGTTTGAAAGTGTTTCTTGAAAAAAAAAAAAAAAAGAAGGGCAGGAGAATGGACCGGAAAGGCAGAAAGATAGTAGATGACAGCCAGCAAAGGGAACTTAGGCAAAGTCAAAGAGTGACAGCTAGAGTACAGGAAGTTGCACACACAGAACTTCCAGAAGGAGGGGCAACTATTTATGCAAAAGACCCCCGGTATTCCCACTGGGGGAAATGAACTTTACTAGGTTGTGTGGATTTTTTTTTGGTCTCTCTTAAAGAATATTATATCTTGCGACAGGGATGACTGAAAACCTGTGTATTTTGTCATTGAGCTATACCTATAATGTTTGTCGTCTGAAGTTTGATAACACGCGGTCAGTAGGCCTATCCCAGTTCAAACTGCTTGACTGATCACGATGAAATTTGGCAGGACTGGTGATTACCGATTTCAGTCCTATGATGCATGTGATCTCAGTTATCAAACAATACAAAGACGAACAAGTAATCAGCCCCCATCCCAACATTTATCCTGATATTTGAAGTCGAAAACATACCATACTTGTTCCCTTCTCCACATTCACACTGTTACGTGTAGGCCTACTTTTTTTTTCCTCTGGATAAAACCAGTCAGTCAGAACCTTTTAGTGTCTCGATCCGCTCTCATGGCACTGCATTTGTGTTCATGTGCTTATCCTGTTTTGTTCATTATTGGAATCTGTTGCATAACGTATTGTGCAGATGGCGAACCCACAAACGTTTCTGTTTGCATCCATCGTATTGACGGCTTTCTTGGCATCAACTGCTCTTCGTGCTGGCAATGCTCGTCACTACCAAGACGTGGATCCCGAAATTTACATGGGCCCAGTGAGCAAAATCAAGTGTGTCTGTGAACGAAAGGGTGTATTCGCGTGAATACTCTTTTTAGTCCCCGAGCCGAAGGTTCGAGGAGTAGTATTGTTTTTGTCTGATCCGTCCGTCCGGTGTCCGTCCGGCGTGCCTCTGTCCGGCTATTCGTCCGTTTTTCTCAAAAACTATTCAATCTATCATCATCAAATTTGGTATAGGCCTACTCTAGTAGTTCGCCAAGATGCAAGCTATCCACTGATGTATTTAGTTTTATATTAACGGTTCAAACCCCGAAACACATAATCGCTAATATCTCGCGAAGTTTTGCATGTATTTTAATGCAGTTTTCTTCACAACATTTCTTGATGAATGGTCACACAGGTGTCATGACTTTTTCTGTGCGCGCGTGTGCGCATGATCGCGCGCGCTCAAATCACGGGTCCGAACCCCAAGGCTATATATAAAAAACTATTCAGTTACGTGCTGTTTTGATGCATTTTTATGTAGTTACGTGCTGTTTTTATGCGTTTTTATGTATGTGCACAGTCGACACATTCCGATTTCCGAGTAGCTCGGCGATGCTGCGAGGGGACTTTGCTACCGCCCGGCGTTGCACTTGTTTATTTATTTTTTTAGTGCAAGGAGCATGTACCCTCCCCATGGGGATACTTTTTTCTTTTCTTTTTTTTGCTAAAAAAGTTCTCCCATGGAAAGTTCTGTGCTTGTAACTTCCTCTGGGAGGTGCCCGTAAGTCACATGCTCGCTAAGTCACAGGCCCTCTAAGTCAACAGGCCCGCTAAGAGTACAGGCTCGTTAATTAAGGCACAAGCACGGCAACCTGTTGTGAGTTTTTGTACCTTGTACATTGTAGATTACCAGTGGTCATTCAGTGACAATGACCGGTGGTCACTTTGACATAAAAATCAAATTTACATTATTAACAGCTTCAGGGGCGGACCAAATCATTCATAAGGGGGGGGGGGGGGTCCGCAGGAAGTCCAGGGAGATGCATTGGTCCTGGGTTAAGGTGTACTGGTCTTGTGGGGCCCCAGGGGGCGAAGCCCCTGGAAACGTTTGCTATTTAGTGATTATTAAAGCAAAACTGGGGCCATTTTCTGACTTTTTACCCGTGAAGGTACATGCTTGGAGCAAAGAGGGGTTTCCGGAAACCATGGAAACCCCCCGATCAGATCTGACCCTGAGCTTATTTCTAGTCACCAGATAATTTATGCACTTGTATAATACAGATGACCAATGGTCACTGCCACTGACCAGTGGTCACTTCGACGTAAATTCTACGTTTTCAGTGGTCAATGACCATGCAGTGATCATTTTGACTTAATGATCAAAATTGACTCTTATCAGCTTATTTCCCGTGACCAGAGAATTTCAAGTTTGCGCATTGCATGCACCTTGTATAATGAAGATGACCATTGGCAGTGACCAATGGTTATCAGCATTATACAGATACATCGGGTGACATAAAATAAGCAGTTAAGCTCAGAATCAAAATTAGATTTTATGTCAAAATGACCACTGGTCATTTACATTGCACTAGGTACTCATAACACACTAATAAGCTGTTAAATAATGAACATGTGGAAATTTAACGTCAAAATGACCACTGGTCAGTGGCACTAGTTACCACTGGTCATCTGCATTATACAAGTGCATAAATTATCTAGTGACAGAAAATAAGCTGTTATAATTAAGAATCTAAATTTGATTTTGTCAAGCATTGACCACTGGTCATTGTCACTGACCATTTGTCAACTACATAGGCCTATTGTACAAGGTACACAAATTCACCACAGGTTGCTGTACTTGTGCCTTAGCGGGCCTGTGCTTTAGCGTGCCCGTGACTTAGAGGGCCTGTGTCTTAGCAGGCCCATGACTTAGAGGGCCTGTGTCTTAGCAGGCCCATGACTTAGAGGGCCTGTGTCTTAGCAGGCCCATGACTTAGAGGGCCTGTGTATTAGCAGGCCCATGACTTAGAGGGCCTGTGACTTAGCAGGCCCATGACTTAGAGGGCCTGTGTCTTAGCAGGCCCATGACTTAGAGGGCCTGTGTCTTAGCAGGCCCATGACTTAGAGGGCCTGTGACTTAGCAGGCCCATGACTTAGAGGGCCTGTGTCTTAGCAGGCCCATGACTTAGAGGGCCTGTGTCTTAGCAGGCCCATGACTTAGAGGGCCTGTGTCTTAGCGTGCCCGTGACTTAGAGGGCCTGTGTCTTAGCAGGCCCATGACTTAGCGGTATGGACCCCCACCCAATCTGTCACTCTCTTTGACTCTGCCTTTCCCTTCGCTTGCTGTTATTTACTATCTTTCTGCATAACCGGTCCATTCTCCTACCTTTTATCAAGACATTTTTACAAAGATTTTACCCAGCCAAAGACGGACATTCTGGGCCTATTTCTAAGTTAGGCGCATAATGCCAGCATGACGCGTCTGCGCTCATAATTGACATGAATTAACTATCTGAGTGATTGATGAACATCTAACAAGGCAGTGTGTCAAGTCAAGTCAAGTCAAAATGATCTTTATTGAGGATAAAGGAGTAAGCTTGACAGCTCTTTTTCATCCTGTCCTCAGAATGAAAAGTAACACGAAAGCAACTCGAAAAATAACTCAACATGCAAAACAAAACATTCCAAACTACTAAACATTAGCCTAATAATATAACGCATTGAAATAACTCTATTGAGAGAGAGAGAGAGAGAGAGAGAGAGAGAGAGAGAGAGAGAGAGAGAGAGAGAGAGAGAGAGAGAGAGAGAGAGAGAGAGAGAGAGAGAGAGAGAGAGAGAGAGAGAGAGAGAGAGAGAGAGAGAGAGAGAGAGAGAGAGAGAGAGAGAGAGAGAGAGAGAGAGAGAGAGAGAGAGAGAGAGAGAGAGAGAGAGAGAGAGAGAGAGAGAGAGAGAGAGAGAGAGAGAGAGAGAGAGAGAGAGAGAGAGAGAGAGAGAGAGAGAGAGAGAGAGAGAGAGAGAGAGAGAGAGAGAGAGAGAGAGAGAGAGAGAGAGAGAGAGAGAGAGAGAGAGAGAGAGAGAGAGAGAGAGAGAGAGAGAGAGAGAGAGAGAGAGAGAGAGAGAGAGAGAGAGAGAGAGAGAGAGAGAGAGAGAGAGAGAGAGAGAGAGAGAGAGAGAGAGAGAGAGTAAATGAATGGGATATTGAAGTGAATGTGGTTGTCCCTTCCCCATTTCATTTCCTCCACATCACCCATATTAACAAATGTGCCGGACACAATGGAACAAAGCAAAGAACAATCAAAGTATAAAAATTGTAAAAAGACATATTCCGACGGAATAGGTGCTAAATTTCTAAAGTTAGAGACTAATTCATAGGGTTTCTAACATATGAAATTTAAGTGCTTTCATAAATGTCTGTCTTGATGTACACGATTTTGTGTGTGTGTGTGTGTGTGTGTGTGTGCATGCGTGTGAGCACAATTTTCATTTACTTGGACGTTTACTTTTTCCAGTCACTGTAAATACCGCCATGTGACGTGGCATGTACAGAAAATGTTTAATAGCAACAATAATCAGGTTGATTTATAGGTGTTATTGAGGTGCAGTTGGATAGAAGATTTGAAGATAAGCATAACTGTCCCCTTTAAATATTTCAGTGAAGAAAACAAATCGTTAGTAGGCCAGACTAACACATGGACTGAGGACTAGAAAACATTCACTTAAGCTTTTGGTTCAAGAGAATTTCCATGTTGCAAACTTAAGCCAAGTCCTAGTAGATATATAGATATATTACTACAAGAAGACCCATTAATTCATTTAGTTGGTTTAAATTTGCTCAACGCCTGTGTTCAGTTTACTGGCCGCGTAAAATGAAATCAAGTAATGATGCAATATAGGCTATATTGTGACATTTCACAAAAACAGACGGAACTGATTACCAGCAAGGGCTACCCGTGTGAGAACCACTACGTGACAACCCAGGATGGTTTCATCCTCAACATGCAGCGGATTCCTCACGGTCGTCACAATCCATCTCACACCTGTAAGCTGACATAATGAAATAGTCAAAGGCCCAGACGATATTAATATTCTGGGCTTTTGAGTGCCATATGTCAGAGCTTACGAACTAAGTACCTTTAACGTTGACCCAATATAGTGCCAGAGAAACGGAACAGTTTCACTTAAATTGTGAGTTAACAAGTCAATGTATGTAATCTACAGTAGAGTAACCAGGGGGAGGGGGTGAAATAGGCCTAATGCAAGATAAACTTTCTACAACAAGAGTAGCCTATTATTTTTGCTTAGATAATACGATTTTGTTTCTGTGTATCTTTAAATGCTTGACCAAGGTATGACAACCCTTAGTTTATCTCTAGCAGCAGATCATGGTTTTTCATGATGAATCAAAAGGTTGGGGGCCTAAATTACGAACAGCTAGGCCCTATGCCTAGCTTAGGGACATTCTTTTGTCTCCTCGAGCATGGTCATTAGTTAACGCATTAAGCCTTAACCATTATCAAGATGTTGCAAGGTTCAAATTAGATAAATGATTTGCAATTACATGTATACATGGTGATTATAACACATGCCCAGATGACGAGGTCAGTGGAGTGAAGACAGCCGAGAGGCCTGCAGTGCTCCTGCAGCATGGTCTCCTGGGGTCTTCCACCAACTGGCTTGACAATCTGGCCAACCAGAGCCTGCCCTTCCTTCTTGCTGACCGGGGGGCAGACGTCTGGCTGGGCAACATCAGGGGCAATACCTTCTCCAAGAACCACACCTCGCTCCGCCCTGACCAAGAGCAATTCTGGGATTGGAGGTACGGGCTTAACGTTTTGTTATGGTAAGCTTTTGTGAATATTAAGAGTTGCGTACACACAATTCGTCTCATCCTCGTGCATCCACCACTCCATCTGTGCTTATTGGCAGTATAGTGATTAGGCCCTGTAGTCATGAGTGCGTGGCTAAGACAACTAATCCGGGAAGTAAAATGCAAATTAGTCTAAACTGCCAATCAGATTGGTAGTTTTGTCTAATTTACATCCCGGATTAGTTGTTTTAGCTGCACTCACGACTACAAGGCTAGGTGATCATGAAACACGGATTTAGTGAGGCAAGTTAAATGTTAACAGATTCTTAATTACCATTTAAATATTTCTTTTAGCAAGAGGTTTGTCTATATAGAGAATTAAAACGATATGGAGACATTTTGAATTTTGTACTTCTTATGACAAGTCTGATTCTGTCTACAGTTTTGACGAGATGGCGGCTCTTGACCTGCCAGCCATGTTTGACCACATACGAATCGCATCAGGCGTCCAGCAGGTCCACTATGTGGGCCATTCCCAGGGCACAATGATTGGCTTTGCTGGATTCACCACCAACCACACTCTGGCCTCTATGGTCAAGCGGTTTTACGCTCTGGCACCTGTTGCCCAGGTGTGCAACATTGAGAGCCCTATCAAGCTCTTGGCACCATATGGCAAGGACCTTGGTGTGAGTGGCTACATAATACTGTATTATCCTTTTTTTCCCTGATAAATGAATGCAATGGTTAACAACTAGATCTATATCATGCGTATTGATTCTGAAAATAAAAATTCTAAAAACATCAAATTGAACAGGATTTACGTTGGAAATAGTGTAGTGGTCAATGGTCATAGTGGAAGTTGGTTACATCAAAGACTGTATAGAATATCTTTGGTTACATGCTGATGCATTTTTTTTTTTTTTTTTACCGTGTACATTGAGCAAACGTATTAATATTGTGATATGCCTTCAGTCACATCTCGATGGCTTGGAGTCAAAACAGACTATCTTTTGACAGTCCATTGACATATTATTGAACTTATTACGAAAACTAATAACTTGAATAGAAAAAAGACTGCTAAAATATAAAAAGCAAAACCCCTTTTTTATATTTCTGCAGTCATTGCTTGATACAAGTTATTAGTTTTTGTAATAAATCCAATAATACGTCAATGAACTATCTAAAGATAGTCCGTTTTGACTCCAAGCCAAGTTCTTTATGTGAAGATGTGATAGACAAGTACACTATTATTTTTACACGTAATTTTTTTTTTTTAAACTGAGGTCTGCTGACATATTTTATACATACTGGCTTTGTGTTTTGTACTGATTGAAGAGAATGACGGATGTGATGCTATGTAGTTTTCTGACTTTTTTAGTTCCATGGACTAAAGTACAACTCAATAATGCTAAATGGATAAAGAAAAGCTTGAAATATTTCTTATCACATACCATCTACAGAAATTCTTTGAGCTGTTTGGCCATGGAGCTTATGACCAATACAACAAACGTCTTCACGATTTCTTGGCGCGAGACGTGTGCCAGAAACTGGGGCAGGTGTTGTGCGAGGATGACCTCTTCGTTATTGGTGGAGTTGATAGAGCAGCCATGAACATGGTGAGCCTTTTGTCAGCCATGCATACTTTTTACATTTTGAATGCATATTTACTTCCAAAAAGTGGCCTTTTACTCCAATGTCTTTTATCACTGGTTGACTGCCTGTAGTATGGGCTAATAATAAATGAGATGAAAATGATTTTCAACAGTATTGGAATATTGGTGCCAGAATGATCAATTTAATGATCGTGGGCCCCAAAGAGAAGAAGAATATCATGGTACAGCTAAGTCTTTAGTGGAAGACTGACTCTCAAACTAGGGGCATTTGCATTGGCTTTAGTGCTGCAGCCAAATGGGACCTTCCCCAGTCATGTCCTCAAATCCCTTTGGCCGAGTGGGGATGTAACCCTGGACAAGGCTTCACTATAAAACACATTTTTATCCTAGCACGCCGGATTAACAGCTGCCCCCTCTATCTGGCTTTTAAAGTCATTAACAAGACAGGCATACATTATATTTCCAAAAGTATTGCAATTATTTTTGGTTTTGGTTTGCATCTTTTAATTTATGCAGCATGCAAGTTAATACGTGTAGCATGATCTGTCCAACATTCTGTAACTAAGCACGGTTTCTGATAATTACCAATATTTAATAGGACATTTGCCACATGAGGGTGACCTTGAATCTTAGTGAGTTGAAGTATAAAGGTCAGCATAACTCGGGCAGAACGAGTGTGGGCAAATTAGTAGTCTAGTATAAAGAACGAACACTCGTGGCAAATGCCCTATTGCTACATTGTTTTTCAGTCACGGGTGCCAGTGTACATTGCCCATAGCCCAGGAGGAACATCGGTGAAGAACATCTTACATTTTGCACAGGTAAGTCAGTTTGCTTGGCCGAGTCTGTGATAATCTATTCAATTTCTGAATGCTCATTTGTAATATCATGTTTGATGATTGAAACAAGAATGATAGAAATGAATTTATTTTAAACATAACTATTCACCTTTTCTTTGTAGGGCATCAACTCCAAAGCATTTCAAATGTTCGACTATGGCTCTGCAGCAGCTAACCAAGCAAAATATGGACAGGTAATTTTTTATGCATGTAATTTTCTTGCATTACTACAGTGGAACTTCCCTTATAAGACTCCCTCCCACATAAGGCCTACTTCTTTGAGACATTGCCCTTCTTTGCAAGTTTTAAAATTACCTCCCTCATAAGACCACTCCCTTATAAGACCTTATTTTGGTCTTATAAGGGAGGTTCCACTGTATGTCATCCCTTGATGAAAGTTGAAATATCCTTGAACGTTGGTCTGATAGTTACTAAAAAATAAGTTTGATCAGAGAGATGTTCCCAACATTAGTAACTGACAATGCCTCTTTCAAAACAGGTTTTGTGCTCTTTGAACTTAGATAACAGCCTTCTTGCATCTAGGTATCAACTATTCCCATCTTTTCTGATGCACAGTTCCTATCATTTTTTATGTACAGTATCCCAATTGTTTAACACTTACAATTAAAATATAACTAGACAAGACCCGAAGGCTATTGCCAAAAGCCTGATTTATGCCAGTCTATAAAACAAGACCATGCTGGGAGCATAGAGCATGCATTCTTCAAAACCTATCGGCAGTAAGAAACAGGCAACACTGAAATCAGTTCTGAACACCACCAAAAAGGCTCAATATAGTGAGAAATCACTTTAAAATGCTATTTACCACAAAGGATAACACTCAATAAAAAGGCAAAACCTGACAAGAGAAGCCAATCCTGTCAGAAATTCTTAATCCTGACAATTCCGATGCCTGAACTGCAGACCTGTTTACTCTACTCTTTTCGAGTATTCTACTCAATTTGGACCTCTACTACTCTTCCAAACTGAAAATAATGCTCTTTATTTCTTGATTACTACTCATTTTCAGTGAACATTATTTGATGGTTTAATGAATAAAACTTACACATTGTGCACCAAAACTACTGATTTCTGCTATCCAGACTACTCAAGACTTGTGTAGGGGGTAAACAGGTCTACTGAAGAAAGGTTTTACTTGCCACTTTTGTTTAAAAAAATTAAGCCAACTTCACACAAGATCCTTTTCATAAACAACAGTAAAGAATGTTAGGCCTATAGTATTAAAGAAAATGAGTTATTTATATTCAGATTACATTTCTTGGGTATGTTTATAACACTGTCCTTGCCTGAAGTTTAGTTTTTCCAAGCCAAATTTCCTTCAAACTACAATACAAAATGACTATTCAAATATGTTTTGTCAGCCCACACCACCACAGTATCACCCTGAAGATCTCCAAGTACCCGTTGTAGCCTACAGCGGTGGCCAGGATATCCTTGCAGACCCTACCGATGTAGCCTGGCTGACAAAACGCATATCATCCACTTTGCTTGCCATGGTCAACATTCCATCCTGGGAACACTTGGACTTCGTTTGGGCATTTGACGCTCCCCAGTACTGCTACAACGATCTCATGAATTGGGTTTTCTCATGATAAATTGTTTTTTCCAACAATGATAATACACAATTTTTCGGACTGTAAGGCAGTACATTTTTCCCGGACTAAGACACCTGTGCTTTACGACTAATAATATTGTAAGAAAATAGAATAACAAAATCTGAATCCTGTGTCAAATTCCGTGTGTGTGCCTTATAGTCCAAAAAAGATGGTGTTGTTTGGGGGTATTTGTGTTGAAATGATAAGAAAACAAACCCACTTAACTATTTTACTAGTGATTTGGGCCAATTTCCCCCTAAATGGTACACAAACTGGATAACCTTATATTAACCAGAACGAGTGCCTGTGTATGTAAATAAAAAATCTCCAAGTTGTGGAGTACTTGCCAAACTGAAAATTGGCAAAACACTTTTTGATATCCCTAGGCCTAGGTTGGAGTGTGGCTGCGCACATGGCAGGGTAATCAAAAACAGTCACACATAATGTTCTCATCCCTAGCTGGTGCATTTGTACCAGTGTTTAAGTGCTTCGGCTGATCCCTGGAGTTTTTCAACCAGGATATAACAAATACAATTTTTAAAAAGTAGAATTAATTGCTATTTTCTCCAATTAGAATATTCTTATTTGTGTTACGTAATTCTGATGTCATATAAAATGAGTGGAGCTAATTGTAATGCAACTTACTAGCCCATTTAATAAAATTCAAAATAGGTCTAAAACGCTTTTCTCCAGTAGCTAACTAGTCAGCCTTTAACCCTTTCACCGCCAGCCATATTTCAGCCAAAAAAGTCCATTAAATTTACCTGAATAAAGAACAAAATCCATCTGCAGTTTTGGGGATTCTTCTGTGATATATATAAAATAAGGTTTATCCTTATTTCCCAAAACTAAGACTATTTTTTAATAGGGTCTTTGGATAATAGACCCCAATTTGACGCCTTTTAGTGACATGGGTGTTAAATCACTGTGGTGCTAAAATGCGACTTTGGCGGTGAAAGGGTTAAGCTTCCGGAAGTATGTTTGAATGCTCCCCACCTTGCTGAGACATGTCTTGCATCTTATTATAATTTTTATCCACCACCTGAAGGTTGCCATGGGGAATCACTTGCTTTGAACAGAATTACGAAAATTACAGCATCTGCTACATAATCTTATATTTGAGCACATTTTTTAAATTTCATACACTTTTTAAGCTATAAAGCCATTTCAAGCCACATTTGTACAGTGCATGGAGGGTTGGTAGTGTTTTGTGGTATAATTTGTTCATAAGAACGCACTTATTAGGCAGTAACTATGGTGCATTATTGAAATGAAAAGCACCCCCAATACATAAATCTGCACCAAGAGAAAACATTCTACAGACAATGCAGCTTATACATATAAATCTGCTTTCTTAACCCTTTCACTGCCAGTCGCATTTTAGCACCACAGTGATTTAAATTGGGGTCTATTATCCAGACCATATTGTCATAGTTTGGGGAAGTAAGCCAATAGTAAGGATAGACCTTATTAATATATGTCACAGAAGCATACCCAATACTGCAGATGGATTTTGATCTCTACCCAAGTAAACTTAATAGACATTTTTGGCTGAAATATGCTGGCAGTGAAAGGGTTATTTTTTTCGTGGAATTTCAGATGGTTCAGGTCTGACATTAGCATATACTATAGAAAATAATCAAAATTGATGAAGATGGGGACTAAATGAACATTTTGTGTGCACTGTTCACAAAATTTGGTAACATTTTAAAACTGAAGGCGACCAACTAATGAAAACATTTTAGCTTTCAAGCACACTGCCTAAGCTAAGATTGGAGCATGTGGACAACACTCATTAATTCCCTAAAATGCACAGAACTCTTAAGTGTTTACCAAATTTCTGAAGGTCACAATGATCAACTTCAAAAACAGCTTAACAGGAATTTGGATAACAGAAAATACCATCACTGACCAAAATTTTACCAAATTGCGAGGCATACTTTTAAAAAACAACTTTTCTTTGTTATAGACTCAAATACCCACGTAGGGATACTGGGGGGATCTTTTGTATAAATAGTTCCCCTACCTTCTGTGCTTGTAACTTACTCTAATCTGTCACTCTCTTTGACTGCCTTTTCCCTTTGCTTACTGTTATCTACTATCTTTCTGCCTTACCGGTTCATTCTCCTGCCTTTTTTTAAAAATTTTAAAAGAAACTTTCAAAAAGATTTCCTCCAGCCGAAGTCGGACATGCTGGGCCTATTTCTGACTCAGGTGCATAACGGCAGCATGACCAGACCTGTTTACCCTTATAATGAAAAAACCGGAATTTGAGAACAAAAACCGGAACTCACATGATCTGTACACGATTCGCGATAAAGCAGTTTCGTCTTCTTCTCCTTTCCGCGAACATCGGCGTCGATTTTCAATATTGTGATGATTTCTTGGCTCAATTTTGCCAGAAAAGTTTTATTAGTAAATTCAGTCACTAATTCTTAGTCAATTTTAGTATAAAACAAGCTGGAAAAAGCAAAACACCTGGAAATGTTCACGATTGGACAGAGAAAAATCACTCACTCGGATCGGCGGATGCCAAGTTGCAACTCGGCGCCATCGCGATCAATTTTTACTTCATTTTCCGTTGAAAACTTCAAAATTCTCACATCATCGTATTTTCCAGTGATAATATAATCTAAATTGACTCATTTCAAGCCCTAATTACAATCTCTACCATTAAAAAACTGCCGGGAAAGCTCTTCGAATCGACAATAAAAGTCTGGCCGCCATTTCCTCAGTCCCGAAATAGATCGACCAAAATAAAAACATTATTTCACCCCTTTAACCAATGAAAATGCAGCATTTAATGCATGTGACGTCAAGCACAACCCTTTTCTGATGACGTAGTGTGTTAGGTACACGTTTCGGTCAACCCTTGCGTCTTTTCCTATGAACGGAAACAAATAATAGATGGTTTTTCGAAATCCCGGAATTTTCAGCGTTCACCCGGAATTTTAGCAAATTTCCAGAATAATTCTGGCAAAACCGGAATGGTAAACAGGTCTGCATGACGCATCTGCGCTTATAATCAACAGGAAATTGAGTGATCGACGAAGAAGAAACTCTCAGATCAGCACAAGCAGACATTCATTGAACAAACTGTGAACAACAGAAATCCACATTTATTCCTCACAACATACATAACAAAGCATTCAAATAAAAACTGCTATTTACTGGTACATAGAGAACACAAAATCGATGAGTGGCACAACAAGCATAGTATAGTCTCTTGACGATATGAGAACTATGAAGAGGACTGGGAATTATGCTGCCTTCTGGGATCCTTTCTTGCCAATCAGCGACTTGTGGATGTGAGGGATCACACCTGCAAACAAATATGTCTTGGTTAGCCACTTGAAGGAAATACAGAAAAAATGATGTTTTGTTGAAATCGATTTAATAAAGAGCAGATGGTCATCATTTTTTAAACTCTAGAAGAAAGAAACTTAGCTAAATTTGATAATGCGTTATTTGTGTGTGTGTGTGTGTGTGTGTGTGTGCTACGCATGTTGGCTGATGACCATCAGATAGCACAGGAGGGAACTGCTAGTGTGGAAAAGCTGGGCTGACATTTGCTTAGTCGAGATGCTTTGCCCAGGTGACGCAGCACTCTCGGCCATGAGGACAGTTGGTACACTTATGAGAAAGCAAGGATTTGTCCACTTTCTCTGTGAAGCAAGTGACATGCATTATTGCATCGTTTACTGTCAAAAGGGTTTGTTTTGACACATTTTTCCCTTGTTAAAACTTTTGCACAAATGCATGGGAATGCTTTCTGGTAGATTGATTCAATATTTTTGCATTATAATATTTTGCGTGCTCATACGATATATGAACAGCTGTTTCTCCAGCATTACATGACAAGGACAAACTAAAGTAAACTGACCCAATATTAAAACACAGAGGAAAGCAATAAATTAATCTTACTGGCTGAACAAGTGTGCGCACACACACATCATCTCCATATTATGCTTCGTTGCCTGCTAAAATTAATAGAGTTTCTACATTTGTAAGTTTCCCTCACGCTAAATACAAGAAAAGTTTTTTTAACCTTTTCACTGCCCCGTCACGGATATTTCCGTCAACTTCCGGTAACCTATAAACTGCCCCGTCACGGAAATATCCGTCATAGGGTTATTCTAAGAGTTTCCCGTCTTCTATCCATACGCTTTACGCAGTATGTTCGAATGCATGTGAGAGTGTTCTTAAAGGATAGTATATTCAATCCCCGTTCAGAAAAGCATAGGTTATATGCACTTTTATTCAAAATGTTTTGCGATAGACTCGGCAACCTAAAACGGCTTGGCAAATAGTTGCCCCGGAACCGGAACTGGGCTCGGCAGTGAAGGGGTTAAGTAAACAAGTTGGTAAAGCAAAACACATGTTGCATAAGCTTAACTTTTAGCACGCTGCAGGCGTGCTGTGTCACTGAGTAGATATTCTCTCCTGCAACTGCACGCGCCCTGTGTCGCTCAGAGAGGGCATTATTTCCATGACTAAAAATGGAAACAATCTTACTTTCGCTTCAGAACGAGGCTCGGGCCTCATCCGTTTTTTCCAGTTAGCCGCCATATTGCTTTTTTAATCGTTTAATTAATTTTGCAAAGTATTGTTCAGTCAGAAACTCAAGTTTCCTATCACACATTGTGGATTTTCGCGTTGGCGAAGCTTTCCTACTGGAAATTGTCATCAATGTTTGCTTAGATCATGCATTTTTAGGTCAGATATCGACAGTGAAAGAGCATGGGTGCTCATGGGAAATTAAAAGAAATCATGCAAGGGGGAGTTCCCGGCGGAGTTCAGTGCAGCACACACACATTTACTGCTCTTTTTTCACCCCTCAAGAGTATTACAAGTGCTACATTCCTTTGAATATAGCAAATGGTTATATAGGCCCTTTTTTGGTACAAGAGTGTGTGTGTGTGTAATAAGAAAATCGTTGCTTCTCAAATTGTCATAATCTGGCAACGCCGGCTCTAGGCAATTTAAAAATCCTGCAAGAAGGAGCATCCACGAAAGAGTAATAGAAGATTTTGCTTTGTTGTTTTAGTTTTTATTATCAACAAAACATGCATGGACAACAAAATGCATAGCATCAAAACGTTCCTCAATCATTTCTTTATTAGTATTCCAATAATCAAGTCTGCACAGCAAATAGAGAAAACTACAGCATTTTCAATCAAGTGGGTTAGGCATTTTTCACTGCCTCAAAAAGAATGCAGTGGCAGAGTATGGAACGTCAGAAAAAATGCAGTGCTAAAGGTTAAACACTTTCATCATAACTTAGGAAGAATTAAGAAATGTTTTTTAAAAACAACTACTAGGACAAATTTGGACATCTAAAAATACCTCAAGATACAGATATAGAAAGGATACTAAAAACATAGAACAAGGCACACGTACCACCGCCGGCAATGGTGGCTTTGATGAGGGAATCCAGCTCCTCGTCACCACGAATGGCCAGCTGCAAGTGGCGTGGAGTGATACGCTTCACCTTCAGATCCTTACTGGCGTTGCCTGCCAACTCCAGCACCTGCATATGGGAACAGACATCAATTCAGTCACTTCAAAGGAACAATTTGTAAAATTTCATAACATGGAAAACAAATCTATTATTGTCAAGCATTTATTGTACCCTGTTCAGAACGGCAGAAAAATGACTTTTAAATACAGTGGAAATCAGATATCTCAAAAAGGATTATCTCCCAAACCCGGGCAATTCAAAGATTCTTTGGGTCCTAACTAAATTCTTCTTTGGGCTTTGCTTTACTTTTTCCTCAAGTCAAAATATTTTGTCTGAATTTTCAAGTAAAAAAACACGGTTCTCTATAAAAAAAAAAGGCCCCAAATCCCTCAAGTCGAAATATTTTTCTGAATTTTCAAGTAAAAAAACATGGTTATGTAACAAATAATTTTTTTTTTAAATGGCCCCAAAGTTTAAAAAATAAACCACTTAACTCAAAATCCCTTTTTTGTGTGAAGGATAGGACTAATAAGATCGTGAAGTGAAAGGGCTAAGTGAATGATTTTGACCTACACTTCCATTTCAAACGTCATATGCAGACCTGCCTACTTGGAATTTTCCCAATCAGTAGCCCAGCCATCAATTTTCAGTAGCATGGCAAATTTTTCAGTAGTATCCACAAACAACGGCAATCGATTTGTTCTCTTCCTGAGCCGAAACGCACTGCTTAATATGTTTCGCCGATTGAACATGTTGATGGCAATCGTCTCTACCGCCATGATGGCAGAGGTTGCACTGCAGCGAGCATGGTTCGCATTGAGTCAACTTCTGACGATGCAAGGCCACTCCTCCGTGTAAGCTATTTTAAAAACTTGTGCGGCAGGCCGATGTTTTTTCTTAGAACAAGATGGTGTGCCAGATGATTTTCGTTTTCTGGTTTGCGTTCGTTTTTCTTCGTTTGAAACATCTCCCAAATCGCTACTGCTGCTGGAGTCCGCCATTTTTTTCAGAGAAAATAATAAGAACGCATGCGCAGTCACTTTGATAAAAACGGAAGTGACTAGGTTATCGCGCGTGACACAGCGTCTGCTCTTAGAAACCGACAAAACCGGGAATGACATAAGCAAAAATAAAATACGGCGGCAATTTGTTTTTTCTGTAGCAACGTTAAGGTTGCCGTAGCTAAGCTTTATTTTTCGTAGCTGCTACGGCCAAATCGTAGCAGTAGGCAGGTCTGCATATGGCTTCATCAGTCTGCAAAAGTAGGCAGTGAATGAGTACCGGGTAGTGAATGCAGTTTTGCGACTACACTTTGGCATTATTTTTTTTGGGGTCGAGTGATGCATCCCCATTACATCTTGAAATTCATTTTGCAAAATCAGAATCTCGGCAAAAAACACACCCAAAAAACCAGCACAAAATCTACTTGGGTATTTTTCTTCTGACGCTACCCCACCTTTTGTACGGAGTGAAGTCCCTTGGCTTAGAAGTGACTGAGAGCGCAGAGCATCAGGAACATGAGGGTTAAGGCTGCTAATAGAATGAAAAAAAGAAAAGAAAAATCAGACGCAAAATAGACCTTTACCTCAGCTGTCAAATACTCCAGAATGGCAGCACTGTAAACTGCAGCGGTGGCACCCACACGTCCATGACTGGTTGTTCGGGTTTTCAAATGGCGATGGATACGACCAACAGGAAACTGCAAATTGATGAGATACCATCAAATGTTTAAAAGCAAAAAGCAGATTGCTGATAGTGGGTTCCACTTAAAAAAAACCCACTACTGTATTTTACGGACTACAAGGCGCACCCCCCAAATTTTACATAAAATTAAGATTTTATTATAGTTTCTTACTATATTATCAGTTAGTCCCTTTTACTGAAACGGCTTTTATCACTGGTTAACATTAGCCTGTAGAAAGGGTAATAGTATTGGAATATCATGCTACTGCTTAGTCTTTCCGTGGAAGACTATCAGCTTAGTCTTCGTGGAAGACTATGACTCGAACTATGGCCCTTTGCACCGGCTCTGATGCTGCAGCCAAGGGGATTGGTTGGCCTTCCCCAACGCCAACTCTCGTCCTCAAATCTCTTTGGCTGAGAGAGTGGGGATGTACCCTGAGCAAGGCATCTCCACTATAACTAATTCTTGCCCAGCCTGCCTGAATATTCTGCCCCCTCTGCTATATCTGGCTGTCATTATTGTCGGAAACGACAGACAACACAACATATCAATCCCATCACAGCTCCCAATCCTGCAAAACAAGGGGTCCCAGGGACTCCATTTACAGTATAGAGGGTCCTAGAGGCGGGACAGAGGGTCCCAATCCCAGTGGCATTATCATATGAATGCTAAAAATAATTTTTCTAGTGCATCCCAGGGACCCCATGCACTCTTTTATAAACCCCCATTATAAGGCGCAGGGGTCTCATCTATGAAAAAAGGTATTGCCTTATAGTCAGAAAAATATGGTAATTGGTATAAAGGTGGGGGTAAACTCACCGTTACAAAATTGGAATACAATTTAAATACATGTGCTCTCAATGTCACGAGTATGAAAGACGTTTCATGAAGAGAGACAGACTACTCCTCGTCAGTCACTGTTACATGCTGCCCAGCACAGACCAATAATGTTCGCAAATAGGCAAGGGACATATTTCACGGTTTGCATGAGTTACCTTTCATAAATTAGTAGGACAAACAAAACAAAGACCCCATATCGTCGGTGACATTCACAAACCTCATATCTCAATGTTGGTAGTTTTGAGAAAAACGAATTTAACTGTTTTAAAAAGTAACTGCGCTGGCCACAATTGATTAACTATGATGAATATGTTGTTTGAGATATTGCGAGTTAAGTCCTGCATTCTGTTAAAATTACTGAAAACGTGGGTTTTTTTAAGACTTGAAAAGAACGAAGATACGAGGTTTGTCCTTAACTAGATCTGAATTTGGGACTTACGAGTTTTTCTTCTATGTTCACAATCTCGTTTACCCCAGATAGAAAGTCGTTAGAGATACGAGCTTTTGGTGGAAGGTGGCGGGAAAAATGAAAAGAACTGACTATGTATCTAACTCAAACCCCCCCAAAATCGAGATACGAGGTTTGTGAATGTCACCGACGAATTATGTTTATGCCATTCGCAGATTTCTCCAGCAATTTTGAGTTTTTGGTCATTTACGATCATTGTCTTTAGTCTTTCTTTTAGAAGACTTGAATTCATTGATTTTTTTCTCGTAATGTCCCTTTACATATCATGCTTGTCTTGTATTTGCCTGATTTTTTCATGGGGGACAGCTCTGATGTTTGTGAAATTGTCTATTATCAACTTCCTTGGACAGTTCTTTCAGCACGTGGGGGGTAATGCCAGCTGCTTTGGTGGGGTTCAGGTTGGCCAGAAGTTTTTTCACTCCAGCAGTACTGACAGTGATGTTCATGGTGGGGGAGTCATCCCGTGAGCTGGGCATCGTGCATCTGGTCTTGAACTCTTTTGCAGAGTAGGTGTTTCCCTGACTGAAGGCATTGCAGAATAGGAATTGTTTGGAAATAATTAACCCTTTCATCGCCACTGTCGCCTCTTGGCACCACAATGATTTGACACCCATGTTACTGAAAGGCATCAATAGAGGGTCTGGTATCCAGTGACCTTATGTTCTTAATTTTGGGAGGTAAGGATCAGCCCTATTTCATGCACGTCACAGAGGAATCCCCAATATTGCAGACAAAATCTTTTTCCTACCCAGGTAAGTTTAATGGTAAATTTTAGCTGAAGAATAGCTAGCGTTGAAAGGGTTAAGGGGAGAAATTTCATGGTGTGTGGGAGTGATCTTGCCTAATTCAATCTGCCAAACAGGGGGAGTTACTCTAACTGCAGGTAGACCCCCAGTTCTTAGCTCCCGTGTTTGATTACTTACATTACTTAGAACTCTGTGCGTCATTTTAAAATTGATGTCATTTATATTTTTACGTCACATTTTGCAAGTTCTCCGAGTTTGTGGATACTGGACGCCCCTTATTTTTCTAAAAAAAAGGTTGCAAGTCGCTGACTCCTTGCGGGTTCAAGCTTCGACGCCATTGTTGCAGTGCTCCTATGGAATTTGACAGAGTAATGGAGGTAAACAATTCTAATTTTTACGAATTGCTCTCCCCTATTTTTTTTCCCTGAAAATCGTCTATTTTTTTGGGCTGTTCAGTTCTTCAGCTTTCTCCTTGGGGTTAGTAAACAATTTGCTGTCCAATCTGTAGTCGGTACATAAACTACATTACCATTTCTGGCATTTAAAACCAACATTACCTGATTCAAGGCGAAACTTGCAGGAAATTGGTCCCCATTCGGTGTTTTGACCATTCGCTTAGTTTAGACGGACGGATGTTTAGACGGACCCGTGCCGAATGGTCAAAACACTGAATGATGCTGAATAATGCCAAATGGCGAGATGAAGTCTTATGTGGGGGGGGGTCAAATTAATGGGAGGTTCCACTGTAACTCACTACTAACTGTACTGACTTTGTAGAACAAAATCAACAATGGATTGGAATAGGCTTAAAAAGTTGAAACCTCGGAGGGGTTATAAAATATCTCACCTGTAATCCTGCTCGCGCAGAGCGCGATACTGCCTTTGCCTTCGCTTTTCCCGAGTCTTTTCCTGCTTTCCCGCCAGCCTGCACAACGCAAATAATGGAAAAAACGAACAGTGTCAGTGAACACAAGTCTCAGTAGACAAGCCTATTTACTTTCTGAAAACGTAACATTACAAATGTAACAACGAGAAATAGCAGGATACATTATCTCTGAGTAATATAAAAGCCAAAATTTGATATGCTACATGCAAGTTTAAATAAATCGTAATAGCTTTAAGCTTACCATTGTAATAAAATTTGTTTTCAGGTTTAGCACAGAAAATTGTCCGATCGCTCAATCTAGCTCCGTCGCGTCTGTTTGGGGTAATCCACCAATGAAGTGTTTTCCCGCTATTTAGCGCCCTCTGCTGTTTGATGGTGAAATTCACGGATAGTAACCACCGACATGAAGAACCTTTTTGATAGTAACTTATTTGACAATAAACTCAGTAAGAGTTACCTTTCCTTGCTGTCTTAAAGCAGGAAAATAATACGTAAGTCTTGAATGCTTTGTGATTCACAAACACAAAATGTCTAACAGTACAGAGTAAATCATTTAGCTGCCATGATCTTTATGTAACCAGAACAAAAACAATCCCAAAGAGGAAGTACAGATTTGAGCTAAACAACGGTACAGATTTGAGCTAAACAAAGGTAACTATAAAGCTATGAGGGAAGAGACTAGTGAGTTTGACTTCTCAGTATTGGAGGAGTTAAATGTCGAGGACACTTGGGTAGTAACTATACCTAAACTTCCTATCACAGCAGGTGAAACTAAACCATCTTGGATAAATAAAAAGGTGTTGAAAAAAAAGCTAGAAAGAAACATAAACAATATTCTAATTTTTTGCAAACTAAGGAAGGACAAGCTTATTTAGCGGATAAGCAGAATGATAATATGAAGGGGCCAGCCTATAAGAAATATAAAAAATCCATAAATAAATGTAATAAATCAATTAAAAAAGCAATGAACAAATATGAGAAAAACATTGCTGATAATAGTAAAGTAAATCCTAAAGCGTTTTGGAAATATGTAAATGAAAGATCAAAGACCAATGTAGGACTAGGAGTGAGTGCACTGAAAAAGGTGAATGGAGAATTTGCTGTTACTGATGAAGATAAAGCAGAGGTTCTTAATGATTGTTTTGCTAGTGTGTTTATAAACGAAGACATACCATATATACCTAATTTAGACGAGTGCATTAATTCAAATGGGATATCAGTTTTTGACATAAGATCTAGAGTTACCCCTTTAGCAGTTGATAAAAAAAACTTAGGGAGTTAGATGCTTCAAAAGCACAGGGTCCAGACGGCATACCTCCACGAGTCTTAAAAGAATTAGCAAAAGAACTATCTATTCCACTGACCTTACTCTTTAATAAGTCCTTAGAATCTGGTGTGATTCCCACTGACTGGAAACAAGCTGATGTCACTGCCATTTTTAAAAAGAGTTCTAGATCTGATCCTGGAAATCATAGACCTGTTAGTTTGACATGTATAGTATGTAAGATCCTTGAGTCATTTATTAGAGATGCGATTGTAAATCACATGAATGACTACAAATTGTATGCAAACTGTCAACATGGTTTTAGAAGTAAGAGATCATGTACCACCCAGCTTATGGAAGTCATGGAGGAATTAACAGAGTTATTAGATAATGGCTATCCAGTGGACATAATTTATTTAGACTTTAGAAAGGCATTTGATAGTGTGCCACATAATAGATTATTAATGAAAGTTAAGTCTTATGGCATAGTTGGAAATGTACATAATTGGATTAAGGACTTTTTAACCAATATAGCTCAAAAGGTTAGGGTTGGAGACAAATATTCATCGGTAGCCAATGTACTCAGTGGAATCCCTCAGGGTAGCATCCTTGGACCTATTCTTTTTATTATTTTTATTAACGATCTTCCGGAGTGTGTAGAATCTCCATGTAGAATATTTGCTGATGATACAAAAATGTTTAACAAATCATGCAACTGTCAATTACTTCAGCAAGATTTAAACATTCTACAGGATTGGACTACTAAATGGAATTTAATACAGATAAATGCAAGGTTATGCATGCTGGTAGGAAAAATCCAAACAAAGATTATACTATGAATAAGAACGATGTCCCAGTTTCATTAATAACATGTGAGAAGGAGAAGGATTTGGGAGTTATATTTGATAAAGATTTGTCTTTTGATGCACATATCCAAAGTTGCATAAATAAAGCGAACAAAATAATAGGGTTAATTAAAAGAACATTTATTAATATTGATTATGACATATTTACCAAACTATATAAAGCACTAGTAAAGGCCACATTTAGAGTATGGCAACAATATATGGTATCCTAAATATAAATATCAATCAGTAGGCCTAGCTATTGAAAAGTTCAACGAAGGGCTTCAAAGCCTGTTAAGAAATGCAGAAATATGAATTATGAAAACAGACTTCTTTATCTTAATCTCTATTCCCTTAAAGGCAGAAGAGTCAGGGGAAACCTGATTGAAGCACATCAAATATTTAATGGTCATGTTGATTTGTCATGGGATGATTTCTTTACATCTGTACAATATGATAGAACAATTAGGAATTCATATGGTAAGGTTTTTATTAAGCGATATAACACTAACATTAGAAAATATTGTTTCACTAATAGAATTGCTAACCTATGGAATGATTTACCAATGGATCTAAAATGTGCACCCAATATTAATACATTCAAAAGTCGTCTGGATAATCATCCAAATTTTATAAATATATTTAGCAGCATTGATTAAAATTGCATGATTGGAAAATTCAACCGTATTACACCTTGATCAACATTCAAGTTTGATGAAACGATGGGACTGCCAAAAAGCTTGACGGCTTATTTAGTCCCTACCCTACTACTACTACTACTACTACTACTACTACTACTACTACATGAATGAAGAAGAATGAAAAATGGTGTTTTACGTCCTCTCGGTCTGGAACAGACACATAATGACATTTGTAGATACAAAGATAGTGGGAACAATACTGGAGGCAATTCCCGGAGGCAGTGCAACACCAGTAAAGTCCCGATTTTTTAACAATACAGATAGGTGTAGCGGTAACCACGCCTCGGTTAAACCTAATCGGCTATGGTACCGCCACGATTATAGAGTACAATTTTTCAATTAGCTGCCATCAATGACTGAAGGCATTTTGTGCTCCCAGATCTGTAAAGGCGGGAGTACAATTTGAGTTGAGGGCTTGCATGGTTAAGCCCGGCTTCACAGGTCAATTCGTTGTTCTGAAAGGCTTACCTTTGATCTATGCCACATTTTGAATTTTGAAACAGAAAAGCGTGCTAAATTGTTAATATTTTGTAAATGACCGTGAATCCCAAACTTGGAGGCCATGATTTGCACTGGCTTTTACTTGTATTACAGCAAAGGGGATTGTTTGGCCTTTGGGGACCTTCCCCAACACCAGCTGTCTAAAAAAAAAGAAGAGTGGGGATACTTTGGGCAAGACTTCTTTACTTGTAACACTATGCCCAGTTCACCCAAATAGTAATTGCCGTCTTTGGTACCTCAGAAGAAAAAAAAATAAGAAGAAAAGGAAAGAAAGAAAAGAAAAAGAGGTAGAATTAAATGTAGTCCCATGCTATGGCTTTAGCTTATTCTCCCACGAGAAGCCTCGATTGCATCCTTTACATGTGGTGTTTGTGCCAAAGATGTCGATAAGCACGTGAGCGTTTTTTCTTCAGTTGATGGGCGTTTGCAAAAGAGGTGCTTGGAGTACAATTCTAATGATAAAATATTCAATGAATCTGAGAATGAATGTCAGGATAATTATGTAGATGAAAGTTTAAATAAAAGTGTGAATGAATGTAACCATAATGACACTCAGAAAGAATGTTTTGTCCGCTCTGTGTGTAAAAATAAAGTATTTAAATTTGTATCATGGAATGTAAATGGTTTGCTTTCAAAATTTAATGACATGGATTTTGTTGCCTACTCCTGTGGTTTTTATTTTATTTGTTTTGGGGAAACATTTCTTGAGGGGTTGGATACGGATATCTTTTCTGGGTACAAGTCTTTTTGTAAGCCAGCTATCAAGCCCTCAAAGCAAGGAAGGCGGTCTGGTGGTCTTTTGTGTTTGATCAAAGAAGAATTCCTTCCCTTTGTAACTTGGATTGAGGTGAAGTATGTTAACCTTTGTGTATTTTTGATTGATAATGCGTTGTTTGGGACTAAGAAAAACAATGTATTAATTTGTGCATATATTCAACCCGAAGGTTCTCCCTTATATTCTCATTTTGGTTTAGATAATGGAATTTCTACGTTAGAAGAATGTATGACTGACTGTTTGTTGTCTCTGGCCGATGTTGACTTTATCGTATGCGGCGATCTGAATAGTAGAACGGGTAGTTTTTCTCCTGATGTATGTAATGACTCGGTTGATTCGTTTGTCTCATTAGAAAGTCAACCACCGTGTATGGATCGTTGTTCATGTGATACTGTATTAAACAATTATGGAAAGTTGTTGTTAAATGTATGTACTGCCTTTGACTTGAATATCATGTCTTTGTCAGGGTGACCAACAAGGCTGCCTCACCTATATAGCTGATATAGTGGCAGCAGCGTCAATGACTACTTTTTTGTTGCCAATGACTTTTTCTCTCTTTTTTTCAATTCATGTTATATGTTTGTGTCTGAGCGTATTGACTCAGATCATCTACCTGTTGAATTTCATATTGATATGTCTTCTGTGCTTAACTGTAAGTCCATACAAAATGAAGTGATTGTGTGTGATAAATTTGTTTGAAACGCTGATTATGCTTTGATTTATAAAAATAACTTGTGCAAACCAGATATGCAGGCGTTATTAAAGTTTGCTTTAGAAGCCATTGATGACAATATTAATAGAGCTTTAGGTTTATTTAATGATTATATTAAAAAGTGTGCTGAATGTATGAACAAACGTGTTAAGATAAGAAAGGACATGAAGAATGTGCAGAATGAAAACTGGTTTGACTCTGAATGTAAAGCTGTGAAAAAGAATGTGCAAAGATTATTGAGAGTTTGTGTAAGAACTTTGATGGATACCAATACAGAGAAAGGTAAAGATAGTAAAAAAGATAAAAATAGAAATAAGGATAAAAATATGAACAAGATAGATAGGACTAATTTTGTAATTGCTAGAAGGGAATATAAGAATCTTTTAGATCGGAAAAAGAAATTGTATAATAAAAACATGCTTGATAACATGATTAGGTCTCTCGATTCACAACAGGACTTCTGGAAAGCAGTTAATAAAGTCCCCTTCAAAAAGAAACAGCCAAAGCATTCCATACCTTTAGAAAAGTGGTACGATCATTTTAGAGATTTATTAGATAAGGATGATGTGTGTGGTGTGGATGATGGGGTGGATGATGATGGTATGGATGAGAATGAGCAAATTGCATCTGGTAACAATGATGATGGCGATGATGGTGAGTATTTTAATCGTCCCATTTCTTATGATGAAGTCATGTTTGCCATACGCAAGCTTAAAAATAACAAAGCTGCAGGCCCGGATCACATTATTAGTGAATTGTTTAAAAATGGTGCTTCTGAGATTATTGCTTTCTTAAATTTTTCAATAAACTTTTTGACAGTGGTCTTTATCCTGAAAACTGGTCCGAATCTATTATCTTGCCATTATTTAAAAAGGGAAGTATAAATGATCCTAATAATTATAGGGGTATCTCTTTAGTAGACATTAGTAGTAAACTGTACAGCATTATTATCAACAGAAGATTACAGAACTGGGTTGACTTGAATAACATCACTGGTGAACATCAAGCTGGATTCAAAAAAGGATACTCTACTGTAGACCACATGTTTACTCTCCTAGCCTTTATTCAGAAACAGTTTTGTATGAATCGCAAATTTTATGTTGCATTCGTCGATTTTCAAAAAGCTTTTGATTCGATTAGTAGGAAAATTCTGTGGGGAATACTGATTAAAAATGGTGTTAAAGGAAAATTGCTTTGTTGTATCCAGTCTATGTATTCGGTAGTAAAAAGTAGGATAAGGAATGGGTTTGATTTAACAGACTATATTAATTGTGTAGCTGGTGTAAAGCAAGGGGATGCATGTAGTCCTGTGCTATTCTCGTTCTTCATCAATGAACTTGCTTTAGATGTTATAAAAAATGGCCTTCATGGTGCTCTGTTTCCGCAAGGTATGCTAGAATTGTTCATTTTGTTATTAGCAGACGATGTCCTTTTACTGTCAGAAACAGTGGTAGGATTGCAGCGTCAACTCAATAGTTTATGTAGAGCTGCAAAATCTTTAGAACTTAGGGTGAATTTAGATAAAAGCAATATTGTTGTGTTTCGAAAGGGGGGTTATCTAGCTGCTAGAGAAAGGTGGACTTATGATGGTGTTGTTATGCCTGTGTTAAATGTCTATAAATATTTAGGCATATACTTTTCTACACGACTAAGTTTCAATGTATCACACACAAAGATCTTGCATGCAGGGCAAAGAATACATTGTTAGCTATTCTAAAAAGACTTAATGTTTTAAATAATAATTCTCTTGGTTTATTTCTGAAAATATTTGACTCTAAAATTCAACCTATGCTACTCTATGGGGCAGAAATTTGGGGATTAGAGAATGCGGTTGTGCATTGTGAAGCAGTGCATTTATTTGCATTAAAAAGATTCTTGGGGTTAGATAAACGGGTTTCAAATGACTTAGTCTATGGAGAAACTAATCGATACCCATTGTTTATTTGTTCAGCCATAAGATGTGTTAAGTACTGGTTTAAACTACTGTGTATGGAAGATCATAGGTTACCTCGTAAATCATACGACATGCTGCTGAATCTAGACAATAGAGGGAAGAAAAACTGGGTTTCAAAGGTACGTTTATTTTTATGTGAGTATGGCTTTGGGGATGTGTGGCTGAACCAGGGAGTTGGTAATCAACATTTGTTTTTTCGTCTTTTCCGCCAAAGGCTTATTGACTGTAGGTGGCAAATGTGGAATGATCACATTCAAACAAGTAGTAGATACGATTTTTATAGAAATATTGTTAATTGTGATATGCGATGTGTACAGAGTTATTTGAAATTTGACCTTGATATGCATTCAAAGAAATTGTTAGCTAAATTTAGACTAGGGGTATCGGATATAAAAAGTCATCAGTTACGATATAGACAGCATGTACGTAATGATTTACTTTGCCCTCTATGTTTAGAGAGTGAAGAAAACGAATTACATTTTGTTCTATGTTGTCCTGTATTCAAAAATATTCGCCAGAGAATAATTCCTCAGAAATACCACCGACAACGTTGCATGTTTAGATTGAATATCCTCATGAGTTCAAACAAATATGGTAACATTAAAAACCTGTGTTTGTATTTACGTAAAGCATTTAGGTTAAGAGAAGTGCTGACTTCGTAAATGAAAGTTTGTGCATATATTTGCTTATAGTAGCTGTTTAGTTTGATGTTTCATGTACATTCCCATTCAAATGGGCCAATGGCCTCTCTGAATAAACCATCTTGCGTCTCTCTCTCTCTCTCTCTCTCTCTCTCTCTCTCTCTCTCTCTCTCTCTCTCTCTCTCTCTCAGTCTATCTCTGTCTGTCTCACTCTCTCTCTCTCTCTCTCTCTCTCTCTCTTCTCTCTCTCTCTCTCTCTCTCTATTGCTCTCTCTCTCTCTAGTGATAGAGAGAGAGAGGGAGTTAGGGGGGGGAGAGAGAGAGAGACAGAAAACACAAACGCGTTAGAGTCTCTACAGCCTAAAAAGGGTGTGCGTGTGCGCGCGCGTGTGTGGTGTGGGTGGGTGTAGTTGTGTGCGTGCATGCGTGCCGGGGTGTGTGCGTGTGTGTCTTTGCATAATTAAGGCAAGTTTTTTGTGTGTGTGTGTGTGTGCGCGCGTGATGTGCGTGCGTGCGCGCGCGCGCGCGCGGCGCGCGCGTGTGTGTGTGCGTGCATGTGTGCGTGCATGTGTGACAATTCTGTAGTTCTTAATGTACTTTTGCTTTCAATTTTGTTTTAAATCAAAGACAATGTTGATCATTAATTTGTTGATCCTTTCTAAAAAAAAAGTATTACTGATGAATATATGGGATAGGGGTCGGGGAAGGGGGGGGGGGGGGGGGGGGGGGGGGGGGGGGGGGGTGGGGGGGGGGGGCAGCGTTGGACTAACGTTGGTGCATGGTGGTGTTTGCTTTATATTTTTTTTCCCCAACACATGTATGAATGTAGGTATGTATGTGTGTGTATGCATGTATGCATGCATCTGTCTATCTATCTATATATCTGTCTTTCTATCTGTGTAGGCCTATCTATGTATGTTTGTGTATGCATGTAGATATGCAATGTTGTATTACGAATGTATGCATATAGACTAAGATATTTGTATGATATATAATTTGTGAATGCAAGTTGTATGTTTGTATGTAGTGTTTACAACATATGTGTATATATGTATAAGTTAGATGGATGGGTAGTTAACCCTTTCACCGCCAATGTCGTATTTATGCACCACAATGGTTTAACACCCATATCACTAAAAAGTATCAAATCAGGGCCTGTTATCGGAAGACCCTATTTTCATAATTTTGGGAGGTCAGGATAGGCCTAATGTTATTATGTCACAGAGGAATTGGCAATATTGCAGATATTATTTTGTCTCTACCCATGTAAGTTTAATGGTATTTTGGGGCTGAAAAATGGCTGGCGGTGAAAGGGTTAAATGGTTGTATGCGTGCGCATGATGTGTGTGTTGTGTGTGTGCGTATGTGTGTATGTGTGTGGCTGTGGTGTGTGTGACCAAGAATTTTATGTGCACACAGCGTTTAAAATAGTACTATATACTATGTCTCTGTCTTTATTGTGTTGTTTTGTTGATTTACTGTAAAATGGACAATACAAATATTGATTGATTGATTGATTGAAAGGTAGTAAACTACTCATAATGATAATGAAAATGGGCAAAACCAGTTGTCTTTGATGCCCTTATAATAGGCCTAATGTCCGCTATGTCAGTAAGCATGCCTAAAAAGGTTACAAAAAAAAAGAGAGATACAAATAGTGGACACAAAGTGCACGTTTATACACCAGGAACCACCCTTCCAAATTTCAACTTAATCAGTCCAGTGCTTTAAGCAATAGTGGTAGGCCGAAATGACACCATTGTGATATTTCTACACACACGCGCGCACACTCACACACACACACACACACACACACACACACACACACACACACACACACACACACACACACACACACACAGGCATCGTGTTCCGGCCTTGTGTCCCTAGAGGTCCCGTGTGCCCATGCACTTAGCACACGTTAAACACAGTGGCAACACAAAAAAGGTTGTTATTTGGTCAAATTCCCCCCCCCCCCCCCCCCCCCCCCCCCCCCCCCCCCCCCCCCCCCCCCCCCCCCCCCCCCCATCCTTTTCCTTCCTCGTCAGTCACACAAAAATCGCATGCAAATAAAAAAAAAATTGGCGGCACGTCTCTGGCTGCGACGAGCTCTCCAGGTGGGAGCAGCCCGAATTTCACAGAGACGCGAGCGAAAATGGAGTTTTACGTCCTCTTGGTCTGAATCAGACACATATGGGACATTTGTAAATACAAATATGGTGGGAACAATACTGGAGGCAATGCCCGGAGGCAGTACGAAACCAGTAAAGTCCCGATTTTTTTATTTGATAATTTCACAGAGACGCCTCTGTACCTATTATCTATACCACAGTACCTACTAGTGCTACCTACTACTACCTACACGCGCGCGCGCATTCGCTCTCTCTCTCTCTCTCTCTCTCTCTCTCTCTCTCTCTCTCTCTCTCTCTCTCTCTCTCTCTCTCTCTCTCTCTCTCTCTCTCTCTCTCTCTCTCTCTCACACACACACACACACACACACACACACACACACACGTGTGTGTGGTGGCTGCAAGGTAGACTTACTCCTATCATGGTGTATGTGTGGAGGGTGGGAGAGAGAACTGAATACAAACACTCTAGCTGGTGATATCATTCCCGGTGTAACACGCGAAATTTACTCTATGCCAAAAAGACTCCAGAGCCTAATTTGTAGCGGACGTCAAACACACAACATAATGAATCACCACCAAAAAGACTAACTATGCACACACAAAATCCATCATTCTGTCTGTCAGTCTCTCTGAGTTTAACTGTGGTTGTTTGTGATGAGCTTGAGCGTTTGCTAGATATACTGGGTGTTTGCTATGGATTGTACAGTAGGCCTACTATCATCATCATCATCGTCATCATCATCACCACCATCGCGGGGCGCCCACCATTATTATCATCAGTCTGACAGGCATGCCAAAAGTTGTAGTAGAAAAGCTAGTTACTTCCCATGTTTGAGTCTTTTTCACGTAGAGAAAATCTGGTGTGTATTACATGCGAAACTGAAGACTCTGGCCTAAGAAAGACTTTAGAGCATGGCCTTTTTCGTATACGCGAGAAGTACTCTGAGTCTTTTTCGCGTAGAGTAATTAAATTTCGCGTACTACACCGGCCTCAATGAACCATGTCGCCTACTATGCCTGCTTACAAACCTAGTACAAGGGCGTCGCCGAGCGGCAGACATGTCCGTCACCAGCAATGCCACGCACTTGCGACACCCCGTAGAGTGTCACATCCTGACACAAAATTGGAAGGGATTCTGTCTTCTAGTTCACGAGATAGAGCTTGAAGAAGAAACATATAGCGCAAAGAAGGAAATTTCGGTTTTCAAGGTCACACTTCAAGGTCAAGGTCAGCATGGTGATAATTTATGCTCAGATGTTTTCTTCTCTAGGGTATACAGTACCACACACAATCTGAAGCGTTTCTGTCAAGTACCAATGTGGAAAATATGGCTTAAAACCCAATGTGTAGACCCCTACCACTTTCAAGGCCTACTGATCGCCCGGACCGTGACCTTGACCTTGATCGGTATGCCACCATCAGAACGGGCATAAGCCAAAGTACCTTCATGCCAAATTTGAAGACTCTAACACTAACGGTGTGGGAGTTATGGCCCCTGAAAGGTTTTCGGTTTTCAAGGTCGTACGCCAAGGTCAAGGTCACGACGGCAAAATGGTTTGCGCGGATGCCTTCCTCTCATAGTGACACACCAGCACACAAAATTTGACGTGATTCTGTAAACCCGTTCGAAAGATATCCTTGGGACAGACAGAAGGAGAAAAAAATGACCCTCCGATTTTCAGGCTCCAGCGATCTTTTTGACCTTGACCTTGATCGGTATGCCATCATCAGAACGGGCATAAGCCAAACCACCTTCATACCAAGTTTCAACATCCTATGTTGATCGGTGCCCGAGATATGGCTAAAAATAGATTTTCGGTTTTCAAGGTCGTACGTCAAGGTCAAGGTCACGACGGCAAAATGGTTTGAGCGGATCTCTTCCTATTAAGGAGGCACACCTTCACACAAAATTTGACGCGATTCGGTCAAGCGGTTCGGGAGATATCCTTGGGACAGACAGAAAAAAAACCCCAAAAAACCCAAACAAACAAACAAACAAAAACAAAAAAATACAAACCAGCCCATCGCAATAGTCCGATCACCTTTGGTGACGGACTAATAAAAGCATACCATCATTTTCATCATAAAAGCATACCCATTGGAGTGGAACTTTAACTTCGCGTAGAACCAGAGAGTGAACAATATTTAAACGCTCTGGTGCAACTGCATGTTTGCTTTGCCTCCGCAAAAAGCTTGCACGGCTTCCTAAGTCAACGTGACTCATTTAATTGTTTGTGTGTTGTGAGGATTAGTCGTTGGTACGTGTTACATAGGTAGGCCTACAGCTGGACTGAATTTATCATATTCTGATGCTGTCTTCGGTAGGTTATTGTCTGACAAACAAATGTTTTGCAAAGTTGCAGTTAAGCTACCCACCACAATTACCTAGGCCTAAGTAAATGTTCAACTTTTGGTCCAAGCACTGTTGGTCCAAGGCTGTCAGTAATAGAAATCCAATGGAAGCGACGTTTGGTTTTTAGGCAACGTTTAAGGCAAGAGTAGGCCTAGGCCCTACAATCGTGGTCTTTAATAAGTGTGTATTTTTGTGTCTCTTACATCCACACAAAACCCTTTTTGTCACAAGTCAAAGACCACACCATGATTTAGAGTGAAATTGGGCAACTATTATTTAAAGTGCCAAAACAGCGATGCCAATTTCAATTATGTAAAGTTTTACCCGCCGTGTTGTAAAACTTTTGGTTCGTTTTTTGCCAAGACAAAATGTGTTGTGTCGCTTGAAAGGCCCTCGTCATTGACTGCCGGAAATAGAATGAGAGAACAAAAGAGTTTAAGCAATAGGGAAACGGCTCTCACTCCTTTGACTTGGTCCCCCCCAACAACAAAAAAGAAGAAAGGATTTCTGTGTCTAGTGCGGAATACTGTTTGTCAAGTATGGTGGGCTTTTCAGCGTCACAGCAGCCTCTTTCATGTCATGAAAACCTTTAGAACCATGCTTAGCTTAATATGTCACAGTGTTGCATGTTTGCACTGAATAGTGTGAAGAAGCGTTGAAAGGTCGAGACAAGCTTAACAGAACGCTTGTGCTTAGGCCTATTACGGGTAGGCCTCTCTTTTGGGGCAAAATTAATATATTACAACAAATACATTATATATCCAAATATATGTAACAAATTCACAAAATGTAACAATTGTTACATGTTGGACAAGGAAGTGTTTTTAATATACGATAATGAAGGGGAAAAGTGAAGTCTGACTTGAGGGAGAGAACAGAGCGGAACGTTAACGATTGGGATGACAAAAAAACCCTACGGCAGACTGTGGTGCTGCTCGCTTTTACTACGACTGAAGCTACTTAATTTGTTGTTTGGATTTGCAATTCATTGTGATGTTTTGTCTTTGTTTCTTTCTATCATTTCATACGCACAGTTTTTATCCTTTTTGGGGGGCCTCTAATGTGATGTGTGTACTCAGGAGCTTTCAACATGGACGCAGTATGCATGAAGCTTCGGTCATTACAAAACTGTGAGTATGAATGGCATAAGCCTATGTTCATGCATGCAGAGAGATAGACAAGACAGACAGACAGATAAAGACAGGGACAGAGGGAGAGAAATAGAGAGAGAGAGAAAGAGAGAGAGAGAGAGAGAGAGAGAGAGAGAGAGAGAGAGAGAGAGAGAGAGAGAAATGAACGGATTTTTATTTACACAGGATACTGAATAAGAAAAGCATCAGCGATTTTTACACTCGGCCCTATGGCCTTACAAGAAGATTCAATATACCAACTAATAAGTAGGCTAATGCACAACATTGTTAAAGTAACATACGAAAACAAGATAAATTAAAAACAAACAATCATCAGAAACAATGTGGAAGGGTGGCTTATAAAAATACAACCCATAAAATTGTTAATGACTTCTTTAAAAAAACACCTAAACAACAAATCTATCTTTTTGATTTTTCAAGCTTACGAAGAAGATATAAACCATGAAAATTTGCAACAGTTTGTTTTCCCAAGTTGCCTCGGAGAGTTCCAGAAAATAACAGTGTCCGTGGTAACTCATTTTTAGAAAAGTTCCATTTTTAGGGGTTAAAAACACTTTCGCAGAAAATTTCAATTGTCTGCAAACTCTGTTTGTAGAAAATGACCGTCTTTTTTTTTTTCTCCCCCCCCCCCCCCCCCGCCTGAATATTCAAATGCAAGTGTTCTGTATATCCCGACCTTTGAGCCCGTATATGAATGGACATTTTGTCTGCTTACCATAGAAATTGCAATTGCAAAATAAGTCATTGAAATTGCGAAAGCGTTCTTAGACCTTTTCTCTCTCTCTGAAAACAGGGTACAATGGAAACCGTTAACTTCTGGAGCACACGCACAAATCTTTGAAAAACAAATTGTTCCGATTTTTCATCCGTTGAATCTTCTTTAAACAAAAAAAACAACAACCAAAAACTCAAAATGATAGCTTCATTATTTGTTTTACTACCAATTTTGTGGGTTGCATTTCAGTTTATGAGACATTCTGTATGTTATACCAAAAAAAGCAAAGTAAGAGGGAGGAGAGCTAAGGACAATATAAGGACGAGAGAGAGAGAGAGAGAGAGAGAGAGAGAGAGAGAGAGAGAGAGATGACAAATAGATTTACAGACGACGAACATACAAGCTTACAAATTTAAAAAAATCAGTTGTGGTGATAGAATCTTTGGATTGTTTCATGAAAGATGGATGACCTGACATTATGTGTTTTAAATACATGGAGAGAGAGAAAGAGAGAGAAAGGAAGTGTGTGTGTGTGTGTGTGTGTGTGTGTGTGTGTGTGTGTGTGTGTGTGTGTGTGTGTGTGTGTGTGTGTGTGTGTGTGTGAGAGAGAGAGAGAGAGAGAGAGAGAAGAGAGAGAGAGTCAGAACTCTAAAATGAAAAAATGGATGACCTAATATATGTGTGGTTTAAAATACATGGAGAGAGAATGTGTGTGTGTGTGTGTGTGTGTGTGTGTGTGTGTGTGTGTGTGTGTGTGTGTGTGTGTGTGTGTGTGTGTGTGTGAGGGAGAGAGAGAGAGAGAGAGAGAGAGAGAGAGAGAGAGAGAGAGAGAGTCAGAACTCTAAAAATACCTTGAGATTACAGTCCCAACTTTCTTACTCTCATACACGAGAGAGAGAGAGAGAGAGAGAGAGAGAGAGAGAGAGAGAGAGAGAGAGAGAGAGAGAGAGAGAGAGAGAGAGAGAGAGAGAGAGACTACATATTCTAATCCTTATTATCCTTACCCAGTTTTGCACAAGTATTGTCTTGACCGACACTTCCTTTATTTGCAGGCTTCTCACTCTTACTGATAGCAGTAACTGCCTTGCTGATTGTTTGGATCTTTTTACATCGCCTCCCAGCCTCCCGTGATTTGCTAGCTGTTCCAAGCCAACTGGGGACGGTGTTGGTAAAGAACGAATCCACATTACTTACCGAAGGTAAAACATGTACATCAGCGTATGTCAGTTGTGCAAGCCTCTCACACGCAGCCACTGTGCGACTGTCTGTAATTAGTCCGTCACCAAGACGGACTATTGCGATGGGCTGGTTTGTATTTTTTTTCCTTTTTTTCTTTCTTTCTTTTCTTTTCTGTCTGTCCCAAGGATATCTCCCGAACCGCTTGACCGAATCGCGTCAAATTTTGTGTAAAGGTGTGCCTCCTTAATAGGAAGAGATCGGCGCAAACCATTTTGCCGTCGTGATCTTGACCTTGACGTACGACCTTGAAAACCGAAAATCTATTTTTAGCCATATCTCGGGCACCGATCAACATAGGATGTTGAAACTTGGTATGAAGGTGGTTTGGCTTATGCCCGTTCTGATGATGGCATACCGATCAAGGTCAAGGTCAAGGTCAAAAAGATCGCGGGAGCCTGAAAATCGGAGGGTCATTTTTTTCTCCTTCTGTCTGTCCCAAGGATATCTTTCGAACGGGTTGACAGAATCACGTCAAATTATGTGTGCTGGTGTGTCACCATGAGTGGAAGGCATCCGCGCAAACCATATTGCCGTCGTGACCTTGACCTTGGCGTACGACCTTGAAAACCGAAAATCTTTCAGGGGCCATAACTCCCACACCGTTAGTGTTAGAGTCTTCAAATTTGGCATGAAGGTACTTTGGCTTATGCCCGTTCTGATGGTGGCATACCGATCAAGGTCAAGGTCACGGTCCGGGCGATCAGTAGGCCTTGAAAGTGGTAGGGGTCTACACATTGGGTTTTAAGCCATATTTTCCACATTGGTACTTGACAGAAGCGCTTCAGATTGTGTGTGGTACTGTATACCCTAGAGAAGAAAACATCCGAGCATAAATTATCACCATGCTGACCTTGACCTTGAAGTGTGACCTTGAAAACCGAAATTTCCTTCTTTGCGCTATATGTTTCTTCTTCAAGCTGTATCTCGTGAACTAGAAGACAGAATCCCTTCCAATTTTGTGTCAGGATGTGACACTCTACGGGGTGTCGCAAGTGCGTGGCATTGCTGGTGACGGACATGTCTGCCGCTCGGTGACGCCCTTGTTAGATTTTTGTAATAATCAGTGATGAAAACTTTTAGAGCTTCTTGTTTTCTGGTTGTTGTTTTCCTTAAACCAATTTCGCTGAAATTGGCAGGAAACTTGCAGGACGCTATTTCTGTTAATTCTATGAAGTCTGTGTTGGATGGGTACGATGGTGGAATCCGCCAGAGCTACAAGAACAAACATAAGCCTTTCTAGTTGATGTTGTTGTCTTTGTTGTTGTTGTTGTTGTTGTTTTTCTTTTCCTCCTCCTCCTCTTACTCCTCTTCTTCTTTTTCTTCTAGATGTTATTGTTGTTGTTGCTGTTGTTGTTGTTGTCGTACCCTGGCTAAAAGACTCCAGGGACCATCCCAATAGCCGAAGCACTTGAACAGTACATACAATGCACCAGCTAGGGATGAGAACATTACATGCGTGACCGTTTTTGATCACCCAGCCACGTGGGCAGCCACACTTCGATTTCGGAGTAATTGTGGCTGTTGTAGCTGTTGATTATGTTTTTGTTGTTGTTAATATGTTATTGTTGCTGTTGCTGTTGCTGTTGTTGATGAATTGTGACTGTTGTAGCTGTTGATTATGTTTTTGTTGTTGTTAATATGTTATTGTTGCTGTTGCTGTTGCTGTTGTTGATGAATTGTGACTGTTGTAGCTGTTGATTATGTTTTTGTTGTTGTTAATATGTTATTGTTGTTGCTGTTGCTGCTCTTCTTCTTCTTCTTCTTCTTCTTCTTCTTCTTCTTCTTCTTGTTCTTCTTCTTCTTCTTCTTCTTCTTCTTCTTCTTCTTCTTCTTCTTCTTCTTCTTCATCTTCTTCTTCTCCTCCTCACATACCTCACTCCTCGTTATTGTCGTTCTTGTTTCCGTTTTCATTTCCTTCTTCTCCTATCAAACTCCACCAAAGCTGTTTTCTTCTGGTGTATTCTTTACATGTTGTTTTTTAACGAAAAAACACACACACAAAAACAAATGATTTTTCATCATACATGTAAAACCTAAACTTTGCGTCTACCACGCGAGCTGGTGTGCGTGTTGGTTTGTGTGCATCAATATGATTGTAAGTGCATATGCATAGATTCTGTTTAAGATATTTTATGCTGTCTTGAAAGCAAAGATGAGAAACGTGCGAGTATTACTATGTATAGGGGAAGACGGGGTAAAAAGCGCATGGGCGGGTAAGAAGCCCATCTCATGAAATGAAGCAAATTTCTGTCTCATTTTGCCCATGAGACGAGCGTTAATGTCTAGCATTGGTCTCATGGGCAAATTTGACAGAAATTTTCTTTATTTCATGAGATAATTGGGGTGGGCTTCTTACCTGCCCATGCGCTTTTTACCCCGTCTTCCCCTAAGGTCACAGTGCGTTTGGTGTGTGTGATTGTGAGAGTATAGTTATGTGTGTACTACGCATGCATGCTAGTAGGCCTATATATATATGACTCTGTGCCAAAAGGTGGGCATGAAAAGTGGACATAGAGGGTAAAAAATGAAACTATTAATACCATTTAAATACATGCATATTTAGAAAGGATATAAATGAGGCAAAACATGTGCAAAGTGGCAGGACAATTTTTCAACCGATTTCTGAGAAAATAGTGATAATGTGGTGTCCTCCACCTGATGACAAACATCAATGATTACATCACAACCATGGTGTTATGTCACAGTATTTTCTCATAGCTCCAGCAAATCTTGTTGTGTTAAGTTGTTTTCATTGTTTGCTATTAGTCTGTGACATTTCCTGTTGAAATTTGTTGTTAGTATGATGATTATTATGGGTCTGTTGAGGTAACAAATGACCTTCGTCATCACTTTACATTTGAAAATTGTATCAAATACACTAATTCTGTCTTTAAGTACTTAAGATGCCATAAAAAAAACAATTACAACTTAACTGAATATTTTCTACCAAACTATTAATTGATTCATGTCATTGTTTTTGTTTTATTACACAATGTGTGAAAAATGTATGACAAACATCAAAGTTACCTACATCATTTATTTTCCAGTTTCTGGCCAAAATGTCTATGAATAACTGTATTTTTGTCAACTACAGTAAGCAGAATGCTTTAAAGAAAATAATAACTTGCATGAATAAAGTTTTTTTTTTAAACTGTTGAATTATTTATCATAATTCACTATTTACACCATAGGACATGTATGACGAACATCATAGTTACATTAATAACTTTCATTAAGCATTATTTTTTCATTTATCTTTCTATGAAGGCTGCAAAGTGCTCTAAATGAATTACTAAACCCACTGAAGTGGTGTTTATTTGTTTATTAGATGGTTAGACCAATAAAACCAGCTAAATTTGATAATTAACATTTTCTTGATGACAAACATCAAGTCCAGTAAAATGATTACATTGAACATTTGGATTAGTGTAGAAGAAAAAAATGAACATGCTGGTGTTAAATAAGGGTAGAGGTCAACTTTATATGACAGTTTAATTGTAAAATAAAAGAGAGCAAGTTAAAAATATATATCTTGAGGATTTTATTGAGCATTATAGCTTAGGTATGACGGATGTCAAGTGTTACATCTAAGTCAGAACCTTTAAGAGAAAGTGCAATATTATTTAAAATAATATATTTTGTAAAAATACTTTTATACTCCTATGATAAAGTAATATCTGCTCCAACAAAGCATGACATTTTCATGTATTTTGGATTTATATAAGTGAAAATTGTTGGGAAGTTTGATTTTGGTTGAATGATTACATCAAAAATGATGTTTGTCATCAACATTGGTTTAAGCCTAATAACTAACAGAACTTTCATTTTTGAATGTTAAAATCTTTAGCGTTTACTAATGAGGTACTTTTGCATAACCTGTCCAAATTTCAAGTAATTTTACTGGAGTTTGTGTGTTCTAGCACTTGTTGAAATCATGACTATTTGCAATGTCCACTTTTGAAGACCAGATTTTGGGGCTGATTTGACATTCATTGTCACATAACTAAACAACTACTGGTCTTACAAAGCTGATATTGTCTCTAGTGTCTTTTCAGACATGTGTCTGTATGTTTATAACATAAGCACAACAGTCAGAAGGTTATGTGACAATTTATTGAGAATGTAAGTACCTGACCCTCTCCGTGCTCACCTTTTGGCACAGAGTCATATATAGTTTTAGTGTGTACTCGCGCGTGTATGTTCGTGCGCGCGCGCGCGCGCGCGCGCGCGCGCGCGCGCGCGCGTGTGTGTGTGTGTGTGTGTGTGTGTGTGTGTGCGTGTGCGTGTGCGTGTGCGTGTGCGTGTGCGCGTCTGTGTGTGTCTGTGTGTCTGTGTTTGCGCGCGCGAGAGAGCGCACGCATAATTATAATCAATCCTCTGTATGTGAATCCATTCATGCATGCATGCGTGTGCATATGCGTGCGCGTGCGTGGTTGTGTACGTGCGAATGTGTGCGTGTGAACATTTCTTTGTAAAGTTCCTGTTCAGCACGTACGCTGTTAAAGAAGCAGTCAACCATAGCATAGTGGGAGGAGTGGAAGAAGAGTAGGCTACTAGTGCAGAGCAGACACCATTCTTTTATTAGAAATGTCTTCCTGTTGGGGTTGATCCACAAGATAGTGTGTGTTACTGTTAGCAGATATACATACTGACGAGAATTCCATAATTCGAAAGAGATCTCTCTATGTACCATGCTCATACACTATCTGTCCCCCATTGGGACAAAAAGTAAACCAGTGTAAACCACCCTTTCAGACCTACCCTAGTGGGGCAGCACAGTTACAGAAAGGGTGTCGGGTTCGGGGTAGATAGGTTAGGATTTCCTTAAAAAAAGGTAGAAAGAGAACAGAGATTTTAAGAAGAAAGAATTGAAGAGGGTGAAGGAGTTCAGTAGACTTTCACAACGAGGGATACACAATAAACCAAAGGAGACAATTTGGAATTTTCACTCTTTAATCAATCTACTAAACTACAAAAGAAATAAAAGTATATCATAAAAGGAAAGGATATAAAAGGAAATGAAAAGGAAAATAAAAGGCTAAGAAAAGGAAAAGGAAACTAAGTAAAAGGACTCTAGCAACAATGCGACCTGTAACAACAATGACATAGCACAAGCATACAACAACAGGCTCACAATGAACTAGAATAATAAAAGAATGTTACGATCAACATCCTTAAAACAATAACATGAAAATCAACGATGAACATAATAGGGATATCTTCTCAGTGATCAACAACGAATTAATTATTATCAAAGGGAGATAATCCCTGGACACTCTCGAGGATTACTTATAGCAAGCTTAGTCCCTTGTTTTGGATTTGCATAGATTAGTTACAGAGAAAAACCTATCCAGAACAATGACACACGTTTAACGCCATCAGTTAAACCTAAGCTATCCAAGCCGAAATTATCACTTTCTGAAATTCAGATTAACTTCAACAAGTTTTACATCTATCCTCGTGTCTTATTAACCATCCCTTGATTCAATCAATCACGATAATCCCAAATAACATCGTCAATAGCATTCAATACACGACAATTACCAATACACATAAAGATAAACTAACAGTATGACTTTCTAACATTAAACAACAAGAAAGCACATGTTTCCGTTTACCTTCAACCCATTAGACCTAGTCTCAATGAACTCCTTCATTTAGACCATGACCATCCCTTCCAACAAAGGCCCTACTCAACAAATGGACCTCACCTCCCTTAGCAGTACAAAAGGGGCCAATACAAAAAGCCGCCAAGGAGGCCTACTTTTGTCCACTCCCTCAGGCAACTGCCCACTACAGCTCGCCTGACCTGACTCTAAGCTTATCAAGTGGCCAAGAACTGGTGGTTAATTCTACTATTCAATTAAACCGTCTCGCCCTTTCAAACCCAATACTCTCCATCAAATTACCTAGGTAACAAATCTGCCTAGATCATCTTACAATGAGGCTCTCTAACCTAACAAAACAGCAAAAGTATATACATCGTCAAACAATCATGATCATCTCAACTAACAAAGCTACACAATCGTGGAAGGTTAAATCATCCATAAACAGAGAATAATACTAACCTTCATTGACACACATTATGAGAGATTTGACTCTCTCAACAATAAGAGAGAGAGAGAGAGAGAGAGAGAGAGAGAGAGAGAGAGAGAGAGAGAGAGAGAGAGAGAGAGAGAGAGAGAGAGAGAACGATGCCGTCTATGGAAACATGTTTGGATCAAAACTAGTAATCCCATTTCAATTCAATTTGGTTTTCTTTCAATACAACGCTTTAACAGAAAGAAGATCTCAATTGAATTCTACAACCATAAATAACGCGAAATCCCACGAAGACTGTTCCCTTAGGAATGTCGGAAATGCATATTACAAACATGGCAATCTTTATCTCACAAAATCAATCATGAACTAGAAAAATCAAAGTTCTAAAATGTCAATACTCACACACAGATCCCAGGCAAAGGACTGACCACCAGCTACAGATTTCAGAGTCTTCAGAGCAAGTTCAGACTTCTGCTGCTGGTCATACAAGAGAAAGCCTAGAATACTTTCACGGAATATATAGCAAGCTTCTACCCACATTTAGCCCTCGGATCCCAATACCTAATCCCATTGGATATCTGACCAGTGGTTCGTTTCTGATTGGTCACTTTAACAAACAGTTTAATATCATTGGATTGAACATTTCACCTCTTTAGTAGGTGATGTCATTCATTGTGGACAACGCCAACAACAACACCCCGCCTACAGATAGCCCTGGGCAGCTGGGGGAATGAACTGAAACAAAGTTCTAGCAAACCCTCCCAAACAAGTAGGGCTAAATCACTGAGGTTCCCATTTAACCTACCTCGATGGCTAGGGTAGGGTGTGGGCACTTCACAATCACAAAGGCCAAGGTGATTAAAGCTTTAACAAAGGTTTAGGCGTCCCCCCTCCCTCTGTGGACAGTCAGACTGGCGCCTATTGTCCACTCAAACCGAACTTGTAAATCTACTTAGGGGAGAATTTCACACACCCTGGGGACATCCGCATCTATAGACCCGAGACAGACAAGGAAATAACCACACCCACATACAAACACAAGTACAAACGCTTACGTGTTGCATATACACACACACAACCGCATAAGCATAACTAGTACACTTTTTACAAGGGTGTACACCAGCACAATCTTTTACTTTTATTTTATTCTTTTCACAGCACAGAGCTAGGGGAAGACGGGGTAAAAAGCGCATGGGCGGGTAAGAAGCCCACCCCAATTATCTCATGAAATAAAGAAAATTTCAGTCAAATTTGCCCATGAGACGAATGCTAGACATTAACGCTCGTCTCATGGGCAAAATGAGACTGAAATTTGCTTCATTTCAAGAGATAATTGGGGTGGGCTTCTTACCCGCCCATGCGCTTTCTCATGGGCAAAATGAGACTGAAATTTGCTTCATTTCAAGAGATAATTGGGGTGGGCTTCTTACCCGCCCATGCGCTTTTTACCCCGTCTTCCCCTACACAGTTAGTGGTGTTTGTGGTTTCTTTGATCAAAGAGTACTATGAAAGAGAAGGGGAAAAAAAGAGACAGTAAACAAAGTTTTTTGGAGAAGATCAACTTTCAACCAAGCAAGTCAAGCAAGACGTAGGAACATTACGTGAATGTCTTGTGTGGGAGAAAGTTTACGTATGTGTTTGCGCATTTGCGTGTTCCTCTCTTTCCCCTTTCTCTATGCGTGTCTCTCTGTCTCTGCCTCTGCCTGCTTGTCTGTCTGTCTATCTGACTGCCTGTCTCCCTCTCTCCCTCTGCGCGTGCATGAGTGTGTGTGTATTTACGTGTATGTTCATGCGCTTGTGTTTCCACGCAAGCCTCTTTCCATTTCAATTTTTAGCGCAACCATGTGAGCAGAAAGGTCAAAGTGACGTCATTCACGTGGTGATATCAGGTGACAACAACACCTTCGCCGCCATAGTAACACTGGCCACCAGCGTCATGGTCAACACCCGGTCAACGGTCATGTTCCACTTCATCACCTTTGACACTCAGGCTGGACAGTTGAGGTAAGGGTCAACAGTCATGTTCCACTTCATGTTGACCTTTGACACTCAGGCTGGACAGTTGGGGTAAGGGTCAACAGTCATGTTCCACTTCATGATGACCTTTGACACTCAGGCTGGACAGTTGAGGTAAGGGTCAACAGTCATGTTCCTCCTCATTACCATTGACACTCAGGCTGGACAGTTGAGGTAAGGGTCAACGGTCATGATCCTCCTCATCACCTTTGACACTCAGGCTGGACAGTTGAGGTAAGGGTCAACGGTCATGATCCTCCTCATCACCTTTGACACTCAGGCTGGACAGTTGAGGTAAGGGTTAACAGTCATGTACCACTTCATCACCTTTGACGCTCAGGCTGGACAGTTAAGGTGAAAGAAGATGAAAGGGGGTATGTAGTAGGGAGAGTGGCAACACGCAACATCTGCTGGATGCTCTTGACGTGGTAGGTCAATCAAGCATCCGATTGCAAACACCTAGAGCAAGAAGGCAAATTAAGACAACTTAAGGCAAAGAACACAAAGTCATAGGCAGTCAGCAATATATAAAACATTCGTCAATGCTCAAAGCCAAGTCTCTCTCTCTCTCTCTCTCTCTCTCTCTCTCTCTCTCTCTCTCTCTCTCTCTCTCTCTCTCTCTCTCTCTCTCTCTCTCTCTCTCTCTCTCTCTC
>CM065680.1:47171223-47178723 GCA_017654935.2 Phymorhynchus buccinoides
GGATTTAACTTCACTACAATGCTTAGCAACAACAGGGGTACAGAACATTTGGTAGCAAAGGGTAAGAAAGCAGTGATTCAATTAAATAAAGCTTTTCAAAGGTACAAGGAAATGTCTGCAGCTATATATTTTAAAATATTTGATGTTAAAATACAGCCCATACTACTGTACTCATCTGAAATTTGGGGCCTTAATAAATTAGATCATTTAGAAAAAATTCACATGTTAGCTTGCAAACGATTTGTATGTGTTCCATTAAGAACTCCGAACAAGATGATCTATGGTGATTTAGGAAGATACCCTTTGTATGTAAATTCTTATATATCTGCTATCAGATACTGGTGTAGACTTTTGCATATGAATAATGACAGATTAACCTATAAAGCTTACCGCATGCTTCTGCAGCTTGATGAATCTGGAAAACAGTGTTGGGTATCTAATGTAAGGGACATTTTATGTTTAACAGGTTATAATTTTGTATGGCTACAACAAGATGTTGGTAATGTAAAATTGTTCCTTTGTGATCTTAAACAAAGACTTGTTGATATTTATATACAGGAATGGACAGGTACTATTAGGGACAGGGAAAGGTTTGAAAATTATAGAAAATTTAAGTTAATTTTTTAGAAAGAAAGGTATATTTTGAATATGGATGCATACTGTTTCCGTGTGGCTATTGCTCAAGCACGATTGAATGTATTACCTATAAACAATAACGTACATCGTTACAGCAGCCGTGATCAAGATAGAAACTGCCCTTTCTGCAAGACAAACGTTGAGAATGAATTTCACGTTTTGTTTGAATGTGTAAAATATACTGATCTTAGGGTTAAGTTTTTGCAAGGTTGTAAAAGTGCATCTGTTTTTAAGTTATTGGAAGCATCCAATAATAACAATATGTACAAGCTATCCAGGTATATCTTTCATGCTATGAAAAGAAGGAAGAAGTTAATGTAATTTGATCTTTGTTATATGGTAAGTTGCATGGCTTAGAAATATTATTCATCGCGCAGCTAAAAACATAACTGTGGACAAGTTAATATTTGTTTTCAAGTAATGGTTGTGGTTTCTTCAATACAATATTTTCTATGTGAACCTTTGTAAGAAGTAAGCTTCAAAACTATGATATTGCAATTTTGAAGGGGAAAAAAGAAGAAAAAAAGAAGTAATATTGCACTGCTCATACTTAAAATAGCATTACTGATGTGCATTTTGTTTTCTTTTCTCTTTAAATATTGCGCTACACATACTTAGATAGTATTAGCGATGTGCGTTTGTTTTTGTTTGTTGTTGTTGTGTTTTTTCCCTTTACCCTGCCGGTTGTATTGTGGTCTATGGCCAAAGTGCAATAAACCAGTTCAGTGTTCAGTGTTCAGTGTTCAAACACAAACTTGGATGGGTGAGTGAGACTGTGTTTTGCTTGTGTGTGTGAATGAGAGAGAGAGAGAGAGAGAGAGAGAGAGAGAGAGAGAGAGAGAGAGAGAGAGAGAGAGATAAAGATAGCTAGAGAGACACAGAGAGATGAGAGAGAGAGAGAGAGAGAGAGAGAGAGAGAGAGAGAGAGAGAGAGAGAGAGAGAGAGAGAGAGAGAGAGAGAGAGAGAGAGAGGTGCTGGATCAGCTTGGTGCTCGGTGCTTGCTCATTTCATGAAACAGGCAAACTTGCATTCAAATGTTCAGCCTTCGAATAATATTTTGCCTGTTTCATGAAATGTGCAAGGCATTTTTTCTTGTTTCGTGAAAGAGGCAACATATTTGCTTGTTTCCTGGAACACGCAATTCCGTTGCTTATTTCACGAAACAAGAAAAATCTTGCTCATTTCATGAAGCAGGCAATTTCACAAATTTAGTGTAACGTAAACATTGAAATCCTTTATATTGGTTGTGTTGATGTCAAAGATAATTTCGTCGCATTTTAGTAATAGGGGACCCAATAGGAATTGTTTGGAAATAATTAAGGGGAGTAATTTCATGGTGTGTGGGAGTGATCTTGCCTAATTCAATCGGTCAAACAGGGGGAGTTACTCTACCTTCAGGTTGATCCCCAGCTCTCGGCTCGTGTGTTTGATTAGACATACATCACTTAAAACCCCGTGTGTCATTTTAAAATTGATGTCATTTATATTTTTACGTCGCATTTTGCCAGTTCTCTCAGTTTGTGGATACTGGCCGCCCCTCATTTTTCAAAGAAAATGTTTGCAAGTCGCTGACTCGCATCCTGGGGTTTCAAGCTTCGACGCCATTATTGCATTGTTGCTATGGAATTTGACCGAGTAATGGAGGTAAGCAATTCTAATTTTCACGAAGTGCTCTCCCCTAGTTGTTTTTTCTCCGAAAATCGTCTATGTTCCATGTGGGTTTAAAAAAGAAATCACAATTACCGCATCAAAATTGATGTGTAAAAATATTAAATTAATGTCACTGACGTTGTTAATGTTTCAGCTGAACTTTGTCAGAATCTACCTGGCAGATCTGCTACCTTGCATAGATACCGTGGCTTACATCGATGTGGACTGTTTAGTGTTGGGTCAGTATGAGAGAGAGAGAGAGAGAGAGAGAGAGAGAGAGAGAGAGAGAGAGAGAGAGAGAGATCACTGAAAAACTTTATTTAACAAGGATACAGATGTTAGGCAATTCCTATTTTATAATCTGTCCTTGGATAAAAGAAAACAATTAAACAATTGACCAGAGACTAAAGACTGAAAAACTTTTATTTCACAAGGATTAAGATTTTAGGCCAAGCCTATTCTTCCAATCTGTCCTTGGGTGCATCCCATAAGCGCGTGTTTTACCTACTCTCTAAAAGCGCGCGTCCAAAAAATGAAGCTAGAAAGAGCGCAATGTTTTGTCCAATAAGCGCGCATCTTTGGAACCTAAGAAAAATCGAGGATGTTAAAAAGAGCGCGTTGTAAAATGTGATGTGAAACCCTAACCCTATCCCTAACATGGTGATCTGTTGAATCGTGGACATATCGAAAGTTTCTTTCTCCAAAACAGCAAGAAGACTGAAGTTTAGCAAACAGACGAGTGCAAATGGTAAATGTCTGGTGAGAACGATTTCACCTATGCGCGCTTATTAGCACGAAAACCACACATTCGCGTGCGCTCTTTTGGGCATAAACACGCGCTCTTATTAGCATGCAAAATGCGCTCTTTTAGGCGCGCGCTTATCAGCGGTGCGCTCTTTTCGACTGCTCCGCTGTCCTTGGGACGAAAACAAGACTAATACAAAACAATCAGGCGAACTGTCATGCGCTTGCATGATGATGCAAGGTATCAAAGTAAACCAACACACACACACACACACGAAATAACCAAGTTAACTAAGAAGTAGACAAACAAACACGCAGAAAAAAGGGTGGGAGGAAGCTATGAGTATTTCAACATCTATAACAGTATTAACCCTTTCGCCGCCAGCCATATTTCAGCCAAACATTTCCATTAATTTTACCTGGGTAGAGAAAAAAATCCATCTGCAGTATTGAGGATTCTCCTGTGACATATATAAAATAAGGTCTACCCTTACTTCCCAAAACTAAGACAATAGGGTCTTTGGATAATAGAACCCAATTTGATGCCTTTTAGTGACATGGGTGTTAAATCACTGTGGTGCTAAAATGCGACTTTGGCCATGGCGGTGAAAGGGTTAATAATCTTAAGAAGAAGAATGATGATGATAATAATATCATATATTTTACAGAACAAAATAACCAAGTAGGCCTAACTAAGAAGTAGATAAACAAACAAGCAGAAAAAGGGGGGGGGCTACAAGAATGTGTAAACGTCATTAGTATTTCAACATATATAATAGTATTAATAATCTTAAGAATAATAATGATAATAATAATATCATATATTTTACAAAACGAAATAACCAAGTAACTAAGAAGTAGATAAGCAAACAAGCAGGAAAAGGGTGAACAAGCTACAATAATGTGTAAACGTCATTAGTATTTCAACATATATTAGTCCTTTCACCGCCAAAGTCGCATTTTAGCACCACAGTGATTTAATACCTATGTCACTAAAAGGCATCAAATTGGGGCCTATTATCCAAAGACCCTATTGTCTTAGTTTTGGGAAGTAAGGATAGACCTTATTTTATATATGTCACAGAAGAATCCCCAATACTGCAGATGGATTTTGTTCTCTACCCAGGTACATTTAATGGAAATTTTTGGCTGAAATATGGCTGGCGGTGAAAGGGTTAATAATTAATAATCTTAAGAATATATTAATATCTTAAGAATAATAATTATGATAATAATAATATCATATATTTTGCAAACATACTTATCAGAATATACTGAGCAACGAGCATTATTCCTAGCGACAACAGTATTGGCTAGCTTTAATCAAAGTTATCATCACAAATTCATGTCTTATTAAAATGGAGGGACAAAGAAACCACCAACAACAATAACAACAATAAAAGAACATCAAATGAAATAATCAGAATACACTCAGCAACAAGTATTACAAGCATGACTACAACGTATTGCAGCACACAGACATAAGGGCCCGCCACCATCCCTACTCAGCCCTTACTCGAATGCATGTAATCAGGACTCTTTCTTTGTTCGATGTAGTACACACGGACTTCATATAACATAGCATGTATCAGGTCTTACCTGCGTCCAATAGCTTTCAAAACGGGGCTTAGCTGTCATGGGGTACATGTCTCATAACATCCTCTGGGGTGCAGGGGTAGGGTAAGATGTGGTAAAAAGCCCATGGGCGGGTAAGAAGCACATGCCAATTATCTCATGAAATGAAGCAAATTTCAGTCACATTTTGCCCATGAGACGAGTGTTAATGTTTAGCATTCGTCTTATGGGCAAATTTGACTGAAATTTTCTTTATTTCATGAGATAATTGGCATGGGCTTCTTACCCGCCCATGGGCTTTTTACCCCATCTTCCCCTACAGGTTTAGGAGTAATAGGGTGGCCTAAGGATTAATAGCTTTCAAAACGGGGCTTAGCTGTCATGGGGTACATAGTGTCTCATAAAATCCCCTGGGGTGCAGGGGTACAGGTTTATGGGTAATAGGGTGGCCTAAGAATTAATAGCTTTTAAAACGGCATGTTGGATTGAAAATCATTTGTAACATTATGTCAGTGATATTGTTTGTCCCTGTTTTCTCTATAGGAGACATCAAACACTTCTATATCTGGCACATAAAGGACGAGCACGTTATTGCCATGCGCAGCACTCACAAGGTTAGTAGTTTAAGGCTTCTTGGTGGATTAGTGCGACAAATTATTTTTACAAAATCTCAGTATCAACACATAGTCCTACTTGCATAAGTGAAGATGGGGTAAAAAGCCCATGGGCGGGTGAGAAGCCCATGCCAATTATCTCATGAAATAAAGAAAATTTCAATCAAATTTGCCCATAAGACGAATGCTAAACATTAACACTCGTCTCATGGGCAAAATTGGACTGAAATTTGCTTCATTTCATGAGATAATTGGCATGGGCTTCTTACCCCCATGGGCGTTTTACCCCGTCTTACCCTATGCCATTATTTTCAATGTCAGAGAATAACAGCCGATAAGGCTAGTCATACCGTAGAGTACTGTAGTAAAGAAACTCGATTTAAGTAACACATGTTCATTTTTTCTTTTCTAAGTGTCTGGTGTCTACTAAAATACACTATACGAGTCCACGTAGCTTCAGAATCGCATCCATCAAGTGGATGAAGCTCGACTGCGTGGCTTCAGTCTTCCCATTGAGCCCATAGCTCACTCACTCTCCAGGACCGGAAAAAACCCCACACCCCGCCTCTGATGGGATTCGAACCCGAAACTCCCAGCAACTAGTCCACGGTGCTAACCCCTTCACAACGGTGGATGGTCTTGATACTTCTTCTTCTTCTGCGTTCCCAGGCCAAAAGGCCACAATGGGTAACGTACGTAGGCCTATGTGTCCGTTTTCAGTTTTCACTGGTTTCCCCGCTGCGCACAGCCGGTACATTCCAATTTCGAAGGAGCTCAAAGGAGAACAGTTATTTGGAGAATTTTTTTTTTCAAAGGCAGGAGAATGGGCCAATAAGTAAGAAAGATAGTAGATGACAGTAAGCAAAGGAAAAAGGCAAAGTCAAAGAGAGTGACAGATTAGAGGAAGTTACAAGCACATAACTTCCAGAAGGTGGTGGAACTATTTTTACGAAAGATCCCCCCCCCCCGGTATCCCCACGGGGAGAGACTCGTGGAGGAGGCGGGGTCGTCCATCTCCCCGTATGGTGGCACGAGGCATCCACCCACTGCCCCAGTCTTGATACATTTTACTCCTTTCTCTGTGGAATGTTACTGATGGGGTCTCATCCAAAGCATCCAAACGGATGATTATTGCTTGGATTTGGGATTGCTCTGTCAGATAAACATGTCATCATCAGTCACGATGTCTCACATGCCAGCTGACGTCTTGCTGCCAAAATCATGTTCATGGTTTGAGTCATCCTTCAACCCAATGGTCACTTGACGATTGTAACGATCGCTTTCTTCTTACATCATTCTGCCAAACTGAAAACCCTTGAGCCATTGTGAACATTGGCCTCTGACCAGCCAAGGTCTCAAAATCAAGTTACCAACATTTCATATCTTTCTTTGAATGTCTTTCCTTGAGCATAAGCGTAACACGTTTATACATAGAAAATCTCTTCTTCAAAGACGTTTTCAAAGCTTTGGATCAACGTTCATCTTGGTGAACACTTTGCTTTGTTCAACAGCAAAATGATTATTAAGCTTTGCGACATAGGTATTATGATCAATGTCTATTATCACGACTTCTTGTGTAACATTGCCAGAATATCCACATAGTCATTGCGAAATTTGAGACACCCTCATAGTTTAGCCTTTCTATTTGGTTGGCTTGATTGTTTGTCTGTTTTGTGCCTAGCCTGCATCACTCGCTCTGAACTTCAGCCACCCCTTAGTAAGCAAACTGGCCATCACAAAGAAGACGGACATGATGAATGCCGGGGTGTTTGTGGCCAACCTGACCCGCTGGAGAGAAAGGAACATCACGGCTCAGCTGGACTACTGGATGAAGATCAACGTCCGGTACAAGAGAATGGCTGCTATTATTGTTATGACCACTGTTTCCTCTACCATGTCCCCTATTACAATCATATCTCCACTCTCCTTTCTCTATTTTCTCAATTCTTTGGTGGCTGTCTTTGCCAGTTAGTGTCTCTACTAATCTAACGAAATGTCGATCTATGCGTAGCGCCCATAATTATAAGGACTTTGTTCTGCAAGGTGAATTTGCTAATTTAATTTAAACTTAACTTGCAACTTAATTTGTGTTCTCGCCCTTGTCATTTGCGCGTAAAAGAAATCCAAACACTAGCCAAAAAAAGCGCAGTTTGCCCATGAAAGACATAATTGTCACTAAAATCAATCACTAAAAAAGTTACGGATAAATTAGTGGAGCAGTTCCTTAGGCAGAAGCAGTTACGTCTTGCATCACTAAAGTGGGGCTAAGCCGCCATATTG
>CM065680.1:47183723-47233723 GCA_017654935.2 Phymorhynchus buccinoides
CATGTGTTTACTCCTAAATGTGTGCATGTTAAAGATGAGTATGCAGAATAGGATTTGTTTATATTTTGTCATTTGTATGTGTTTACTTTTAGATTCGTGCATGTTAAAGATGAGTATATAAAATGGGCGTAGACTTGATTTTATCATAATGCATCGGTTTAAATTAAATTATGCATGCTAAAGATGAGTATGGAAAGTAGGATTATGTTTGATTTTGTGATGAGTATGATGTGCTTAGTTTTAATTGTATGCATGTTAAAGATGAACGTGCAAAATAGGTTTAAGTTTGATTTGATCATGTGTTTATATTTACTCTTCAATATGTCCATGTTAAAGACAATGCATGCTAAAATTATGACAAGGGTTGCTTTTTGTCAAGTGTGTGTGTTTGCCCCTTAAATTGTGCAAGTTAGAGATGAATAATGTAATGCAGGAATGCGGGTTTGATTTTGATTTTGGCATGTGTGCATGTATTTAGATTTAAACTTGTGCATGTTAAGAGGAGTAGGTAAAGTAGAACTAGGTTTGACTTTATTACGCGAATGTGTTTACTTTTTTTTAAAAGTGCATTTTAAAGATGAGTATGTAAAGTAAGATTAGGATTGATCTTGTCATGTGTTTGTGTTTACTTCTCCGACAATTTGTGGATGTTAAAGATGAGTAGGCCATATGCAAAGTAGGATTGGGTTTTATTTTCCACTGTGTATATGTGCTTACTTCTTAAATTTTGCGTGTTAAAAATGAGCATAGTTAATAGCATTAGATTTGATCAATATTATTGTGTTGCTATACAGTGTTTGCATGCTTTATAGTGCTTTGTCTGTGTTCGTTTTCCCTCCTTATTCATGTACTTTCATATACTATTTTTGAACAGGGCTGGATGTAAAAGAAAAACCCACATGTAATTGCTTATTTTATTACCCTCTATAAATAAATAAAAACATCGTTCGTTCGTTCGTTCGTTCTCTCTCTCTTACAGTGGGCTTCTTTGTATTTTTTTGTAGCAAAACAAACCCCTAATTTTAACCTTTGGCACCTGAGGTCAGCATAAATAAATTCAGCCTCATTTATCGTGTGATATAATAAGTGAAATGTGCGGTAATGTGCTGGTAATATGTTTGTTTTTGTTCCACGAAACCTTTTGAAAATCTGCTGATAACTTTAAGATGGAGTCTGTATTTCCACGATTAAGCTTCATTAACTCTTGTTGTCTTCTTCTTCTTGAACGTCCCGTCCCAAATAGACAACGCAGTATCCAAAATGAAAGTAGCTGTACGTCTCAGGTTTCAGGGCTTCCCTAGTGTTTCTGGGCCACTGGGACAGGGTCTTGCCAGGTCCTCTCTCTCTCAACAGTTTGAAGAATGCGCAAGACTGCAGTACGTGGTTGTCTGACAGCATGCCACGAGATCCAGGGGCTCCTTTCCAATGGAGGGCAGCTGATGAACTGCCAATCCCGGATGCTGTGCCTTTAAAACTAAGTAAAAAGACAAATGTATGCTTATGAAGAAAAGAAAACAGCCATCCCATGCCATCAGTAAGGCCCTACATAAGTCACAGATGCAAGGGTTAGACCATACATCTTCGCTAGAACTATAAGTTAGGTTTAATCATTATGTTAAGCCTCATCAACACACCTTTAAGCTTATATTAATACGAGGGGCACTCCATGAGTCCATATATTTTGCAATGTGAAGATTCAGGTGACATCAGAAACATGTAAAAGGTATCATGAGATGGACCATTATCATAATACTTACGTAGCAAAATTTCATTATTTTCCACCGTTGAGCAAAGTAAAAAGTCTACCCAGATGAACGTTGACCCCAAGCTGTGAAAATCTCTATAACGCAGAGAATTTTTATCCATAGACTTCTATGCTTATACTCAATGAAAGACATTCAAACAAAGACTTCAATAAAAAATTTTTTTTTAGACCTTGGCCGTTCAGAAGCAAAAGATCACACATGGCTCAAAGGCTATCAGTTTGGCAGAAGAAAGTGGCCGTTATAATTGTCAATTGACCGTAAGTTGTGACTGTTAAAACCATAGCCAGTGTAAAGACTCTTGTCAGAAATGATCTCTGGATAAGTGCTGATGAGATGAACAACATAATGAACTTTTCATCAGGAAGTCTGGATAAAAGTTTACATGAACACCTGGGTATGCAGAAGCGTTATAACCGTTATTTCCCCACTAGTTTACTAAAGATCAGAAAAGGGGTAGGGTTGAATGGTGCACCCAAATCATACAACAAATTAGATGGTGAGAAGTAAGCCAGCATTTGGGACATAGTGAGAGATGACGCAACACGTATATGTCAGTATGATAAATTTAAAAAAAGAAGCACAAAATATCCGTTTGGATGTTTCAGGTGAGACCCCACCAATAAAATGCCACAGAAAACAGAACAGCAGCAAAATGTATCAAACAAATAGTTGCCATGATTTCTTCTGAAAAACTGGTTTGTGGCCTCAGCTCACCTCCCAGAGAGAAGAGCTGTCACTGTAGATTGAAACATAAATATCCATTTAGTCAAAGGCACTTTGGGTTTGCCGTCTCCCCAGTCTCCCCCTATTTTAGTGTGACAACGCAAGTGACCACACAGCTTTGAACATTTTGCATGAAATGAGAGTTTTACAGAGTGTGGCTGGTCTCCCAACCACTTATTTTTAAAAAACTTATTCCCTTATAACTTTTTGCTATTATTATATGTGAAGCACTAGTGAAGGGAGAAGCAAATCCAGATAGTTGAATATGCTTGAGCGTTCGTCGAGGGCACTATTTTTGACATACCTCAGTTGACATGGTCTGGCGAAATAACCGCCGTTTTGTTTGAAAGGATATCCAGGTGCATGTGTTCTAATGAGGGATACTTTTTAAAGTTTGACTAGCCAGAAGGAAGGCACACACTGCCAGTTTTCCACATTGCAAAATATATGGAACTAGCGCAACGCCCCGTACCGGTAACGCCTAGTACCGGTAACGCCTTGTACAGGTAACGCCAAGTACCGGTACCGCTGAGTACCGGTTTCGCCAGGTCCGCAAAATATATTTTTACTTTTGTGGCTGAAAATAAAAAAAATTTGACCCCTACCACTTTCAAGGCCTACCGATCTCCATGACCTTGACCTTGACCTTGATCGGTATGCAATCATCAGAACAACCATAAGCCAAAGTACCTACATGCCAAGTTTGAAGTCCCTAAGACCAACGGTGTGGACGTTATAGCCCCTTAAAGATTTTCGGTTTTCAAGGTCATAGGCCAAGGTGAAGGTCATGACGGCGATAATTTATGCGCGGATGCCTTCTTTCATGGTGACACGCCACCACACAAAACTGGAAACGATTCGGTAAAGCAGTTCGGGAGATATGCGTGGGACAGTAAAACCCAATGATTAGACCCCTACCACTTTCAAGGCATACCGATCTCCCTGACCTTGACCTTGACCTTCATTGGTATGCCATCATCAGAACGGCCATAAGCGAAAGTACATCCATTCTAAGTTTCAAGACTCTAGGACCTGCGGTGTGAAAGTTATGGCCCCTTAATGATTTTCGGTTTTGAAGGTCATACACCAACGTCAAGGTCAGGACGGCAAAACGTTTTGCACAGATGCCTTTCTCTCATGGGGACACACCACCACACAAAATTTGAAGCAATTCGGTCAAGCGGTTCGGGAGATCCTTGGGACAGACAGAAAAGAACAAACCAACAAACCAAAAAAGGAAACAAACCTGAACAGCTGGGATTTACTAACCGCAAGTGCATGTGGAGCTGCGTGTGGTCCCCCCCCTGCCCACGACCCCTTGGCGGAGGTTTCCAAAAAGTAAGGGCGGCATGACCTTCCGAGGGTGCCAAGGATGGTTGATACCAAATTTGGTGTTGATCGGTTGAGAACTGTGGCCCCCTCCAGCCCACCCCCATGAACACTCTCCCCCCACACACACCCGACCATCCCACCCCTCCCCCCTCCAGCCCCCCTCATCCCCTCCCTCCTCACCCTCAGACAGACAGACAGACAGATTTCGAAAATATATATAAGATAAGATAAGATGTCCCTCATATTAATGTATGCTACTCCTTTTGATAGGTAATTTAATGGAGATTTTTGGCTTAAATATGGCTGGCGGTGAAAGGGTTAATGGCTGCCTTTTGCAAGAGTGAATGCCCCTTTGGATACTGATCAACAAGGGCTTAATTCTTGCCGTCAAGGGCGTTAATAACCCTGTAAACCCTGTAATCTGTAAACAGTAATTTACAACCACACATTTTTGAGACATTTAAAATTAATTGTTTTTCAGAAATGCGAACATCTAATGTCTTTCTCTCCTAAATATTGTATATTTGGTGAACTGACATAATCTGTATTATTGTCAGTAGGCCTACATCAAGTTCTGCATATTTTCTTGACGATTGCCCCAATGTAGGCTAAAGGGGCCGACCCACACGTCCAACTGCAGTCGTACTGCTATCCAATTGTGACATTTGCGAGGCATGATTCTCATGAAATGCCACTGTCTAAATGAATCTGATAAAATCCTACTTACGAATCGGATACAATATCTGCATGTCTGTATCAGACTTCTTTAAACAAAATCAGATTCGTGTAGGGGATTTCCTGGGTATCTGTATTTCTGTATCAGACTTCTTTTTAAAAATCAGATTCGTGATGGGGATTTCCTGGGTATCTTTATTTCTGTATCAGACTTCTTTTTAAAAATCAGATTCGTGTAGGGGATTTCCTGGGTATCTGTATTTCTGTATCAGACTTCTTTTTAAAAATCAGATTCGTGATGGGGATTTCCTGGGTATCTTTATTTCTGTATCAGACTTCTTTTTAAAAATCAGATTCGTGATGGGGATTTCCTGGGTATCTTTATTTCTGTATCAGACTTCAAGTGGAGTTTTAAAAATCAGATTCGTGTGCCCATGGGGATTTCCTGGGTATCTTTGGTATTTCTGTATCAGACTTCTTTTTAAAAATCAGATTCGTGGAGCACCTCTGGCTACGACGCGCTCTCCAGGTGGGAGCATTTCCTGGGTATCTTACCTATTTCTGTATCAGACTTCTTTTTAAAAATCAGATTCGTGATGGGGATTTCCTGGGTATCTTTATTTCTGTATCAGACTTCTTTTTAAAAATCAGATTCGTGTAGGGGATTTCCTGGCTACAGGGGATTTTTCCTCTCACTTTGCACTAGGCCTTACGGTCTGAACGTGGAGTCTTTCGGATGAGACGATAAACCGAGGTCCCGTGTGCCCATGCACTTAGCACACGTTAAACCCAGTGGCAACGAAAACGTCATTTGGTCAAAATTTAACACCCCCACACCCCCCTTCCTTTCTCATCAGTCACACAAAAATCGCATGCAAAAAAATTAATGGAAGAAAAAAAAAAGGGTGGGCCGTTGCAGCCTTCTGGCTACGACGCGCTCTCCAGGTGGGAGCAACCCGTTTTTGTTGACAGAGAAGCACTCAAGACCGTCTTTTCAATCTTTATGAAACTGAGATCAAAATCACATGCAGATGTCCAGAACATTTGAGAGAGAGAGAGAGAGAGAGAGAGAGAGAGAGAGAGAGAGAGAGAGAGAGAGAGAGAGAGAGAGAGAGACAGAGAGAGAGAGGCTTTGTAAGCTCAGAGTGTGATGAGGTCACAGCACAGACTGCTGGTCCGTGCTGGAAAATGTGATAAAATGATCTTCTTCTCCTGAGGGCCCACGGTCAATGTGAGTGACCATTCTGGCTCCTTTTATTTGCGGGGAAAAGAAGGCAAACTAAAAAAGAGGGGTTCTGATAACTACAGAATTCCGGTGGTATGAAGACTAGAATGGAGAGAATTGAATGGACAGAGGAAAAGCAAGGGCGGGGGAGGGGGAGGGGGGAGAGTGATAGTTGGCCGTTGTTCAGCCTTCATCATTGACGCGTCACGCACGTCAGCAGTGAAGGCGTCGAGGGAATCCTGCTGATGTTCGTTCCACTCCCTGGTAGACCTTGAGAGAAATGAGTTGGACCTGTACTTCGTGCATGGCCCACTGAATACGCTGGAACTGAAGGTGGTGACCACGCCTTTGCCGAGATGGAAGCGGCACCACTTTGGCTTGTAGGTTAGGGCAATGAACAGCGTCCGGTGCTGATCTTGTGCAGAGGGCCTGGTCCTCTGCCGTCTGCTCTCCAGTGATTCCCAGCCCAAGTTCTCGAACATGCTGCTCATACTAGATGTAGGTATCTAGGCCTAGGGGAAGACGGGGTAAAAAGCGCATGGGCGGGTAAGAAGCCCACCCCAATTATCTCATGAAATGAAGAAATTTCAATCTCATTTTGCCCATGAGACGAGCGTTAATGTCTAGCATTCGTCTCATGGGCAAATTTGACTGAAAGTTTCTTTATTTCATGAGATAATTGGGGTGGGCTTCTTACCCGCCCATGCGCTTTTTACCCCGTCTTCCCCTACTGATTGAGGCACAAATCGCGCTGTGCTGGACTGCCCTCCAGCTTGCCTTTGTTTTCCTCTGTGTATGGGTCCCAGAAGTTCTCAACATGCTTCTCACACTAGATGTAGGTATCTACTGATTGAGGCACAAATCGCGCTGTGCTGGACTGCCCTCCAGCTTGCCTTTGTTTTCCTCTGTGTATGAGACACACGAAGGCTTTGTAAGCTCACGTCGTGAGTGTGAAAATCCGTTTAACGTCCTCCGGTCTGAAACAGACACGCGACATTAGTCAAGACTATGATGGTGGGAACGATCCCGGAGACAGTGCAACCCCATGAAAGTCCCGAATTTTTAACGATACAGATGTATGTATTTAATATGTAAGCTCACGTCTAAAAAAAACCTGCGTTTTGTTGGCCTTGGCACTGATGTTGACGTGACAATCCCGCCCGAGGGCCAGCCACACGTCCACTAAAATCGTACGACTATACGATACGATTCGATCATGTGATCTCGAAGCGCGAATCACATCAGTTCTTGGAGTCCACGTGATCGAATCGTATCGTACAGTCATGCGATTTTAGTGGACGTATGGCTGGCTCTTTAGTCTTTGATGCGGGAGATCATGATCATCTGCTGTCTCGCAGTGTAGGGGGCGTAACTTTATCGTTTTGAGTAAGATTAGCCTTGGCTTACTTCCCGTGCAGATGACTCATTAAGGCCTACCTCAGTTACAATAGACTTTTTAGTAGTTTATATACTCGTAGCTTAAAAACGAAAGCATATGCACTCAAAAACGGTTTGTTTAGAAGCTATGAGAGGTCAAAGGGAGTTTAGAATTTGCGTTTTAAACTTGTAAATTTACTGCTATTTTAGATTCAAATGGAAACGTAATTTGCATGCGGTCTAGTGAGATTATGGTTAAAGTGACTTCCTTCTAACTCTCGTGTTAGAGAGCACCGGTTCCTGATTTTATGATTCCACACCAGTTGCTGTTTATTTGCTTTTCTGTTTTATTTAGCTGTAATACTCAGCCAACACGATGGCAAACAGACTGCCGGCCGTGGTGGTGGACACAGGCACTGGGTAAGGAGTGATTAACAAACTCGATGTGTGCCTGATGAACGGTTTGCTTTGATGAGTTCGATAGAGGGGTGTGTTCACAGTTCAGTCACTGGATGAATGAATCGTATAGATGATCTGGCCTTGATGATTGATCATCAAGTTAAATTATGGTGTTGATCCGATCAGACTCATTCAAGCTGGATGTGACTATGAAGGAGTGTCGGCAGTATCCACATTTAAGTGTATTTAACTTAAAAAGGCGTAGGAGAATATAGTTTGTAGTACTATTGTAGACTGAAACCAGTGAAAGAGGCACAAACATTTTGAAACAAGGGCCAAGGCTTCGTCCATCTTCTTCTTCTTCTTCTTCTTTGTCTTCTTCTTTCATTGAGTATCCCCCATCAGCATTTTGATGACGCTGATGCTTTATGCATACGTTGAGTGGTTTCCTAAGTAAACAGGTGAAAATACTTGCTGCCCAGATGCAGATGGTCAGCTTTCTTGATCTTGATTTGTTACACTGGTAGAGATACAACTCTGGATATAAGCACCGACTTTAATTTAAAAGGGGATTGAATGGGACACAGGACTCCCAATCATCCCACAAAACAAGGGGTCCCAGGGACTCCTTCACTATGGTATAGAGGGTCCTAGATGAGGGATAGAGGGTCCCAATGACATTGCAAACGCTAACAAATATTTATTTCATGTGCGCCTGATGAGTAGAGTTTTTAGAATGTCAATGAACGCATGTGCTCGCTCACACATGCAGATACACACACACATGTTAACCATGCACACAAACACATACACACACACACAAATGGTGGAGAGAGTTGAGGTAGAAGGACGAGAAGAGGGAGGGGGGGGGGCAGGCTTATATCCAGGATTTGTATCCCTCCAATGATACACTGATAAGTTACCCTCTCTTACTGGTTAAATGTGGATATTGCCGCATCTTAAAGCAAAAGTGGATTATGGGAAATTTTCGGGTCCTGGACTCCTAGTCCTACGTCCTAGCCTTGCCAACTAATAACAATAAAAGAAGAAAATTTTCAGAAAGGACACATCAAGGCCTAGTTGTCCTAAATTCTTTGACCTGGACCTTATTAACAGCATAATCTGCCCTTTAAAGATTGCTTATTGTTGTATTGATCTCAAAATTGATTGATTGCGTGTCCATCGATGGAGGGCACAGCGAGTAGTCATCATCGGACCCAAGGGACAACCATAATGATGATCTCAAAATCTTTTGATAAGTTTGTTATTTGTACATGTATTCATATTTCATAACATACTTTTCACTTAGTTTTCTCTTTGGCTGTCTGTGAAATAGGTACACCAAGATGGGGTATGCCGGAAACACAGAACCACAGTTCATCATGCCTTCAGCCATTGCCATCAAGGAAACGGCCAGCATTGGGGACCAGGCCATCAGACGGATGGGCAAAGGAGTAGAAGATCTCGACTTCTTTATCGGGGATGAAGCCTTGAATGCACCTTCTTACGCTGTCAAGGTTAGTGCTTGATAGAAACTCAGGCTATATGTATCCACATTTTTTACTGTAACTGTGTAAGACAGATAATTTAATGTCAGAAAAAAACTAGACAGTTTGCTTTTCTAGCAGAAGATTATCTTCTCTTCTGGGTGAAAATATAGATTTTGCCGAAACTCATATGGACACTTTGAACACTTCAGCTCAACACACACACACAGAGACATGTTACACTCATGTTATATGCTTGCATGCATGCATGCACACCCACACACCACATACATGTATACATGCGCACATGTATGCATTAGTAAATTGATTTTATTCCGATAATTAAATGTATAAACATTTCTTTTATTTTTGATGAATTTTTAAAGGCTTGAAAATTTGTGTGAATTTACATTTTAATTTGTTTGCTCACTATTAGTTGTTCTCATGTTAAAAAATGTGTGTTTCATGAATAGACAATGACAGTATAATAAAATGTCAAGTGCGGTTGACAGTGGCCTATCCGTCATGGCATCATCGAGGACTGGGACCTGATGGAGAGGTTCTACGAGCAGGTCATCTTCAAATATCTCAGAGCAGAGCCAGAGGACCACTACTTTCTCTTGGTAAGCATCAAGCTTTCGTTAAAAATTTTCTTTGACTATTCTCTGTTGTAAAAAATCCCCTGATACTTCTCAAATGTCCAAGTTAAAAGTCCTACCTACTATTCTTCTCTTCCATTTTGAAGCTTTTAGGGGGCTTTTATCTCGATGCAATTCACCAATCATTCGAAACCCCCCAGATTTTTTTGTTTTTTAGTTTAGTTTTTCTCAGCATGGGCAAACTTGCAATTCCACATACACTAAGTTGTGCTTTATTTATATCGATATTACGGTTTCTTTTGTTGTTGTAAGAAAGTTTATAAAATGTTCGTATTTGTATTGAACATAAGCAAGTTGTTTATTATTGTGTCTTTCTCCAGGTAAGTTAGATGACTAACCGTTTTATTTTATCGAGAAAGAGCAGGGGAAAGATTGTTTGCTAAAAGTATGTGACCATGCATCTTTTGCTATTTTAAGCTTTTGTTTGTTGCTTTTTGCAGACGGAGCCACCCTTGAACACACCAGAAAACAGAGAGTACACAGCAGAAATTATGTTCGAGTCTTTCAATGTGCCAGGCCTCTACATTGCAGTACAGGTAAATTGAATCAATTCTGTCATTATGATGGATATGGAGTTAAATTATTTGCTTATTACTGGTACTTCGAGACGCACCGTATCGAGACATCGCAGGCAAAGTGTGAGGCACGCAAGATCCACCTAAACAGTCGCAGCTCTGCAACCCCGACAGATCCCTCCCAACTCTTTCTCCTGTCCTCACTGTCAGAGATCCTTCCTGGCTCGCATTGGCCTCACTAGCCATATGCAAACTCATCCAGCATCCTAGATTTTCACAAGGACGAACTGTTAAAGCATGGTCATCATCCCTCGGGATGGACGAACATTTAAAGAATGTTTAATTTTTGTAATTTTGATTTTGCATCGAAATATGTTTGAACTTCTCTGCTGCGCATACAAATGGTTAATTTTCTCATTCACTAAGAAATTCAATTCATTTTAGATAAGACTACCTTTATAATATGTATTCCCTTAATACTTTAAAATTTGTTAAAATCATTGCAAAACGTTGATGCCGATTAGCATTTATTAGTTTGTGAAGATCATTGTATACCATGAATTTTTGGGAATATGACAATATCTTATTTTCTTCAATTTTTTTAACCACTGCATCGAATAAGCAAGAGCGCTCTATATTGGTAGCTATTAAATAAGCAAAGAGGGTGGCAGAGATTGCCCAGAATTGTAGGCTAGAAATAGAAAGTTTTCACAAATTACCTGGAAAAACAGATATTCAGAACTAAATCCTTAGTTTAAATCTTGTTGATTGTGCATCATTTATAAAGCATCAAAAATCTTCATTGGACAATAAAAAATCATCTTTGTAACACGTCAAAAATTCTGTCAGTAAAGCTCAAGTAATAACAGGAAGTCATGGAATTCTTGTTCATGCCTTACTCTTATTTATAAATGGAAACACCATTGGCTGCTCCCAATGGTTAACAAGTGTTTATCGGAAACTGGCAGACTTGTGAGTTTTTACTTTTTTTGCTGTTATTCAAGAATGCACCTTTTTGTAGAATTTTTCCAGATTTTATTTTTAGTTCATGAGATAGGCCTAATGCACACACACACAGAAGCGCATAATAAACCTTAAATTAGGTAACTGGGAATCAATTTGATGATTTGCTTTTCTTATTGATGATTGTTGCCACCTGTCATTCAGGCTGTGTTAGCTCTGGCAGCTTCCTGGACGTCGCGACAGGCAGGGGAGAGAACACTGACCGGCACTGTCATCGATTCTGGTGATGGAGTCACTCATGTCATTCCCGTGGTATGTCTATCTAGTTGATAGTCCTTGTTTTGTCATGGTAGATTTTTTGTCTACTGCATTTAAAAAAAATCCTTTTTCTCTTGATGTAATCATAATATTCACACACACACCCTTGCGTTTTATGCAATTTCCAAGTACTGGGATGGATAATGAACTTTTATTTTGTGCCAAGTTTCATTTGAAGATGTTAGTTTTTATTTTTGTTTTGTTAACAAAGGTAATGAAAATTAATTCACATCTTGTTTGCATTTTTCAGTGGATACTTAAATAATATCAGAAAAAAATTAGATTATAAAACTTAAGGGAGTTAAGCACATCTTTTGCTAACACCTTTCAGCTTTCTTCAATGTTCAACGTGGCCTTTTCTGTTACATCTGTTTAGTTTAACCCTATCTTGTGCATTTCAATGGGCAATTTTTTGGCTTTATGATAAGTTGAAGATCTAAGCGCAATAGTAATAGGTAGACTTCAGAACTTTTTCTTTTTTTGTGAGAAGGGATTTTGATTTCCTCTCCAGCCCCTCTGGGTTTTTAGTAAGGTATTAGCACTGGCCAGTACTAAGCATTAGAGTATTATTAGAAGAATCTCCTATCACGAGTGCCCCAATCTGTAGCAGCAGTTTGGTGAAGGTATGTGTGTTCCGCTTTTAAGAAAAGGAATCTAGAATTACGCAGTGAGTGTATCGTGAGCTGTTTAAGCACAAGGGTTTGACTGCTTGCAGGCCGAGGGCTATGTGATAGGCAGCTGCATCAAGCACATCCCCATTGCTGGCAGAGACATCACCTTCTTCATTCAGCAGCTGCTCAGAGAGCGGGAAGTGGGCATCCCTCCAGAGCAGTCTATGGAGACGGCAAAAGCCATCAAGGTAAATGGTTTGTCGTTAGCCGCCATGTGCAATCAGTAGTACTAATAGCACTCTGCTCTAGGAAGTAGTTGATTATTTACTTTATAGAGAGAGATACTGATATGATGTACTTATCATTGCATTTGTCTCATATTGGATAGATGCTAAAGCTCAGTTATAATTTGAAAATTGTAAACTGATAGTTTTGGTTGCCATAGAATGAAGAGATTTTAACTCTGTCTTACTGGGCAAGCAGAACTCACTAATACTTTTCAGAATGTTTTGTGTAGGTTGTGTAGAATGTTTTCCTGTTGGACTCAGCATTCTCTAACAGTAACACAATTCTCACTTTACTTGTTGTAGTTTTTCCACAGTCTCTGATGATGATTCAATGGCATAAAGACGCAAAATGTTCCACAAACTTTAACTTTTCGATGGAATTTCAGGAGCGCTTCAGCTACGTGTGCCCCGACATAGCCAAGGAGTTTGCCAAGTATGACGCAGACCCTGGCAAGTGGCTGAAGAAGTACGAGGGAGTGAACGCCATCAACAAGCAGCTCTTCAGTGTGGACGTGGGCTACGAGCGCTTCCTGGGCCCCGAGATCTTCTTCCACCCAGAGTTCTCCAACCCGGACTTCACCATGCCCATCTCTGAGGTGCTGGACGAGGTCATCCAGAACTGCCCCATCGACGTGCGCAGGGGCCTCTACAAGGTCTGTGTCAGTGTGTGGAAACTGGTTGATGTCCGTGTGTGTCTCATGTGACAGTCCTCTTCTTTCTGTACAAGAATAGTTGGTAACCGAATAGTTTTTTCTTTGTTTTGTTCTTATTCAAGTTATTGTTGTTGATGTTGTTTTCTAGACAATTCTGAATGCTTGTGTTTTGGTCAGATATGTCTGCTGTCCTAACAGACTGTTTTCAGTTTCTGATGTATTTTGTAGTATGCCTCATTATGTTTCTGTTGTTGTTGTCTTACCATGGCTTAAAGACTCCAGGGATCATCCCAACAGCCGAAGCACTTGAACACTATGGTACAAATGCACCAGCTAGGGATGAGAACATTACTTGTGTGACCGTTTTGTATTACCCCGCCACGTGGGCAGCCACACTCCGACTTCGGAGGATTTTAGACTGATGATGTTATGCTAGGAGCTTGTCATGGCTAAAGACAATCCCCGCATAACTATTCAGAACATAACATTTTGATGTAGACTTGGTGTTCTAGCTTATGACGTGAATTGGTCCGACACAGCCTTATGCCAAGGCGAATGTTTCTGTTTACATCCATGGTATCTAATGAAGTGCTTGACAGTATTCTTTACTGCTGCGTAGTGCAGGGAAAAATATCTGTGGAGTGCTGTCATTTTTATTCATTATGTATTTCATTTTTCATGCTTCTAATCAGTGGATATTTCAGAAATTTGTGCATCATGTTGAGTATAGATGCTTTATTGAGTTTATTACTTTTCTGAATTTAAAAGAAGCAAGCTCCCTTGAATAACTGTATAATTATTCTGATGAGACTTACTGAAAGTGTCTGTGTGCTTACAATGTCATACTTGATATGCATCTTTACGTTTACCTTTTTTAAATGTTGGTGTTTATTTATTTCTTTTTTTCATTCGTGGAAGTGATATTCATTGTTGAGTTCAGTTTTAACATGTAGTAGTAAATTAATATAAAACAAGTTTTATGCCTGGCTTGAAACAGCAAATTTTATGCTGTTAGAAAATTATTGTGCTCCTGAAAGTTATTGTGAACAAACATTTTAGGCCATGATCAAAATTTATTCTGCTGATTCTGCTCCTGAAAGTTACAGTGAACAAGAATTTTAGGCAATCAGTCTTTGATGCAGTAGAATTGCAATATGGCTTTATAATATGTTTTGCAGTAAAAATTAATCTGCATGGTGGATGCAGGGCTCCCAATCATCCCGCAAAACAAGGGGTCCCATGGACTCTTTCACTTACATCATAGAGGGTCCTAGAGGTGGGATAGAGGGTCCCAGTGGCATAGCGAATGCTGAAAATATTTTTTCTAGTGCATCCTTAGGACCCCCTGCACATTCGTTTAGAGGGTCCTGTAGAATTTTAGTGCTTCATAGACCCCCAAGTGGGTGTGGATGTTTAGTGTTTCATTCATACTTTTTTTTCCAGAACATTGTGCTATCAGGTGGATCTACCATGTTCAGAGACTTTGGCCGAAAGATTCAACGTGATGTAAAACGAGTTGTCGATGCTCGATTGAAAGCCAGTGAAGAGCTCAGTCAAGGTCGCATCAAGGTGAAGATTTTGATTTGTGCGGTTTTGATTCAGTGACTGTTTGAAATGTATCAAGCAAATGACATTGTAATTTAATGGTAACGTGCTGTAAAATAATGTTAATAAGGCGGCCTGGGTGCATTGTTTTGTTGTTGTTGTTTGTTTTAGCCGTATATACGGACTACAAGGAGCTTCTGATTGTAAGGCTGAATTTTGTTTTATAATTATAAATTTAATCAGAAGCAAGACGCAATATATTTTAAAGTTCATGTAAAATGATCGAATAAATGCCTTTCTCTCCTTTGGAAGAGAAGTTTGTTATGTGTCTATGGAAATAGATGACACTCTTAAAAATTATGTGAACCAATGGTACAGGAATAATCTTCATCAAGACTTAAAGACACACTGACCCACCAATATTAAGTCACTTGTTTTTTTGTGGCCAGGTGTGACCCACATACAAATTCCCCCATGTGCAAATGAGGCTGCTCTTCAAAGTCTCTGTCTCGTTTTGAATATGGGGGATTTGTATGGGAGTCACACCTGGCAAAAATAAAATCCAGGTAAAAATGATCACCTTTGACGTTCGATTTGTGGGTAAACAAAGGAAACTGCATGGTGAGGTTTATGCAGAACGATTTCTCTCGGTGATCTCTAGGATGAACATTAATTCGGTCAGGGGGTCTTTATGAAGATTGTTTCCTCAGTAGGAAGAACTATTTCTGCACACATAATTTTTGTTTAAAAAAACCACAGTTTGCTTTCTACATAACAGTATGTTTTTAAATTAAACACGAGAACTACATACCAAAACACACAAAGATTGACATAGAAACATGCAGAAATTTGTAAGATCACACATGCACATACACACAGAGCACACACATACACACACAGAGCACACACACACACACACACACACTTAGCAAATAGCAAACCGACACTGCTGAATCCTGTTAGTATTACAACTCCGACGTTCACTGGCTAATTGCTCGTCCATCCAAACCCTGAACTGATTTGTTTTGTGTGTGCTTTCAGCCCAAGCCCATTGAGGTGCAGGTGATCACCCATCACATGCAGCGCTATGCGGTGTGGTTCGGGGGCAGTATGCTGGCATCCACCGTAAGTACTCTTCTAAAATATCAATCCTCAGATTTTGCAGTTGCCATTTCGCACCTTTGAAAAGCAGTGGAAACTGTTGTGTTGTGCGCCTGTTTGCTGTTGATTGTTTATGGTTTTGTTGTTTTTACTTAAGTTGAGGCAAGCATACAGAAGTTATCAGACGTGTACTGGTGGAAGGCCAATTTAAAAAATGTACAGTTTGAATATTTGTGACCCATCACCACAAAGGGGACAATCAATGTCAAACTGACCATTCTGAGAAAATGGTACAGTTGCAAACTTCAGACAATTCTCTTTCTAGTGATGCAAAAACTATTCTGATATATTTTTGTTTTCCAGAGTTATGAGGATTTAAAGTTGGTACGGCGAGTGTCGAACATTTGAAGAAATCACAATCTAAAGTCTAGCCTAGCTGAAGAAAATGCATTAACCTACTCGTTTTAAAGCACTTTATAGATAATTTAGAGACCATCATAGAGATTATACTTTATAAATATGAAAGATAAGATGTTAGAGAACATGAAAATACCCATAACTCAAAATTGATTTTTTTTAAAAGAGAAATTTTTGACTTTCCAAGCCTGTTGTGAGAAACTAACACTGCGGCTTAATCAAATTAATGTACCTTTCGTCATGGCGGAAATTGAAATATTGTCAACTTTTTTCTTTCTTGCAACGTTTGCAGCCTGAGTTCTACCAAGTGTGTCACACGAAGGCAGACTACGATGAGCACGGGCCCAGTATATGCCGCCACAACCCCGTGTTCGGAACCATGGCCTGATTCCTCTCCAGCCCCTTCCCAAGGAAACTGCTTAGAACTTCATGCATGAGCCATGCGCATGTCACAAGCGGTTTCACCACTGCGTGGTGCTAGATGATAAGACAAGTGCACCATGCATTCTGTATGCATCTGGTGTGCTTCTACCAAATAGGCTGAATGAAGATGACTGCATGAGTAACACCCTCCCCCCACCACCCACCCCTTCCCTCAAATTTAAAAACAACCCCACCCCCCTCGTTCCTGTCCCTTTCTTTGCTCTAATGGTTTCTTCTTCTTCTTCTGCGTTCCCAAGCTCCACTGGTTTGAAATTCAGTAGAAGAATGCCAGTACATGTGTGAATGTAGGGTGGGTTTTTTATGTTTGAGAATCACATCATTGGCATTATTCCATTTGTTCATTCAATTCTTCCCACATGATGATTGGTGATATGACTGTGCAAACAAACTCTTCCGTTGAAAAATGTTTATGCTGGTTTTCTTTTTGCAAGATGTATGTGTGCCTGAAGTTTGTGACAGTTATGTTATCAAAAATTGTATCTTAGTAATTACAAAGTTGGTGTCTTTTTACAGACAATTGAAACTTTTAGGAGCATGTTATTACAGTGACGTTATCCTTAACACAGCGAGTCAACAGAAACACAGCCTTCTTGAGCAGTCCTGCTTTTCTGTAAAAAAAACCTGTGTGCAAACCATTGAAGTATTACTTTTGATGTTTCTGTGTGTGGGGGTGTTCTTTATAAAAATTGGTAATTTGCAAAGACTTGTCCTTGTTCTGCTCACCATGTTTGTGTACATGTACTTGATGTTACCTCTCACTCAGTGGTTTCTGCACTTGTTGATCAGTGGCAAGGTGGTTAATTAACTTGACCCAAAGTTTTTACAAGGAAAGAACAGAAGATAGACTGTCACTGAACATCGATGTCGTAGCACATGTGTGATTCCTTTCTGTTTTTGTACCATTGTTATATACTAATATAGACAGAATGCACAGGCTCTTGTTTTGCATTTTTCAACAAGCCGTAATATGTACTATTGATTTTGATCCCCCTATTCAATATTACTTTGTCCTAGTCTTTAATCCTGTCTCAGCCTGGTTTGGGACAGAATTGAGCCACTCTACTGCTATCAGTATTGACTCCTATGAAAGATTTGAACACCTAAGCATTGTAGTGCAACTGCTTCGACATAGCTGAAGCATGTGTGCATGGTCAACTTTGTGGAATGCTAAGCTCTTGCTTTTATTGGACAAAGAAGAGTAATAATAATAATAATAATAATGGATATTTGTTGCGCTCTTTCCCAAAGAGCTCAGAGCGCTTACAAAGTTAACTTTAGACAATAACAATAATAATAATAAACACAAAACATTCAACATATATATTAAATACACAGACCTGCCTACTGCTACGATTTGTCCGTAGCAGCTGCGAAAAATAAAGCTTTGCTACGGAGCTATGGCAACCTTAACATTGCTATGGAGAGAAAAAAATGCCGCCGCATTTTATTTTTGCTTATGCCGTTCCCGGTTTTGTCTGTTTCTAAGAGCAGACGCCGTGTGACGCGCGATAACCTAGTCACTTACGTTTTTATCAGGGACTGCCCATGCGTTCTTATTACTTTCTCTGAAAAAAATGGCGGACTCCAGCAGCAGTAGGGATTCGGGAGATGTTTCAAACGAAAAAACCGAACCCAAACCAGAAAACGAAAATCATCTGGCACACCATCTTGTTCTAAGAAAAAACATCGGCCTGATGCATAAGTTTTCAAAATAGCTTACACGGAGGAGTGGCCTTGCATCGTCAGAAGTCGACTTGGTGCGAACCATGCTCACTGCAACCTCTGCCATGCAGACTTCTCTGTGAATCATGGCGGTAGAGACGACCGTCAACACGTTCAATCGGCGAAACATAAACAGTACGTTTCGGCTCAGGAAGAGAACAAATTGATTGCCGTCGTTTGTGGATGCTACGAAAAAATTTGCCATGCTACTGAAAATTGATGGCTGGGCTACTGATTGGGAAAATTCCAAGTAGGCAGGTCTTAATACAAATCCGATACTTCACACGTGCGCGCACGCACATGCACACACACATACACACACACGCGCGTGCACATGCAAAGCACACCCACACAAACACACAGAATAGACATTCATGCGCATACCGAAATCATGAGTGCGACCCAGTCAGCCAACACGGGTAGAAAATGCAAACCAGACCAAACTGCCAGTCATTCTGCCAGCCTAGTCCAAGCCGAGTGCTTGTACATTTTAATATTAAAAAAAAATCTAAAAGAACGTATTTTCTTTGTGTGTTGTTTCCATTAAAAATGGCAATTAGATGTGCAAGTTCAAAAGCCTTCATTTTGTGTACAGGCAACACGCACTGGCTGAGAATTTAAAAATGGTACTATCCATGCCACCGTTTGAACATTGCTCGATATTGCACCTGTGCGGCAGATAACATAACTGCCAGTCGTAACAGGTTTGCGAAGTCATTGTTTTCTCAACTTCTTACTTTGTTATGAATATGTGTGCATAGTGAAATGTATGATAGCCGTGTTTTTCTATGCTTTTGCAGAGGGAAAGGAATGCTAGTTGTTTTAAATAGTATAGTCAAGGCAAGCCTAAATAACTAAATTTAAAAACTTATTCAGATGTAAGTTATTTGTCAAAGATGTTTAAATTTTGAGTCGAGTAACTAGAACCCTAGTCCCCTGAAGTCGGAGTTTGGCCGCCCATGTGGCGGGGCCCTTTAAAAGCAGCCATACACGTAATCTTCCCACCCAAGGCCATGCGAAATGTTCACATGGCACTGGGTGTGCCCCCAAAGCGTCTAAGCTGGGTAACGAAAACAACATTATTAGAACCCTGACTTAAGTTTTTTTAATTCCTCACACTGTCATTGCTCGTGGACAGGCTCATTCAGTCCATCATTACTTCACACCCATCTTGTGAAATTAGTTTTGCCACATTCCTCAACTATGTTCGTTTTGTACCTTCAAACATGTTCATCTTCGCTTATGATGTTCATTTTGTAGTGTCGAACGTGTATCTTCGATTATAATTTTAGTGTTGAATATGTGTCATCTTCACTAGTGTCTAATATGTGTCATCTTCACTTGTAAGTGGTCACTTATGTTGTTCTGCATGCTTGGAACTCATGAATGTTCAGTTCTGTGTGGTTGAATTTCCTGGACTGGAAAAGAAAATGAGCCGTCGATTCTTTTCTACTTATCTTGGAAAGTAATGTTGATTGGGAATTTCAAATGACATATTGATAAGAACAAAAATTGATATAAAATTTTAACCTTTTCATACGGTTTCAATGTTGTAGATTATTTTGAGCAATGGTTTGCAGTATTGGCTCAGGGCATCAAGCTCAAAAGGTTAATGCATTTGTGGTTGCTATAACAAACCTGTGTTTTATTGTGTCATCCTTAATGAAGTGTGTGTGTGTTTGCTGTATTCGTCTTCTGCTCTTAATTTAAAAAACAATTAATTGAATGTTAGAGGAAGAAGAAAAAAAAGAACAATATTGTTACAGATAAGAAAACTTTGGTTGTGTTTTTTTTAGCGATTGATACTTATTAATTTGTATAGGTTTTGTTTCATTTTGTTTTGTGCGCTGTTTCCCTCTTCTCTTTGGCCCTCAGAAGGGATTTTGTGCTCAGCATCTAAATAATTTCTTCTCTGCTTTTATTTCAAGGTTGGGAGTGGGGTTCAGTGATGTTATTGAAATAGAACTATGAAGTCAAAATACTCTGACAAGACTGTAAAATTGTCAAACAAAGCACATCAACTCCTCCCTTACTGGTGTGGGGGAAATCATCAAACAGGTTAAGGAACAAATGCCGTATTTTTCAGACGATAAGGCGATACTTTGTTCCCAGACTGAGACCCCTGTGCTTTATAATATGACTGATAATATAGTAAAAAACTATAATTACAAAATCTAAATTTTGTGTAAAATTTGGGATGTGTTCCTTATAGTCAGAACAATACGGTAAAGCTTTTAGAGTAGTTTTGGCATATCGTCTGGTGATGTGAAAAAGGTGTAAGTAATATTTTAGTAAATGTTTTGCAAAATAAATTCAAAGAAGAAGCTGGGTGTTTTTTCTCTGGGCTATGGTACACATGGGTTTGGATGGGATTTTAATTTTATTTTACAATGGGGGGGGGGGCATGTGTGTGTGTCTGTGTGCAGCTTTTCATATCCTCCAGTCTGCAGACTCATTTGTTACTCATGTTGATGGTAATTGGGTCATTTCATGTCGCTTTAAAAAAAAAAAAAATTCAATTCAAGTGCAGACATTGGTTCATGCCTTGTTCTACTTCATGATACTGTATGATTCAGGTTGCCTATAGACTGCTTAGTAGCCCGTATTCACTCTGTATAGTATGTTGATGCTTTCGATAAGTCACATGCTCTTTGTATGCAATAAAGATATTGGGTAAAGGTAAAGATGTGCCACCCCCCATGCATTTCTCGGTTAATTGTATTTTTCCGTTTTTGCCTTTCTTACCATACATAAAGCTGTATTTTAGGAACATTTTTAGCTAATTACCTTTTTGGAATACTAACCCTAACCCTAACCCTACCCCTAAACCTAACCCTACCCCCCACTATGTACTGCAGTACACCGCGATTTGTCACAGTTGTGGTTCGTTGCGTTTTTCCGTCTTATAGGGTGGGGGGTAGGGCTAGGGTTAGGGTTAGGGTTAGTATTCCAAAAAGGTTATTAGCTAAAAATGTTCCTAAAATACAGCTTTATGTATGGTAAGAAAGGCAATAACGGAAAAATACAATTAACCGAGATAGGTAGGGGGGGTGGCACATCTTGACCTTTACCAGATAATGCATCCTTTATGTTCGTGAATTATATTCATTAAGTAATATACCGGTATGTGATGTTGACAGCACATTTTTATGTTGAAGAGATGTTTTGATTTAGGGGAGGGGGGTTATATAATGTTGTTTTTTTGTCTTAAAGACCCCCCACGTCACGTGTCACATTCCCCTTTATGCTTGGAAGATTGCTTAAGATTTCTTACCAACTATAAGAGGGAAAACACGTGAAAACCATGATATTGACACGTGACGTGGTGGGTCTTTAAAAAGTTAAATCTTTTTTTATATTTTGTTAATTTGCTGAACACGTGTAAATGAATTGTTGAGGAAAGTTTCTTTATTCCAAACATGCCTGTCTGTGTTTGACCATGCATACACTTATGCACTCACACACAGACATGCATACACATAGACACACACTTTCTCTCCCACTCACAGAAGTGTATCCTAAATGCAATTTGCCTACATATGTGTATATGCTTAGCTTTGACAGTAACACATGTCCATTTAAATTAAGCAAATAAAAGCTTGAGGACATAGACATACTACTTAGTATAAGTCACCCTCTGTCTGTGCCTGTTCGGGCTGAGGTAAGTGGGCAGAGCGGTGACCATAGGCGGAGTAGAAGTTTGCGCCATACAATGTAGTGCATTCTTGCCAGCGAAAAGTGAAGCGAGGTGGCAGAGTGCTAGTTACAATACAAACCTTTTTATCTATCTGTATATGTATTTAGTACAAATGATATCACACTACCTTAAATACAAGAGCAAATGCCTGTACTTTTCTGCTTTTTGGCTTTTCTATGATGTTTGAAACGTGAATCAATTTGTAAGTTTTATACTTGTAAGCGTTCAGTTGTATGTATGTATGTATGCTGAAGATAAACCCATTCAAATAAGGCAGCTTGGTTCGTGTCTGTTGTTAGAGCCTGTGTGGGTATGTGTATATAAAAACTTGTCCTCACTGTTCACAGATCGTTTGAGTCTGCTAGAAAGCCTGTGTGGCACGGACACAAATTGTTATTTGTGTAATTTCAAGGCGAATAAGAAACTTACCATGGTGGTTGCAACACAGCTTGAACTGCAATAGTATTTAAAGGAAACTTCTTCTTTGTCAATCATTATATTGATTAAAAAAATCAGGACTTTTCTGGTGTTGCACTGCCTCAGGGCATTGCCTCCAGGATCGTTCCCATCATCTTCATATCTACTAATGTCCCATATGTGTCTGTTCCAGACCTGAGGACGTTAAGCAGAATTTCATTCATTTGTCAATCACTCCTATGAGTGCAGATGTGTCATTTTGCCATTGTGAGCCGCACTATTTCTAACTAGGCCCAGTATGTCGGCCTTTCACTGGTTTGGATTTGGAATCTCCCTCTCCTAGGAAGGTTGCCTGCAATAACTGATGAGTCCCTCCTGCTCGTCGTGGGTTTGAAACCAGAGTTTTCATTCTTCTCAATGGATTGCCTGCCAAGGCTAACTAGCTCCATCTACCCGTATTTGAAATCAGTTTTCCCTCTCCTATATGGACTGCCTGCCAAGGCAAACATGCTCCGTCTACCCTAACCAGTTTAGCCTATGACAACTAGTTTTCTATTGCGCATGACCAGGTCATGCCCACTCTGCCCCTTGTCCCTGACGGAACACCCATATTAACGTGGCAAGGCGGGAGTTCACTCCCAATTTAGGGTCGCACTGACGCTAAGTGAGAGATCTTCCCAGACCTTGAAGGAAACTAATACCAACTACTAAACTGCTACAGTTGAACCTCCATTATAAGACCTCCCATTATAAGACTCCCTCCCATATAAGACCTACTTCTCTGAGACATTGCCCTTCTTGTAAGTATTAAAATTACCTCCCTTTTAAAGACCCCTCCCTTATAAGACCTCATTTTGGATTATTTTTGAAGGTCTTATAAGGGAGGTTCCACTGTATTTTTGTTATTGCTTCAGCGCAGCTACTGCTATTGGTGACTTTAGCTAGAAAGCATTCTTCTTCAAAGGAGTTAACTCGGATTAGCAGATTGCTACTTTGAGCCTATTAAGTCATAAAAGTTATTCTACTTGAAGTAAAGTCTAAACCTAGTCTTGCATTTACGAAGGAGGGGGATTGCCAAATGATTTCTGTATCCCAAGGAAAATCTCTATTAACCGGTTTCTGAAACACACACACACACATTAATCAATGAATATAGCCCGGCAACTGTCCACAAAATGTCATCAACATTTATTCATAACTTTCCTCCGATGTCGGAGTGTGGCTGCCCAAGTGGTGGGGTAATCAAAAACGGTCACACACGTAATATGTTCTCACCCCTAGCTGGTGCATTTGTACAGCGTTCAATGGGTAGGTCCCGATTGGCCCTTTCTCATCTCGTCCTTTCTTTGATCTGTGCTGCATGCCTTCTCACGTGATTTCCATTTGGCGAGGTGTGCCATTTCGCCCTTTCAAGAAGTTCCATTTCGCCCTTTTCTCACTCAAATCCATATTATCTTGTGTTTGGGAGTGGGATCGGTAGACTAGAGGCCGGGAGGGTAGAATTCAGTCGAACATACCACGCAGCCTACAATCGAATATACGGTGCAGCCTACAGTCGAATCTACAATGCAGCCTATAGTCGAATATACCATATATATATCTACTCCTATTTTTAAACACACTACTTTTATCTTATTTCTGCTCCAAACCAACCAATCTGTCTACCCCCATTCTTCTTTATTCTATGCTCCCAGGTCATGTTGCCAAAATGGGTGAAATCTGGTCTTCTCGATGCATTCTTCTTCTTCTCTTGAGGGCCCACGGTCAATGAGCTGACCATTCAGCCAACACACATTCTCATTATAGAGGAACTTGTTTGGAAGAAACTTGTTTGGAAGACCCCCCCCCCCCCCCCCCCCCCCCACACACAAAAAAAGGGGGGCAGTAGAATGGACAAACAATGCAAAAGAAAAAGAAAACAACTAAAGTTGATGAAGGAAAGGAAATGAAGAAGGCAGAGTCAACGAAAATGTTAGATTAAATAACGTTAATAGTGCATAATTTCCAGAAGTTGGGAGACCTATTTGTACCGAAGTCCCCCTCTTCCCCCGCCCCCCGCCCCCAATGGGGCCATGGTATTTCCAGTGGGGGCTGGTGTTTTTTCAGTTTTTGTTGAGCCGCTCACAGTTGTTGCCCATTCTTCTTATTTTGACTTTCGCCTGCATTCTACTCATTCCTGTCTTTCCGTGCAACGTAGAAAGAATTCCACTCGAAACGCCCCGCTCTAATTCTTCGGCATCTTTACAACTTTTCAATGCAACAAGTTTCTTCATGTTTTCTACGGAGGATACAGTACTTGTATATCCTCAGCACCTTACTATAGTGAACTGTGTTATCCCTTTGTCTTAAAAGTTAGTTTCATGTTTAATTAATTAAACGGTGCCTCGTACAATGTAAAAAGGATGCAAGATGTCTGAAAGTACCTGGATTTTAATGGAAATGAATGACGACTGCGTAACCTTCATCAGTGTTGATCTAATTGTGTTGCACTGGTTTTTTGTGGTTTAAAAAAAAGTTATTTGGTTTATTGCTCATCAATCTTATTTACCGCTGAATCTCAAAGCTTTATATTAAATTCAATATAGTTCATTATTTGTTTCTCACAAGAGAGACAGAGAGAGAGAGAGAGGAGAGAGAGAGAGAGATCAAAGCCTGAAACCTATCGTGTCCTTCGTGAACCTGGTTGCTTGGAACAGCACTGGTGTGGCTTTGCTCCTGTGTTCATTTCCCGAAGCCTTGTGAACGATAGGAACAACCACGGGCAAGTGTCAACAACCGATCAGTCACCTTCTTGAACCCCCAGTTCTTTCAAGACTAAACAGTACCACGCCACCAGAATGAGGACCCCTGGCTGGCTGGCTGGCTGGCACTCTCTCTCTCTCTCTCTCTCTCTCTCTCTCTCTCTCTCTCTCTCTCTCTCTCTTCTATTCTCTCTCTCTCTGTTCGACTTTGACTTCGACCTCTCTCTGTCTGTCTGTCTCTCTCTCTCTCTCTCTCTCTCTCTCTCTCTCTCTCTCTCTCTCTCTCTCTGTCTATTTATTAAAATGTTCGACTTTGACTTCGACCTCTCTCTCTGTCTGTCTCTCTCTCTCTCCTCTCTCTCTCTCTCTCTCTCTCTCTCTCTCTCTCTCTCTCTCTCTCTCTCTCTCTCTCTCTCTCTCTCTCTCTCTCTCTCTCTCTCTCTCTCTCTCTCTCTCTCTCTCTCTCACACACACACACACTCTCACTCACTCAATTACTCTTATCCATGCTCCTGGACATCATAGTAGCAACAAAAGAATGAGAAAACACAGGGGAAAAAACAGAAGTAAACGCGTCACCCCCCCCCCCCCCCCCCCTCGTGTTTACAATCCTCAATCTCCATGTCTGCCTCTTTTAGTTTTATGAAAACAATCATAGACTGATTCTAACCCTATCCCTTTCGCAAGAATGGCAGAAAGTTGCTTTTAGATACCCCCCAAAAAAAATAAATGCAAAAGTTTGAGGGGTTAGGGCGGTTGACTAAAGCACAAGATAGCCAAAGAAAGCAAAGAGTTGTTGTTGTCGTACTCTGGCTAAAAGACTCCAGGGATCATCCCAACAGCCGAAGCACTTGAACACTATGGTACAAATGCATCAGCCAGGGATGAGAACATATAACGCGTGTGACCGTGTTTGATTACCCCGCCACGTGGGCAGCCGCACTCCGTCTTCGGGGGAGGCAAAAGAGTTCAACGTTGTGTTTTCTCCACGCCCAAGAGTGAGACTTCGCTTCCGTGAATATTGAACAGCACTGACAGGTGCTCGGCCTAATGACCCCTTCATTGAACCAATTCCAGAGGCTCCGGCATGAATTGGGTTGCCCGATTAATTGATCACTCAGTCAGCGGTGTCTGCCAAACCTGACATGGATGATGGATGACGATTCTGTCGTATTAATTCCGCAGTTCTTGGCACTCTTGTGGATGCACGTCATTTGGTCTTTAATTAATTAACATAACAATTGCAATGACGACGTGGCTCGTGATAAAAGTCGCTGAGATAACTTGCTTTAAAAAAAAAGTAGCCTATTATAATTATGCAACACAATTTAAGATACAAAATTGATTAACAGTGGTTGCGATAATCTTGTTTTGGTTTAGCCACATGAACAAACTACCACTGACTCTCACCAAAGACCCTTTTAGTCTTTGCTCTCACTCACATGCGCACAGAGCGCATATAGTTTCACACTGTTACATTCTCTCTGCAGAGAGAGAGAGAGAGGGGTGGGGGGTGCAACGCGTGGTATGTTTGTAGGTAAGCTCAGGCCTACGCACGCGCGTATGTGCGTGTGCCGCATTCTTATATTCCTGTATCTGTGTGGCCAGACAAAGATAGACATAGATTAGGGTCGCATCTCCTAGAATCGAAGCCCCGCTGAATAAGTCATATTATTGTCGGGGCAGATGCCAAGGCTGGGCAATGTCGAGGGATTCAGAGGCAGAGGTGCTGCAATGGAGGCAGACCAACATTTTGACTCCAAGACCCCTGTGCTGGGTTTGGCAACCTAGCCAGGTAGATGCCAGAATTCGGGCTGTTTGAATTCTGAAAGATGACTTTAAAATATGATAACGGGGCAGATGCCAAGGCTGGGCAATGTCGAGGGATTCAGAGGCAGAGAGGTGCTGCAATGGAAGCAGACCAACATTTTGACTCCAAGACCCCTGTGCTGGGTTTGGCAACCTAGCCAGGTCGATGCCAGAATTCGGGCTGTTTGAATTCTGAAAGATGACTTTAAAATATGATAACGGTCTTTTCCTTCCCTTACTCTATCCTCCCCGTTAAACCCGTCTCTATGTCTGTCTCTGTCTCCCCCCCCCCCCCCCACCTCTGTTTGTCTCTCTCTGTCTCTCACTCTCTCTCTCTCAGTCTCTCTCTCTCTCTCTCTCTCTCTCTCTCTCTCTCTCTCTCTCTCTCTCTCTCTCTCTCTCTCTCTCTCTCTCTCTCTCTCTCTCTCTCTCTCTCTCTCTCTCTCTCTCTCTCTCTCTCTCTCTCTCTCTCTCTCTCTCACACACACACACGCGCACGCACACACGCACACACACACACACACACACACCTTCACTGACGTGTGTGTGCGTGCGCGCACGTGTGTGTGTGGTATAAAATATATGTTTCTTGTTTCATAAAACATACTGTTTTTAACACCTTTTGTTTGCTTTTTACGTTTTTGCTTATTTGTGCCAAACTTTTTATTACGACGGAATGTTCATGTGAATTCCACATTGAGACATTTGATTCTCCCTATGCCTTCCTGCTGCGTGTCGGTTTTTATCTACTTTGGCAATCATTTTGATTTTACTGTATCCACCTTCACCACCACCACCACCCCGACCCCCCCCCCCCCCCCCTCCTTTATCTTGAAACTACACTTCAATCTTCTTCTTTTTTTTAAAGGGGGGGGGGGGGGGGGGGGGGGGGGGGGGGGGGGGGGGATTCTGAATGTTATTGCACTTTGCAACAAACTGAACCTGGTACAATAAACTCATTTGGAGTTTAAAAAAAAAAGTCTACATTATCTGAAACAGCCACGTCCCGTCGGGTAACTATAACCTTAACTTTCTGACCTTGATTTTTGACCTTGAAAGGTGCCAGTTTGTTGTTTTGACCATATTTCTGTAGTCTTCGCAGTTACGGTACCAACATTTCAGGCGACTTAGTATAATAGCTTGAAGTAATAAGGTATGCCAAGTACCTATGACCTTGATACCCTAAACATTGATTATATTTACACGCTTGTTTCATCTGGGTAATTCTCTGTGAACTGCTGCATAGAATCGCTTCAAGTTTCGCATAGTGCTACATTACTTTATTAAACCAGCTGTATCACGTTGAATAACATATTATTTGTTGAGGGGTAATGTGTACACGCCTATTCATATCACTTAATTAGAGAACATTCATCTGCCCGTGCAGTATTTTGTGAACGGTTGTACCGCAGATTCACTTCAAATTTGACACGGTGGTCTATAATCTGATATGAGGGATGTGTTCCATTGAGCAGTATGTAGACATTTTTTGGAGGGTTAGGGTATCACTAAGTCCGATTGCGGGGGGAAGAGCTTGCTGCCGTATTCAGGGACACAATTTATTGGCTATATTGTACTTTGTGCGCACTCCCTCCATAATGGGTAAGGTACGTATGTGTCCGGTTTTCAGTTTTCACTGTTCTCCCCGCTGCGCACATTCCGATTTCGGAGGAGCTCAGAGGAGAAAAAAATATTTAGAACTGAGATTGTTTTGAAAAAAGGCAAGGAGAATGGGCCAATATGTCAGAAAGATAGTAGATGACAGAAAACAAAGGAAAAAGGCAAAGTCAAAGAGAGTGACAGATTAGAGGAAGTTACAAGCACAGAACTTCAAGAAGGTGGGGGAACTATTATTTTTCGAAAGAAACAACTCTCCCCCCCGGTATCCCCACGGGGAGAGACTCGAGGAGGGGGCGGGGTCGTCCAGCTCCCCGCATGGAGGCACGAGGTATCCACCCATGCCCCACCTGAGAAGCAGCATCCTGCCCTTCTCGGGAAAGGGATAGGGTTAGGATCAGCCTAGGATTATGAAAATAATAAAACTGAAAGAAGCAGACTTTGAGACTGAGGGTCGTAAGCATGAGGGGGTGTCTAAAGTACAATTGTACCCAATTGTTACCGTTGTTATTGTTGTTATTGTTATGTATGTTTGGGAAATAGAGTGGAAGTGCACAGATCTGCTTATTGATTTGCCTGTTGTTTTCTCAGTCTGATGTCGGAATTGGGCAAACACACCAAGCTTCAGAGAGAGAGAGAGAGAGAGAGAGAGAGAGAGAGAGAGAGAGAGAGAGAGAGAGAGAGAGAGAGAGAGAGAGAGAGAGAGAGAGAGAGAGAGAGAGAGAGAGAGAGAGAGAGAGAGAGAGAGAGAAGAGGCAGAGAGGAGAGAGAGAGAGAGAGAGAGAGAGAGAGAGTGAAAGAGAGAGAGAGAGAGAGAGGAGAGAGAGAGAGAGAGAGAGAGCAATATTTAAATGTTACAGATCCACATAAGAGGCACACAGGAAGAGATGATAAGAAACTGCCTAAAAGAGAGACATGACCCTGAGTGTGGAAAGGAGTGGGGAACTGGGAAGGGTGCGGGGTTGGGGTTGGGGTGGGGGGTGATCACAGAGTTAGTCTTACAGTCACGCATGGGCGTGATGAATGTTTTTGTTCCATCATATCTGGAAAAAACAAACATGGCCTGGACCTTCTATTACGCATAGAGAGAGAGAGAGAGCAGAGAGAGAGAGAGAGAGAGAGAGATAGGTTGAGAGAGAGAGAGAAGAGAGATCATTTTTAGAGAGAGATAGAGAGAGAGAGAGCGCATGAGAGAGAAACACACATTATATAACAGGAAAACAAACTTTATTTTCCAAGGATATAGATTTTAGGCAACGCCTATTCTTCCAATCTGTCCTTGATACATATATATATAGGGTGATGACGGGGTAAAAAGCGCATTGGGGCGGGTAAGAAGCCCACCCCAATTATCTCATGAAATAAAGAAAATTTCAGTCAAATTTGCCCATGAGACGAATGCTAGACATTAACGCTCGTCTCATGGGCAAAATGAGACTGAAATTTGCTTCATTTCATGAGATAATTGGGGTGGGCTTCTTACCCGCCCATGCGCTTTTTACCCCGTCTTCCCCTACACACTTGCATTCACTAGCATTCGTCTCATGGGCAAATTTGACTGAAATTTTCTTTATTTCATGAGATAATTGGGGTGGGCTTCTTACCCTGCCCATGCGCTTTTTAATGTCCCCGTCTTCCCCTATGAAAGAACCCGGTAAAGCTCGACTTAAATTTATGAATTCTTGTTTGTGGTAAAATATAATTACTTGAGCCATAACGTTGCGAGGCTTCTGTAACTAGATTTTTCAGATATTGTGGAGCTAAGAAGTAGTGTACTTTGTACATGAGAATGGCTTTATTGTAGCTAAGCTGTGATTGCAGTGGAAGTATGTTTAACTGGGCTTGTTTTTCAAATGTACTGAGTTCAGGATCAGGAAGAATTATTTTGGCTGCGCTTTTGTACATAGAATTGAGTGACAATTAGCTGCAGAGTCCCAAACTACAGATGCGTAATTAATGTGCGAGAGAGAGAGAGAGAGAGAGAGAGAGAGAGAGAGAGAGAGAGAGAGAGAGAGAGAGAGAGAGAGAGAGAGAGAGAGAGAGAGAGAGAGGTGTAGGTGGGGGTGGAGGGATGCAAGCAAATAAACCGTGATGCCGTCTGAAACAGGCGCATGATATCAGACGTTTACTTTTACAAATCTGCAAGGGTGTGTGCGTGCGTGCGCGATTGCGCGCGCGCGTGTGTATGTGTATATATGTGTGTGTGTGTGTGTACAACACAAAAGTAAATACTACCGCAAAGCACACACACACACACACACACACACACACACACACGCGCGCGCGCGCGCACACACACACAAGGAAATACCGTGGAGAAAAGAAGATGAGAAGACTGGATGAAAACACACACACACACACATGCACACACACACGTGCGCGCACATACACACACACACACACACACACACGCACACACACACACACACACACACACACACACACACACACACACACACACACACACACACACACACACACAGAGCTGGCCAATCGCGTGCCCACGAAACTGGCTTCCCTCGCAACGCGCGGTGTGCTCTTTCATCCAAATTGTCGTCTGCTCGCGTGGAGCAGACGAGCGAACCGCGAGAAGTGACGTCACTGTTCCGTGTGCGACCGGTATGGTGTGCAAACGGGGGAAAGAGAAGCCAGTTCAGAAGCAACGTGCGGACAACACAGTGTGTACCAGTCCCCACGATACACGGAGCAAAGTTTCATTGATAAATCTGTGAATGTGTCGATCGCGGATTCCTTCCGTGTGACAGTGAGGTGAAGCTTGAGAGCCTGACGAGGGCTCGGACATTCTGCAGCCATGCTGCGAATGAAATTTCACTGGAGTTTACTTCTGCTGGCTTTTGTGCTCAGTCTGTTCCAGCACAGTGCAACGGGGGCACTTCAAGGTAAGGCACATCACATGGTTCCCACACACACCGCATAACAGTTCCAAGCCAAGCTCACGTTTTTCGTAATCAAAGTTCATGCCAACGTCGGTACGGTTTTATAATACTAGAAGCCTAGAACCTGCGTTTTCGTTTTGGCAGACTAGAAAGCATCGTTTTTGTCTGAACGGAATGCGTGCGAGCGTCAGAAAAACTTAGCACAAACAACCAGGTGTGTCACACTATCACTATGCAAAACAAATGCGTTCAGAACAAGTGAAGAAAACTAGACCATGAACTACTTGTTTTGTTTGTTTCCCAGAGGTGTTCTAGTCTAGGCTACAAAGACGGTAGACCTCTCAACATAATGGCCCACTTTGACTGTCTTCACTTTACAGGCCGACTGTTCTCACTCCCTGACCTGGTATCACGAATTAATGTTGACAGGTCCACCCAAGCACACGATCCCGTCTTTTGTCATACTGCCCTGAGTTTCAACCCTCCCTTAGTGTCTAAAATGCAGTTATTCTTTGGTCCCCTTTCTCCACGGCATCATTTGGTTTACTAGTGGCCTGTGGTCAGTTAAGACCTTGAAATTTAATGGACCACTGAGTCAGTTTTCTTCCTTGGATATGGAAATATGCTGGTGAATGGCTTGATATATTAACAACTTATGACACCCTCCCCCTCCCATTCCTTTCTGTTGTTACCCTGTATTGTCAGAACTGCAGATTTGACACTATGTTAAAAAGTAAACAAAAACTAATGAAATTCTGAATCGCAGTTAGTATATTAATCTATTGTTATATTTGACTGCTTTCTTTTTCTGTCTTAACAAAATTATTGTACACACATTGTGGTTTAAAAGAGAGAGAATGGTGATGAGATTAGCGTCCAATCGGTCAGAGACCCTTATGGACAGTATTCCTAAAGAGAGAGAGAACTGTCCTGATTTTAAAGGGACTACCTGACGGATGAGTTTTTGCAAGAAACACGTCAAGATCACCAGGAAGACAGCCTTTTCAAAGATCGGAACACTCACTTTGCTCTGGTTTGAATCAAAACGGCGAGTCCTCCTTGGCGGAGTTGCCGGAGAGAGAAATCATTTTGGACGGGGTGGGTGGAGGACACTCAAGTGGTTGAAGAGTTTTCTTCTTTGTAATGCAGTAAAAAAAAAAAAAAGGAGCTATTTCCTTTGTTGTGAGCGAAACTCCTTTTGGTAATCCTTTTGCATAAAAAGGCTTGTATTGTGGAAATTTCGTGATTTGGTCTAAGCGACTCAGGCGGCCATTAGAAAAGCACTTCAGGAGGAATCACCGATTTGACGGTTTGATTTCTATGAAACCAGAGCAAAGTGAGTGTTCCGATCTCTAAAGGGTGTTTTCCTGTTGATCTTGACGTGTTTCTTGCAAAAACTCATCCGTCAGGGTGCCCCTTTAAATGATACATGGTACAAATGTGCACACACACAACATTTTAATTAACATGATACATAAACACAAGGAAATGACATGAACTTGTATTAAAATATATGCACACACAGGCACACACACACACACACACACACACACACACACACACACACACACGAACAAATGAGTGTTAATGTATGTACATGTATGCATGCATGCACACTTACATTACACATTCATACATGCAATTGTGCACTCACAAACTTACAGTTACACCACATATTATATCTGTGGTCACACACAGACACACACACACACACACACACACACACACACACACACACACACACACACACACACACACACACACATACACACAAGTAAATCTGTAGTACCTTGTGGCTTATCAATCTTTGTGATGTTGTGTTCATTTCTTCTTCTTTTTTTCTATAACAAATTCCTGTAAGAGCTTCATAGTTCATGTTTGTCTTCTTGTCAGGATGATAACTTGAATGTACACAGTACAAATGGAAAACAAACATTTAAGGTTCTTGAACCCATTCAGTTAAGTTTTATTCATTTAGGAGTACTTCGACATTTATTTCACAAATTATGTCTTGTCAATCTTCACTACAAAGAGGGGCAGATATGGCAGGAGGGATGGTTGTGCTGACACGGGCATTGCTTGCTATTCATATTGACAGTGGAGGTGCTTGACAGCACTTGGGAACATAGCATGGGGGAGGATCAGTAATCTGTCCTGGATTACTTGTCCTGTTTGAGGCTTTTGAGCTTACAGTTACTGAGTAGTACACCACAGCAAGTCTGTACAACAGAGGGGAGGCATTGACCTCTTTTGCACACAAATGGTCCAGGTGTGAGGATTAAATTGATTTAGAAGTCTTTGGCTCCATGTATTATTGAGATTTGTACAGTGGACTATGCTTTCAGATGAAAAATATCAAAACTCGTTCTTTGTTTTGTTTTCTTTGTTGAATATAGACTGAGCATACCAATTATCAAATAAGCTACTGTGACAAATACCCCAGTTGTTGTTGATGTTGGTAAATCCTCATCTGTGAGATACACTCATGTCATATTTTTAAACTCAGTAGTGATGAAATCTGAATCAAAATGACGTGTTTTTGGTAAAGTAATTAGAATGCATGTTAATCATGTTCATTGAAAGTTAAAGCGAAACGGTCATGTTCTTAAAAGTGTATGTGCATAGTATTTCAAATACTAGTACTGGTAAAAATCTTTTTATGAAGTTCTGTGATCTCAGTGAGTTTATTTCTTTAATAGCTCAAGTTAACTGTACTTGCAGTAAATGTGTTGTTACCATAGAGGACATTACAGTTTAAAGTAAAAAAAAAAAAAACAACAACCAACTCACGCCGTTCATCCCACGGATGTAGTATTTCACATACACATTATTGACACAAATTCAAAGAGCTCAGGAAATGTCAGGACAACTGACAAGGAATGAAAGATCAGAGGTAAGACAAAGACTAAATTATGTGTTGTTGTTTTTTCTTTGTTTTTGTCCTTACAAAATAGGCTGTGCAGAGTTGAAAATAAGAGTATTTCATAACACATGATTACATGCAACATATATGCACATGATCTATAGTAGTAAAGCACTGTTCATGTTTGATAACATATTGAGTTCCTCATGCCATCCTTACTTGGTCTACTTGTTTAATTGTAAAAGGCATATGTAATTCTATTCTATCTGGGCATCTTTCAAAGTGTTTTTCACCATGGTATGGGTCAAACTCAAAGGGAAGAGTTGCCACTTATTCTTTAAGTAAGTTCAACTTGTTCAAGTTACACTATTTTTTTTACGGGCTCACAAAGCACTCAACCGCTGACACTATAGAAAAGGAGTGTACCGAGGAAATCACGCTCCGTTTGCCTAGCTTCACCCTTTTCAACTCAGCCGAAAAATTAGTTTGGTTTTTGTTCCTTTGTAGCTGGGCCAGGATGAACGGGCTGAATATATATGTGTGGAGAGAGAAGCAGTACAGGTGTAGAGACTGTTCAGAACATGGGATCTTGTGGCCAGACCAGCTTTCCAGGTGTGTGAACACCACAGTAGGACTAGGACAGACTGAACTGAGGGTTGTTGTCTGCTTGACTGCTGACCTGAGAGACAGAAACGCTGATCCTTTCCACCCTCCCCCGGGTTTTAGTTTTATAACCAGGGAGGGTCTGTGCTGGGATCTAATGCAGAAGTAAGCCTTTTTGTAATCAATCCCCAGTGACACATGTAAGGCACCCTGGCTGTTTGCGCCTAGGGAGTACAGTCACTGGGAGGGGATGGGTTTCACTCTCAGGACACAGTCTCACAAAGGTCATAGGTTACGTACCCGCGTGCATGCCATGTACAGTGGACCTAAAGTATGTGCATTCTACCGTCGCTGTCACTACAATTTGTGTGTTAGTATCTCGTGAAGGTGCTTACTTGAGATACATAAAGGCATGAAGTACTACTGTTAATGACGTAGCTTTAAGGTATTGCTACTTTGCCAAGAGCTAGGCATGCTCTTTTCTCACAGAATCGGTTGTTCTGTGAAGGTTAATAAACATTCAGTTTTCTTTTTGCTGTTGCTGGCAGAATTCCAGTAAGAATGCGTGTGTCACTAGCACGCACGCACGCACGCACGCACGCACGTTATGAATATGCTTTGGTAATGAATCACAACACTATCAGTACAAAATGATGAGTTGGCCTCTCAAAAAATTAGAGCCAGATTGTCACAGCTTGAGATAATGCGACTGAGCCCAGAACCACAAAAAAAAAGGGGGGGGGGGGGACCCAATTCGGTTAATAACGGAAGATTAAGTATCACATGCCGTCAGACAGGTGATGTAGAGACTGGCAGTGCGTGTGTGATAAGAGAACAGAAGAGAAGACGTACTGGTCGATTGAGCCATTTTATGCAAGGGAAATGAGTTTTACCTGTTTCCGGTCCCCAGCTGTCAGTGATCTCATTTGCTGATAATTATCAGTAAAATACTGATTGCAAAACCATAATACTGAAAAACATTGACCTGTCAGTCCTAGGGACTGATAACATTTTGCTGGGACTGATATATTATTTAACTGAGGCTTGGATATTGTGGTTTTCACTGGTTTTTGTATCCCTGGGACTGGGTGTTGACACCGGTTGTTGGGGGGCATTATCGCTGATGGGACTGGTTTTCAAAATTCCTAGCGTGATCACTGAGCTACCAACACCCAGGGTTTCCAAGGCAGAAGGTCTCCACACTTGACAGACCTCTGAGAGGTGAAGGGCCAGAAGAGCTTTGGGGACTTGACAAACATGTGAAGTTATAATCGTCTCCGGTGGGAGGACGGGGCTTTGAGGGAGGAGATAGGACGGGTGGGGGAGTATGTGTGTGTGTGTGTGTGTGTGTGTGTGTGTGTGTGTGTGTGTGGGTTGGGGGTTAGTGGTAGCATCCCCACAGCCGTTGTGGAGTGGAGTGTCCACATCAGAGTCCGTCCCGTGTTGACACTGAGCTTCTGGTCGTTTTCCATAACAGTATTAACGCTGAATAGACAGGGTGGGGCCCTTGGAGGCAGGGCAAAACGAGGGGGTGAACGGATAGATGATAGGGCCTACACGTGAGAGGGCAAGCAAAGTGAAGAGAACCCCATATGATTCAAAATGCATTTTTCCGTTTTGAAAACGAAAACAACACGTAAACTAAGAAAGAAACCAAACCAAGCAAAACAAAACCTTAAAAAGTAAGTCGCGTTAACAGCAATAACACTATAGCCTGAAAGACAAATTACTAATAACAAAACAGTCATAACATAACACATCAGTTGATGACTGACGCCCCACAATCGAAAAGAAAGTTCAACAACTAGGTATCTTATGCAAACTCAGTCTTAGGAAAAAAAAATGCACCCAACGACTATCCTGTTCAGTTGGCAAGAATATCCATTGATATGAAATGAATTTTTGACATATCTGTCTTCGTTAAGCGTCTAATACAGCAGACACAAAAAGGCATTGAAAAAGACCTTCAAAACGTGAGGGTGTCGACCAAAGAAAAATGACCCTAATTTAAAAAAAAAAGTGTCTTGCCGATGGCTGTTTTTCTCTTTTTGTGTATGCTTCTTTAAAACTCGCATCTAAAAAAAAGGATTGATTAATTATTAGTTGTCCGTTTCGTGATGTGCACGAAGTAAGCATCATTTGTCTTTTTGTGTGTATTATGCTAAGATAGCCTAATGCGAACCATGTTAGCTCGCGCGTGAGGGGGTGTGGGAGCATTTGTATTGTTAGCATTTCAACAAACAGTTAAGCTCAAGGTCAATGCAGTACTGAACTAAACGACTTTTTCAGACCGAACGGTTCGGTCACTAGACGACGAAGACTTGTGTGTTTCATGGTCTTCCCCGTGCTGATAATAACGCTGCTGCAGCTTAAACAAGTCAGAGACAAATACAAGACAGATCAACCGTTAATAAAGACGCGGGCTACTGTCATTTGGGAGTGGGATTCCTCCTTTAACCCCCATCCCCTTCTACGAGATCATTGCTGCTCTCTCTCTCTCTCTCTCTCTCTCTCTCTCTCTCTCTCTCTCTCTCTCTCTCTCTCTCTCTCTCTCTCTCTCTCTCTCTCTCTCTCTCTCTCTCTCTCTCTCTCTCTCTCTCTCTCTCTCTCTCTCTCTCTCTCTCTCTCTCTCTCTCTCTCTCTCTCTCTCTCTCTCTCTCTCTCTCTCTCTCTCTCTCTCTCTCTCTCTCTCTCTCTCTCTCTCTCTCTCTCTCTCTCTCTCTCTCTCTCATAAAGTCTCTATCTCTCTCTCACACAATAGCTCTCTCTTAACTCTCTCTCTCCAACAAGCAATAGGTTTTTCTCTGTCTCTCCGTCTCTCTCTCCTCTCCCCCCCTCTCTCTCTCTCTCTCTCTCTCTCTCTCTCTCTCTCTCTCTCTCTCTCTCTATAGTTCTCTTCTCTCTCTTTCTCTCTCCGCTGCCTCTGTTTAAACTGTTGTTTACTTGAGAGAAATTACCAAAAGACAATGTAAAGTTTATAATAAACAGCCACAATAGTGTAATTAACTGTTTGGATCTCATCTCTAACAAGCTCTCTAGGTTTCTCTCTCTGTCTGTCCGTCTGTCTGCCCTCCCACCCCCTCTCCTCCTCTCTCTCTCTCATCTCTCTCTCAGTCTCACTCTCTCTCTCTATAGTTGTCTCTCTCTGATTTGGTCACCGCTCTCCACCTCTCTCAAACTCTTGTTGACTCTCTCTCTCTCTCTAATAAATCTCTCCCTCTCTCACTCTTCTCTCTCTCTGAACTCGGGTGTCTCTCTCACTCTGTCTCTCTCTCTCTCTCTCTCTCTCTCTCTCTCTCTCTCTCTCTCTCTCTCTCTCTCTCTCTCTCTCTCTCTCTCTCTCTCTCTCTCTCTCTCTCTCTCTCTCTCTCTCTCTCTCTCTCTCTCTCTCTCTCTCTCTCTCTCTCTCTCTCTCTCTCTCTCTCTCTTCTCTCCTTCTCCTCTTCTCTCTCTCTCTCTCCCTCCTTGAGATGAACCAGCGTGACGGATAGCCGTGTCACCTGTCTTGTCACTCTCCAGACTTGCTTTGGCCGTCCATTGTCGGTTTATGAATTATCTTTGGCATAGTAAGAGCAAAGGCTGACATATTAATTGTTTGTATGCTGTTGTGTATGACTGTTTTTCTCTCGTGGCACAGAGCCGTATACAGGCTTATTTATCCCCCCTTTTTACTGTCAGTGTGATGGCGATCAGTGCAAAATTGTGTGTATATTTTAGGTAAGAAAGGAAGGGGGGAGGGGGGGGGGGGTGACAGCGACGCACGTGCAAAGTACATGTATATTCTTTTTAACCCTTTCACCGCCAGCCATATTTCAGCCAAAAATGTCCATTAAAATTACCTGGGTAGAGAACAAAATCCATCTGCAGTATTGGGGATTCTTCTGTGACATATATAAAATAAAGTCTATCCTTACTTCCCCAAACTAAGACAATGGGGTCTTTGGATAATAGACCCCAATTTGATGCCTTTTAGCGACATAGGTGTTAAATCACTGTGGTGCTAAAATGCAACTTTGGCGGTTAAAGGGTTAAAAAAAAATCCTTCTGGACATTTTCATCCCGTTTGATCCTGTCTGTGATCTTCTACTGCATTTAAAAGAGAACGAACAAATGTGAACGCATGCATGCGCGCGCGCACACACGCACACACACACACACACACGCACGCACGCACGCACGCACACGCACACACACACACACACACACACGCACGCACGCACGCACGCACGCACACGCACGCACGCACGCACGCACACACGCACACGCACACACACACACGCACGCGTGTAAATAAGAACCCCAAACAAACAGAAAACTGTTAAACCACGATACTCACAAAATCAACGACAACACCATGACATCAATTGAATGACGCACAATTTAATTCAATGTAATCAATCTGCTAGGGATCTGAAAGCGCATTGGAAGGTAATGACAAATTAACATTTCTTTCACGTCAAGCGCGAAAACAAAGAACAACAGCTAAAAGTGCAATTTCCCAAATGTGTTAACGCGAAAAAAGGACAAAAAGTAGAAGTGCAATTTGCCTAATGCGAAAACAAAGAACAACAAAAAGTAAAAGTGCAATTTGCCAAACATGTTACAAGCAGTGTTTCTTTAATCAGTTTCTGCCCTCAGCCCTTTTTCTACACCCCCTCCCCCTCTTATCACCTTTTTGGATGCTGACGGAGATTACAGATCCAACAAAATGATGACGGTAGTAGTCCCCCGTGGGGATACCGGGGAGTCTTCCGTACAAATAGTTCCCCCACCTTCTGTAAGTTATGTGCTTGTAACTTCCTCTAATCTCTCTCTCTCTTTGATTCTGCCTTTTCCCTTGCTTTGTGTCGTCTACTATCTTTCTGACTTTTTGGCCCATTCTTCTGCCTTTCCCCCCAAAAAAAAAATTCCATATAGTTTTCTCCTTTGAGCTCCCCCGAAATCGGAATGTGTGGGCTGAATGCAGCGAGGAGACCAGTGAAAACTGGAAAACGGACACATACGTACTCATTGTGGCCTTTATATGGCCTGGGAACGCAGAAGAAGAAGAAGAAGAAGAAGAAGAAGAAGAAGAAGAAGAAGAAGAAGAAGAAGAAGAAGAAGAAGAAGAAGAAGAAGAAGAAGAAGAAGAAGAAGAAGAAGAAGAAGATGATGATGATGATGATGATGATGGTAGTTGTTTATTGAAAAACGAAGACGGAAAAGAGGGGACACTCAGGAACAGCATTGAACTCTGACCAGTCATTGATTTGGTGTTGTTGGTCCATGATTGAGTTCTGTGAGGAACTACCTTCTCTGTGTATGCTATGTGTGTGTGTGCGTGCGCGCGCGCGCGCGCGCGCGCGTGTGTGTGCTTGCTTGCATCCGCGAGTCATGTACGGTAACTGACTCCTGTTACAGTTTTCTGCCCATTAGGCTACTTGTCTTGGCGAATAGTAGCCGACTTGGCCGCGTCGAGCTGTCCCCTCAGGGCCCCCTGTCCCTGTATCGGGCTGATGGATGGTGGCCCTGAAGGACTCGAGTTTCACTGGCTGTCGTGTCCAGCCTTTGCCGTGGACTGATCACTTCGCCTAAACAATCTCCAGGCCTTATTTTTCCCGGGGCTGCCTGTACTGGGTCTTCCTTGAATAAATTGATCCTTCTGTTGAGTCCTGTCCCATCACCGGTTATCTGTCTTGATAAAGTGGTGGAGGAGGGGAGAGCGCTTGAACCTGGGTTGTCATAGCTAGGCAGCAAGATTGAGGAGCGAGCAGAGAGGGTGATTTTGGGGAGGGGTCTTGTCTCCTTCTTGGTCAGGGGAGGGGGCTTGACCGATTTAAGTAAGGACCCAGGAGGAGACACCCTTGTCGGGGGAGAGACCGCTCTTAATTAGCCTGAGGTGGAAGACAAAGTGGAGAAGATAATTATGGAGGTGGTTTAAACCATACTGAGGGGGAGGGAGGGAGAGAGAGAGAGAGAGGGGAGAGAGGGAGAGAGAGAGAGAGAGAGAGAGTGAGTGAGAGAGAGAGAGAGTCATTTTTGTAGCTGAATTTTCTATGCAGGGCGTCATGAATGATAAATGGGAAATACATACTGATACAAAGTAAGACTGTTAGGTTTGTTGTTGCATTTTACATTGATTAAGGTGATGGGAGATAGGGATTGCATCCATCCCCAGCTAGTTAGCTCTCCAGGTGGGAGCAACCCGAATTTCACAGAGAGAGACTTAATGACATGATTGCTGCTTTATAAATATTCTGTATAGTGTGGGTGTAATTGGATGTGTGAGAGATATATTTCCTGTGATATTGCTATTGATATATCAATGTTGATGACTGTTCTCTCTCTCTCTCTCTCTCTCTCTCTCTCTCTCTCTCTCTCTCTCTCTCTCTCTCTCTCTCTCTCTCTCTCTCTCTCTCTCTCTCTCTCTCTCTCTCTCTCTCTCTCTCTCTCTCTCTCTCTCTCTCTCTCTCTCTCTCTCTCTCTCTCTCTCTCTCTCTCTCTCTCTCTCTCTCTCTCTCTCTCTCTCTCTCTCTCTCTTTGTGTGGTTGTGAATTTAATATGTTGTAATTGCCTTGAAAACAATCATTATTTGTTGAATGTTTGTAATTCTCTAATTTATGTATGATTCTCAAATTATGTACATAGTGTGTGTGTGTGTGTGTGTGCGTGTGTGTGTGTGTGTGTGTGTGTGCGTGTGCGTGTGTGTGTGTGTGTGCGTGTGTGTGTGTGTGTGTGTGTGTGTGTGTGTGTCTTAATAATTGATTTAATGTACTCGTTTTAGTTCAATCTGCTGCACATGTTGTGGAAGAAAATTTTCCATTTTAAACTTGTTTTTTTAGTGGACAATAAAGATTATTGAATTTGAATTGAAACGCCTCTATGAAGTACCTAATACCTAATAGTTAGGATTTTGATGACATTTACAGCTTACACGCTACCATCCTCTAAAGCTCGGTGAGAGATGCCGGCCGGTTTTGTAAAGTGATTTTATTGATCCCGCGCAAAGTTTTCACCAACATGTGTGGGTTTTCACTGTACTTGGACCTATATTGTGCTGGCTACCACGAATAACGGGGCCCGCAAGATCGATATAAAGATGTAGTTTGTTGGTTGAGAATCAGTGGTGGTGAAGAGATGACCTGGTAAATGACAGGCAACTTTTGTTTGAAACAGTTTTTGGTGATTGATTCCGACAGAAAATAGCCATTTCCTTTGCATGTTTTTTTTTTTGGGCCACTCGTTCCATTAAAAAAAAGTGCTCTCGTGTCCACATACCACATATACACACCACATACGCACACACGCTCTTAAACTCACATGCATATGAGCAGGTGTGTGTGTGTGTGTGTGTGTGTGTGTGTGTGTGTGTGTGTGTGTGTGTGTGTGTGTGTGTGTATGCGCGTGTGTGCGCGTGCGTGCGCGCGCTGTAAATGTGTGTGGCTTACGTTCAAAATTCTGTTGATGGAGGCGGGGAATGAATGACTTTAACCCTTTCACCGCCAAAGTCGCATTTTAGCACCACAGTGATTTAACACCTATGTCACTGAAAGGCATCAAATTGGGGTCTATTATCCAAAGACCATATTGTCTTAGTTTTGGGAAGTAAGGATAGACCTTATTTTATATACGTCACAGAAGAATCCCCAATACTCCAGATGGATTTTGTTCTCTGCCCAGTAAAGTTAATGGACATTTTTGGCTGAAATATGGCTGGCGGTCAAAGGGTTAAGAGGGGAGGGGGCAAAACTGAGCGGGATGAGGAGGGAGCAGAGACAGACGGTGGGATTTAACACAAACGTCAGCAGCTGTGTCAAGAAATACCGAGTTACCACAAAAATGGCATGATATGGTCGGGTCCTCGCGGCTATGCTACCGTTATCGGATTAGGCTGTTTTAGAGCAGTGGTGTAATTTCCAGCTCCAACTTGGCCCCTTCCCGCCGGAAATGGATTTCAGAGTTGTAATGGGCCAGAAGTTCTGTTCCACAGTCTTTTGGCAGCTGTGACTAACTCGCTTACGACACCAGTTAAGATTTGATCCTTTGTTTATGTAAGTGTGTGAATGTTGTTGATGTTAGTTTGTGAATGTGTATGTGTGTGTGTGTGTGCCTGTGCTGCGCGCGCGCGTGTGTGTGTGTGCGCGCGCGCATGCGGGTGGGTGGACGTAGGCCTACGTGCATATGTGTGTCTATTTGCTTGTGTACATGAATGCGTCCGATGATGTGAACCTATTTGAACTAATTAAACAAACATCAAGCACAAACATAGGGCCTACAAAAACACACGCATTCACGCGCACACACGCGCTCACACACATACACACACAAACACACAGAGACACGCACACACACACGCACAAACAAGCACACACACACACACACACACACACACACACACACACACACACACACACACACACACACACACACACACGCACACACATATGCTTTTGAGACGGTGTTTTCTAAAGTCTTTGGCATACTGAAATATTTCAGCTGTGTTTAGTGTACTATTTTTCACAAGTAACTGAAGAGTATTGCAAAACTCTGATGCGTAATCATGAAACAAGAAAAGAACAGGTGGAAATTGGGGGGAAATATTAGAGACATAGTGAGGCAACAGGCAGAATGAATGTGTGTGTGTGTGCGTGTGCGTGTGCGTGTGCGTGTGCGTGTGCGTGCGCGTGCGTGTGTATGTGTGTTCGTTCTTTAATTTAACGTCTAACGACTTCTGTTGTAGTTTGTTGGACTTCTGTTGTAGTTTGTTGGACTTCTGTTGTAGTTTGTTGGACTTCTGTTGTAGTTTGTTGGACTTCTGTTCTAGTTTGTTGGACTTCTGTTGTAGTTTGTTGGACTTCTGTTCTAGTTTGTTGGACTTCTGTTGTAGTTTGTTGGACTTCTGTTGTAGTTTGTTGGACTTCTGTTGTAGTTTGTTGGACTTCTGTTGTAGTTTGTTGGACTTCTCTTGTAGTTTGTTGGACTTCTGTTGTAGTTTGTTGGACTTCTGTTGTAGTTTGTTGGACTTCTGTTGTAGTTTGTTGGACTTCTCTTGTAGTTTGTTGGACTTCTCTTGTAGTTTGTTGGACTTCTCTTGTAGTTTGTTGGACTTCTCTTGTAGTTTGTTGGACTTCTGTTGTAGTTTGTTGGACTTCTGTTGTAGTTTGTTGGACTTCTGTTGTAGTTTGTTGGACTTCTCTTGTAGTTTGTTGGACTTCTGTTGTAGTTTGTTGGACTTCTCTTGTAGTTTGTTGGACTAGACCAGAACCCACCTGTAACCCATCGCCAGTGTTGTATGTGTGTGTGTGTGTGCGTGTGTGTGTGTGTGTGTGTGTGTGTGTGTGTGTGTGTGTGTGTGTGTGTGTGTGTGTGTGTGTGTGTGTGTGTGTGTCTGTGTGTGTGTGTGTGTCTGTGTGTGTGTGTGTGTGTGTGTGTGTGTGTGTGTGTGTGTGTGTGTGTGTGTGTGTGTGTGTGTGTGTGTGTGTGGTGGTGAGGGGTGGTGGTGGTGGTGGTGTGTGAGAGAGCTATTTTGAGGCTTTTATAGCGCTTCGAAAACCACAGGTTCCCTGCCGTGACCAGTTCCACATGAGTGGCGCATAACGAATGAATGACACAGGGAGAAAAGAGTAAGTAGGTCTGGTCCTCCCCCTCCCCCCTTCTGTAAAACTTGTGCTGTAACTTCTTGTTGGAGTAGGCCAGAAAAAAACAACACGTAGTCCAAGCTCGCGTCGCCCGTGAGCGTCTGGCATAAAAAGAGCCTTTAGTTGAAAACTGTCGATTCAATGGGTGTTTTAAACATTTTTCAGAGTAATGGTTGGAAGGGTCCGCTTCTGCTGTTCTAGTTTGTTGGACTTCTGTTGTAGTTTGTTGGACTTCTGCTCTAGTTTGTTGGACTTCTGTTCTAGTTTGTTGGACTTCTGCTCTAGTTTGTTGGACTTCTGTTCTAGTTTGTTGGACTTCTGTTGTAGTTTGTTGGACTTCTGTTGTAGTTTGTTGGACTTCTGTTGTAGTTTGTTGGACTAGTTTGTTGGACTTCTGTTGTAGTTTGTTGGACTTCTGTTGTAGTTTGTTGGACTTCTGTTGTAGTTTGTTGGACTTCTGTTGTAGTTTGTTGGACTTCTGTTGTAGTTTGTTGGACTTCTGTTGTAGTTTGTTGGACTTCTGTTGTAGTTTGTTGGACTTCTCTTGTAGTTTGTTGGACTTCTCTTGTAGTTTGTTGGACTAGACCGGAACCCACCTGTAACCCATCGCCAATGTTGTATGTGGATGTTAAATATGCGAAGATAAGTTTACCACATATAACTATTTATAATATATCAACTGATTAATTTTACAAAATGCCACTTTTGGGATTGAGACTAGCCTTCATTCCAGAAAGAAGTGTCTACTTGTGCCTTTGCGCCAATCTGTCATGTCCGACGTTGATTTCCAGGTAGCAGAGGAGGCGACTGCTATTCCAGGAGGGCTAGTTGGAATTTTGTTGCCGTGCCCAGGGGACATCCCGCTCTCAGTTAAGAGGACTTGAGGACAGTTGGCGAAGAGCCCCAGAGGCTAACTAATCGATTGGCCGCAGCTGTAGGAGCCAGTGCAAATGCCTCCTAGTTTTTAGAATTATTGTCATTCGTAAAAGACTAACCTGTATCATGATTTAGCACAATAAACTTAAGGAAGAGAGGGGAGCGGTGTGGAAAAATGAGGGGGGGGGGGGGGGGGGGTTGTTGTTGTACAAAATAGGTGATACAAAAATGAACGATTGTTTGTCATACCTTTTCCTTTTTTCGTGTTTTTTCCCTTTTTTTCCTTTTCTCTAAACATCTGTGGCAATTCATGGTTGTGATTTTGGTTTGAAAATAGTAAACGGTGGTTAAATGTACGGGATAAATGCATTGTATAATTAAAAAAAAGTACAACAAACTCTTGTTTGCGTAACTAGTAGAAGCAGTCGACTGTTTTATTTTCATTGGGCGAGTGAAGCTTTACCACCTACAAGGCGGAAAGCAACCCCCGTTCATAAAACATATGTGCGTGTGTTCTTTTAAAATTTTTTTTCACCCTTTTGTAACAAAATCTTCACCTACCTCTCTTATTCTTGGTGGTATATTCATTGCATTTGATAACTTCTTGTCTGAGTACTTGCTGCGTAAGAGAGAGAGAGAGAGAGAGAGAGAGAGAGAGAGAGAGAGAGAGAGAGAGAGAGAGAGAGAGAGAGAGAGAGAGAGAGAGAGAGAGAGAGAGAGAGAGAGAGAGAGAGAGAGAGAGAGAGAGAGAGAGAGAGAGAGAGAGAGAGAGAGAGAGAGAGAGAGAGAGAGAGAGAGAGAGAGAGAGAGAGAGAGAGAGAGAGAGAGAGAGAGAGAGAGAGAGAGAGAGAGAGAGAGAGAGAGAGAGAGAGAGAGAGAGATATGGGGGGGGGGGGGAGGGGAAGAGAGAAGAGGGGGTTGGGGACAATTGTCACGGAGGTGGCTGAGTGGTATTCAAGATGGCCGTGTCAGGAGGGTCCTTGGTGTGTACAGAGATGTATATGGTGTGCTAATAAGGGGCTGTGCCGGTCACATTCCTGGCATGCATCACAGACACCTCTGTCAGTTGGCTGGTGGTCCACCGCTACCTACACTCACCTGTCTGCTTGACACACTGCCCGCTGTCCGCTAGCACTGCTGTGTGCCCAAATGCGCTGCTGTTCATGGTGGTCAATGGCTTTATCCCTGCACTGTCCACTTCCATTGACCCGCCTTCAATTCTGGGAATTATTGGGGGAGAAAAGGAAACACTGGAGGAGGAGGATTCTCACTGTCAGTCTTCCCTAATCTCCTTCTACTGTTCTCTGTGCCCGTCTCTCCGCCCTCCCTTTTCCATACTCGACCCGCCTTTTTGTCATTTCCAACTGGTCTCTCTTTTTCCTTTCCCTTTGACTTCCTCAAGGCCGTAGGCTATTTTGCCTTAAATTATTGTTTGCTATCATGATAATGCAGATGGTTTCTGCATTAAGTTTTGTCTGGTTAGGCATCTTAATTGAAAGTAAAATATCCTCTCAGTCTTTTACTTGGATTTTATTCGACCTCGTCTCGTGGAACGAACGAAATTTTAAACTTTTACGTCCTCTTTCTTGGCCCGAAGGACACACATGGGACACTGTTAGCTATGAATATGGGGCCTCGTCTCGTGGACCAAGCTTCTTAGGTCAAATACCCCCACTCCACCCTTCACTCTTGCAATGCTCAACTCCACCTTGGACATTTTCTTTAAAGTAGCGATTAAGTTGTTTGTGTGTTGTCGTGCAGGATGGTCCCTGGAAGGCCTCTGTTGTTGTTGACTCATGTGGACTACGTTAAAGAACGCACCAGTAACTACTTTGTCTGAGCCGTGTAATGGGGGGAAATAGGTTAAACAAAAAAGAAAAGTACAAAGACCTTTGTCTGAGCGGGGAGGGGGGGGGGGGGGGGGGGGGGGGGGGGTTTGGGGGGGGGGGGGGGGGGGGGGGGGGGGGGGGGGGGGGGGGGGTGGGGGGGTAGAAAAAAAAGACGTTTGAGTTGTGGGGGGAAAAAAGAAACAAAAAGACGTTTAGCACCTCCATGTTCAGTTTACTGCCAAGGGTTGATCGCGTGCACTTGGTGGTCCTTCCGCTCATGAAAGATGAGGTCATTCGCCTCCCTGGAGCTACGCGTATGTTATTTTTCTTAGTTGCTGTGAGCTTAAAGATGGTCAAATGAGGAGGAGTGGTGTGTTGGGGGTGGAGAAGGGGTGGATTCAGCGTGACATGTTAAAAAATGATTAAAGGAGTCACAGCAGAATGTTAAAAAACAAAACAAAACATAAATTGCATTGAACCAAGAAGCTTAAAGACCCCCACGTCACGTGTCACATTTCCTCTTATGCTAGGAAGATTTCCTAAGATTTCTTACTAGCTATAAGAGGGAAAACACGTGAAAACCGTGATTTTGACACGTGACGTGGTGGGTCTTTAAAGGGCCAGCCACACGTCCGCTAAGCGAGACCGCGTGATCGAATCGTGTCGTACAGTCGTACGGTCTTAGCGGATGTGTGGCTGGCCCTTAAATGTTACATTGAACTGAGTATTTTTCAAAAACTGAATGTGTAATTACGTCGTTTGTAGAGATCAAAAACAATGTCCCGTTTTTAAATCAGGAATGATAAAAGACATCCTGGGAAGACATTTCCTGAAGATTCACTTGTCTGCTGTGGATTTGTATGAAATAAGATACTTGAGAATTCCATAGCCCAACGAGGTCAGGGGATTTCTAAAGAAGTCGCTGAATGCTCTCTGTGCTTTATTTATTAACATTTTCACCGCCAAAGTCGCATTTTAGCACCACAGTAATTTAATACCTATGTCACTAAAAGGCATCGAATTGGGGTCTATTATCCAAAGACCTTATTGTCTTAGTTTTGGGAAGTAAGGATAGACCTTATTATATATATGTCACAGAACAATCCCCAATACTGCAGATGGATTTTGTTCTCTACCCAGGTAAATTTAATGTTAATGTTTGGCTGAAATATGGCTGGCGGAGAAAGGGTTAAAGAAGGAAAATGTGTTGGAAACTTCACAGTCCATTGCCATTTTGCCTCGACGTATCGTCTTCGTTTGCCTGATTTTTGTTATGGGTTTACCGTACCCACTTTTTGAAATAGAAAACAAATATTTATTAGTTTAACCCTTTCACCGCCAATGTTGTATTTGTTCACCACAATGATTTAGCATCCACACCATTAAAACTCTTGAAATCAGGGTCTAGTATTCAATTATATTGTGTTCCTAAGTTTGGGTAGTCAGGCTTGACCCTATTCTAAATGTGTCACAGAAAAATCCCACAATATTGCAGACGAAATCTTTACTGTAGCCAAGTAAGTTTAATGGAATTTTTTGGCTCAAAGATGGCTGGCGGTGAAAGTGTTAAAGAAAGGTACACCCGTCTTTTTTTGGGTATTTTTGGTTGATGTCATAAGTTCGATTATTAAAAAAACCCCTTCGGGACTTTTCCTGGTATTGCAGTGCCTCCAGGATCGTCCCACTATCTTTATAGTTATTAATGTCCCATATGTGCCTGTTCCAGGCCGGAGGACGTTAAACGAACTTTCATTCATTTGGTTAAGTAGGTCTATTTTTTGTTCAAGGTTCTTTATGCGGGGCAAATTCAGGCGAACATTGAAGGGTCGGTGGGATTGTGAATCGGATATTTTCAGGTGTCGAGTAGGTTGTATTGTAGTGCTTTGTGTGTTTAAAAAAATGCATTTGTGGTATTAATGAGAGAGAGAGACAGAGAGAGAGAGAGAGAGAGAGAGAGAGAGAGAGAGAGAGAGAGAGAGAGAGAGAGAGAGAGAGAGAGAGATATATTTTGGAGCAGTAAAGAGACACGTTAACTTATCCAATCTCCCCCGAAGACGAAGTGTGTCTGACAACGTGGCTGGGTAATCAAAAACGGTCACACACATAATGTTCTCATCCGTAGCTGATGCACTTGTACCATAGTGTTCAAGTGCTTCCGCTGTTGGGATGATCACGGGAGTCTTTTAGCCAGGGTAATTCACCACCACCACCACCAACTTATCCAATTAAAGAGGTGATGGAGGCTATTTTTTCCTCACCTATTTAAGTGTGATAGTGGACAGCACAACATTTCTCGCCCGTGGAAGGAAATGTATCTTGGAGCAGAAAAGCGACAACTTTCTTAGCCAAGTTAAAGAGAGGATGGAAGCTTTTTTCGCCTATGTAAGTGTGTAAGTGGGCAGTGCAAAATTAAATTTCCTCGCCCTGTGGAGAGCTGAACACACTGCCCTCTAATTCATCCCATCGTTTTGCTTCTGCTCGAGTCCACAGTTTAGTTGTCAGTGTGGTCGAAATGCACGCTGTTATTTTTCACTCTTTCCTCAATGGCAATGCTGTAATTATATAACTGTGTTGCCATGGAGACCCCCCCCCCCCCCACACACACACACACCTAACAACGTGTATTTCCACCGTAAGCAAAACACAAAAATACAATAGTAAAAAATCACCACTTATATCCTGATTAATACAAAGATATATCCGTTTAAAAACAGAATTTACGTAAAATTCTATCGTTAAACGGTTATATCTTCACGCTGATCAGGATATAAGTGGTGATTGTTTTGTTACTATAATACTTCTTAAACATCATACT
>CM065680.1:47238723-47248723 GCA_017654935.2 Phymorhynchus buccinoides
AGCAATACCTTTGTATAAATCTGAATAAATTAAAGCGGAAGAAAATTATTTTTGTGTGTGTGCGCGCGCGCGCGCGCGTGTGTGTGATAAGTGATGTAGAACGTTTTCGTGCATGAACAATTACACGCACCATAGTGTGCTTGGGAACAGCTTTGACCACGTCATATTGTCTGAGTGACTTAGTAAGCTGATATTTTTACATTCACGCTTTTACCCCTCCTCTTCCTGTGTCTGCGCCCCCCCCCCTAGTTTCTCTTCATGTTGTAAGAAATAATAGATTTTTGCTTTACTTAGTCTATGTCTGTTTCTTCTTTTCTTCTATTTTCTTCTTACCCGGGTTCTTTTAAATGTCAGCTATCGAGACTGAAAAACGGGTTACATTTGATATACTCCTATTTAAGCACGCATCTCAGGTTGCATGATTATTGCGATGGGCTGGTTTGTATTTTTTTTTCTTTTTTCTGTCTGTCCCAAGGATATCTCCCGAACCGCTTGACCGAATCGCGTCAAATTTTGTGTGAAGGTGTGCCTCCTTAATAGGAAGAGATCGGCGCAAACCATTTTGCCGTCGTGACCTTGACCTTGACGTACGACCTTGAAAACCGAAAATCTATTTTTAGCCATATCTCGGGCACCGATCAACATAGGATGTTGAAACTTGGTATGAAGGTGGTTTGGCTTATGCCCGTTCTGATGATGGCATACCGATCAAGGTCAAGGTCAAGGTCAAAAAGATCGCTGGAGCCTGAAAATCGGAGGGTCATTTTTTCCTCCTTCTGTCTGTCCCAAGGATATCTTTCGAACGGGTTGACAGAATCACGTCAAATTGTGTGTGCTGGTGTGTCACCATGAGAGGAAGGCATCCGCGCAAACCATATTGCCGTCGTGATCTTGACCTTGGCGTACGACCTTGAAAACCGAAAATCTTTCAGGGGCCATAACTCCCACACCGTTAGTGTTAGAGTCTTCAAATTTGGCATGAAGGTACTTTGGCTTATGCCCGTTCTGATGGTGGCATACCGATCAAGGTCAAGGTCACGGTCCGGGCGATCCGTAGGCCTTGAAAGTGGTAGGGGTCGACACATTGGGTTTTAAACCATATTTTCCACATTGGTACTTGACAGAAGCGCTTCAGATTGTGTGTGGTACTGTATACCCTAGAGAAGAAAACATCCGAGCATAAATTATCACCATGCTGACCTTGACCTTGAAGTGTGACCTTGAAAACCGAAATTTCCTTCTTTGCGCTATATGTTTCTTCTTCAAGCTGTATCTCGTGAACTAGAAGACAGAATCCCTTCCAATTTTGTGTCAGGATGTGACACTCTACGGGGTGTCGCAAGTGCGTGGCATTGCTGGTGACGGACATGTCTGCCGCTCGGCGACGCCCTTGTTTCTTTTTGTATTCGTGAGGTTAGATACAAGGAATGAACTAGCGCATTGAATTATAGACTACACAGGCCCACATGCAATATTGTGTATCTTATTTCGTAAACATGTCATTTGTCCTAGTCTTTTTTGAAAAAAAAGCTCTTGTGTGGGGTGACAATAGACGTTATCTTCCCTCGCTCGCCATGCTGCGATAATTTTTAGCAAAGCGTCTGACCCCATTAATTGTAAGTGTTGTGGGAGAGAGGATTTTAAGTAAGCAACGTAAGGGGGGAGGGGGGGGGGGGGGAGAAAGAAAATAAATATGCGATTGTCTAACTTGCCGCCCTGAGTTATCTTTACAGAAATGTTGCCAAAGAAAAACACACACGATAAACACATACACGCAGAGACGCACACACTGACACACACACACGCGCGCACACCTACACACACCTACACACACCTACACACACACACACACACACACACACACACACACACACACACACACACACACACACACACACACACACACACACACAGAGAGAGAGAGAGAGAGAGAGAGAGAGAGAGAGAGAGAGAGAGAGAGAGAGAGAGAGAGAGAGAGAGAGAGAGAGAGAGAGGGTATTTAGATAATGCATGGGGCTTGCTTGACCCAGACTATATTAATAATGATAACCCCCACCCACCCCCATACCATCGCCTCCTCTCCTCTCATTCCAACCTTTACACATACAAACGTCCTTTCATTTCTGGTCTTTGTCGTCAGAAGAGACGTACTTGAAAAAGAAAGAATAAGAGAGGGACGGAGGAGGGGTGTGTGTGTGTGTGTGTGTGTGTGTGTGTGTGTGTGTGTGTGTGTGTGTGTGTGTGCGCGTGTGCGTGCGTGCGTGCGTGCGTGTGCGTGCGTGTGCGTGTGGGTGCGTGCGTGCGTGCGTGCGTGCGTGCGTGCGTGCGTGCGTGTGGGCGCGCGCGCGCGTGTGCGTGCGTGTGCGTGCGTGTGCGTGCGTGTGCGTGTGCGTGTGCGAGCGTGCGTGCGTGTGCGTGTGTGTGTGTGCGTGCGTGTGTGGTGTGTGGTGTGTGTGGGTGGGTGTGCGTGTGCGTGTGTGCGCGCGCGTGTGTGTATGTGTGTGTGACGAGAACATAAATAAATAGGAAGAAAGGGGAGGATTTTTATTTACAGAAAACGTGTCACTGTCGTGGTGTCATTGACAGCGAAAACAATCTCTCTCACCCTCTCCCTCCTGCTTCTCGTCTCCCTCCTCTCTTACTTATGATCCCAGTGCAGCATCTGAAACCAAGCGGGAGGGGAGGGTGGTGGGGAGAGGGTGTAATAAGAGGACGGGGGGAAGGAGGACAATAGGGTTAAGTGAAGGGGGTATTTGGACAAAGTGTATTTTAGTCTCCCCCTCCCCCCTCTCAAATTTTCGCACTGAGAGGCAACATTCTGTCATTTTAGGGATAGGGTCAGGATCAGCCTAGGATTATTTTCATAAAACTGAAAGAAAACGACTTTGAAATTGAGGGTCGTAAACATGAGAGGGGTAGGGGTGGGGGATGGGGTGACTAAAGTGCATCATTGCCGATATTTGGTTGTCAAATATCAGTAAAGTTAGTAGAAAGACAGTATTAGCAGAGGTCGCGCTAGGAATTTTGAAAAGCAGTCCCTTCAGCGACAATGCGCCCCAACAACCGATGTCAAAACCAGTCCCAGGGAAACAAAAACCAGTGAAAACCACTACATCAAAACCTCTGTTAAACAATTTATCAGTGCTAGCAAAAATGTATGAGTCCCTGGGACTGACAAGGTCAGTTTTTTCCCCTCAGTATTTTGGTTTTGCAATCAGTATTTTACTGATAATTACCAGTAAACGCGATCACTGGTATTAGTACTGCCCATTTTTTTGATTTATTTTGTCACCTGAAGGAATAGAAAAGAGAGGTACTTTTCAGCTAGCATGTGTTGAAAGGGTGGCCTTGGCCTTATCAGACACAACAGAAGGAAAAACGAAAAGGCAAGGTCAGTGGTGGAGAAGGTCAGGGCTAGAGGTAGAGGTGGTGGTGGTGGGTGGTGGTGGTGACACTAAGTGTCAGTGACACTGTTGTGGTTTTTCTGATTGTGTGGAGTAGTCTAGCTGGGGACAGGGTCCCCTTCTATTACTCACACAGCTAGGTAAGAACAGTCGTCACTTCAACTGGCTGTGGCAAGGGTCTCCCGTTTCTCGGGTTTTGTTTTTTGCCCCCCCCCCCCCCCCCCCTTTTGTAGGCTCTCTATCTATCTCGCTACCATATAGAACCATAAATAAGACAATCAGGTTGGAGATGGGTAAGACGTGAGGGTAATGGGTGAAGAAGGAGGGGGGGGCGAAGATGGGGATGGAAAGAGAGAGAGAGAGAGAGAGAGAGAGAGAGAGAGAGAGAGAGAGAGAGAGAGAGAGAGAGAGAGAGAGAGAGAGAGAGAGAGCGAGAGAGAGAGAGAGAGAGAGAGAGAGAGAGAGAGAGAGAGAGAGAGAGAGAGAGAGAGAGAGAGAGAGAGAGAGAGAGAGCATATAATAAACGAGAGACAGCCACCGAAAGAGAGAAAGTTGTCTTCAGATTTACTTTGTTGGTTCTTTAATTTAACGTCTATACACCTTACAGTGATCTTAGACCCAAAACAAGAAGTATGTTTGTGTGTTAGTGTAATGGGTATTTTGAATGTGCATCTAGGGAAGGGATAGGTACAGGTGTATGAGGGTCTGCTAGTCTATGTGTATACATATAAATCACTTAAATAAATGGGGGGTGGGGCGGGGTGAGGGTTGTATTGGTCCTTACTTTACTTTGTGTGTGTGTGCGTGTGTGTGTGTGTGTGTGTGTGTGTGTGTGTGTGTGTGTGTGTGTGTGTGCGTGCGTGCGTGTGCGTGCGTGTGTGTGCGTGCGTGTGTGTGCGTGTGCGTGCGTGTGCGTGCGCGCGCGCGTGCGTGCGTGTGCGTGTGTGTGTGCGCGTGCGTGTGTGACAACATGCACACATAGGCATAAACCATGCCAGCGGGTGCAGTTACAAGATGAATGGAGGACCCCATGCACCATACCACCACCCTGCGACAGTCGACGCTGACTCATTTTCACGGGCCCCTCTCTTTGTCAGCGAGTGGTTCCCACCTGCCTCAGCTCCTTTTCTCGCTTCCAGACGACAGACTGTTGCGTCATCAACACTGAATGGCTTGGCCGAAGCAGTCGATCAACTGTGTACCCACCCGGTGGAAGAGAATGATGGGGTACAATGGGTGCGTGGGTGGGGGAACCATACCGATTTGAAACCAGAAGGTTTAGTTTAAAGTTTTTTTAATTTCCGTGTTTGAAACACACACGAGTGTGGCTGCTCGCGTGACGGGGTGATCAAAAATTGTCACATAATTATTACGCAATGTTCTCATCCGTAGCTGATGCGCTTGTACCATACTAGTCTTATAGTGTCCAAGTGCTTCCGCTGTTGGGATGATCCCCGGGGTCTTTTAACCAGGGTAAGCCAATAGGAAGAAGATGAAACACACACACGCACACGTATGCATGAACGCGCGCACGCACGTACACACATACACACACATATACACACACACACATACACATACACATACACATACACATACAAACGAGAGAGAGAGAGAGAGAGAGAGAGAGAGAGAGAGAGAGAGAGAGAGAGAGAGAGAGAGAGAGAGAGAGAGAGAGAGAGAGAGAGAGAGAGAGAGAGAGAGAGAGAGAGAGAGAGAGAGAGAGAGAGAGAGAGAGAGGGGGGGGGGGGGGGGGGCACAAGCCAGTGACTCACATTTAGTCGAAAGCAGTAGAGCGACTGTTTTTCTATTTTATTTTGTTACAGACTATGCCCAACACGGGTCCTTATTGTCTGCTTGACTGGTCGTGAAAAGAAACGCATAGGGAGGCCATCTAAAAAAAAAGAAAAAGACTTCTGTTCTGGAGATAAATGTTGGCGGAATTTATGAATATGTATGACTTGTAGCATTAGCCCTAATAGCCAGACGGAGTCTTTGGTAGACATGTTGCAGTTGTTAACCTATTTTGTGTGTGTTTCATTTAAGTAATACTGTGGGATTATGAAACCCCCATCCCCCCCCCACACACACACACACTCCCCCCGTGCCCCCCCCCCCCCCCCCCCCCCCGAGATCTCCGACTGTAAACTGAAAAACAGCTGGTAGGCCTTTGAATGTTAGTTTTATTGTTACAGCGGCCCTACGATTTTGTCAATGGACGATGTCATCGCGTGTTTTAACAATGTATGTGCATGTCAATGTCGGGTTTGTCAATGGACGATTTTGGGGGGAAAAACTAGGGGAGAACACTTCGTGAAAATTAAAGTTGTTTACCTCGACTTACTCGGTCAAATACCATAGCAACAATGGCGTCGAAGAGTGAAGCGAAGCGAGTGAACGATTTGCAAACATTTTAAATGAGAAAGAGGGGTTACAAACTGATCTAACCTGCAAAACGTCGAGAACTCGCATACAAAATAAACATTGAGATTGACCCAGATGGCTTGATAGAGAACAGATGCGAGAAACACAAACCGAGTGTGTCTAGACCTAGATCTACTCAAACGCAGCATTTACATGTTCGGAGGGTGATTGTTACCATCTGGAGGGGAGGGGGTGGGGGTGGGGGCAATTGCTATCATGCAGTCTTGACATCTGTATGGTCCCCCTTACCAAAAATGCTTCACAATAAGGGATACAAGGACAGAAAGTTACCACTTTCAGATTGATGTCATGCATTTTTGGAAAGGGGCGACTCCACTGTGTCAAAAATATACATGATAGCAATTGCCCCCCCCCCCCCCCCCCCCCCCCCATGGTAATCATCCCTATTTTGGGGGTCTACCTGATGGTAGAGTAACTTCCCCTGTTTGACCGATTGAATTAGGCAAGACCACTCCCATACACCATAAGATCAGTCTCCTTAATTATTTCCGAACAATTCCTATTGGACAGGGGGATAAGGAACCATGTGTTTATTTTGTTGTTCTTGGTAGTAGTCAGTATATAAGTACGACCGACATCGTTGTTTCATGTTGTGGTAGCCGTGATGTATGGCTCCTGTTGTGATCGTAAATGTTGAATCGAAGAAAAGAAATTATTAATGGCTGAGTGAGGAGGCTACACATTAGGCCCATAACACAACACATTATCCAGTTTGAACAGGACGGTGCAAGAACATTGTAGGGGCGACAGTTAAAAATGTTCTCTCTCAGATTTGAACATACCGTTTATGGCCAAGGCTTTTAAACGAAGTGTAGCTAAAATGTATGTAAGTAAAGAAGAGGTTGCAAGTTAAGCAAAGTATGTGGAAAGAAAGGAGAAGAGAGAGAGAGAGAGAGAGAGAGAAGAGAGAGAGAGAGAGAGAGAGAGAGAGAGAGAGAGAGAGAGAGAGAGAGAGAGAGAGAGAGAGAGAGAGAGAGAGAGAGAGAGAGAGAGAGAGAGAGAGAGAGAGAGAGAGAGAGAGAGAGAGAGAGAGAGAGAGAGAGAGAGAGAGAGAGAGAGAGAGAGAGAGAGAGAGAGAGAGAGAGATGGTTTAATGAGTATCCCATTGGCCCATGTCATTTTTGAGTGGTTACAAAAGTATAACAAAGTGGCAGTATTAACAACATTTTATCATAAACACACATAACAAACTTAGCGTATACGTAGTTCATAACGTCATACATACATGATACATAGAATATCAGATAAACACAATCATCTTTACCCACTAGTGCATCTCCCGGATTTTATCATAAACACACATAACAAACTTAGCATATACTTACGTAGTTCAAAACTTCATACATACATTATACATAGAATATCAGATAAACACAATCATCTTTACCCATTTAAGTGCATTTCCCGGATTCTAAATGCTTTTTCGAGATACAAATGCTTAACGGATAATCAGACATTTATTTTCAGTTGCAAGCAGCATGGTTAGTTTGAAGAGTGAAGGTTGGTTATAATATTTACTTGGAATATATGTGCCTCTCAAATCCTGATAACGAGGGCAATGTCATGCAAAATGGATTTCAGTAGAGAGAGAGAGAGAGAGAGAGAGAGAGAGAGAGAGAGAGAGAGAGAGAGAGAGAGAGAGAGAGAGGAGAGAGAGAGAGAGAGAGAGAGAGAGATGGTTTAATGAGTATCCCATTGGCCCATGTCATTTTTGAGTGGTTACAAAAGTATAACAAAGTGGCAGTATTAACAACATTTTATCATAAACACACATAACAAACTTAGCGTATACGTAGTTCATAACGTCATACATACATGATACATAGAATATCAGATAAACACAATCATCTTTACCCACTAGTGCATCTCCCGGATTTTATCATAAACACACATAACAAACTTAGCATATAAGCTTACGTAGTTCAAAACTTCATACATACATTATACGTAGAATATCAGATAAACACAATCATCTTTACCCATTTAAGTGCATTTCCCGGATTCTTAATGCTTTTTCGAGATACAAATGCTTAACGGATAATCAGACATTTATTTTCAGTTGCAAGCAGCATGGTTAGTTTGAAGAGTGAAGGTTGGTTATAATATTTACTTGGAATATATGTGCCTCTCAAATCCTGATAACGAGGGCAATGTCATGCAAAATGGATTTCAGTAGAGAGAGAGAGAGAGAGAGAGAGAGAGAGAGAGAGAGAGAGAGAGAGAGAGAGAGAGAGAGAGAGAGAGAGAGAGTGTGTGTGTGTGTGTGTGTGAGTGTGTGTGTGTGTGTGTAAGTGTGAGTTTGTGTGTATGTAAATGTTAACTTTTTGGATTGGCGGTTGGATCTTGGATTTGGATGACAGGAAGGCTACCGTGAATAAGTATGGCCCCATGTAGTATAGTATGGTAGTATAGCCCCATATATATATATACATGCTTACATTCACTGACCATACGAACCGTCCTGGAGTGGCCTTCATTTTTCATCACGGTGTTCGTGTGACACGGAGCAACGTGGAAGGTAGACTGGACCTTATGTTACGTAGCATGGCGAGTCTTAAGGGCCAGCCACACGTCAGACTGTACGATGCGATTCGATCACGTGATCTGATAGCGCGAATCACATTTGTTCTTGGAGACCACGTGATCGAATCGTATCATACAGTCGTACGATTTTAGTGGACGTGTGGCTGGCCCTTTAGGTAGAGCTTAACGACGATTCCTATAAGTGATGATGTGGGGCAAGGAGGGATGGAGGTATTATGGTATTATGAGAGCTAAAGGTGTGTTTGTGTGTGTGCGTGCGTATATGTGTGTGCATGTCTGTGTGTGATTGCTGCTGTGTATTGGATGGGGGAGAAGTGAGGTGAACGGTGTTATTTGAAAGGAAGGATGTAGTGGGGAGGGTGTGTGTGTGTGTGTGTGTGTGTGTGTGTGTGTGTGTGTGTGTGTGTGTGTGTGTGTGTGTGTGTATGTGTGTGTGTCAATCAATGGACAATGTTTTCTTATAGTGGATTTACACGGATTGAAGTTGACATGAAATGTATCACTTACTATGAGGCTATGCGTCTTCTGTCGTTCCGAGGGCAAGGATGACTGCTAGTTTCGCAAATTGGCATTTGGTCTACTAATGTCCCATATATGTACCTGTTGCAGATCGGAGGACGTAAGACAAACTTAGTCAACTTGAAATACATGTATTCCCATTATGCCCCCCCTGTGTATATATATATATATTAAGATCTGCTTTATTCGCCACAAGTTTGTGGTTTGTTCGCTTGTTTTGTGTGTGTAAGCAATTTTGAATATTTAAAGAAAATGTTGTTTGTAATTGTAGTACCCTGTATTATGAACCTCATACTGGTCTCTATCTGAAATGGGTCTGTGTCTCTGGATTCGACCCTTCATCGAAGTCTTGGAGACAAAATGCGACACACAAAGCCTTGCTTTAATGAGGTATTGACCACGGGTGATGTGGGGAGGAAGACGAACAATGGGAAGCCAGGGTATTCATGAAAAGAGTCTGGAAACTGGGCGGAATACGGTGCGTAAAGTAGGGAAGCACGTGAGGTTTTTGCCGAGAGTTTTACCAAGCCAAACAATGGAGACCTAGACACTGTTTGGATTGTCTGGCTGTATTGTTGAATTCGATCAACTCGGTCAGCGAGTTCTTTTCACTATCGCTCTTACTATATACCCTTCTTCTATCCCATTTCTCTTCCTTCTTTGATTAACTTGGCGAGTGAGTTATTTTTCTCATCACTCTTCTTCTTCTGCTGCTGTTACTACTGCTTCTGCTGCTGCTTCTGTTGCTATTACTACTGCTTGTGCTGCTGTTGCTACTAGGCCCTACTGTTTATGTTGCTATTACTACTGCTTGTGCTGCTGTTGCTACTACTGCTTCTGTTGCTATTACTACTACTTGTGCTGCTGTTACTACTACTGCTTCTGTTGCTATTACTACTGCTTGTGCTGCTGTTGCTACTACTGCTTCTGTTGCTATTACTACTACTTGTGCTGCTGTTACTACTACTGCTTCTGTTGCTATTACTACTGTGCTGCTGTGCTACTACTGCTGTTGCTATTACTACTACTTGTGCTACTACTACTGCTTCTGTTGCTATTACTACTACTTGTGCTGCTGTTACTACTAC
>CM065680.1:47251223-47258723 GCA_017654935.2 Phymorhynchus buccinoides
GGGATGGGAGGGAGGGAGGGAGGGAGGGAGGGAGGGCTGGGAGGGAGGGAGGGAGGGAGGGAGGGAGGGGGAGGGAGGGAGGGAAGACAGCACAGAGAGAGTGAGAGAGAGGCAGAGAGAGAGAGAGAGAGAGTTGGGCGTTTGGAGAGAGAGAGAGGAGAGAGAGAGGAGAGAGGGAGAAGGTGAGAGGTAAGAGAGAGAGAGAGAGAGGTGAGAGAGAGAGAGGGAGAGAGAGGACTGTGATTGACGAGAGAGAGAGAAGAGAGAGAGAGAGAGAGAGAGTGAGGTTGTGAGTGAGTGAGTGAGTGCTGTCCTTTGACACCACCTTAACTCCCATCATGTCCTATCATTTCTCCGTCCTTCACTCCGCATCTTGTTTATCCTGGCCCTGGTTTCCTGGTTGTGTTTTGGTTGGGTTTGTTTGGATACGAGCACCCCCGAGAGCATGTTATGAGTGTCTTGATGGAGTTGGGCGTTTGGTGGCTGTGGGGGTGGGGAAGGGGGAAGGGGGAAGGTGGAAGAAGCAATAGAGAGAAGAGGGAAGTCAGGTTTGTCATCTTTGTTACTGTGGGGGGAAAAAAGAAAGAAAAGGCAAACTTGGTTGCGACTGGTATGATTTTGTTCGTGTCTCATGCCCCCTCCTCCTTCCCCCCCCACCCCACTCCCACTCTCTACTGTCTCATCACTCCCACATTCCTCATCTTCTCCTCTGCACATCCCAGACCCCCCCCTCCTGTACCCCTTATTCCAGATCCCCCCTTTCTGTCCTTCTCTTTCTTTTCCCTCACCATGCCCCTCTCCCTCTGATCTTTTCGTCTTGTTCTTCTCGGTCTCTGTCTGGCTCTCTCTCTCTCTCTCTCTCTTCTCTCTCTCTCTCTCTCTCTCTCTCTCTCTCTCTCTCTCTCTCTCTCTCTCTCTCTCTCTCTCTCTCTCTGTCTCTCTCTCTCTCTCTCTCTCTCTCTCTCTCTCTCTCTCTCTCTCTCTCTCTCTCTCTCTCTCTCTCTCTCTCTCTCTCTCTCTCTCTCTCTCTCTCTCTCTCTCTCACATGCTAAAAAAGAACCTGCTTGATTGTCCTCTTTTGATTATGGGTGTGTGAGTTTCTACTGTAAAAGCGTGCCCCAATCCTACCCCCCACCCCCACCTCCCCTAACTGTAGCATTGCATTGTACTGTTTGGTATTGATGCGTTGTTTGTATTGCGTGTGTTGTGGAGCCCACTTCTTACCTCCGGGCACAGACGCTGGCATTGTAATCTACATGCACATACATTGTTAAAACACGCGATGGCATGCACGCACATACGTCAGCCCATTCTCTTGCAGTTTCATGACACGAACGCGCGCGCGCGCACACACAAGAGAGAGAGAGAGAGAGAGAGAGAGAGAGAGAGAAGACCTGAGAGAGAGAGAGAGAGAGAGAGAGAGAGAGAGAGAGAGAGAGAGAGAGAGAGAGAGAGAGAGAGAGAAGAGAGAGAGAGAGAGAGAGAGAGAGAGAGAGAGAGAGAGAGAGAGAGAGCGAGAGAGAGAGTGTGTGTGTGTGTGTGTGTGTGTGTGTGTGTGGTGTGTTGGGTGAGGGAGATGGTAATATTGAGAACATGCGAATGAGAAAATGTTCTTCCCTCGAGGAAAGAGTTGCTTTTTATTACACTCTCGTTGCCGCCTTGATGTGAGGCTTTCATTGTCCATCTGCGAGCATGTTTTCCAATAATTCCTGTTATATCGTCTGGTTGTTATTGACTTTTTCTTCCCTCGTTTTGTTTGCTTTCTTTGCATCGCTTATTTATTAATTATTTTGTCGTCGTTTTTAGAACGTCACTTTGCGCCTTTCTATATTGACATGTAATTATTTACGAGTTCATTTTTATAAAAAGGCCCTACTTGTCTGTCGTTTGAGCAATGAGCAAAAATTAATAAGGGTTGGGGGGGGGGGGGGGGGGGGGAGGGGTGTTAGGAAGGAGGAATGGGGTGCAGAAAGAAGATTTAGAGCTTTTTTTGTCGATCGTTCAGTTTCCTGTCATATGAGTGCTGATGCGTCATGCTGCCGTTATGCGCCCAAGAAATAGCTAGGTCCAGCATGTCCGTCTTCGGCTGGAGAAAATCTTTGTAAAGAGTTTCTAGAACAAAGGCTGGAGAATGGACCAGTAAGACAGAAAGATAGTGGATGACAGTAAGCAAAAGGAACATTAAAGAGATTGATAGATTACAGGAAGTTACTAGCACAGAACTTCCAAAAGGTGGGGGAACTATTTGTACTGAAAGACACCCTGGTATCCCCACGGGGAGGATTTAGGGCTTATTGTCGACGTCGTTTGCTGTTGCTGTTATTAGACCAGCCATCATATAGTAAAAAGCCAAGTGTCCGTGTGTGTGTCTGTCTGTCTGTCTGAAACACAAAACGGGCCTTATAACTCCGCCGTTTTTCGACCGAATCGCTTCAAATTTGCTGTGAGCCCTAACGGGGCGATGGCAACGGCAACCGAGGCGGTCGTATCATTTGCGCGGTTTCGCAAATGCGCGAAACGCGCATCCGCCGGCCTCTTGGCGCGGCGTTACCGTTACCGTTACTAGGCGTTACCGTTACTAGGCGTTACTGGTACTCGGAGTTGCGCTAGTAAGGATAAATATTAGTTCCCGAGCGAAATGAGATTGTGGATATCAAAAGTTTGGAAAAATACCCGGGTGCTCAAGGTTTTGTTACTACATAAAGTAATAACAATAAAAAAATAATGATTTGGTGCTTTCAGGAAAGCGATACCGTAAATAGTTTTGAAATTGTGTTTTGATGATGCCGAAATCGCATGGTAGTTCTCCTAATCTTTAATAAGTCTGTTTTATGTAATTGTGATATCAAGTCACAAAAAAAAGTGCAAGTGGAATTCGACTGCCCTTTCTTTTTTATGGGTTGTGTTCATTTCTTTGACCATCAACATAAGAGTTTCGATGCATAGTCTTCATTCCCGTGCAAATCGTTGTGCAAAATATTAAAAGTAGTCTTATGTGAAAGACTAAATTAATTAAACTGTATTTTACATTATCCTAGTAGCAATATTATGCTCCAAACATGAACTGCGTATGGTTCGTATTTCCAAATGGTATTGCGTTCGTCATTCAGAAAGTCCCATAGGTGCCCATTCATGGCAGATTCGTTCAAACGCCCCAAACTCTATATGAAAAGATGCCTCTTTAAACGAGTATACATTCTATTTCATTTCACAGAATAGTCTCACAAAGGAGGCCAAATACGATTTATAATAAACCCTTAACGCGTTTGTACTGAAATCGTTGAATTGGGCCCGAGGGCATCCAAGATATGAAATTCCTCTTGTCAAAGCCGAGCACTGTGGTTTACGAAACACGTGCGCAAATATTGACATTGGTGGTGCGAATTCAGAAGCTCACTGCTTCCAGCCAGGCTGTTGAAGGCATAGATCCGTATTTACACAGTAGCCCCACCTCAGATTGTATTGAAACAAGCTTTATGCACCGCGGTTGACTTTACCATTTACGTTTGGTGATTCGATACGTATCACTACCAACATCTCATCCTTTTTGTCTGCCTCCCTCCCCCTCCCCCCTACCATTTTCGTTTTATCATTCAAACTTCATTCAACCCTACCTCGTGCTTTCCCCCACCAGCAATACCTCTTCTCCATTTGACGTTTTACATATTTTGCTTCAGATCATTTTCTTTCGAGAGAGAGAGAGAGAGAGAGAGAGAGAGAGAGAGAGAGAGAGAGAGAGAGAGAGAGAGAGAGAGAGAGAGAGAGAGAGAGGTAGAGAGGAGAGAGAGAGAGAGAGAGAGGAGAGAGGAGAGAGAGAGAGAGGAGGAGAGAGAGAGAGAGAGAGAGAGAGAGAGAGAGAGAGAGAGAGAGAGAGAGAGAGAAGAGAGAGAGAGAGAGAGAGAGAGAGAGAGAGAGAGAGAGAGAGAGAGAGAGAGAGAGAGAGAGAGAGAGAGAGAGAGAGAGAGAGAGAGAGAGAGAGAGAGAGAGAGAGAGAGAGAGAGAGAGAGAGAGAGAGAGAGAGAGAGAGAGAGAGAAGAGAGGAGAGAGAGAGAGAGAGAGAGAGAGAGAGAGAGAGAGAGAGAGAGAGAGAGAGAGAGAGAGAGAGAGAGAGAGAGAGAGAGAGAAGAGAGAGAGAGAGAGAGAGAGAGAGAGAGAGAGAGAGAGAGAGAGAGAGAGAGAGAGAGAGAGAGACGAGAGAGAGAGAGAGAGAGAGAGAGAGAGAGAGAGAGAGAGAGAGAGAGAGAGAGGAGAGAGAGAGAGAGAGAGAGAGAGACTATGTATGTGGGGTGAAGAACAGGAGAACTGGAAAGTCGTCGAGTGGCAGACATGTCATCGGTGCACGTTTCACCCCTCCCGCAGTTTTATTTTAATTTTTTTAATTTTTGTTTTATTGGTTTCAGCTTTCAACACCTATGGTAGAAAGGGCCAAGGAGGTAATTTACTATTTGTAGCCATTGACACGACGTAGGAAGGATATTGTTTCTATAATTAGTATATTTCACAAATGTTTTAGTGGTTCTCCCATTTCAAAAGTTCTTGTGTCAAAAAGACTACACCGATTATGTTGATGATCAAAAAGAAAACAAATCCTTAGATGACAGTATTTTGGGGGGGCTGCTATGCCATCCAGTATATTTCGGAAAAAAAAGTAACATAATAACAGACACACAGACTCGCATACAACCACACGGTGTAAAAATAAACATAGTCTTCGTTCCATTTTCGTGGACCGAGTACAAGAAGAGGAGAAAATACATAATCAAAATGTATTATTGAAAAAGAGTCGGGACTTTCCTGGTATTGCAGTACCTCCAGGATCGTCCCTCTATCTCTATAATTAACAATGTCCCATTCGTGCCTGTTCCAGGCGGGTGGACGTTAAACGAATTTTCACTTACAACAAGAGGATAAAATAATCTTTATCGATTAAAAACTTGGGACTTTCCTGGTATTACAGTACCTCCAGAATCGCCCCACCATCTTTATGTCTGTTAATGTCCCATATGTGCCTGTTCCAGGCCGGGGGACGTTTATTGGATTTTTACAAGAGGAGAAACATACTGCGTCCTGCGTTTTTGTTGATAGCTTCTGTTTGAGAATGGGGGAAAATATGAGGTTTATGCCAGTCATTGGGCCCATTATAGGTTGCATTTGTTTTTGTCGTGTATTTCGATAACTACTGTGTTCCCAGCTCCTCCTATCCTATTCCTATAATAATAATTATACTAGCCAGTTCATAATTTGATGGTATCTGAGAAGTGAGCGTGAAGACGGAGACGCTCGATAAGGGAAAGAAAATGGCCAAAGGAAGCCAAGACTCGGTTCGTGGTTTTTTTGGACGGACTACAATCGACGAATTCTTCTTGTTCCTTGCGGTTAACCCTTTCACCGCCAGCCATATTTCAGCCACAAATTTCCATTAAATCTACCTGGGTAGAGAACAAAATCCATGTGCAGTATTTGGGGATTCTTCTGTGACACATATAAAAAAAGGTATATCATTACTTCCCCAAACTAAGACAAAAGGGTCTTTGGATAATAGACCCCAATTTGATGCCTTTTAGTGACATAGAAGTGAAATCATTGTGGTGCTAAAATGCGACTTTGGCGATGAAAGGGTCTCTGTACACGTTAACAAATTCACAAAATATCCCAATTTCCCTATGGCAACACAGTGTCTTGTAAGTTATATTAAGGTCTCGATAATCGTTAGCATTATTCACAAAAATGGGTTGTAAGTCATATTATGAGTGGCCTAACACTGTGTTGCCATGGGGGGGAAATAGATATATTTTGTGAATAATGTTAACGTGTATATGCTACGCCCAATCCACGACTGGCAAATGGTTTGCCCAGTTCGTGAAATAGCCAATTTATAACTTGCAATTGAGAAAAGCAATATGAACGAAAAATAGTTTTTGTTCATTAGCACACATAGACCAAGAATTGGTTCAAACGAATGAGAGATCTCATCTGTAGATGAGTTATAATTATTTTATTCAGACTTAATTTGATATAAAAACGTTTGATTCAACATGTGGCTCAGGCATGCCCCAGCTTAGCATCTGGTCGAGTTGGGGGACAGGATATTGGTGCAAATACAATGTACCAAAGTGTGATACCATTGAACCAATCTTAATCAATACCTGTGTGAATGTGATATACATTGTCCATTTCATAAATTGGGCAAAGCATTTTGCCCATTTCATGAAATAGGCAATTTCACGGATTGGGCGTAACATATACATACCTTGATTGGCCTAACACTGTGTTGCCATGGGGAAATAGAGATATTTTGTGAATAATGTTAACGTGTGCAGAGACCTTTACTGGTGACTCTCGCCTTTGTTGTATGTAATGCTGTAGGCCATGGATTATGTGATCTATCGGGGCGAAGGCCATGGTTAGGGAGGGACATCCGTCTAGGCACACAAGAAGGAAATTGATTGTGCTAATTGTGTGTGTCTCGGTATTTAAAATTAACAAAAATGGGTGGATGGGTGGATGGGTGGGTGGTTATGGCGGCGGATCCATTTATGGAGAGAGCGAGAGGGAGGGGGGGAGGGAGAGGGAGAGAGAGAGAGAGGGGGGAGAGAGGGGAGAGAGAGAGAGAGAGAGAGAGAGAGAGAGAGAGAGAGAGAGAGAGAGAGAGAGAGAGAGAGAGATTAGTTTTGTGTTTTATGTTTGTTATTTGTCAGAGAAGAGAGACAAGCAGTAAAAAGAAATAGCACAGACAGGTGCAACTTAATTTAAAACAAGGGCGTCGCCGAGCGGCAGACATGTCCGTCACCAGCAATGCCACGCACTTGCGACACCCCGTAGGATAATTTAGGCACCAACATGATTATTCCGTTTGTGTAGGCCAAGTGTAGGCCAACGCAACTCTCTCTCTGTCTCTCTGTCTCTCTCTTTTATTTAGTTTCCTTTTCTTTTACTTACCTTTTACTTTTACTTTTATTTCTTTTTTGTAGTTTAGTAGATTGATTAAAGAGTGGAAATTCCAAATTGTCTCCTTTGGTTTATTGTGTATCCCTCATTGTGAAAGTCTACCGAACTCCTTCACCCTCTTCAATTCTTTCTTCTTAAACTCTCTTTCCTCTTTCTTCCTTTTTTAAAAGAAATCCTAACCTATCTACCCCGAACCCGACACCCTTTCTGTAACTGTGCTGCCCCACTAGGGTAGGTCTGAAAAGTGGGTTTTTGGGTTGTTTTTTTGGCATGAGGACTGGACGAAAAAAAGCAATGTTGCTTAATCTATTATTATCCTCAATAAAGAAAACTTATTCATTCATTCATTCATTCATTCTCTCTCTCTCTCTCTCTCTCTCTCTCTCTCTCTCTCTCTCTCTCTCTCTCTCTCTCTCTCTCTCTCTCTCTCTCTCTCTCTCTCTCTGTCTCTAACTCGCATACACACACACACACACACACACACACACACACACACACACACACGCGCGCGCGCGCGCGCGCACTCTCTGTCACTCTCTTTGAGTGTGTGTG
>CM065680.1:47263723-47296223 GCA_017654935.2 Phymorhynchus buccinoides
TCAGACCGGAGGACGTTAAACGGATTTTCATCATCCTTTTGGTTATGTGATTTTGAGTTTTATCAGTTCCATACAGGTATAAAAACTACATTAACATGCGGTTCTTTATGAGCATGTGGTTTAGTCTTTAACAAATTATACGTGGTCGAACTTTACGCGGTGACAGTCCTAAAATAACCATAGCTGTTGACGTACTATAACAGACTAACTAACTAACTAACTAACTAACTAACTTGTCTTTAACAAAGGCCGGTTGGCCGCCTTTCATTTTAAATGAATGTTCACAGTCTCGTTCAAGCTTCTTTCAATCCAAGAAATGCTGAGAAATAAGAAGTTGTTGACTGGATACATTTTTAATGCAAGTTTGCTGGAACTGGCTTCCTTTCGTTCTCATTGACTGGTTGTAGAAAGTGTTCTTTGATCCATTGCTTTTAATTTCGTTTGTTTGATTTTTTTCCGTAAACGACCGAGTTCTGTGTGATACACAGATTCTTCACAACAACCTGTTGTTTTAACGAAGCATCAGCTTGATGCTTTCAAGCCAAGACTGCGACTACAGTACATTGTATTAACGTCATGTTAAACTTTGTTCTTTTAGGGTTTCTTGTTTCATGGAAAACTGCGTAAAGTTGTTTTTCCTTCTCATTCTTACCACTTTCTTATAGAAATGGTATTGGAGGACTGTATTGGTATTAAGACAACTGCTTCTGATCAGTTATTGTTATCGTGCTGAATGAACTAATGGGTCGTTTGAAGGCTGAAGTGGTCTAATGTAACTTGACAAAGGTTCTTCTTTTCTTTGTTTTGGAAAGGGGGGAGTATGAGGGATGTTTTCGTGTTGTTTTTTGTTTTTGCGTCAGAGTTCATTCGCATTTGAATAACCTAATATTATCCAATATTCCAATATCCCCGGTCAATTGTTGTAATCAAATGAATCATCTTTCCAAACAACAATAATTATAAATGTACATTTGTGTTGGCACCTAATGGTCGCCCGCCACATCATACAATTAAGGAGGAAGGAAGGTGGAAGAGAAAATGGAACGGGGAGATTTGATATTCATCCACAGTAGCACGAGCATTTTAAAATTCATATCATTTTTGGGAAAGGTGTAAAGGAATTCTCTTTGTGCAGTATTCCCGATTTGACTTACTAAGACAGCCTTCATGTCATCATTAGCTGATGTAGGTCTAACGAGGGTTGTTGGAACTTGTTCAATGACAGGTTTGGGCAGAATATCGTAACCATATTCAGGGGATACAAAAAAAAGAGGGAAGGAGCGAGTTGGAAAGTGGGACAAAATGGGAGGAGGAGGTGAGGGAGATTAGAAGATGAAGTAATTTGCCGTGACCCTCTGGGCGTTGGACCCATAACGCTTGTCGTCAGCCCCTAATAAAGCAGCCCCATAGCACGTTTGGCCAGGACTAAACTTGGCTGGTGCCAACCCTGTGTTGTAACTGCCGTGGTTTATGGGCGCTTTTTAGGGGCTCTCGGCGTTGATGTGGTGTGGCCCTGTATACTCTCTCCCCTCTCTTTCTCTTGTAGGCTAATAAACGGCGAGGCATAACATTTTTGGACAAGACCTTCGCCCGTGACGGTGTTTCCCGATTGGCATTTTCCGCTGCGCTCTACTGTTGTGGTTGTGCCGGTGCACCCCATTTGTTTCGACTGGTTTTATCGCCGCAGAGAACAACTGGACTGGCAAATGAAGGGTGATCGATCATCATTACCGTTGACTTGCTCTAGGAAGGAAGATTGAACGCGGCGATTGGATTTGGTTTGTGAAATTGGAATAAGATTCATGAATGTGTGTGTGTGTGTGTGTGTGTGTGTGTGTGTGTGTGTGTGTGTGTGTGTGTGTGTTTGTGTTGTGTTGTGTTGTGTTGTGTGTGTGTTGTGTTGTGTTGGTGTGTGGTGTGTTGTGGTGTGGTGTGGTGTGGTGTGGTGTGTTGTGTTGTGGTGCGTGTGCGTGCGTGTGTGTGCGTGCGTGCGTGCGTGCGTGTGCGTGCGTGCGTTTGTGCGTGCGTTCGTATACGTGTGTGGGTGGGTGCGCACGCGTTGCGTGTGCGTTCGTATACTGACAAAACATTAAGAATATGCCTATTTGATATAGACACACGCACGCACGCACGCACACACTGTCAGTATCACGCACGCATCCTCGCATGCACGCACGCACGCACGCACACACACACACACACACACACACACACACACGCACACGCGCACGCACGCACGTACGCACGCACGCACGTACGCACGCACGCACGCACGCACGCACACGCACGCACGCACGCACGCACGCACGCGCACGCACGCACGCACGCACACGCACACGCACGCACGCACGCACGCACGCACACGCACGCACGCACACGCGCACGCACACACACACACACACACACACACACACACACACACACACACACACACACACGCACGGGCAGGCAGGCAGGCAGGCGGATAGACGGATAGACAAACACACACACACTATTTTGCTTATTCAAGGTAATGTGCCATCTCCAACCTTTTGATGACTCTCACTCACTCTCATTCTTGCTTTGAAAATTAAAATAATCGATACCCATTTTAAAATTGAGGATCTAATCGACCGCATTCCTCCAGCGCGTGTTGTGGTTGATGTGCACAGGGACCCTGAACGATGCTCTGTGCACTATTAATATATAGTGAGAGTAAGCGATGGAAGAGGGACTCCCCATGTGACAGCGCAAATTGTAACAACTGCGCAAAATGTAACAATTGTTGCATTTTGCGCGGGCTGCCCGCGCAAAATGTAACAAAATCGAAATTGTTACATTTTGCGCTAGGCGCCCACCTTTTGACGAAATTAGCAACAACAAAAAAAGGCAGTTTTTGCCGAATTACTGTTGTGTTCATGGATGTAACAAATCACAGCTACGATATTTGTAATGACGAAAAACTGCCATTTTTGGGGGTGCTAATTTCGTTAAAAGGTGGGCGCCTAGCGCAAAATGTAACAATTGTTACATTTTGCGCAGTTGTTACAATTTGCGTTGTCACACTCCCCAAACAGCTGTCGACAGCTTGGCAGGTGCCCTGTAATCCATTACCTCCATCAGTGCTGTGTGGCCGCCCCCCCCTCCCCTGCCCTCGTATGCACACCATGATCAAAGGAATTGTTGCTGCTGCACTGCTGCCAATAGCCGCCCTAAAGTGTTGCGCAAATCTGCGTGTTTATGCTGCTGAATCATTGGGGACCAATTCGAGCTGAGAGCTGCAGTAATAGTGTGTGTGAACTGGTTTGGGTGGTGTGTATAGTGGTATGACATGTGTGTGTGTGTGTGTGTGTGTGTGTGTGTGTGTGTGTGTGTGTGTGTGTGTGTGTGTGTGTGTGTGAAATAATACAAAAAATCAAGTACAAATTTAGAAATAGCAATGGAGTTGTCACAAATGTAACTTTTTCATTTGTAAATGTAAGCAGATATATGTTGAGTATGGACGACTGAATCGTAGCTGCCACATTCTGTACAAGTTAATTAATCATATGTGAGACACCCCCCCTCACCCTGCTCACTATTTCCATCTTCTTCCACTCTTTTGTTCTCCAACAGCATGCCATTTGTAATGGAACAAAACCGCAGGTTCCTTTGATTGTGCGTGATGCTGGAATTATGCACATCTGTGCTCTTTGGCGTAGAAATAATTATGATTGACAGAGAGGGCGAGAGAGAGAGAGAGAGAGAGAGAGAGAGAGAGAGAGAGAGAGAGAGACAGACAGACAGAGAGACAGACAGACAGACAGACAGACAGACAGACAGACAGACAGATAGGCAAGGAGACAGACTATTAGACAAGGAAATTCCTCAAAGATTTTGTTGTTGTTGTTACACTTACTACGAAAAATAAGAAAAGCTTAGATATTTAAAGTACATGCGTGTATCCCTTTTCAGGATATGGTGTGTGTGTGTGTGTGTGTGTGTGCGTGTGCGTGCGCGCATGCGTGCATGTGTGTGTGCGTGTGCGTGCGTGTGCGCGCGCGTGCGTGCGTGCCGGCGTGCGTGCGTACGTACGCGTGCGTGCGTGTGTGGTGAAGTGGGGGTCGGGTTAAAGAGGAAGATAAAAGTGAAAACATGAATATTCAACAAAAAGTGCAGGTCAGGAAACGAGGAAGTTAGGAATAGCGAGGATCCAGGAATAATGTTGATGAGGTGATGAGGAGAAGGGATGGGTTCTGAACACGTCTTGGGTTGACTTCCTGTATTCCACTCCGTACGAATTAAACTAAATACAGTGGAGAACTGACAAAGTTCTCAAAAACACTGAATAACTCGCAATACTTTTTGGGTCCCAGTAGAATAATCTCTATGTTGAAGTCTTTTTAACTCAAAATATTGGCTAGTTCAAAATACAATTTCAGTTCCTACGATTTTTACTGTATTAGACTTACTATACATGCAGGATGCGAACACAAGGCTGATATTTCTGTATGCATTTTCATAGCATTGAAAGGATGTACAGAAAAATGTCAGTCTGTTTGTGTGCCTGTGTATGTCCGTATCCGTTTGTCTGTCTGTCCGTCTCTGTCTCACCCCTTTGTTAAAAGTACATGTATGAATGTGTTCAAATGTGCATGCGTGCGTGCTTGTATACGCAAGACTGTGTGTGTGTATGTGCGGACAGACGTGTGTATCCGTGCGCGTTCGTTCGTTTGTGTATATAGTTTGCTTTGATTAAACTTTCCTGTGGCCAATGTCTGTATTTTTGAACCTCAGAAACAAACTCAGTTAACGTTATCTTTATGATTTGTTCTGTGTTCTGAAAAGAATAAAACAGTAGAATGTGCTGATTTGCTTTTTCTCCCAATGAGGGAGAGGGACAGTGCCCAATGCGAAGACAGCTGTTTCGATCTATGAAGGTCTCCTCAGTCTGCATGATCGGCCTGCAGTTTGACTTTTTATTTTATTTTATTATTTTAGATAGGATTTTACATCCTCTCGGCCTGGGAGGCCACACATGGGACATTTGTATGCATGCAGATGCGGGGAGAAAAAGAAAAGTGGGTGGGGGGAAATGAAGACAAACGGACAGACAAACTGAGCAGACAAACAACTGTTCTATGTGATTTATGTTTGAGCTTTTTAATATAAAATTGTGATGGCAGTTGTTTTATGGTTTGTTCTGTGTTCTGAAAAGAACAGTTGGATTGACACAGGGCAGTAAAATTGCAGGCCGGTCATGCAGACCGAGGAGACCTTCATAGATCGAAACAGCTGTCTTTGCATTGGGCATTGGCCCTCTCCCCCATTGGGAGAAAAAGCAAATCAGCACATTCTACTATTTTATTCTTTGCAGGGTGTGTGAGGTTTTTCATTCACACTATATAGTAATGTGTGTGTGTGTGTGTGTGTGTGTGTGTGTGTGTGTGTGTGTGTGTGTGTGTGTGTGTGTGTGTGTGTGTGTGTGTGTGTGTGTGTGTGTGAGAGAGAGAGAGAGAGAGAGAGAGAGAGAGAGAGAGAGAGAGAGATAGAGAGAGAGAAAGAGAGAGAGAGAGAGAGAGAGAGAGTATGTATATTATATATATATATATATATGTGCGCGCGTGCGGGCACGTTGATGTGCGTGTTTGCGCGCGCGCAGCAGTGGCAGCAACTGTCGGAGTGTCTGTGATGGGATTGGATTGGCCGTGTCAAAATGTCACGCTCAGTCGTCTGCACTGGAGGCGCTGTAGACCCAGGGGCGCCAGTAGGCTTGTCAGATGGACGCCCACAGATACCAAGACACTCACACCGTGACCGTCTGTCCATTTGTTTGTCCATTTGTCACACGCTCTACGTTTCCTACTTCTTCCTTTTGTTTTGCTTGCGATGTTTCGGCTACTTCTATTCATCTTAACATTAAAAGAGACATACATCCACACGCTACCAGCGCCCCCCCCCCCCCCGTCATAGTCTGTGTGTGTCTGTATGCCATTCGTCCTGTCTAGAGTTCGTACTCTTATGTTGTGGGTATCTGTGAAATGTAAAAGCCAGAAGGCACTATCAACCTTCTTTATTGCCTTCGTGATAGTAGCTTCTGGCTTGTATCCTTTGAACTGTCATGGGGCAGTGGGTGGATGTAGCGTGCCTCCATACGGGGAGCTGGACGACCCCGCTCCCTCCACGAGTCTCTCCCCGTGGGGACACCGGGGAGTCTTTTGTAAAAAATAGTTCCCCCACCTTCTGGATGTTCGGTGCTTGTAACTTCCTCTAATCTGCCACTCTCTTTGACTCTCTGCCTTTTCCCTTTGCTTTCTATGGTCTGCTATCTTTCTGACTTATGGTTCATTCTCCTGCTTTAAAAAAAAGCTTCCAAATAATGTTCTCCTTTGAGCTCCTCCGAAATCAGAATGTGTCGGCTGTACGCAGCGGGGAGACCAGTGAAAACTGAAAACCGGACACATACATACCTGACCCATTATGGCCATATGGCCTGGGAACGCAGAAGAAGAAGAAGCCTTCGAAAATGGAAACCTTCCTGAACTCTTCCAAAAAAAGGTATCCAATCATCTATGATTATTTCCTTCTATTTGTCTGCCTCAGTTTCTAGGTCTGTGGGTCTTCCATTTCTCTCCCTCAAAGTGACAGGCCAGACTAACAACTTTCTGTTTGTGTTTTTGTCGCGTTTTCTTGGCTTGTTTGTCTCGAGTCCATACAAAGACTTGTCACCCAGACATTTCATTATTTGCACTTAATTGTAGGCTTTACTTTTATCAGATCATGCTGTTTCAGATTTTATCAGATCATGCTGTTTCAGAGATACCCTTCCTAGCGTTTACGTCCACTTTTTTTGTCTGATGGATTTGATAAGTGATAGTCATTATCACACTTTTACACGCAAAGCCACGCCACAAAAGGGATGAAATTGTATGCTTATCTGATATGCCAGTGCTGCAGAAGGGACAAAATCTATAATCGTGTGTGTTTTCTTTTTTCTTCCGTTTCCTGTTTCCTGTTTGCATTGTCTGTTTCTTATTACGCTTGGGAGATACCCGGACATTGCGGTATGACAGTGTACACATACACGCGGATGTTCTGCGCGGAAACCCATGCTGTTATCCGTAAACAAGTGAAACAAAGAAGGGGAAAAAAGAAATACGCACGTATCCGTATTTCCCCTAATCCGTATATTTGTTTCCTTCTTTTATTTATTGATTATTTCCGCGCGGAAAATCCGGATGTAATATGTACCAGGCCTTAGTAAATATTCGTTCGTTTGCTTCTTGGTGATCTTTCTCCGTCATTAGTTTTACTCCTTCACCTATTTTTCTTTCCTATCATATCAGCATAATTACCGGAAAATCCGGATGTAATATGTACCAGGCCTTAGTAAATATTCGTTCGTTTGTTTCTTGGTGATCTTTCTTGGTGATCTTTCTCCGTCATTAGTTTTACTCCTTCACCTATTTTTCTTTCCTATCATATCAGCATAATTACACTGATTCGCGTGAGCGCGCGTACACACATGTGCGCGCACGCACACACACGCACAAATATCTAACACACTAACACACACACACATACACAGTATGTACATACGGATAAACAATGTGTACATATGATACGGGTAGAAACATACCACACACGTACACGCACGTCACTTTCGTATTTTTGCTGCTATGGTGGTTACACAACGGTTACATGCTGTGCGTTGGCACTGTGAACTTTACTTTAGTCAGCAGGCTTCCTCGTTTGTATACCCCACCCCCTACTTAGGGAATCTGACAAGCACAGCAGGAACAATATCATGGTCATGAATGTCACCCGAGGCCACCAATGCCAGTTTATCATCCCTTTCCCAGACAATAACCAATGGGGTGAATAAAAATGGTTGTGTAACCGTGAGTAAGCTAAGCGTTGTTGGTGTTACCAGCACATTCACAAGCTGCGTGTTCTCCCTACACCGAGTACAAGCGGTAATCTACCCGCTGCCAGCTGCGCAGCTTGTTAGCAACACCAGCTGAGGAGTAACGTGAGCATCATCAGCGCCGGGGCGATTACACTGACAGGGTAGGACAGGGCAACCCGGGCCACAATGGGTCATAATAATAGCAACAGGTAACGCGAGAAGGGCGGGGAATGCACGCATTCTTTGACGATTATCGCTCAAGCACTAGAGGGTACCGGGCCATCGGGGTACAGAGCCCTCTTTACAAGTAAAGAGAGAAGGGGTTAATCGGTGATCTTCAAAGGTTCTGTTTCTCTGTGCTAAAAGCAATGGATGTCTGTTTCGTCTTGCACAATGGAAAGTCGTGTTGCTGCTGCTGCTGCTGCTGCTGCTGCTTGCTGCAAGTCGCTTCGTGGTTCGCTTTAATCAGGGTTGTTATATATCCATAGGTGATTAGAAAAGTCCGCAGCGTGACTTATCTAATATATGTCCGTTTATCCTTGCCCAAAGTGTTTAGAGGAGAGGAGAGGAAGAGGGAGAGGGAGAGAGAGAGAGAGGGAGAGAGAGAGAGAGAGGAAGAGAGAGAGAGAGAGAGAGGAAGAGAGGATGGGTGTATTCACACAAAAATAATGGCTTTTTTTGTTTTTGCTGCGAAACCTGCGGCATATTGTTTCTGTGTCCGATTGAAGCATTCCTGGAATCAGGTCGTGCAGAGCATGACTGAGCGTGTGCCATCCCCGTAAAGCCCATTTTAACTCCGCCAAGATGGCTGGCGGTGATGGTTTTGGTCATGTCTGTCATTATGTCTGTCCCTCACTTCGCCTTTTTTGTTCATGAAAACTACAAACTAGATTTTTGTTACTTACATTTTGTGGGGGACAACAACTTAGGATTTTTTCTTGTTTTTTTTTTTGTGTTTTTTTTGTTTGTTTTTTTTTTTTTTTTTTTATGCCTCTTTTAAATTGCAGTTTATCGGTCTTGTCATTTGGTTACTGGATTTTGTTTTGCAATGCAACCAGTCATGGAATTATAAATCCTAGGTCAAGGTCAAAGTTTAGGACAAACGGTCACATGTATGTATAAAAATATTGGTAGAATATTGACAACTCGGCAAACGAGGTACCTTTGCGGAGATCTGCAGTCTGTAAATACTCTCTAGTTTCCTCTGTTCTTGTCTGATAAAACGAAGAGGGGCTTAGAGAGTAGAATAAGCAGTAGTTGTTCCTGCTTTTTAAAATTTGTGCTTGCGTAGGAATCTCTCTCTCTCTCTCTCTCTCTCTCTCTCTCTCTCTCTCTCTATATCTATCTATATCTCTCTCTCCCTCCCTCCCTCTCTTCTCCCTCCTCTCTCCCCTCTCTCTCTCTCTCTCTCTCTCTCTCTCTCTCTCTCTCTCTCTCTCTCTCTCTCTCTCTCTCTCTCTCTCTCCCTCTCTCTCTCTCTCTCCTCTCTCTCTCCCTCCCTCCCTCCCTCCCTCTCTCTCCTCTCTCTCTCTCTCTCTCTCTCTCTCTCTCTCTCTCTCTCTCTCTCTCTCTTCTCTCTCTCTCTCTCTCTCTCTCTCTCTCTCTCTCTCGCCCCTTTCTCCTCTCTACCCCCCAAGCCGTCCCCTTCATTTATTTAGATATCTACTGCAGGCTAAGGTTTGTGCTTGTCATGGAGGGATTTGAGCAGGGAGTGAAGAATGCCGTTTAAAAGGATGATTATGTTCAACACCATTTGAGGGTTGATTTTATGTTTGTCTCTTTGCGTACTTTATGTTTCCAAATTATAGAAGAAAATAAGAATGATAACACTTTTCAAAGCTGGTTTGTGTGTGTGTGTGTGTGTGTGTGTGCGTGTGCGTGTGCGCGTGTGCGTGTGTGTGTGTGCGTGTGTGCGTGCGTGTGTGCGCGCGCGCGCGTGCGTGCATTCGTGTGTGAGATAAATGAGCGTGCTATTGACTTTCTGTCTTTGCTATGCTTTCCGTCACAACAAGTGAAATGGACAGCACGACAGCAAAGCTTGTGTCATTTGTGCAGCTCTTGGAGTCCATCTTCTTCTAAGCCAGCTGCTGTTATTGCCTGCCTGCCTGATGGCTTTGGGTGCCTCGCGGGTGCTGCCGGCCATGTAATTAGTAGTCCAGCAGGCATTTTGGAAGTCATTAAAAACTGCATTAGCGGGGCGTAATAAGGGTAGGGATGGATTGGGTAGAAGTAAAGTGGGTCAGGGATTGAAAATGGAAGAAGTCAGAGGACATAGAAGACACATTACTGGCATAGAGCTTTAGAAGAAGTTTTAGATTAGAGAACATGGAGGAGGAGGGGTGGGGGGGGGGGGGGGGGGGGGGGGGGGGGGGGGTATCGTGAATTTGCGAAAAACATTGATGATTATAAAATTGCTTCAAAAGGAGTTATTTCTTGGTTTTTTAATTTTTTATTTTGGGGGTGAGTGGTGCAGCAGTGTTATGCTTGCAGACGTGCGTTTCCATGAGCACATTGCAGACTTCTTTAAAGACACACTGACCCACCACGATTAAGTCCCTTGGTTGTTTTCTGGGTAGCAAACTCCCTCAACTTCAAATTGAGGCTGCTGTTTAAAATGATGCTTTCGTTTTGAATTTGGGGGCATTTGTATGGGAGTCAAACCTGGTCAAAACAAGATTTTTAACCAGCTATAAAAGCGAAAACACGTGAAACCCGTGATTTTGACACGTGATCTGGTGGATCTTTAAGATTTCCTTTATGTTACCATTTGAATATAATATGTTCTGTCTGTCTTTACGAATATTTGTTTTGTACAGGGGGGGGGGGGGGGGGGGGGGGGGGGGGGGGGGGGGGGGGGGGAGAGAGAGAGAGGGAGAGCATTAAAAAAAAAAAAAGACAGTGTGTGTTCTGCCATTATATTTGTTTCCACATTGCTTAGAATTAGAAAGTCTTCTTATTCACGCCAGCCGCTTCTTATTTACTTTTCTTGCCAATCCTCTTACGTGCAATTCCTGTGCACACAGAATGAGAATGTGCAGTCCTGCATGCTGCCATTGAGATGGATAGAATGTGCGTGTGTCCGTAGTTAAGAAGCGAAAACACAACATAAAGGAAACAGAACAACAACAACAACAACAAAAGTGGGCATTCGACACCGAGAGGACCTCGCGTCCCTGGAGATTGCAGAAGAAAAGAAGGAATCGGGATGAATGAAGAAGGGAGAAAAAAGAAAGAAAGAAAGAAAGAAGGGGGGAGAGATGTGGAGGGTGGATCGATTGATCAGCGTGTGCAAGATTCGTTCTTCTTTTCCTCTGTCGTGAAGTGGAGTCCTGCTCATTTTCCTTCGAAGTCTTTTTTGACCCCCTCCCCTAACTCCCCCACCGCACCAAAAAATCCCACTCTTTTTTTTTCGAAATCCCACTTCCCCCTTACTATTTAATTTTGCTATTCCTACCCCCCCCCCCCCCCCCCACCTCCCGCTTTTTCTTTTTTTTAAATGTCTGTCACCAATTTCTGTACTGTACCAACATTCTGTGGCCAGTCTTTTCCCATTGTCTGTCTTGAACATTGTATAATTGTATATATTTATTGCTTTAGCATGCACGCACGCACCTACACACAGGCGCGCGTGCGCTCGCGCTCACACATACACGCACGCACGCACGCACGCACGCACGCACACGCGCACACACATACACACACATACACACGCACGCACGCACGCACATATACACACGCACGCGCGCGCGCACGCACGCACGCACGCACTCACGCACGCACACTTGTCTGAATCACTTTTAGTGACAGGACGTTAAACTGAAGAACAACACACACACATTCGTGTAGTTCACGTATAATTTCTTATGTACAGCTATGCTGATTTATGAGCCGGTTTTGTTTTTCTTTAGAAGTTTTTAAAAACATAAAATACTGACAGAGAGAGATATAGAGAAAGACTGAGAGATCGTTTTGTTTGTTTTTGCAAAGTGCAAACGGTGCACAGACAACCCCTAGTCACTCCTGGTCCCAAATCCCAAGGCTAATTTCGCCACTGGTTCAGTCAGTAGCTTCTGGGGGTTGTATTGATGGCGACAGGCCAAGGAACATTGAGTTTGACATCGTACTGTCAGCCCCACTTCTTATGGATGTCTGTGCAGGCACCAATTTGCATTCTCCCCCTGAACTGGATGGCTTCCTGAAAGGACAAGGGTGGGTGGAGAGGATGGCACGGTTTTTAGGAAGGGGGGGGAGGGGGGGTCTAACTGCATTATCCTTGTAAATGTATGTAAATGTTGTTTTCGTCTTCTGAGATGACGGCACGCTGCTGATGTTGCTGCTGTAATCGGATTTGTCTTTTTTTCTTCTTTTGTTTTGGGCTGCACTAGTTCATACTTTGCTGGTACAAAAAAAAGAGTTTTATATTGAAACTAAGCACATGCATTGATTGATAAGTGGAGAGAGAGAGAGAGAGAGAGAGAGAGGGAGAGAGGGAGAGAGGGGGGGATAGGGGTTGGGGGTGGAGAAGGGGTTTACTGTCCTTATGATCCCTTTTTTGTCTTGAATCTGTGAAGTCTTTTTAAGTCTTCGTCAGCTTGTTGATGCTCTCTTTTTTGTATTGTGTATCATGTGTTGTTTGGACATTATTAATTTAAACATTTGTTTAAATTAAGCCACGTCTTTTCAGCGACATAGATTACTTTCCGTGTGCAGGCTGCTTACCCCACCAGCCACCTTCAAAAGACAGACGAACGAAGGAGAAAAGAAACTGTGGTGGACACATTCCTGAATCACTAATTACTTGACCCTCACCCTTAATAATATAGATTTGACGCCTTGCTGTTGTAATGCATTCCGGGCATGTGGGTGGAGTAGCTAGTAGGGCATTAATAGGTGCAGAGAGCTGTCGGTATGCTTGCCCTTTTTGTCTCTATCAGACACATACACGCGCTCACGCACGCGCGCGCGCACGCATATATACACACACACAACACACAGACACGCACGCACGCGCACAAACACACATGCATTCTCATTCACTCTCTATCCCACACACATGCACGCACGCACGCACACAGTGACACACACACACTGATCACACACACGGAGAGAGAGAGAGAGAGAGAGAGAGAGAGAGAGAGAGAGAGAGAGAGAGAGAGAGAGAGAGAGAGAGAGAGAGAGAGAGAGAGGAGAGAGAGAGGAGAGAGAGAGAGAGAGAGAGAGAGAGAGAGAGAGAGGAGAGAGAGAGAGAGAGAGAGAGAGAGAGAGAGAGAGAGAGAGAGAGAGAGAGAGAGAGAGAGAGAGTGAGAGTGAGTGAGTGAGTGAGTGAGTGAGTGAGTGAGTTTTGTTGTTGACTAAACGTGGGCCCTGAGACTTCACTTCGTTCGTCACTGTCGTGTGGGGCGCATACCTGCATTAATTATATCAAAAGTGAATAGAATTGAACTGAATTGAGACCCCCCCCCCCTCCTTGTTCTCACTCTCACCCTGTCCACCCACGTCCTCAATCTCTATGTACCCTGCTCGTTTATTATGCTTTTGTATCGGGAACCTACGCCCTGAGGCGGATGAACTCACGAACGCACGCACACATGCGCGCAAGCACACACACACACACACACACACACACACACACACACACACACACACACACACACACACACACACACACACACACACACACACACACACACACACACACACACACAAGACCTTTTTTTTGTTTACCCCTTTCATTCCCTACATATTTTGTCCCCTAGCTAGTTGAAAAACTTAGAATCTTTTGTTCCTGGATCACCGTGACTTTTTACTACATTTATGCGACAGCAAAAATGAGACAATGATATTATAAAACCAGCTTAACATTAGTTTACAGACCTGCGCGATATATCAGAGAACATTTCAGTGGAGAGTTTAGTGAAGAGCGCTGTACGTAAAGGTCAGGCGTATAATGCAGTTTACCCTAACTGACACTTAACAGGTCTGTTCCCATGGCTCTCTCCAATTGACCTGTCACATTTAACCCGCCCTCTATCTGTCTGTCTGTCCGTGTCTGTTGCCCTTACCCCCCAGTGCCAGTGCCCTCCTCATCTGCCTTGACAGTATCTCTTTCCCTCAACCCAACCCTGAAAGTCAATGCTGCAGTAGCATAAGAAAGAGACGAGTATGTTTACTGCTAAATAACTAAATTTGCTTTCTTGCATGCAGGGGTGGATCTGGAGGGGTTTCCAGGGTTTCCGGAAACCCCCCCTTTGCCCCGAGCATGTACCTTATACAAGAGTAGAAAGTAAGAAAATGGCTCAATTTTTGCTTTAATAATCAATAAATTGCAAACATTTCCCGCGGTCCTCGCCCCCTGGGTCCCTACAAGGTCACTACGCCCTAACTCAGGACCTATGCAGCTCCATGGACTCCCCGCGGACCCCCTCCCCTCTCTTACGAATCATTTGGTCCGCCCCTGATATGCGAAGGATTTCTTGTAAGAGGCTGAATTTTGAAAAGTGACTGGACGCGTATTGCTATCATAGATAAAGGCCCCGAGTTTGTTGATTTTCGTTGCGGAGAACAAAATGATTCTGCTGGACGAACGTGAGATTCGAGAATTGCTTTCACGTTTTCGTTTGCATTCACCTAGTATGGTGAGATAGAAGTAGATCAACTTCTACACTGTGGTGTTTTTAGAGTCCCATCCAATGTTTGTTTTTATTCCCCTGGGATGGTTAAAACCCTCGCCTATCCTATCACACTCTTAATCCTTCAGGGGGAGAGTATGACATTAAGATATGGTCCCGTAGGGGACAGTATTTTCATGTTGGATTTAAACTTGCAGTGTTCAACAACAAAGTCGGAAAGCTTACCTCATGAGTGGCAGAAAACGAGTTTGGACAAAGACCGCTATTATTGCTTCAGGCTCACGTTAACTTTCAAAGCAAAAACCTTCGAGCTTGTTGTTGCTCTAATTGTCTTTCGCGTTGATCGTTTCCAAATGAATAAAGATTTCGTAAAACCAAATAAACCCAACCCCCCTCCCCACATAACAACAACAAAACCCACAACAGCGTACTACTTTCCATGCTACATGGTCTGTTTAAGAAAGAAAAAAAGAGTATTGGTGCGTGTACTTATTCTTGTTTTCGTCATGCTTCGACTGCATATTGAATAATGCATGATTGGAACTGGAAGAGTGCAAGGCTGAAAATGGAAACTATTCACTATTGCAGTTCTTTCTGCACCTGTCCTAATTCAGGTTCAACAAAACTCTCTCTCTCTCTCTCTCTCTCTCTCTCTCTCTCTCTCTCTCTCTCTCTCTCTCTCTCTCTCTCTCTCTCTCTCTCTCTCTCTCTCTCTCTCTCTCTCTCTCTCTCCCCTCTCTCTCTCTCTCTCTCTCTCTCTCTCCCTCTCTCTCTCTCTCTCTCTCTCCCTCTCTCTCTCCTCTCTCTCTCTCTCTCTCTCTCTCACTCTCTCTCTCTATCTCCTCTCTCTCTCTCTCTCTCTCTCTCTCTCTCTGGTTATTTTACTTTTCCCCCTTTCCTTTCTGCACCCCTGCCCTCCATCCCCCAGTGGCTGTCCTCATGAGAGAGACAGACAGACAGGAGTGTTTGTGCAGAGGGTGATAAATATAAAAGCGAGTGGCTTCCTTTGAGCATGCAACACTAGGTTCTGGCAAAACAAGGCAGGCAGCTTCTGATCCACTGATAGCGTGATGGGGATTAAAGTATGGTTTTGCAATCAGAAGCAGTTTTGAAGTTCGTAACCTTTGCTTTCGATGCCTGGTGGATCACTTTTTGATGCAGATTACAGATTTATTGGCTAATCGAGAATGTTTATTATTTTTCGTATATAACACACACAGACACACGTGCGCGTGCGTGCGCACACTCATTTATAACACACGCATATTTTATATCTTTCCCCTTTCTCACACCCCTCCCCTTTTAAAGACACATAGCGCGTGCAGACACATCTAAGACAAGTGAAACTCAAAACTACCACAGTGTTGAATTTTGGTCTTGGCTATACTCCAGTCTAAAGCAATTGTCAAAATAAATTTATATGCTTCTTTCTAGCAAACCGTCTCTTCAAGAACATAAAAAAACCTTGATTTAAACAAAATTGTGTTGCTAATAATATTTATTGTCCTTGAGATATGTAAAGGATAGTAACGCGATGATATTTTTTGTTATGGTGTACAAATGCGCATCAACTTCAAGAGATTTTCCTAACAATCTGGTATATTATTTTTGTATTTGGGCGTTTTTCTTTCTTAAAAAACCCACACCTCACCATTTTTTTTATTCATTTGAGATTTAAGAACCCCGATGATTTTGTTGGTTTAGCTTTTCTTAGCTCATTCTATTTTTCAGTTGGTGTCTTACATCGATTTGTAAATTCTCCTACATAACCGTTAAAGCTTGTATATCCTAAGGTAGACTTCCATCCAGTGCAATTAGGCCAATGTTAATGCTTCTCTTAATATTTTTAATAATACAGATTTTGATAACATTTCGTATGCTTAGATGATATTTTTGCTTGCCTGCTTGTGGGTTTTATAAAATATTATTGCAAGGTCTGCCATAAAGTATTTTGTTCTCTTGCAATTACTTTGTACATAATGACGATCGGCAATTTTCTTTAAAGAATTTCCCAATTAGTAGAACGAGTAACGTGGAAAGCAATGTGTTGGGTGTCTGTGTACCCACCCACAACCCAAAACCCATTTTGAGAACCCTGCTTTTGTCAGAGTGCATCGGAATTTCTGACCAGGTTAACCTATACCATGTTTTGTCTACGTTGTCAATTGCCTTTCCCAAGACCAACTTCTGGTCCCCAGATACTCAGTGCGTGTTAGGGACCTAAAGCCCCAAGACAACAACAAGCCTTCCCCAAACATGCATAATTTGTCTCGGGGATATTGTTTTCTTTCCGCCTTCTGGCAAATTACCGTATTATTTCGGCAGCAACTGAATTAAGCCCTCGACGAAACAGCAGTGAACAAGTTGAAGACACATGACAAATGACGATGTCGAAATATGGCGAAGACTGTAAACAAAGTCTGACTGCACACTGTCAATAGAGTTTTAGGAAATCGGTTGCCTCATGGACACTACACATTGATACATATAGAATCCGTGGTTGCCTGAAGAAGTTTGTGCGAAGTGTGTGGTTTTATTAGAGAGAATGGTGTTTTGTACGATTTTATCTCTTATGGGTTGAGAGCGAGTGGGAACAATACGAGTGTTTTTTGTCAACAGTGAAGTCTTCTTGAAATGCTTGAACGAAATGGCTTTTAAACATAGTATGTCACCACACTTTTAAGCATATAAAGTGTGTTATAACGAACACAGATGTGTATTGGATGGAACGACAAGTTCTTAAACTTAGAGCAACTAAGATAATTTTATAATGTCTCCAATATACTGGCAAAATCAGTTTATGAAGCTTGAATATCTCTTAATTATGTGTGTTTGTCAACAGCATTTCAAGAATTATTAAGGATTTTTGTGTACAGTGGGTGGAGTAAAAAAAGCTTTGTGGTTAATATTCTTGTGTGTTTTTGTGTAGGGTAGTGTTATAGTGACAACATATTTGTCAATACTTATTTAACACACACACACACACACACACACACACACACACACACACACACACACACACACACACACACACACACACACACACACACACACACACACACACACGTAGCACAATAGGTAAGTGTGATATTGGAGTTCATCCAGTTTTATCTTTCAGGGCCTGTATTCACATTGATATAGCATGAGACTTAGCATCATGCTAACTTAGAAGCTCTTCCAAAAGTCATATTAAATCCTATAGGACATTGGAAGAGCTTCTAAGTTAGCATCATGCTAAGTCTCATGCTATCTCAATGTGAATACAGGCCCTGGTTTCTACGTTTTTTTGTCTTTTAATTAACATGTTAAAGTTTAGTTCCCTTTTTTCTTGCTGTAACTCGGTTTCTGGGTGCAATAACACCAGGTGTTTTTCTCCTTTTCCGCTCATTATTTATGTATTGTATCTACATGTGCATAGAACAAGGTCCAAGACGAGTTGGAATGCAAACAGCTGTCTGGCATCTCTGCTGATGAGCCCTGGCCTTATCTACAGGTGAAGTGGACATGGCTAATTGGCCATTCCTTTCGCACCCCTACACTAATGAGTCCGAGCTAAGCGCCAATGGAAGGCGACTGAAGGTAGCTAATTTCTTGTCATGGACGTGACCAACAACGATGAGATTACTGTAAGGGGTTCACGCAAACTTGTTTGTTTTCAACATGCGAGTTAACAATAGTGCACCGCAAGGTAGCCAATCTTTAACTGGATGGATCTGTATCTGTCCGCAGTAAATAATTAGCAAGAATATACAAATGTTGTATTCTTTTTATTTGCTGCATTTACTTTGTCACGGACTATACTACCTTGTGTTTTTTAAATTTATTTTCTTTCTTCCGTGGTATGTACTTACTACTTCTGTGTCAATAATTCCTTTGATGGTTACGACAAATAAAAGAGTTTGAGTTTAGAGTTTGAGTTTGAGTTTTGGATATAGGGTCCTTTATTCAGATTTCAATGTGAAAGAAACAAGAATCAGGAAAAAAAAGCGCATAAATAGTTTTTGTTGTTGCAATAACTTTTGATATTGTGACGTTCGATCGTTAGTGGACTCTTTAGAAAGGAAAAGCATCAAAAAGCTGTCCAATCGCTGCCTTTCTTTCAAGGAAAGATAAACTTACATTTACGATCCCAAAGACTTATATAACGTAAACAGATATTATAGTTTATGGTTGTTGGTTTAAAATGCTCTGCTTTCCCTTGGACGATATTCGTCAATGTGCAAAACATTTTTACATAAATACGAGCTCAACTTCAAAGATAGCTCGGGAAAAAAAAGTAGCGGCATGACGCTGACATTATTAGAAATTACTAGGTGATTTATTATAAAGATGGCCTGCTCTTTGCTGCACACCATTCAGCTTTTTATTTTAAACAACTGACTTGAAAATACCCATGTTGTATTAGTATCTGATGATGTGATCAATTGCGAAAAAAACTTTGGTTGATCTGTATCGTCGCAAACCAAGGGTCTAACGATGCAGAAACGGCCCACCGGCACATACACACTCATATCGGTACGTGAGTCTATGCCTCCCGGCCCGTGAGAGAAATATTGCTCGTGGTCAAGATGCTCAAGCGATGCGACGCGCATGCTTCAACGCACAAACTATCAGGAGTCGATCACATGGATGGTCAAAGCTGTGACGCAAAACCCCTTTAACCCAACTACCCTCTCCCCTCCAACATCTCCCCTCCCCCCCAGCAAACAAGCAAGGAGTTCGACTAGCGTGATAATGTGACTATCGTGAGAAGAACTGGAGACTAATTCACGTCATGGCCACCCGTAGGGCTTTTCCAGGCCGTGGTTTATCGCTTTCGTCTGAGGTTCTGTTCATCGTGAACAATCAGGGCCTCAGGAGGGATGTCTGAGGGCTACTTCACGGGTTCACGCCTGATTAGACCCGTCTTCTCTTACCCCCCTTGTGATCAGTGGTAGCCTAACCCCTGCTGGTAGACATGGGCTGGAGATTCAACACTCACCTCTTTCCTCCCTCTCCCCCAAAAAATGAGAGAGAGAGAGAGAGAGAGAGAGAGAGAGAGAGAGAGAGTGTGTGTGTGTGTGTGGGGGGGGGGGGGGGGGGGGGCGGCAAACTATATGAAATCCAACAAAAAATTCCATTTTTTCGTTTTTGCCTTTCTTACCAAGCATAAAGCTGTATTTTATCAACCTTTTCAGCTAAATATCTTTTTGGAATAATAATTCTACCCCTACCCCTACTAAGACGGAAAAACGTAGTGAACCACGACTGACAAAATGCCGCGGTGTACTGCACTACAAAGGGGGGGGGGGGTTCCTATTAGATAATGACCTTTATCATGACTGCAATGAATTATTGAACAAAGATAATTAGCTGAAAATGTTCATAAAATACAGCTTCATGTTTGGTAAGAAAAGCAAAAACGGAAAAATCGAATTAACAGAGAAATGTAGGGGTGGGGGGCACATTTTGACCTTTACCACAAATTATTTAAAATAGAGAAAAAGAAAAACAAGTGCAACGCCGAGCGGCTGCAAAGTCCCCTCGCAGCATCGCCGAGCTACTCCGAAATCGGAATGTATCGGTTGTACACATACATAAAAACGCATCAAAACAGCACGTAACTACATAAAAACGCATCAAAACAGCACGTAGCTGAATAGGTTTTATTATATATAGCCTTGGGGTTCGGACCCGTGATTTGAGCGCGCGCGATCATGCGCACACGAGCGCACAGAAAAATTCCTGACAACTGTTTATAGACCATTCATCAAGAAATGTGAAAAAAACTGCATTGAAATACATGCAAATCTTCGCGAGATATTAGAGATTATGTGTTTCGGGGTTTAAACCCCGTAACTGGCGCGACCTTGACCTTAATGTAAAACTAAATACATCAGTGGATAGCTTGCATCTTGGCAAACTAGTATACCAAATTTGATGATGATAGACTGAATAGTTTTTGAGAAAAACGGACGAATAGCCGGACGGACGGAGGCACGCCGGACGGACACCGGACGGACGGACGGACTGACGGACGGACCAGACAAAAACAATAGCTCCCCTAACCTTCGGCTCAGAGACTAAAAAATGAGGTAAGACTTAAGTTATACATTGAAAACTGTTGACAGCTTTTCAAGCAGCAAAAGCACAACATCGGAAACCATTACGTCTTTCTCACTTGGAACACACATTCGCATTCAAGAGTTGATAGCCCGTGTATGAACTGTTCAAGCTAGTTAGACAAAGAAGGGATACAAGGCTTTGTAAGAGGAGTTCAGGAACGAAGAGAAACACTGAAGGAACTTTTTCAAGGTCAAGGTCAAAAAGATCGCTGGAGCCTGAAAATCGGAGGGTCATTTTTTTCTCCTTCTGTCTGTCCCAAGGATATCTTTTGAACGGGTTCACAGAATCACGTCCAATTTTGTGTGCTGGTGTGTCACCATGAGAGGAAGGCATCCGCGCAAACCATTTTGCCGTCGTGACCTTGACCTTGGCGTACGACCTTGAAAACCGAAAATCTTTCCGGGGCCATAACTCCCACACCGTTAGTGTTAGAGTCTTCAAATTTGGCATGAAGGTACTTTGGCTTATGCCCCGTTCTGATGGTGGCATACCGATCAAGGTCAAGGTCACGGTCCGGGCGATCAGTAGGCCTTGAAAGTGGTAGGGGTCTACACATTGGGTTTTAAGCCATATTTTCCACATTGGTACTTGACAGAAGCGCTTCAGATTGTGTGTGGTACTGTATACCCTAGAGAAGAAAACATCCGAGCATAAATTATCACCATGCTGACCTTGACCTTGAAGTGTGACCTTGAAAACCGAAATTTCCTTCTTTGCGCTATATGTTTCTTCTTCAAGCTGTATCTCGTGAACTAGAAGACAGAATCCCTTCCAATTTTGTGTCAGGATGTGACACTCTACGGGGTGTCGCAAGTGCGTGGCATTGCTGGTGACGGACATGTCTGCCGCTCGGCGACGCCCTTGTTTTCTTCTTTTTTTTCTTTTTCTTTTTCTTTTTCTGTCTGTCCCAAGGATATCTCCCGAACCGCTTGACCGAATCGCGTCAAATTTTGTGTGAAGGTGTGCCTCCATCATAGGAAGATATCGGCGCAAACCATTTTGCCGTCGTGACCGTGACCTTGACGTACGACCTTGAAAACCGTAAATCTATTTTTAGCCATATCTCGGGCACCGATCGACATAGGATGTTGAAACTTGGTATGAAGGTGGTTTGGCGTATGCCCGTTCTGATGATGGCATACCGATCAAGGTCAAGTCAAGGTCAAAAACATCGCTGGAGTCTGAACATCGGAGGGTCATTTTTTCTCCTTCTGTCTGTCCCAAGGATATCTTTCGAACGGGTTGAACGAATCACGTCAAATTTTGTGTGCTGGTGTGTCACCATGAGAGGAAGGCATCCGCGCAAACCATTTTGCCGTCGTGACCTTGACCTTGGCGTACGACCTTGAAAACCGAAAATCTTTCAGGGGCCATAACTCCCACATCGTTAGTGTTAGAGTCTTCCAATTTGGCATGGAGGTACTTTGCCTTATGCCCGTTCTGATGGTGGCATACCGATCAAGGTCAAGGTCACGGTCCGGGCGATCAGTAGGCCTTGAAAGTGGTAGGGGTCTACACATTGGGTTTTAAGCCATATTTTCCACATTGGTACTTGACAGAAGTGCTTCAGATTGTGTGTGGTACTGTATACCCTAGAGAAGAAAACATCCGAGCATAAATTATCACCATGCTGACCTTGACCCTGAAGTGTGACCTTGAAAACCGAAATTTCCTTCTTTGCGCTATATGTTTCTTCTTCAAGCTGTATCTCGTGAACTAGAAGACAGAATCCCTTCCAATTTTGTGTCAGGATGTGACACTCTGCGGGGTGTCGCAAGTGCGTGGCATTGCTGGTGACGGACATGTCTGCCGCTCGGCGACGCCCTTGGTTTTTTTTTGTAGATCGTGTGTCAATACGGACCAGTGGACGGCTTTTCGCCCAGTTAGTTTTGCTCTTGTCCTGTGACAAGTCACATGTATGGAACGTACAGAATGTTAGGTCCATCATCACAGCAACCCGCTCATCTAAGCCTACAGAGTGGTTTGTATTGATGCCCTCCCCGTTGGGATACCGGGGGTCTTTCGTAAAAATAGTTCCCCCACCTTCTGGAAGTTATGTGCTTGTAACTTCCTGTAAGCTGCCACTCTCTTTGACTCTGCCTTTTCCCTTTGCTTTCTATCATCTACTATCTTTCTGACTTATTGGCCCATTCTCCTGCCTTTTTTCAAAAAAATCTTCCAAATAATGTTTGTCCCTTGAGCTCCTCCGAAATCGGAATGTGTCAGCTGTACGCAGTGGGAAGACCAGTGAACACTGAAAACCGGACACATACGTACCTTAACCATTATGGCCTGGGAACGCAGAAGAAGAAGAAATATTGATGCCGTATTGATCGGTGGACGGTTCTTTTTTGTGTGTGTAATATCACGCCCAAAGATTTTGGAAACTGATGCGAGGCAAGCATAAAGATGAATATGCATAATACTATAATATGCACAATACGCGTTGTAAGCTGTCATCCAGTGTCATTACTACTCTTCTTATCTTCCGTTGCCTTTACAACTACTGCTGCTGCTAAACAGTTTTCACGCTACCAAGGTTTTTAATGAACGTACTCATGTAGTTAAGCCATACTTATTACCATTCCATTTCCCCCCCATGATTTAAAGCATGCCACACAGTGTCCATTATTGCTGTTGCTTCTGTCTAATGCCTTATAATGTTGTGTTTGTTTGTTTTTATAAAAAAGGGAGGACAGAAGAAATTCAATGTCTGTGTAGAAGCTTAAGCCAAGCTGTTGTCCTACCAAAATTACGAATAAGGTCATAAAGGATGGAATTGCTGACAACTCTCACATGGCTACCGTATTAATTGTGAAAACTCAAAGAAGTTGTATATTTAGCGAACGAATTGTTAAATTAAAGGCCGTTTAAGCCGAATTTACCGGAACTCGGTTCGTAATCAAAGTGGTGATAATCTTTCAAATTAATTCACAATTGTTTTACCATGTTAAGAGCAGTCAGTCTATCTGTGATGTTTTGCAAACTGTACAAATGATAGGATGGTGATTTCTTCTTCTTCGTCTTCCTTTTAGTATCCACAATCAACAATTTGATTTTTTGATACTTCTTGGGTTGTATAAGATCAAGGCGATACGCTGGCGTTGTTTGCTGACACCTAGAAGTCTTTTGAAAGCCTCTCCCTCCTTTCCCTAGCCTCAGTATTGACAGAGCGTACAGACTGCGTGATTTGCGCTGGTTTCCGGCTGACCTTGCTGACCGGGGTGAATGGACAGCTTTTAGTCTGTGTGGGCACTTCTGCTTCGTGCTGAAAGGAGTTTCATTTCTGATCTTCTCATCCTGATTTCCAAATAGACGTGATTCCCTGCTGAAGTTTGTGTGAACCAAGAAGAAAGTTGGTTCGATGCCATCGATCGAGGCATTTTCCCCCTCCCCCCTTTTCATCTACCAAACTCAACCAATTCCCTCCTCTTCTGATTAAAAAAAAAGAACAGAGAATCATGATATACCCTCATGATGGAGAGAACTGACTAAATAGTCTTTGAGCCCGTCTGTACTTTAGCCTGCCTGTCTGTTGCCCGCCACCCCTTCTCCCTCCCTCTCCCTCTTACACACGCGCGTACGCGCGCACACACACTCACTCATGCACACACACACACGCACGGACGCACACACGCACGCAAGCACACACACACACACACACACACACACACACACACACACACACACACACACACACACACACACACTCTCTCTCTCTCTCTCTCTCTCTCTCTCTCTCTCTCTCTCTCTCTCTCTCTCTCTCTCTCTCTCTCTCTCTCTCTCTCTCTCTCTCTCTCTCTCTCTCTCACTCTCACTCACTCACTCACTCACTCTCAGAGTTGTGCGCGCGCTTAAATCTTAAAAGAGTATGTTTCGAAAGTTTTAGCTTTGTATTGGTGCTTTTTTGGTGGATGGGGTAAAGGTTCAATATAGTATCACGAGGATATCCCTTATCAATTGTTTCTGTGTTATGCATATCTAAACACATACTCACACACACACACACACACACACACACACACACACACACACACACACACACACACACACACACACACACACACACACACATACCACACACACCACACCACACCACACCACACCACACCACACCACACCACACCACACCACACCACAACACAACACAACACAACACAACACTCTCTCTTATGAAATCCACAATCACACCACAAAATAATATATTGCCTGAATCACGTTTAGTGGAAGGACGTGGAAATCGACGAACACACAGTTGTGCGCCCAGACTCAGAGAGTTTATAACCAGTCTTTGAAAAATACAAAAACCTCTTGTTTTTGCTTTCTGCCATGAAATTAATGTCCATGGCATGTGCGTTAATTGTCATTGACCACTAGTGATTGTTTTGTCGCTTCGGTACATTCAGAGTACCTGCGATGTGGCAGTTACACTGACAACCTCGGACTGATGGTCGGTCGGCTTTACTAGCAGCCAATCAGCCATCGGTAGCAGGGGAATAGTGACGCCCATAGGTGGGGGGGATAGTGCAGCGTTCGTCATCTTTGTAGGATCGATGGAGACTGGTGGCCAGGGGACACTGCATCAACAACCACCGGTAGCCAGGTCGGACAGGGTCACAGCCAAGACCCTCCGGGTTATCATCGCGTGGAGGACATCGCCACGTTTGCTTGGCTAGTAGTTCTGCGACCACCGCGTACCGCCTTTTTCGTTAGGGTCCTGTTGGTAGTGTTTCGACTAGGGAGTTTGTTTTTTCCCTTCTTTTCTTTTCCTCCTCTTCTGTCGTCTTTAATGTCTCCCCTCTTCTTTTCCTTATGACAGTTTCCCCGAGTTTATGGTGGTCAGATATTGGACTGAAGCTATCATATCGGTCCTATCGCTGCTAGTCTTGACAAATTAGGTCGGCGTTGCTCTGAAGGCTTTCAGTTGCTGTGTCCTTCGAGACGTCTTCAGCCAAGGAAAAATATACTGAAGACGATCGATGCTTGCACAAACAATTTCTCATCTCTCTCTCTCTCTCTCTCTCTCTCTCTCTCTCTCTCTCTCTCTCTCTCTCTCTCTCTCTCTCTCTCTCTCTCTCTCTCTCTCTCTCTCTCATCTCCCCCCCCCCCCCGTCTTCCGTGCTTTCATTGAATTTTTATCAACTCTTGTCTGTTTGATTTTTTCTTCTTTGTCAGGTGTTGAATTTCTAATCAAGACCGTCAGTCACATTGCTTGTGATACATCCGAAACTATGAAAATGGGTGGTGGGGTGGTGGTGAAATTATTCCATAGATTGAAATCAGGACCTGAGAGGAAGTGTCTTTTGAGGAAGAATGCATTAGCTTTGCTACTAGCCCTTTTCTTGATGGAGCATGATTTATCATTTGGTGGTTTTTTTTAAACTTTTTGTGTGGGCGCATTTGTCTTGGCTTGCTTTGTTTTGCTCACAAGACTCTTTCCGTTAAACATAGACAGTCATTGGACACTGTTAGGCTGTAATAATTATGCTGGTTTGGAGATGCTAGTATGATAGAAGGCTTATACACACCCTTATCAGCGTTTAGTACTTTGACTCTCGGTCTCCAGGGAGTCCAATGGAATACGGGGCCATTTTGTCGCTCTTCAACCCAGACACCGTTGAGGACATGGGCCAAAGGAACGTTTTATGGTCGACTGCCCGCGCTAGGGAGAGCAATCATTTGTCAGCCTTCTATGTCGCTGCCGCCATAATTCACGTCGTGCTGCCTGTCTTGAGAGATCCCTAGTCCCTAGAGTCTTCACTATCAGAAGGGGGAGCCGGGGATATTACACGAATTACGGAATCTGGGTCATGTAGATCTCAGCTGGCAGAATCTCGTTTTTCACAGCTATATTAACGCGCGCGATTGCGTATTCACACAATACTATGGAAATACTGGTAGGGTGACATACTGGAAGTTGCAATAAAATATAGCACGAACAGAAATCGTACCATTTTATGTGCGAGAAAATCTTTAGTCGGAAATTTTAAAAAGGTAACGTCTGGTCGAAAAGCAAGAAACTAATCTGCTGTTTGCTTCTTAACCTAATCCATTTATCCCATCAGTTCCTAGTCGGAGTTCGGGTTAGTGACTGACCGACGTTATATTGATCTCTTTCTAGTCTTACCAGATAAGCAGAAATCTGGCCAGTAAAGGGCCCTCCATTATCATGGTCGCTCCGTCCCCGTCAACCATCGATTGCTTCATTCTTGACCTCCTTCTCCTCCTCCTCCTCCTCCTCCACCGCCCCTGCTGTTTCTAAACTGCCGTTCCTGGTCTTGTTTTTGTCTGCACGGCAGGTCATTACCCCCACCCCCGTTCAGAGTGCTCGGCCAGTCGCTTTTGCGCCCAAGTCATTGGCCCTGTCATGCGACTAAAAGAGGGTGCGTGCTGGTTTCCTGTCGAGTTGCCCCCCCCCCCCCTCTCTTCCCGTCGTCATCATCATCCCACTCCCCTTTCTCTTTTAATATGCCTTTTGTGTTTGCTTTAGTTGTACGGTTTCTGCTTCGTCCAACATTTTGTGTCTTCAGCTTTGGGTGAAGATTATTTTATTCAATAAATTGAAATGATTAATCTTTTTTGGGGGGTGTTTGGCAGGGGGTGGGGGGTGGCGAAGGTAGGTTAGTGCTGTTTTGTTTCTGTTTTCTTCTAGGCTTTAGGATGCCTGTGAGTTGGTTCGGAAGAAGGATGTTAATTGTTTTTTGGGGCGGTACTGATTCAAGAGTGCATGAGCATGCATAGATGAAACACATGGCATTTATGTAGGGGCGGATGTGCATGCGCATGTCGTGTGCACGCGGAAACGTTTGATTGAAGACAGACAGATACATACAAACACAGACACACGCACAGACAGACAGATACATACAAACACACACAGATACACGCACAGACAGATACACACACGCACGCACGCCCCCCCCCCCCCCCCCCACACACAAACACACCACACACACACACACACACACACACACACACACACACACACACACACACACACTGGCAAACGACCACAGACATGCGACATATAGGTAGATACTCAGGTTCCTATAAAAGAGTAATGGCCTGGAAGACAAGGGAACGTGCTGGGGGAGGAGGCCTGTGGTAACGACCCCCGTATTCTTCAGCAACTTGGAACAGGATACAGGTCTTCCCTCCTAAACGACCCATTCCCAGACAGAACAGCACTTGGACAGTCGCATTTTGCTGGCAGTTCAATGGAGGCTGATTATGAAGAAAGAGATGGGAAAAATAATAAAAACAGGAATGGGAATGACTCGCAGGAGATTGTGGAAGAACAGCGGAGGTCGGAATAAAACGCAGTAAGGAGACGAGGTTGGATGGCTACGGACAGAATGAAAAACTGAAGAAAGCATCGATATAGTGCAAATATCCGCGTATCCTCAAGTTTTCGTTTTTAGTCCGTCACCAAGACGGACTATTGCGATGGGCTGGTTTGTATTTTTTTTTTCTTTTTTTTTTCTGTCTGTCCCAAGGATATCTCCCGAACCGCTTGACCGAATCGCGTCAAATTTTGTGTGAAGGTGTGCCTCCTTCATAGGAAGAGATCGGCGCAAACCATTTTGCCGTCGTGACCTTGACCTTGACGTACGACCTTGAAAACCGAAAATCTATTTTTAGCCATATCTCGGGCACCGATCAACATAGGATGTTGAAACTTGGTATGAAGGTGGTTTGGCTTATGCCCGTTCTGATGATGGCATACCGATCAAGGTCAAGGTCAAGGTCAAAAAGATCGCTGGAGCCTGAAAATCGGAGGGTCATTTTTTTCTCCTTCTGTCTGTCCCAAGGATATCTTTCGAACGGGTTCACAGAATCACGTCAAATTCAGTGTGCTGGTGTGTCACCATGAGAGGAAGGCATCCGCGCAAACCATATTGCCGTCGTGACCTTGACCTTGGCGTACGACCTTGAAACCCGAAAATCTTTCAGGGGCCATAACTCCCACACCGTTAGTGTTAGAGTCTTCAAATTTGGCATGAAGGTACTTTGGCTTATGCCCGTTCTGATGGTGGCATACCGATCAAGGTCAAGGTCACGGTCCGGGCGATCCGTAGGCCTTGAAAGTGGTAGGGGTCTACACATTGGGTTTTAAGTCATATTTTCCACATTGGTACTTGACAGAAGCGCTTCAGATTGTGTGTGGTACTGTATACCCTAGAGAAGAAAACATCCGAGCATAAATTATCACCATGCTGACCTTGACCTTGAAGTGTGACCTTGAAAACCGAAATTTCCTTCTTTGCGCTATATGTTTCTTCTTCAAGCTGTATCTCGTGAACTAGAAGACAGAATCCCTTCCAATTTTGTGTCAGGATGTGACACTCTACGGGGTGTCGCAAGTGCGTGGCATTGCTGGTGACGGACATGTCTGCCGCTCGGCGACGCCCTTGTTATAAATTTAAGTCCACTACAAGTAAATATAGAGCGTGTGATAAAAGGGGAAGCAACTGGGCTCCGAGATGCATCCCATTGCTGACGATGCATTATTTAAAAAGAGGAGAATTTAATTATTATTATTTTTACATATAATCTGCAAACAGAAAATAGTGAATTCAGTAGTATAAACTGCATTAAGTCTTAATTTATATTTGTAGGGTAACACCCTGACAGTCCACAAACTTTCAAAATGATCTCAATGTAAGTAATGCAGCAAGTTCAAACAAATAAAAACCAACAGTAAATTAATTTAACCCACCAATGACCCCGACCTTAGAATCCGTTAATAAAAAGACCCTAACTATCCATAGAAATGTGATCACGTTTTTCAGAAAACTTACATGTCCAAGAAGAATTAAAAAAATTATATATAAAATGAAGCAACTCTTGCACCTAGGTAGTAATTCATATTGACTTCAAAATTGTAAGGAAAAATCGTTTCCTTAAATTTACTTAAAGTCCGTCCAGATTTGTATATTTCAGTTATGCTGTCAACACTCAAAAACAGAACAACAGACATAAAAAGAGTTTTACATTAGCGGAGCCGGAGGTAAAAGTGGACAATCGATTATGGGTTTGTGAGGGGATGGGGGTGGGGAAGGGTGTGTTATTGGGGCAAACTTCAGTCAGTATGAAGCAAGATGAATGGTGCAGAGGTGGGGTCGTGACATTCATCAGGAGCCAAGTCGATTGTTGCGTGGGAAATGGTGCAAGAGAATCTCACTAAAGGCCAGATGAATGAATTAAGGGAGAGGAGGGCAAGAGGGTATACCCAAGTACTTAGCACAGAGGGAGTGAGGGAGACTGAGAGAGACTGAGAGAGACTGAGAGAGACTGAGAGAGACTGAGAGAGAGAGAGAGAGAGAGAGAGAGAGAGAGAGAGAGAGAGAGAGAGAGAGAGAGAGAGAGAGAGATTGTTGTTGATGATGATGAATATAGACTACCCAGATGCTGATATTGATGAACAGATAATGATAGTATCTGCCCTTCCTTTTCCATTTTCTGGGTTGGGGGAGGGAGGGGGGGGGGGGGCGGTTGATATGGATTTTGATTATCAGCGTAACCGTCTGTATCGGAAGCCTTTCATCATATTTATTGGAACCAGGGCTGAGTCAGGGGAAAAAAAAATCGAATCATTGTTTTTTTCCGGGGACAAGTGAATATGATATGAAAAAAAAAGTATGAATTTTATTTAATTTGTGTTCCTGTACAACCAGTTGAATAAGACGATGCTGTATACACTCTCCCCACCTGTCTCCTCTGTTCCCTCTGTTCGTCAATGTCTCTCTGTATACTTTCTCTTTCAAGTTACACTACGGGACTCATCAGGTTCGGGTTATATGCCAGTAGTACCACCATACAAAATTTGAAGTTATTCTGTGCAGTGGTTCTGGCAGGGTTTCCAGTCCCCTTCGAAACCCCGCCAGAACCATTGTCTTTTTCTATCTGTCATTGCTACGCTTAAACGTAGAACATTAATAGACATAGCTTTAACAAATCAACAATAACAACACTACAATAGCAACAAAACGTCACCACTTTCGGTTTGTTTTCGTTGTTTATTGTTTCAATGGAAATCCTTGCAAAATGCTTTCTTTTTTCCGATATGTCTCTGTTACGAATAAATATAAAACATGGCAGACTTAGTAAAGCAACAACAAATTCAACAACAAATTGGGCTTTTCTTCGTTGTTTGCTGTTTTATAAGGCGTGCAGGGTTTATAACGTGATACCCCTTAAAGAGAAAATAACTGCAATCATGTTTTCTTGCTTTACTTTTTAATAATAACGGAAGTACATTGTTTTTTTAGTTATAAATTGGTGCATGATGTATTGCTATCTTTGCTTAGTTTATTTTTCTTATTCCAATTGTATTTTTCTCATAGCTATTCAAGTACATTCATGATGCAGCCTTATATTTGTAACTGAAACGGTTTTTTTGAGTGCGCTTATAAGCTTATAGCTTGTTGTGCTCATGAAATAATTTGTGTACACTGCAATGTATTATGTTAATAAACTTTGTTTAAACCAAGTACATTGTTTGCCTGTACTTCAGGGCTTGTTTATTGATTTGCTTTTTGCAGTGTTGTTTATTTTAAGCTGGAAGAGGATCACGATATAGAAAGCAGAGGACACAAATGGAGAGAAAGGATAGATGGAATGGAAGGTGCGTTGGAGCGTAAATTAAAAAGAAAGAACACATACATCCAACTGCCCCCCCTCTCACTCTCATCCTGTCTCTCTGTCCTCTCTCCCCTCTCTCTCTCTCTCTCTCTCTCTCTCTCTCTCTCTCTCTCTCTCTCTCTCTCTCTCTCTCTCTCTCTCTCTCTCTCTCTCTCTCTCTCTCTCTCTCTCTCTCTCTCTCTCTCTCTCTCTCTCTCTCTCTCTCTCTCAACACCACACACAGGAACACATTGTTGTTGATGCTAATATGTTTATTTGGTTGTTGGGGGGTTGTGTATGTTTGATTTTTTCTTTAATATATTTAGTAATGTTTGTGTGTTTTCTGCAAAATTGTAAACTGTAAAACAAAAGTTAAATAAAAAAAGAAAAAAGAAAAAAGAAACTGGGACAGAACAGAAATCAGTTATCCGGCTGCAATGACAAACACTTTTTTTTCTTATTTTGTTGGGTTTGTTTTTGCTTTGCAATGTCCCAAATGACGCGAAAAGTAATTGGGTTTGCGGGAGCGGATTACAGGAGGTGAAGAATTTATGTGATGCTTCAACAGAGACATGGATGACACGGGAAGAAAAATAGGAGACTACGGAGTGGTGGGGGTGGATGGAGAAGGAAAGATGATGGTTTCATCTTTGGGCTTTTTAGTCCCCGAGCCGAAGGTTCGGGGAGCTATTGTTTCTGTCTGATCCGTCCGTTCCTCCGGCGTGCCTCCGTCCGTCCGTCCGTCCGTCCGTCCGGCTATTCGTCCGTTTTTCTCAAAAACTATTCAGTCTATCATCATCAAATTTGGTATACTAGTTTGCCAAGATGCAAGCTATCCACTGATGTATTTAGTTTTACATTAAGGTCAAGGTCGCGCCAGTTACGGGGTTCAAACCCCAAAACACATAATCGCTAATATCTCGCGAAGTTTTGCATGTATTTCAATGCAGTTTTTTCCACAACATTTCTTGATGAATGGTCTATAACACAGTTGTCATGAATTTCGAGCGCATGATCGCGCGCGCTCAAATCACGGGTCCGAACCCTAAGGCTATATATCAAAAACGATTCGGTTTCGTGCTGTTTTCATGCGTTTTTATGTAGTTACGTGCTGTTTTGATGCGTTTTTATGTATGTGTACAGCCGACACATTCCGATTTCGGAGTAGCTCGGCGATGCTGCGAGGGGACTTTGCAGCCGCTCGGCGTTGCACTTGTTGTTTTTGTCTTTTTGCTTTTAATGTATTGTCGCTGTCTTTAACTGTACAGAAAAGAGA
>CM065680.1:47313723-47346223 GCA_017654935.2 Phymorhynchus buccinoides
TGAGAGGAAGGCATCCGCGCATAAATTATCACCGTCGTGACCTTTACCTTGGCGTATGACCTTGAAAACCGAAAGTCTTTAAGGGCCTATAACTTCCACACTATTGGTCTTAGAGACTTCAAACTTGGCATGTAGGTACTTTGGCTTATGGCCGTTCTGCTGATGGCATACCGATCAAGGTCAATGTCAAGGTCCGGGAGATCGGTAGGCCTTGAAAGTGGTAGGGGTCTAAAAATTGGGTTTTAAGCCATATTTTCCACATTTGTGCTTCACAGAAGCGCTTCAGATTGTGTGTGGCACTGTATAACCTAGAGTAGAAAACATCCCCGAGCATAAATCATCGCCACACTGATCTTGACCTTGAAGTGTGACCTTGAAAACCGAATTTTCCTTCTTTGCGCTATGCACACAACAAATACCCCCCCCCCCCCCCCCCCCCCCCCCCCCACCCCCCCCCCCCCCCCCATTAGCGTCAGCCGAAACCGAAACTAGCACATGCCTCTGAACCGAATTAGCTTTTCCACGTAGACTGAGCTACCCAAGTTCATTGGCTCTACTCGTTGTCCTTTGCCGATCTACGATCGCAAAGGAGTATGTTTTCGTTCGTGTTTGTTTCTTTGTGTGTGGGTGTACAAAATAGAGTAGAAGACATTGCAGTTCAAATTATGCCACGTCGAGCCGCAGACATGTCTCCGAGTTAATTCTTCACTATGTTTAAAATCCTGTCATAATATGGGATAAACTCAAACATGGTTGGGTCACAGCAGAAACCAGACAGGATATGGCCAACTTAAGTTTCAGAGTAGGTCATTGAATTACCAATAGGTCTTCCAATAGGACTGCTGGGTTAACGGAAAGGCACACTTCATCGCGGTTAGTGTTAACGACAAGAGGAGGACAATTTTCCTTGTAAAGTTGAATACAAGGAAACAAATAGGCCGCATAGAAAGTCACGTAGGAAACCAGTCTTCGTTGCACATGATGGATCTGTTAATAGAGAAGGAGTTTCCACAGATTTTATTCTCAGATCGCAAAGGAGTATGTTTTCGTTCGGGTTTGTTAGTCCCTTTTAAGCCATATTTTCCACATTTGTACTTGACAGAAGCGCTTCAGATGGTGTGTGGTACTGTAGAACCTAGAGTAGAAAACACCCGAGCATAAATTATCGCCATGCTGACCTTGACCTGGAAGTGTGACCTTGAAAACCGAAATTTCCTTCTATATATTTCTTGTCCAAGATCTCGTGCACTAGAAGACAAAACCCATTCAAATTTTGTGTGAGGATGTGAGACTAAGAGTATAACTCATGTGTATATAAATTATCCCTCATAGATATAATGTCGCCGAGCGGTAGACTTGTTTCTGTTTTTCTTCACCCTCCTATATCGTGAAATACTGTATAGAATCACTCCAAATTTTGTGTGGACGTGTAAAAAGAAGAGTAGAAGACATTGCAGTACAAATTATGCCACGTGGGATTTTTAGTCTTGAAAAGGCCTACTACTTTTGAATCGTGTCGTAATGCTTTCTATGAAGAGAGAGAGAGAGAGAGAGAGAGAGAGAGAGAGAGAGAGAGAGAGAGAGAGAGAGAGGAGAGAGGGGGAGGGAGAGGGAGGGAGGGAGGGAGGGAGGGAGGGAGGGAGGAGGAGAGAGAGAGAGAGAGAGAGGAGAGAGAGAGAGAGCGAGCACGCACACACACACAAAACGCACACACACCATCCCCAGAGAGAGAGGGAGGGAGGGAGGGAGGGAGAGAGGGAGAGAGGGAGAGAGAGAGAGAGAGAGAGAGAGGAGAGAGAGAGAGAGAGAGAGAGAGAGAGAGAGAGAGAGAGAGAGAGAGAGAGCACGCACACACAACAAAACGCACACACACCATCCCCCATTCGCATCAGCTAACCGAAACTAGCACACGCCTCTGAACCGAAATTAGCTTTTCCTGGTAGACTGAGTGTTTCCAGGAATTTTCTTCCTCCTGTATTGTGACCACAGTAGTAGGGTGCAGACCACACAGTTTGTAAAGCCTTATAAACGCTCTTTGCGCTATAATATATAAATCAGGGTTCGTAGGGACCGTTTTTTAAGTCCTTATTAATTGGATGTTGGTCAAAAGGCCTTTTAAGTGCTTTGATTCAGCACGTCAGACCGTTTAGATCATCAGGAGGTCCTTTTAATTTGTGAAACGTGCTGTTAAATCTTGTTTTATCAAAGGAAAAGTGAGGGGGAAAAAATTGAGGACGAAACTGAAACATTGCTGACAACCAAACCCGTAGTCTTGCAAGTTGCAAAGATGCTGACGCGATGGTCTAGAACTAACTCAGTGGAAGCAGACAACACAAACTGGGGTGGGTGGGGGGTAGGGGTCGAGTTAGGGGGTGGGAGACCGCGCGAGCTACCCAAGGTCATTGGCTCTACTGGTTGTCCTTTGCCGATCTACGATCGCAAGGGAGTTGTTTTCGTTCGTGTATGTTTCTTTGTTGTTCTTTGCCGATCGCCGATCGCAAAGGAGTATGTTTTCGTTCGTATATGTTTCTTTGTGTGGGGGCGTACAAAGTACAGTAGAAGACATTGCAGTTCAAATTATGCCATGTGGGATTTTAATGTTGCTGAGCGGCAGACATGTCTCCGAGTTAAGGGTGTACACCCCATTAAGGTGTATGTTTCTTTGTGTGGGGGTGTACAAAGTAGAGTAGAAGACATTGCAGTTCAAATTATGCCACGTGGGATTTTAATGTTGCCGAGCGGCAGACATGTCTTCATGTTAAGGGTGTACACCCGTTGTTTTTTTGTCCTTTGCCGATCTACGATCGCAGAGGAGTCTATTTTCGTTTGTGTATGTTTTTGTTTTTGTTTTTTTTGGTCCTTTGCCGATCTACGATCGCAAAGGAGTCTATTTTCTTTCGTGTATGTTTCTTTATTGTCCTTTGCCGAAGAGTATTTTCGTTCGTGTATGTTTATTTATTTTTATTTTTTTTGTCCTTTGCCGATCTACGATCGCAAAGGAGTCTATTTTCGTTCGTGTATGTTTTTTTTTTTTTTTTTTTTTTTTTTTTTTTCTGTCTGCCCCAAGGATATCTCCCGAACCGCTTGACCGAATCGCTTCACATTTTGTGTGGTTGTGTGTCCCCATCCGCGCAGGCATCCGCGCAAAACGTTTCGCCGTCCTGACCTTGACCTTGGCATATGACCTTGAAAACCGAAAATCTTTAAGGGGACATAACTCCCACACCGTTGGTCTTAGAGTCTTCAAATTTGGCATGTAGGTACTTTGGCTTATGCCCGTTCTGATGATGGCATACTGATCAAGGTCAAGATCAAGCTCCGGGAGATCGGTAGGCCTTGAAAGTGGTAGGGGTCTACAAATTGGGTTTTACGCCATATTTTCCACATATGTACTTGACAGAAGCGCTTCAGATTGTGTGTGGTACTGTATGCCCTAGCGTAGAAAACATCCGAGCATAAATTATCGCCATGCTGATCTTGACTTTGAAGTGTGACCTTGAAAACCGAAATTTCCTTCTTTGCGCTATATATTTATTGTTCAAGCTGTATCTCGTGAACTAGAAGACAGAATCCCTTCCAATTTTGTGTCAGGATGTGACATTAAGAGTATAGCACATTCGTACATAAATTATCACTCGGAAATAGAATGTCGCCGAGCGGCAGACATGTTTCCGTTTTTCTTCACCCTCCTATATCGTGAAATACTGTATAGAATCACTCCAATTTTTTTTTGGGGGAGGGGGGGGGGGGGGGGGTAAAAAGAAGAGTAGAATACATTGCAGTACAAATTATGCCACATGGGATTTTCATATCGCCGAGCCGCAGACATGTCTCCGAGTTAAGGGTGTACACCCCAATAAGGGTGTACACCCCACTAATGAAGGGTGTATATCCCAGTAAAGGAGGGGGTCTAATACTAAACGTAAAAGACATCCTAGCACAAAATGTGCCACGTGGGGCTTAAATGTCGCCGAGTGGCAGACATGTCTCAGTGTTAAGGGTGTGCACCCCACCAATTAAGGGTGTGCATCCCGGAAAACGATTTGCACCCAGTCAAGGGTGTGTAGGTGCATCACCCAAAGGTCACAAGGAGGACGGGGCCCGAAGATGTGAAGGGGGAAGGGAGGTACAGGGCGGTGCATGTACAGGGCGGGGCATGTACAGGGCGTAACCGGCAAAGGACATATCTGCCGCTCGGCGATGCCCTTGTTTGCTTTTGTGTCGATTGTTTTTTTGTTTTTTTCTTCGTTTTTGTTTCTCTCTCTCTTTCTCCTGGATATTAGTTTTCTTCCGAACTGTCGTTAGTTTTTCTCTCTGTGTGTGATTTGTTTAGTTTTGTTTTTATTTGTTTATCTGGTGTATTTCTTCTCCCGTTTCTGAACTCGTCGCCACCCTTTCTTCATTTTCACTCCTCCCCCCTCTCTCTCTCTGTGTGTGTGTGCGCGTGTATGTGTGCGCGTTTTTTCAAATCTTATTTAGTGTTTATCCTCCGAAGTCGGAGTGTGGCTGCTCATGTGGCGGGGTAATCAAAAACGGTCACACACGTAATGTTCTCATCCCTAGCTGGTACATTTGTACCTTAGTATTCAAGTGCTTCGGCTGTTGGGATGATCCCTGGAGTCCTTAAGGCAGGGTACAGTACAACAAGTACACCATTTAGTGTTTAACGTCCTCTTGACCCGAGGGGTACATATGGGGCATTGTTAACTATACGTATGGGTGAGAAAGTGTGCGCGATGAAATTCTCGTCCTCCGGTCCAGAACAGACACATATGGGACATTTGTAGATGGTGGGAACGATCCTGGAGGCAATACCCGGAGGCAGTGCTTCACCAGGAAAGTCCCGAATTTTTAACAATAGTTAATGATTGAATAGCATCATTGTGCGTGTGTTGTGTTTAAACGAATGAAAATCTGCTTAACGTCCTCCGGTTTGGAACAGACACACATGAATGAAAATCCGTTTAACGTCCTCCGGTCTGAAACAGACACATATGGGACATTAGTAGATATAAAGATGGTGGGAACGATCCTGGAGGCAATGCCCGGAGGCAGTGCAAATCCAGGAAAGTGAAAAAAGCGAAAAATGGTGTTTTAGTCCTCTCGGTCATAGACACATATGGGACATTATTTTGTAAGTACAAAGATGGTGGGAACAATACTGGCTCCAATGCCCGGAGGCAGTGCAACACCAGTAAAGTCCCGAGTTTTAACAATATAGATAGGTGTAGCGGTAACCACGCCTCGGTTAAACCTCATCGGCTGTGGTACCGCCACATTGCCCAGGAAAGTCGAGGAAGTTCAGTTTAACGTCGCGTATCGGCTTTCGCCATGTACGACGGGCTGAACAAACCAACCAGGGTATAAACAAAAATTTATGTTCCTGAATCACTGTCTTAGCCAAAACGCCGAGAAGCGATCAGAATTAAGTAATGAATTTAGGTTTTACGTCCTCTCGACCTGGGAAGGCACATCAGAATTAAGTAACCAGGAAAGTCCCGAATTTTTAACGATACAGATTAATGGAGGGTTGTGTTTAAACATGTATTTACCGGATTTATATTGTTCGCAGGCGGAAAAAAAAAAAAGCACAGGCGGATTTGACAGATTTGTTTTCTTTTTGAATACTGGGGTATCCTAGAAAATGTCTCGTTAACACTTTTTTTTAAAACCCGAAACAAATTACATTCTTAATTTTCTTTTTAATATTTCTTATTTTCATGGGACGTGACTCTTACTCAAATTGTCTTCCTGTAGAATTTCTGCGCCGTGTCATTACCCTTTTCTCTTTCTTTCTTTTAACCCTCGCCAAGGGGATTACTTTTTGGTCTTTGTGTGCTTTACTGATGGGTTTTTCTGTATGTTGTATGTGTGTAATTATCTATTTGCCTTGATTAGGAAAGATAGTTATTTAATAAAGTTTCAAAGTTTTACTTTGAAAACTTCCTGATCGCTTCTCGGCCTTTTGGCTAAGACAGTGATTCAGGAACATAAATTTTTGTTTATACCCTGGTTGGTTGGTTCAGCCCGTCGTACATGGCGAAAGCCGATACGCGACGTTAAACTGAACTTCCATCCAATGATAGTTCTGAATATGGATTTTCATTCACATTCTTTTGCTCTCAACATTTCTCAAATTGATGCACACCTTCCAAACTTACATAGGATAGGGCGGGAGGATACTGAGTGGCTATCACAAGCTCTAAATGATTCTAGAGCAAAGCACTTATCAATAAAAACGAAATGGCGGACCTGCCCCGGAGGCGGACCTGCCCCGTTCTCCCCTACAGGAAATCAAACTTCATGTCAGTCCATGGATCGACAAAGGAGGATTTAAGATTATGATTACAATTATAGCCCCGTTGACAACTAAGGCCATGTCAGGGCTGTCACCACGTTAAAGGCAAAGGGGGATTCAGAAATATCTCCACTCCTTTGTTCTAATGTCAATATAGAGATCTAAATTGTGTGTGAGTAGTCTTTTGGTGGACGTTTATAGTATACTACTGTGATAGAGCTCTACAATTTTTCTGGGTTTTTTTCCTCAACAAAAAAATGACTCCTGGCCACGCTATAAATGGCGCCAGTGCTGACTGTTGTCAAGCTGCCAGCCCGGTTGACAACAGTACTGCAGTGAAGACCTATACTAAGAAGACTTGATGGACACTCACTAAGTGACACAAATATCTCTCTCTCTCTCTCTCTCTCTCTCTCTCTCTCTCTCTCTCTCTCTCTCTCTCTCTCTCTCTCTCTCTCCTCTCTCTCCCTCTCCACCGTTCCATCAACTTCATCATCCTACTCTCCCCCAATCTTTCTTCTGCATCCCCCCCTCCCACCCTTCCACTGTGACACTGATACGTTCTGACTGTCACTATTTATGAGAGAGAGAGGGGTGGGGTGGGAGGGAGGGGGTGGGTGGGTGGCTTCGTGCTTTAAATTAAGATGAGCGACACTACTGTCACTAATGTTCGTTTTTATCTTCTTTTTCTCTCTTCAGTGTTCAGATTTTGTGCGTGCCACTGCATTCGCCATGCAAATGTTCAGGGCGCCATTCAGAAGATGAGGGTGGAAGGGGGGTGGGGTAGATGAGTGACACGGATGAGGAAGATGGAATATCATGATGAGAGAGTGTCGGTGCGGGATGCAGGAAAGAGTACTGTTTCACGAGAAGGGGCCATCAGGAGGGTCAGGTATTGAGGTGTCCCCGTCCCTATGTGTCCCTGTCACACATCTGTCGTTTCTGCCGTTTGCGACACAAAAACCGAGCCATAGCCTTAACTCAGGCAAGCATGTAGATTCGCCTTCCCCTGTCTCCCCTCCCCTACACCCTGCCCCTAAAATTTTCGCATTTAAGACTTTCACTGACAAGCAACATTTTGTCATTGTTGAGAATGGGATGGGTTTATATTAGCCTAGGATTATTGTCATAAAACTAAAAGAAGCAGACTTTAAGATAGAGGAGGTTTGTAAACATGGTGCGCGTGCGCGCGCGCATGTGTGTGTGTGTGTGTGTGTGTGTGTGTGTGTGTGTGTGTGTGTGTGTGTGTGTGTGTGTGTGTGTGTGTGAGACGAATCTACATGTTTGCCCTAATCCAAACCCTAAGCCTAATCTGGAGCCCTATCCATAACCCCCCGACAACCAGTCAAATCCTGTCCCTAACTTTAACCCTACCACTAACCGGGCGGGGCCCCCCCGTCGGGCTTCCACCTATCATGGTGGGGGGGAGGGGTATTACGGAGAGGAGCCCAGCAGCCTCCTAAAGTCCAACCACACGTCCTCGTCGTAGGAGGCGGGTAACGGCTTAGGCTGGCTTAAACGGATAGGGCCCTCCCGTGGGGATACCGGGGGTCTTTCAGCAGAAATAGTTCCCCCTTCTTCTGGAAGTTATATGCTAGTAACTTCCCCTACTCTATCACTCTCTTTGACTCTGCCTTTTGTCTTCTTTTTGCTTTCTGGCGTCTACTTCTTTCTGCCTTGTTGGTTCATTCTCCTGCATTTTTTCTATAAAACCCTTCCACGTTTTTCCTTTTTACAATCTATGACATGCCAGGTTCTTCTATTTTATTTTATTTTATTGTACACTGGCGTCCACGCGTGAGACGTTACGCACTTGAGTGGGCACCTGTTGTCCATTCTGCGGTGCATATTTGCTTATATAGCCTTTTTTAAATGTATTTTAGCTTACTAGTATGTATTTGTTATCCTTTTTTACTGGTTTTTTTATAACCTGGATCCGATAAATGAGAGTAGCGTGGCTCCACGTTTCCAGCACTGTGTGGACTTATGTGCAATAGGGTATAATGATGGAAGTGTCATGTTATGAATTGTACTATATTTTTTGTTTTCAGGTTTTGTACGTTGTTAAGATTCATGGATTTGTGTTTTACTATGCGTGGCCGAACTTTATGCGGTGACAGTCCTGAGATAACCATAGCTGTTGACGGGACTATAACAGACGAACTAACTAACTAACCGGGCGGGGAGGGGGGGAGGGGGGCATGCAGACTTCTTGGGCACATAGGGAAAGGGACATATCTTTGCTTAGTTTATTTTTCTTATTCCAATGTGATTTTCTCTTAGCTTTTCAAGTACATTCATGATGCAGCCTTATGTTTGTAACTGAAACGTTTTTGAGTGCGTTTATAAGCTTATAGCTTGTTGTGCTCGTGAGATTATGTGTGTACACTGCAATGTATTATGTCAATAAACTTTGTTTAAACCAAAGGGACACAGTGAGGGTGACACATAGAGACGGGGGCACGTCGGTATGATCCCGTGAAGAAGGCCGGTGGAGGGTTAATAATAGTAAGGAACAGGAGAGGGGCAGATAGTGTGTGAGACGGGGTTAGATACGGTTGTCTTAATTAGCTTCATTCGACCCCCTTATCTTAACGTGCCTTTTTGAAAATAGATATTATGACGCCTACTGTGAGTTAAGATGCCCCTGCGTTGATTTGTGTGTGTGTGTGTGTTGTCCTTTTTAGTTATTTTTCAATTCAATTCAATTCAATCATTTTATTGTCTTCACAAAAAGCAAAGATCTATGATCGGCAAAGGAGTCTAAGTTTGTCGCGTTTATTTTATTACGTTTTTGCATTCGGGTTGGTGATAATTTAGACGTCTAAAGCGTCAGAGTTATGTTAGAACTGGGAGGCGGGACCCGCACGCACGCTTAGACACACAGTCACACGCTCGTACTTTTTGTGTGTACAGAAGAGAGAGAGAGAGAGAGAGAGAGAGAGAGAGAGAGAGGAGAGAGAGAGAGAGAGAGAGAGAGAGGAGAGAGAGAGGAGAGAGAGAGAGAGAGAGAGAGAGAGAGAGAGAGAGAGAGAGAGAGAGAGAGAGAGAGAGAGAGAGAGAGAGAGAGAGAGAGAGAGAGAGAGAGAGAGAGAGAGAGAGAGAGAGAGAGAGAGAGAGAGAGAGAGAGAGAGAGAGAGAGGAGAGAGAGAGAGAGAGAGAGAGAGAGAGAGAGAGAGAGAGAGAGAAGAGAGAGAGAGAGAGAGAGAGAGAGAGAGAGAGAGAGAGAGAGAGAGAGAGAGAGAGAGAGAGAGAGAGAGATCTCAGACTGACAAAGAAATATTGATTAATCATTGAGAATCCCTCCTTTTCGCCCGCGTCCCCACCCCCCCTTTTTTTTAATAAAATGCTTGAAGTCCTTTGGCTGCTGCTGTTCCGGCTAAAAACATCTAAAATTGTCGTTCAGACACTGAATCCCCAAGACAAAGAAAATCCCCAACTTCTTCGCTAAGTGGTATCATCCAGTCTTTGATTTGATCAATGTACGAGAATCGGGTACTTCAGCTTAATCGCTTTATAAACGCAAAGACGCCATTCGTTACTTCGTTTTGTCTCTCTCGTCCTCTTCGTTCAGTCTCTCGAATCTCTCTCTCTCTCTCTCGTCTCTCTCCTCTCTCTCTCTCTCTCTCTCTCTCTCTCTCTCTCTCCCTCTCTATCTCTCTCTCTCTCTCTCTCTCTCTCTCTCTCTCTCTCTCTCTCCCCTCCTCTCCTCCCGCTCTCTCTCTCTCTCTCTTCTCTCTCTCTCTCTTCTCCTCTCTCTCTCTCTCTCTCTCTCTCTCTCTCTCTCTCTCTCTCTCTCTCTCTCTCTCTCTCTCTCTCTCTCTCTCTCTCTCTCTCTCTCTCTCTCTCTCTCTCTCTCTCTCTCTCTCTCTCTCTCTCTCTCTCTCTCTCTCTCTCTCTCTCTCTCTCTCTCTCTCTCTCTCTCTCTCTCTCTCTCCCTCTCTCTCCCTCTCTCTCTCTCTCTCTCTCTCTCTCTCTCTCTCTCTCTCTCTCTCTCTCTCTCTCTCTCTCTCCTCTCTCTCTCTCTCTCTCTCTCTCTCTCCCTCTCTCTCTCTCTCTCTCTCTCTCTCTCTCTCTCTCTCTCTCTCTCTCTCTCTCTCCCTCTCTCAGTGTTCTGCGTGCAGTGTGTGCGCGTGTGCGCGCGCTCGGGTGTGTGGGTGTGACTGTGTGCGCGCGCGCGTGTGTGAGTGAGTATGTGCGTATGTGTGAGCGGACTTGCGTCGTGTGTGTGTGTGTGTGTGTGGTTTTGTTATCAACGAGAGAGAAAAAAAGTGTTAGGAAAGGTAGGGGAATTGAGAGAGAAGGAAAACATGAAGTAGACAACACACTGACAGAAATCTTAGTACGGGGTTTCTTTGCACAACTCTTCTAAGTGATTAACCCTTTCAGTTTCGCCGCCAGCCATTTTTCAGCCAAAAAAATACTATTACACTTACCTGGGGAGAGAAGAAAAACATCAGCAATATTGCGAATTCTGTGTGACATGCATAACATTAGGCCTGTCCTTACCTCCCAAAATTACGAAAATAATGTCTTCAGATAACAGGCCCTGATTTGATGCTTTTTAGTGACATGGATGTTAAACAATTGTGGTGCAAAAATGCGACATTGGCGGTGAAAGGGTTAAGCGGTACTATGTTACTTGTCAAGTGAAACAAAAAGTTTGAATATTGTAGGCCACTACTTCGTCGCAGTATCTTGACTACAAAGACAGAACTGTCCACCGTAATAGATACTGCATAATTATACACTTTCCTCTTTAGTCTAGTCTTTTATCGGTCTTATGCTGTTCTTGAGGGTGTAGTAAGAACGGAGCAGAAAACACTGTGACAAGTCGTTTGTGAACTTTACATTTTCTTTGCTGTAAGGAGGGGGAAGGAGGGTGTGTGTGTGTGTGTGAGAGAGAAATTGAGGGAATATTAAGCATTACGAATCATTGGGGATGGGAGTCGTGGCGGATGCATGACTGGAACGAAACGTGATTGTATGCTCTTTCTCATATGTAATTTGGCATATGGGATATTGCGCCATCGTTTTTGAACCCCCCCAAAAAAAACCCCAGCCAAATAAATTTGAGCCGTCTTCTGAGAGAGAGAGAGAGAGAGAGAGAGAGAGAGAGGAGAGAGAGAGAGAGAGAGAGAGAGAGAGAGAGAGAGAGAGAGAGAGAGAGATGTCAGGTCAGCCATTGGTGAAGAGAGGAGTGGGGAATCAGGAGGAGACACCAGCTCTGAGGTGACTGTCTAGGGCTGTTGTTTCCCTGAGCATTATCCACGCGTGAGCAGGACTCAGCCGCCTCAATTACCCACCATCTCATACTCGATGTTAAAGAACCGAACGGCAGGAAATAGCCCAGTCTCCGCCAGAGGGCCTTGCTCCGGTCATCCAGCTAGTGGTCCCTGCCTTTGGTTGTCCAGACTGAATGTTGACAAGATACCCTCTTTAGTGGGTTGGTAGCCAGTGGGGTCATAATAAGCGTCTTGCATTGACCTCCACCCCTTCCCTTCCTTCCCTCCCCTGTCTAATGCTGTTTAATCTACAGGCCGTTGGTTTTGATTCTTAATTACTGAATTATTTGTTCAGTATAGATTGTTCAGTGGAACCCACATTCATGTCTCTTTCACTATCCAACAGTCATCACACAGCTGTCAAAACTTTGCTTTAGAAAACGAAAAGACATAATCGATACTGGGCAGCTCGGGTGACTAAAAACGCATGTTAAATGCGCGCACGCTCAAGCTGGCTTCAAACATCATCGCACAAACACATACAAACACAAAACCAGCGGGAGTTTTTCGCTCCAGAAAGGCGCGCTCGCGTGTGTGTATGTGTATGTATGTAGTATGTATACAAGTGGAGAGACAAACAGACAGAGAGTCTGCACGTGCAGCATGCTAGCATAGCCCCAAGGTAAGACAGGAGGGACGTGACCCGATGGCTGGAATGGACAGGAGATTGGCATGTTGGTGACAGGAAACGGTCACCCCCCGTGGCTTGTTGCTGTCCTTTCTCTGTCGGTTGACCCAGCCGTCATATCAGAATCGATGACCAGGCGACTTTTCCCGCCTTCTATCGCAACATTGTACTTTATTCAACCCCCTCATGTTTAAGCCCCTCAATAATGATCAAAGTCTGCTTCTTTAAAAATAATCATAGGCTGATCCTATCCCTAACCCTTTCCTAACAATGGCAGAATGTTGCTTTTCGGGAATGCGAACATTTTATGGGGGGGGGTGACTAAAGGACAAGATAGCCGGGAAATGGTGCAAGGAGTAGTGAGGGAAGGGAGATGGTGAAGGAGGGTTGGAATATGAGGATGAGGGAAGAAAGGTAAAGTACAGGTTGAGGAGGAGGAGGGATTCATTTTCTGGCTCATTAACCACTGAGCTACCTGTTATCAGTGGATGTCGGCATGACCTTGAGCTGCTTCCGTTGTCATCTGCATGCATTGACCTGGCTTAGGATACGGGATTAGTGGGCATACTGGATGCTCTGTTTATTTACATAGAAATCGGTCACCAGGATCAGCAGCTGCTATTATCTCCCACGCGTTTTGTTTGGCGATATGCTGTTTGTTTGGCGAAATTCCAATTGACTTTGGAAAATTGGTCTGCTTCTCATTAGTCTCATTTTCAGTGTTAAAGTCATGTCATTGTTAATAGCGTAGACGTGGATGGTGCAACATGCGGATAGGATGCCAGGATTGGAATCCAATTATGATTTGTTTGAGATGTGTTGTTGGTATTGTTCAGATCAGACTCGTTAAGATTGTTGATCCAGAAATTATTGGAACGAACGAATATTAATGTTTTACGTCCTCTCGGCCAAAGGCCATATTGGACATGGAACGTTATTGTTGTTCTAATAAATACTTCTTTTTGGCTTTCTCTCTTTTGTTACTTAAAAAAACAAACAAACGAGAGAGTATGGGTTCATCTTGATTTCTGTATTTACTGGGTGACCTTCATTCTTTATATTGTTTTCTGTATTTACTGGGTGACCTTCATTCTTTATATTGTTTTCTGTATTTACTGGGTGACCTTCATTCTTTATATTGTTTGGCTAAACAGACAACGGATGCTTTTTAAAAATCCAATCAGGCCTGGAAGTTCAACACGTGCAACCTGTGGTGACAAATGTTAGGGTCGACAAGATGATTGGAGGACACGCGATCACCTGACCCCCCGCTGCTTTGTCGTGATTGGCCAGCTGGGCCTGTCTGTCGCGTGTCACCAATGTTAATGTCCTTGTGGTGTCTGTCTGAGCCGCTTCCAGACAGCTTGGAGAGCGGTATTAGACTGTTTCCTGTGTGTCTTGTATTGTTTCTCCAGAGAAGAGTGTAAATTGGAAGCCATGATTAAACTGCTTCCTGTCTGGGAACAACAAGAATACAAAGAACTAGCGCAACGCCCCGTACCGGTAACGCCTAGTACCGGTAACGCCTTGTACAGGTAACGCCAAGTACCGGTACCGCTGAGTACCGGTTTCGCCGGGTCCGCAAAATATTATATTTTTACTTTTGTGGCTGAAAATACAATTGTTTGACCCCTACCACTTTCAAGGCCTACCGATCTCCATGACCTTGACCTTGACCTTGATCGGTATGCAATCAACAGAACAACCATAAGCCAAAGTACCTACATGCCAAGTTTGAAGTCCCTAAGACCAACGGTGTGGACGTTATAGCCCCTTAAAGATTTTCGGTGTTCAAGGTCATACACCAAGGTGAAGGTCATGACGGTGATAATTTATGCGCGGATGCCTTCTCTCATGGTGACACGCCACCACACAAAACTGGAAACGATTCGGTAAAGCAGTTCGGGAGATATGCGTGGGACAGTAAAACCCAATCATTAGACCCCTACCACTTTCAAGGCATACCGATCTCCTGACCTTGACCTTGACCTTCATTGGTACGCCATCATCAGAACGGCCATAAGCGAAAGTACATCCATGCCAAGTTTCAAGACTCTAGGACCTGCGGTGTGGAAGTTATGGCCCCTTAACGATTTTCGGTTTCAAGGTCATACACCAACGTGAAGGTCAGGACGGCAAAAAGTTTTGCACAGATGCTTTCCTCTCATGGGTACACACCACCACACAAATTTGAAGCGATTCGGTCAAGCGGTTCGGGAGATCCTTGGGACAGACAGAAAAGAACAAACAAACAAACAATAAAAGGAAACAAACCCGAACAGCTCGGATTTACTAACCGCAAGTGCGTGTGGAGCTGCGTGTGGTCCCCCCCCCCTCCCCATGACCCCTTGGCGGAGGTTTCCAAAAAGTAAGGACGGCATGACCTTCCGAGGGTGCCAAGGATGCTTGATACCAAATTTGGTGTCGATCGGTTGAGAACTGTGGCCCCCTCCAGCCCACCCCCCTGAACACCCCCCCCCCCCCCCACCCACCCCCACCCCTCCCCCCCCTCCAGCCCCCCCTCCCCCCCCCCCCTCATCCCCCCTCCCCCCCTTCCCCCTCCCATTCCCCCCCCCCCCACGCTCACAGCTCACAGGCACTTGCCGTTAGTAAATCCAAGCTGCGTGTGGTCCCCCCCCTCCCCACGACCCCTTGGCGGAGGTTTCCGAAAAGTAAGGACGGCATGACCTTCGGAGGGTGCCAAGGATGCTTGATGCCAAATGTGGTGTCGATTGGTTGTGAACTGTGGCCGTGCATAAGGGACAGACAGACAGACAGACAGACAGGGACAGACAGACAGACAGACAGACAGACACACACACACACACACACACACACACACACACACACACACACACACACACACACACACACACACACACACACACACACACACACACACACTTCGAAAATATATATAAGATAGTAGATGTTAGGGAGAGGTAAAGGGAGTTGGAATAAAAAATGGTTTGGCAATAAGTGGGTGGCCACCGCACCGGACCAACTTGTCCATGAGAGCAACTGCGATGAGGACGTTAAACTTCACGTCAATCAAGTGGGTGGCAGGACGCTCAGGACTGAAGAGAGATTTGGGTTGTGTGTGCGTGTGCGTGTGCGTGCGTGCGTGCGTGCGTGCGTGCGTGCGTGTGTGCGTGCGTGTGCGTGCGTGCGTGCGTGCGTGCGTGTGCGTGCGCTCGCGCTCGCGGGTATGCATACGTGCTTGTGTTAGTCTGAAGTGATTGGGAGGGCACGGGTAAGCTTAAGATACCGGAGGATTATAAAAATCGTCTGTTCAGAGGCTTTCTGAGAGAGGGTGGGGTACATTTTCAAGAATATAGTTCGTACCAATCTTTAAGAAAGTTACGGGATTGTTGATTTAAATACAATAGAAAGAAAAGAAAAAAAATGGCGAATGTGTAAAGATGTAAAATGATGCTTGAAAAATGCTTCAACAGCCAGAGATGATTGAAAAATGCTTCATCAGCCAGAGATGATTGAAAAATGCTTCATCAGCCCACTTTTCTCTCCCTTTATTTGTCACCCTTCTCCCTTAGACTTGACTTGCATTGGCAAAGGAAAGGGGAGAAGAGGTGATGCATAGATCTGCTCTAAACAAATTTGCGACGAACTAATGCATTTATAACTATGCAAGAAGCATCAGGAAATGTGACAAAATAAACTGAAAATTTGGCCAACCTTATGTAATGATTGGAAAGGAATGATGTCATTGGGCATGTCCTCAGCATCTTCTATGGGTTTGCCTTGCATTAACAGGCATGCGTGGGCGCACACACGCGCACGCACATACACACACACACACACACACGCACGCGCACGCACGCGCGCGCGCACACGCGCACACACGCACACGCACACACGCACACACACACACACACACACACACACACACACACACACCGTTACCATCACCACCACTCACCCCACCCAAAAAAACACAATACAAACTACAATCAGTTGAACAATGCATCAACACACACACACACACTCTCTCTCTCTCTCTCTCTCTCTCTCTCTCTCTCTCTCTCTCTCTCTCTCTCTCTCTCTCTCTCTCTCTCTCTCTCTCTCTCTCTCTCTCTCTCTCTCTCTCTCTCTCTCTCTCTCTCTCTCGCAACAAAGCTGACGTACACATTGCAGTCAACACACAGTGAAACTAATATGGGGGGAGGGGAATGTGTGTGTGAGAATAGAGTCCAGAAGTAATGTGGCCTAAAGGTTGTGATGTAGCTTGAACAGGTGGGTCTTGAGAGCTGATTTGAAACATTGCAAGGACTGGATATGGCGGATTTCGCGTGGTAAGGAGTTCCAAACTGATGGGGCCGAAAAGGAAAAGGAGCGCTCACCAAACATTTTTGTTCGTGTACTAGGAATACAGAGAATCTTGGAATCTGAAGATGACCGCAATTGCCTTGATGGAGTATAGACAGAAAGCATGTCAGAAATGTAGCTAGGGGCATTTCCAGAGAAATAAGAATGACATAGAGTGGAAATTTTGTAGTCAATACGTGCTTTGATGGAAAGCCAATGAAGGGATATCAGGAGTGGTTGAACATGATGATACTTAGAGACCTTGAGGACAAGTCTGGCAGCAGAGTTCTGGACTTTTTGAAGCTTGTCAATGAGGTGTTGGGGGCAGCCATACAAGAGTGAATTACAATAATCTAGTTTAGAGAGAACAAAAGCGCAGACTAGTATTTTAGTAGTATCTATAGACAGGAGATGGCGAATCGTACCAATGCGACGCAGCTCACAGTATGCTGACCGACAGATAGTTTGAACTTGTGAGTCAACACTCATATCTTGAGAGATGTGGAAGCCAAGATTTCTAGCAGAAGGAGAAAAAGGTTCGCGGAAAGATAAATTATGGCTTAAAAAAAATTATGATTGGGTATGGAAATGAACAGGCTTCTTATGACTTGTTGGAGTACAGGAAGAAATGGGAGATAATAAGGGAGGCGGATTAATGGTGATAATGAGAAAGGTTTTATGGTGAAGATTTCTTTTGGAGTGTTGGGGATGTGTGTGTGTTTGTGTGTGTGTGATGATAGAGAGAGAGAGAGAGAGAGAGAGAGAGAGAGAGAGAGAGAGAGAGAGAGAGAGAGAGAGAGAGAGAGAGAGAGAGAGAGAGACACACACACACACACACACACACACACACACACACACACACACACACACACACACACACACACACACACACACTGTGAGTGTGTGTGTGCGTGTGTGTGTGTGCGTGCGTGCGTGCGCGTCTGCGTGTGATAATGTTGTTGTTGTTGTACCCTGGCTTAAAGACACCTGGGATCATCCCAAGAGCCGAAGCACTAGAACACCATGGTACAAGTGCACCAGCTAGGGATGGGAACATTGCGTGTGTGACCGTTTTTGATTACCCCGCCACGTGGGCAGCCACACTCCGACTTCGGAGGATGCGTGTGATGACAACAGCCCGGGTCTGGTTCCCGGGGCGAAGATGAGGAGGCGTAAGTAGGAGTGATCAACACTGGCGTACGTAGACTTGGTCCATACTGTAGACTGGGAGGAAAGGAAAGTAAAATTGGCCCGCCTTCCTTGTCCATTTACCACCAGCCTCAGAACTGCTGGGAGGGAGCTGGGAGAGGAGTAGAGGTCTCCACGGGGACACAGGCTTCAAGGAAGTGGGAAGAAAAACTAGGAGAGTTCTCTCTGTCTGTCTGTATGTCTCTGTCTGTCTGTCAGTCTCTTTGTGTCTGTCTGTGTCTCTTGTCTGTCTGTCTGTCTCTCTCTCTCTCTCTCTCTCTCTCTCTCTCTCTCTCTCTCTCTCTCTCTCTCTCTCTCTCTCTCTCTCTCTCTCTCTCTCTCTGTCAGTCTGTCTCTGTGTGTGTGTGCGTGCGCGCGTGCGTGCACGCGTGCGTTTCTAAGTGTGTGTATGAGAGAGTTTATGGTAGTGAAATGGACAGTAGATATAAAATGGTCAATTACTGTTGAAGGAGATCGATCCACAGACTAGAGCACCAGGGTAATCGATGGAAGTCCTCAGTGTTGATAGATGGCCACAAATTGAACGGGCCCTGTTCAGTGCAGATTTGCCGGCGTGGCCAAGATATATTGACGGAAAGATAAGGTTGAGGATGGGGAAGAAGGTCGGGCTATCTTGTACTTTAGAAACCCTTCCACCTCGCCTCCCCCTGAAATGTTCGCAATTTTAACTGAGAAGCAACATTTTGCCGTTTTTGGGAAAGGAATAGGGTTAGAATCAGCCTAGGATTATTTTCATAACACTGAAAGAAGCAGACTTTGAGATTGAGGGTCGTAAACATGAGGGAGTGGTGACTAATGTACAAGATTGCCGAAGTTGGGTGCCGTGGGGATCGATGATGCACATTGGAGTTGATAGATGGCTGCAAATTGAACGAAACAAATTGACAACGTGGAAAGATGTAATGTGTATTGAAGCAGTGTTTGGAGAAAGTGGGGAGTAAAAGAAAACACGGAGGATGGCTAGTAGGAATTCGGTGGCTGGGGCGGGTTGCGAAATCAATGATTCCCCCCGTGTGGATGGATACCCGGGGTTCTTTTGTACAAATAGTTCCCTCATCTTCTGGAAGTTCCGTGCTTGTAACCTCCTCTAATCTGACACTCTCTTTGACTCTGCTTTTTCCCTTTGCTTAATGTCATTTGTAACCTCTTTGACTCTGCCTTTTCCCTTTGTTTACTGTCATTTGTAACGATCTACTCGAGCCATTGGACTTGGGCTTCTGAGTCCAAGAGAGTGGGATTGCCCCCGCGCAACGGCTCTCCCACTGTAGAAACGTTTCACGCACAGGTTTCGTTGTTGTGCGTTTCTGAGTTTGGTCTTCGAAGCCACCTGCGCATTCACCGATGAAGGCACAGCAAGAATGTCATCCTCGGATCCGAGGGACAACCACGATGAATGTCATCTATTATCTTACTGCCTTACTGGTCCATTCTCCTGCCTTTGTTCTAGAAATTCTTACACAGATTTTCTGCAGCCGAAAACGGACATGCTGCTGGCCCTAACTATTTCTTAGTTAGGCGTATGACGGCAGTATGACGCACCTGCGCTCATACGATAGGAGACTGTCTGAGTGGTCGACGAAGAAGAAGAAGAAGCGGAAGATAAAAAATCAACGATGGCTACAATATCATTGATAGAAAGCTGTAAATTTGACGGACTGATCAGCACGAAGCCCCCAATGCGGCTAAAAGTGTGAAGCATGTTTGAAGAGTCCGTCCGTGGAGTGAAAGTAAACATTGAGGCGATAAGAAGCCCGGGAAGAGCGTGGTTAGCAAAATCGATAGTGGAATGTTAGATCAGTACGTTTGCTGTGTGATCAGAGCGATGATACTCCAGTTGCTATAATGTATTACGTCATTGTTTGTATTGGCCAGTGTACAGAAGGCAAGGAGAGAGGAAGAAAACAAACTTTTGAAGTTTATTCAGACCGATGGCGTCAAGAATGCCAGAAAGCAGCTGCAAGTAATTATTATGATGTAGTTTTCATTTTATACTTTTTCCCCCTCTCAGACTCAAATGCTACAGGATTATTATGTTTTATTACAGTTGTGTTGGGGAGGGGGGCTACAGTGATGGTGTGTTGACTGCAACATTCTAAGATTTATTTTATGTATTTATAAAGAAAACTTTTACAGCGCTTAATCTTAAAGCTCTAAGCTCTAAGCGCTATGATGTAAGATGAACACTTAACAAATAGGAATTATTTTGTGTTAGTAACAAAGTACGTGTAATCAAAAAGCCTGAATATGCAACAACACTAACACTTCCCGCCTTCCACTTTTCACCTTCCAGGTGGGAAGTGAGAAAGTTGGCTTCATTCTTTGCAAGGTTTGTAGGCTTCGAAGTTGTCACTCCTTGTACCATTTAGGCTTTTTGATGTCATCCTAAGCCACCCCTTGCCATCTAGGCCCTGCTAATGGATACTGCCCAGGAAATTCCTGGATAATTAATTGTTTGGCTCGTTCTCTATGAAAGGTTATCAATAGAATACCTTGGGGGTCTCTGAAATTAGTATGCATGGAAGTAAATCTGTTTTCAAAATGTCCATTTATGGTCACGTTTCGTTACGTCACTCCAGAAATGAAGTGTGGCCTCGTTGCTAACTCCTTTGTTGACTCATGCTCGAGACAAGGATTTATTTATAATGTACTGCCTGGGCGTTTTCTGAAATGTAAGAAAGAACAGACAAGGACGGTTAAAACACCAGATAATCTATCGCCTACTTTGGAGAAAAAAAAGTGTTGCACAAGAAAGTGAGAGAAACTAGAAAAGACAAATAAGGAGTGGGATGGAAAAAACCTAACTACTCTTGGGCATTTAAGGGAAAAGAAAGAACCACAGTATGATTTCTTACTGTAGGGAAATGTTTTGTAAAAGAACAACAACATACAGTTATTTGGACAGAGGAAAGGAAGGCAGTTGTAGCATTTATATCCATGTTTTCACAGCATTAATAAGGTCAGAAAATATTGTCCAGTTACGTAAAGCTGCTGTTAGTGTTTGAAGTTCTGTATAATGGTGCCATGACGTATTTTCATAACACCCAGTCCTTTTGGTGTCAGAAGCTCTGAAAACTTTATCTACCTTCTAATTCTTTGCGGGAATATGAGAAAGAGTTTTTGTGGGTAAGTGTTGTGGGAGGGAGAAGGGTTGGGAACAGGACAGAGGTAACTAAAAGTGCAGGGGAAGCGAGGTAAAGAACGATGGTTCATTTTTCATCCCAAGGCGTTTTGGGGAAATGAATAAGGAGACAGGCAGAATTTAGGTTCCTTTCTAGGTAAGATAGAAGACCTAGAGCCGGAGTAAGACGAACATATCGATTCCTTATAAATACGTATATGATGGAATGGATGGAGAGAGTGTGGGTTTGGGATTAGAAGAATAAGCCATAACTGACATTCCTCACTTCTTTTTATTTATTCTGTTTTTATACATCCTCTCCTGTCCTGTGTCTGTTCCAACCCTCACTCCTTACCAACATCTCTTTTCCGTGTTCTATACTCCGTGCTGCTCCTCCAAGTTGACAGACCCCGGGGCTTACGCTAATGCCGGAGTGTCCCCTCACCAACGGATGAAAGTCTAATGGAGGCTGTTTGGCAGGACATGACTGCCTGGGGAGTTGGCCTACTTTACTTCTACTTAGAGGAGGAGGAGGGTGTATGTGACAACATTAGGCCTACGTTTAATCCATGGCTTTTCTAGTGGCTACCTATATCCTACTTACAGGGGCAAAATATGTCGTGAATATATATTTTTCATTGCCATTAGTTTGGGATGGAAAAGACTGGAAGTTTGTATTGGGAGAGAAGGATTGGGATGAGGGGAAGGTAAACAAAGGTTTGATGCAGCATAGAGATGAAGAGAGGAACAAAGAAATAATAATTATAGTGGACGATTGCACACACACACAAAAGTGGTGAAAATGTCTTACGAGCGAGTTGCATGCACTTTTCAAATATTGCGTAAAGAGAGAATCAGTCATTATGTCACTCTGTCATTCGTGTCCCCCCCCCCCCCCCCCCCTCCCCCATTTGTTGTCTTTCTTTCCCTCTATCTTTTTCTTTCTGTCTGTCTGTCTGTCTGTCTGTATGCTTTTCTTTCGTTCATTTCTTCGTACATTTTATTCACTGTATTGTTTACTTCTTGAGGCGCACGTACGCATTGCCTTTCTTAATGAACATGAAAACAGGAAATTAATGAGCGGCGGTAGGCTGTTTATCTTTAGAAAAAACGAAAGCGAAGATGAGGCGGCATGGCATTTTACTGGTTCTATTGTATTTCCTTATCTCAGGCCTCTGGATGTAATAGTCGTGTCCTGTACATTAGTTACACTATGTAGGTTTTGTACAACGTACGCCAGAAGATTACATTGATGTGTAAGGTTCAGCTGTGTTCTGTCAGAGTCTGTATGGAATGAATAGGGGGTGGGGGTGGAAAATAGATTTTACTTAAAGGGTTATATTAGGGTACAGGGATCGATGATGATGCCCGGAATGTTGATAGATGGCTGCACATTGAACGGGCTTATCAGTTGGAAGTCAGAAAGAAACGTTTAAGATGTTTTAAACGAGTGTTTACCGAGAAAAAACCCACCTGACGATTGAAAAATGGCAGAAGGGGAGGCGAGAAAGGCGTGGTGAAGGAAGGAGGCTGATTTGGAAATAGGACTCGGTTGTTCCCGCAATACTGATAGATTGAACGGTATGATCAATGCGAAGCTGTTAGTGTGGAAACAAATATATGATACAAGAAATCAGAGTTAGTCCACAGTAGGAAAAGAAAGTAGTAAAGATAGAGAAATCTTATTTTGGGGGAACAGTTTGACCAGGGATTAGAAATATTTATATGAATCTGTGATGATCATCATCATGATGTCACCATAAACAGCAGCCAAACTGACAGGGGAAACCGAAGAGTGGAAGATGTGATAAAAATGCAGCGTTTGTTAAGTCGATGTTAAAATGAACTGAAAAGGATGGGAAAACTTGGTTTGTATTATATTATATTATATTAAGCAACAAACAAACAGCAGTCTGTGGAGCCTGCAAGTCTCATACAAATTTACAATTTGACCAGGCCGATAACTGCTGGTCAGTATGATTATCCGAGTATGAAGATGTATTAGACAGTTATGCGGGGGAGAAAAGGAGGGCTGGGAAATAAATGGCAAGAGTTTGGCGACAGGTTGGAAAGGAATGCGGATCGATGCTGTCCTCCTTAGTATTGGTGAATGAATGCTAATAAAATGGGTTGATCAGTGCAAAGGATGCCAGCTTGAAGTGAAGACATATCGATCCGGGGGACCAAGTCAACATTAAAACACACACAATCGAATGTATAATTTAGCAAACGTTTTGGATAAACTGGAAAGGCTGCAGGGGGGGGGGGGGGGGGGTGTGAGAGAGAGAGAGAGAGAGAGAGAGAGGGAGAGAGAGAGAGGGGGGGGGGAGGGGGTTGGGTAGGAATGAGCTACAAAAGAAGAGAAGAGTGAGATGGGACACAAAGATTACGGACTAGTATGAGAGACTGAAATTATTCAGATATTTGATCTACACCTGTGGATTTTGTAAAATAACAAGGGCGGATTCGCAATCGTTTGTGGCAGCGGTCTATTTTTACCACTCCAATCATTACATACACTGAGTTGCCTCCCCTGGCTTTTCAATAATTTTAATCTGTAAACCAGAATGTTATCTCTGCACCATTTCGTAACTTTTTATATCTTTTGGAAAACAATTAAAACTATTTATCCTACTTATGCTCATCGAAAGAAGCACCGCATACTCGTCGTGTCTGTTCCAGTGTCTGTATTACGTATGTTTATTATTTTGTACGCTTTAAAATGAAGATTCATGTGCTCTTTTCAGTATACAATTCTGTCCATACCTAAGGACTGTAGATATGACAACTGAAATGTTACTTTATGCCCAAGTATTTTTTTCTCTTTTACAATATGTGCGACAATTTTGGACCGACCGACCAACAGACCGACAGACCGACAAAGTGAGTTATAGGTTTGTGGCTTGTGCCACAAACAAACATTTGCGCCCCCTAACCAGTATCTTTAGCAGAAGATGAGTTTGGGTTAGAAGATGGACAGATGGTATCAACAAACGGAAAACGGTAAAACAAGAAAAGGTAAATGATAAAAGTAAAGTTCGCAGGGAAGTTCGGGTGGTGCTTTAAATTAAAAAAAATCATTAGAGTTCATTAGGAAATAAGACACCACATTTTTTTTTTTTCGGAAGAAAAATAATCACGGAAAGTTGTTGGAGCTGGAGGATTGATTTCCTTGAATTAAGGTAGTTCTGGTAGAAGGAGAGGGAAGAGGGGAAGAGTAAACGGGCTTATTGTCACTCTTCTCTTATCCCCTGCCTCCCCCCCCCCCCCCACTCTCTCTCTGTTTGGCGCTCTAGGTCTCTTTTCCTGCAACTCTCTCCTGCTCTCTCTCTCTCTCTCTGTATCTGTCTTTGTACCTGCCTCTATCTGTCTCTTTGTACCTGCCTCTCTCTGTCCCTGTCTCTCTCTCTCTTTCTCTCTCTCTCCCTCAAATCAAATCTTTGTACCTGCCTCTCTCTGTCTCTCTGTCCCTGTCTCTCTCTCTCTCTCTCTCTCTCTCTCTCTCTCTCCCTCTCTCTCTCTCTCCCCCTCTCCCCCTCTCTCTTTTAAATCTCCATCATATGAAAAAAAAAATCCCTTTAATACTGATGATCAGCAAGGCGGTAGATGACGGCCTGAGTACCTAGACTAATACCCCGGAGGTGTCTCAGGCGACGACGGCACTGTTGCGGGTCGATGGCTTCTTTCGGTGGACTTGTGCTATGATATGGGGAAAATGTCACCGGGCTGGCTGCAAAGTGGTTGCGCTGGCTAGGGAGTTACGTGAGCCGGTCGGAGAGAGGATGTCGGTTAAGACTTTAATACCCCCCTCTCTTATGATTGTTCTATTTTTATACCCCCCTCCCCCCTATAATATGTGCCTGTGCCAGTGCTGGAGGATGTAAAACTCATTTCCCCCCATCTCTGTCTCATTGTCTCTATGTCCCCCCCCCCCTCTCTCTCTCTCTCTCTCTCTCTCTCTCTCTCTCTCTCTCTCTCTCTCTCTCTCTCTCTCTCTCTCTCTCTCTCTCTCTCTCTCCTCTCTCTCTCTCTCTCTCTCACTCTCACACACACACACACTCTTTCGTTTTGCCTAGGCATAAAAAACAACCCTCAAGCAAACCAAAAACAAGACAATCCTAGCTATCTGTGTATTTGATTTTACCCTATGCTTTTTTCTGTTATTATGCAACATGAAATAGAGAAAATGGGTGAGAGAGTTTGCTTTCCCCCCATTTCCTCTGTTCTCACATTTTGTTTTGCTCGTTTCCTTAGAACAAAGGGTATAACTGTAAATGTATCAAAGGAAACAGAATATTTAAAAGGAGGAAGATGAGAGAGAGAGAGAGAGAGAGAGAGAGAGAGAGAGAGAGAGAGAGAGAGAGAGAGAGAGAGAGAGAGAGAGAGAGAGTTTATGAATAATTGTGGTGTCAAACAGAGAGAGATGGAGAGGGGGAGAGAGAGAGAGAGACAGAGAGGGTGGGTGGGTGGGAATAAGACAAAATAGTGAGGAGTGGCATTTGCAGAGCTTATGACATTCCTTCATCTCCCAAGGCAATCCACTGCAAAATCTTACCCTATTTCTTGTTTTATTTCAATCTTTCCGCTACGTAGGTTACGTACAGAAGAAGGCTTTCATTGAAATGTAAAGCTCAGCAATATATTGTTCGCCTTAGGTCAGTAGGGAGCATAAGAAAAAGAAACAGGCTGAGAAAAAGAGTGAAAAGCAGGGGGGGGGGGGGGGGGGGGGGGGGGGGGGGGGGGGGGGAGACTGACAGAAACAGACAGATGAATACTATCTGAAGAGACAGTTTTTATTTAATGACAATTTTTTCCATTTCACTTCTTTCAGTGAGTCAGCCACTCTTGATGGAAAGCGCATGTGTACACTGGACATAGTTTTTATTTGTTGTTGTGGTGGTACATGATCTTTGCAAGTGCTGCAATCGCACCAGAATAAAGACAAATGGAAAGGTTAAGCTGTATGCTTGAGAGGGAAGAGATTGTAATGGGGGCTGATCCACACGTTCAACTGCAGTCAGACGACTATCCATCTGTGACGTGATCTGTGATGCACGATTCTGACAAAATACTTCTGCTTAAACGAATCTAATGAAATCTTACTAAAATCGCACCAGGATAAAGACAAATGGAAAGGTTAAGCTGTATGCTTGAGAGGGAAGAGATTGTAATGGGGCTGATCCACACGTCATCTGTGATGCACGATTCTGATGAAATACTTCTGTTTAAACGAATCTAATGAAATCTTACTAGCTTCCTTCACTATGGTCATGTAGACCCCGATACACAAATCTGACGAAATGTTTGATATACAGAAATACAGATTATTTCATCAGATTCATGTATGGGGGTCTGCAAATGTATTGAACGAAACGAGTAGGATTTCACCAGATTCATTTAACCCTTTCACCGCCAACGTCACATTTTAGCACCACAGTGATTTAACACCTATATCACTAAAAGGCATCAAATTGGGGTATATTGTCCAAAGACCCTATTGTCTTAGTTTGGGGAAGGAAGGATAGACCTTATTTTATATATGTCACAGAAGAATCCCCAATACTGCAGATGGATTTTGTTCTCTACCCAGGTAAATTTAATGGACATTTTGGGCTGAAATATGGCTGGCGGTGAAAGGGTTAAACTCAGTAGTATTTCTTCAGATCCACGCTTCACAAATGTAGCAAATGGACAGCTGGACGTGTGGATTGGCCCCTTAATGACCCACTGACCCACCACGATTAAGTCCCTTGGATTTTTCTGGGCAGCTGTGACCCACATGCAAATTCCCCCAACTTCAAATTGAGGCTGCTCTTTAAAATTATGTTTCGTTTTGAATTTGGGGGCATTTGTATGGGAGTCAAACCAGGTCCAAGCAAGATTTCTTATGAGAGAAAACATGTGAAACCCATGATTTTGACACGTGATCTGATACACGGAAACAGGGAGTGATTACGAAGCTGTGATGTCCTCTGCTGTGTGGTGCACTGTAGTGCACTGTTAACACTTTACTCTTTGTTTCCCACTTTCTGTCTATCACGGAACGAAGCCTGTCACGTTATTATGACGACCACTTCCACCACTGACAGCTTTGGCTGTGATGATGTTAATATTATTAGCAGCATTTGTGCTCATAGTTTGCATTGGTGGACAGGGACATTTGTGAAATGCTGTGCAAGTGCTCACACAGACATACACATATGTGTGCACTCACATTATGTATACATGAACGTGCGCACGAACAGACATACAGGCATGCAGGCACATGCACACAGGCGCGCACGGATGCATGCACACACGTGCACGCGCACGCACACACACACACACACACCTGTCTTTGTCTCTCTCTCTCTCTCACACACATACACACACACACACACACACACACACACACACACACACACACACACACACACACACACACACACACCACAACGCAACGCAACGCAACGCAACGCAACGCAACGCAACGCAACGCAACGCAACGCAACACAACACAACACAACCACACACACACACACACACACACACACACACACACACACACACTTCATGCAGTCCCTTCCCAGGATTCAAACCACTTTATTATAGCAGTAAAATGACGTCTGGACATCATCCTGCCATGCCTGTTAAGATTGCACACCATAAGTAATTTGCTTGTTGACTTGACTGAGAAAACAGCACCCATCTATCCCCCCCCCCCCCCCCCCCCCCCCCCCCTCTGGTGACATTGTAATTCATGTACTTAGAGGTTGTAGGTTACAACCTTTATCTTGCTGCACAAAGAGTTAACATCTTGTGATGAATAGTTGAAGGTTGAGAGAAAGCTTGCACTGGCATGAATACGTCTAGCTTGTGTCACGTTTTAGTCAGACTTCTTAGGTAGTGGTTTGTTTTCTTGTACATTTCTTTTCATGTACAGACTCAGATTAATGATGTCGCAATAAAACTAAGTCATTTAAAAAAATCTTTGCTCAGAAAGTAGTTTTTTGGCGATGTTGTACTTTATTTCAGTTTTAATGAAAATAATCCTAGGTTGATCCCTATCCCTATGTATGTGGGGGGTGGGAGTGACTAAAGTACAACATTTTATTTTCAATGCCAGTGTTGTTTAGGTGTCAAAATAATAAAAGAGCTTAGATTGTTTGGGAACACACAGGAATGAAATGGAAGAATATAAGCATGCGTGTTAATATGAATGCATGTTCCGTTACTTTTCAATTAAAACTCCCTTATGGTCTCTCCTTTCCACTTACTCGCACATTAGCCCCACACCCCTCACCTCTTTCTTTCTTCCACAACACTGTAGTATGTCCAACAAAGCTTTACGATATGAAACGAAAGCCCAGGACAACCGTGTGAACCCGTCGTGTTTGTGTGAATAGAATCAGAATCAGAATCAATGTTTATTGCCCTTTAAAACCAATACAAGGTTTTATATGACACTAATAAAAATAACAATAATGGTAATAATAACAGTTTATAAAGTTCAATTACGGAACATTTTTTGTTAAATACTTCTGTTTTTTCTTCTTTCTTTGTACTGGTTGCGCTACTCCTTCAGGCAATTGAGGCTATTGATTGAGACAACTGTGTATATATTTTGCAAGCTCATTTTATATTTTTGTGTGTGTGTGTTACAGGCAAATGCCCCCCAGACACCTTCACGTGCAAGTCACCCTTCTCCTCCGATGACAACCGCTGCATCCCCCAGAACTGGGTGTGTGACGGGGAGGGGGACTGCCCCGATGGCGAGGACGAGACTCAGTGTGGTCAGTTCAGTGTGTGATGGTGCAGGAGTGTGTGTGTGTGTGTGTGTGTGTGTGTGTGTGTGTGTATGTATATGTGTGTGTGTGTGTGTGTACGTGCGTGCGTGCGTGCGTGCGTGCGTGCGTGTGTGCGTGTGCGTGCGTGTGTGTATGCGTGTGTGTATGCGTGTGTGTATGTGAGTGTGTATGTGAGTGTGTATGTGAGAGAGAGAGAGCGAGAGAGAGAGAGAGAGAGAGAGAGAGAGAGAGAGAGGGAGGGAGGGAGGGAGGGAGAGGGAGGGAGAGAGAGAGATCCTCTTACTGCACTGACAATTGCACTGCAGTTGATACTTTAACTGTTCACTTTGTGAAAGCTTCAAACACGTCTGTCACAACCGGTACTTACTGAACTCATAATTTGTCATGGCAAGATGGAAAAGTGTATACTGAGTGATAAGATGACCAATTTCATCCTGTTTTTATTTTTCCGAATTAGCTCCAATACAAGACTGACATCTCCTCCCCTCCGTTCAATTTTCAAAGTGTGCATCACGTTTTTCGTCACATTTGATTAGCTGGACATAACTTATTGATGAATGGATTGATTGCGTCACATTTAATTAGCTCGACATAACTTATTGATGAATGGATTGATTGCATCACATTCGATCAGCTGGACATAACTTATTGATGAATGGATTGATTGCGTCACATTTGACTAGCTGGACATAACTTATTGATGAATGGATTGATTGCATCACATTTGATTAGCTGGACATAACTTATTGATGAATGGATTGATTGCGTCACATTTGATCAGCTGGACATAATTTATTGATGAATGGATTGATTGCGTCACATTTGACTAGCTGGACATAACTTATTGATGAATGGATTGATTGCGTCACATTTGATCAGCTGGCCATAACATATTGATGGATGGATTGATTGCGTCACATTTGACTAGCTGGACATAACTTATTGATGAATGGATTGATTGCATCACATTTGATTAGCTGGACATAACTTATTGATGAATGGATTGATTGCATCACATTTGATTAGCTGGACATAACTTATTGATGAATGGATTGATTGCATCACATTTGATTAGCTGGACATAACTTATTGATGAATGGATTGATTGCGTCACATTTGATCAGCTGGACATAATTTATTGATGAATGGATTGATTGCGTCACATTTGACTAGCTGGACATAACTTATTGATGAATGGATTGATTGCGTCACATTTGATCAGCTGGCCATAACATATTGATGGATGGATTGATTGCGTCACATTTGACTAGCTGGACATAACTTATTGATGAATGGATTGATTGCGTCACATTTGATTAGCTGGACATAACTTATTGATGAATGGATTGATTGCGTCACATTTGATTAGCTGGACATAACTTATTGATGAATGGATTGATTACATCACATTTGACTAGCTGGACATAACTTATTGATGAATGGATTGATTGCGTCACATTTGATTAGATGGACATAACTTATTGATGAATGGATTGATTGCATCACATTTGATTAGCTGGACATAATTTATTCATGAATGGATTGATTGCGTCACATGTGACTATCTCGACATAACTTATTGATGAATGGATTGATTGTGTCACATGTGACTATCTCGACATAACTTATTGATTGGGTTGCAGAGAACCCACGGGCCTGCCCAGACGGGCAGTTCCAGTGTCCAGTGGGGGTGTCGCGCTGTATCGCCCAGGGCTGGCAGTGCGACGGGCAGAAGGACTGCGACGACGGGGCTGACGAGGCCCCGGAAATGTGTAAGTTTCTTCCCCCGCTTACTTGCCACACCCCAGCCAGCATGCTTTGCAGTAATGGCCCCTTTCGTTTCCTTCATAAACATGTAGGATGACCTTGTCTCCCCCCCCCCTCCATATGCCAGTGGTGTGGACGTGGCCCTGCCCCAGGGGTGGAGAAAGGTGTTAACTGACCGGGGAAGGGGTCTGTGTAGCATCGTGGTGATGAGGGGCTGGTGGATGGGACGGAAGGGGAAGGGGAAGTCTTTAGTATTGTAAAGGTGACACAAAGTTTGACCGTTTGAGTCTTGACTGATTCGTTGTTTTAATGCGTTAAAGTAGATGGAGACATATCTGTGTATCCTGATTGGAGACTTAATTAAATCCATGCTCATTGATATGTGGGTCTTTTCACTGCTTTAGCGAGTCTTCTCTTGGCTGTTGAAAACAATTGCAAAGCAAAAGATTTTGTGGTCTCATATTATTATGAAGCTTAAATGTATGTTTGAGAATAAGTCAGGTTAGTTAGTATCAGTGATGGTTAATTTTGTTGGAAAGAAATACTCAAATGTACGTTGTTTGGAGATGTTTGATTCTTGCTGGCAAGTTTGAAATGCGGTTATGGATTTATGAAAAATACTTATTCTTTGCGGAGTTTGATTTATGAAAACATTGATTAAATTAATCCAATTCCTGAAAGCTGACTCCCTTGCCTCTACCCCTGACATGCTTTGGCTAGAGGACTCCTTTCCCCTGTGTGCTGTTTTCTTACTATTTAGCCGTTGTCATACTTCCCAACTTTATTAATAAACCACACATTGTAACTTTAAGACATTGCTCTTATCCCAGGTAAGCCATATTGTTTTTGTGTATCAGTACAATGTTCTTAATCTTATTGTTATCTGTTTGCAGGGGAGAAATGCAAAATGGATATCTACAATATTCATGTATTTTAATTTGGACATTATAAAGAATCTCCTTTGAAACACAGAATCTTACCTGCAGTAAAACGATTTGCCATGATCTTCTTCTTTTTCGCTCGCTCGGACAGTTTCCTGTCAATTATGAGAGCAGATGCATCATGCTGCCGTTATGCGCCTAACTAAGATATAGTTAGGCCCAGCAAGTCCACCTTCGGCTGGAGGAAATCTTTTTTGAAAGCATTTCATGAAAAAAAGCAGGAGAATGGACCGGTAAGGCAGAAAGATAGTAGATGACAGTAAGCAAAGGGAAAAGGCGGAGTCAAAGAGAGTGACAGATTAGAGGAAGTTACAAGCACAGAACTTCCAGAAGGTGGGGAAACTATTTATGCAAAAGACCCCCCCCCCCCCTCCCTGTATCTCCACGGGGGATGCCATGACGTTTATTTGTGATGACAGAAACTACATTTAAGACAGGTGCTGTGAAATTTTCAGCCCATCTCAACCGATTTGAAATAAAAAAATATCTTTTAACATGTACATTTAAGAAAATAAATCAATGGACACGCCTCCTTCCCTGCTCAAACAAACAAAACAAAATGTTGTTTTTTCCAGCGTGTACCTTTTAGAAAATCTAGAGAATGACTCGAGGGAAAAACTGTGTACTTTTGTGTCTATAGATCTAAACTGGAATGTGAACGTTGGTTTGAATTTTGAATAATTGTTTCGGATATGCAAATGTTGCATTGTACAGCATGCTGTTCAAATCTAACAGACTTTTTTTTTTAATAATCTGTGTCCGAGCTTGGCTTTGAAATATATGGGAAACTGTCTGTTGTGTGCCACTCCATTTAAACCAAAGGGAAAAAAAAGAAAAAGAAAATCACTGGGTATGTAAGATTTAATCTGAGCTGGTTGTGACTAAAATGTTATTACAACATTGTTGCATCTCTGAGATATTTGTTAGAAAACAATGGGCAGCCACGGAATCTTCTTTTTCTTCTTCGATCGCTCAGACAGTTTCCTGTCATTTATGAGTGTAGATGCGTCATGCTGCTGTTGTGCGCCTAAGAAATAATTAGGCCCAGCATGTCCGACTTCGGCTGGAGGAAATCTTTTTGAAAGTGTTTCTTGAAAAAAGGCAGGAGAATGGACCGGTAAGGCAGAAAGATAGTAGATGA
>CM065680.1:47348723-47368723 GCA_017654935.2 Phymorhynchus buccinoides
GGCCCCAAAAGCGATCTATTCATACAAAGAAATGATGCATAAGAGGTTTTATTAGCTAAAGAAATGGACCGTTTTGTGACAACTTTTGTGTGGACTGTTTGATAGCACATATCTGTCTGTAACAGCTGGCGAGATACAGATATTTTTATTTGTTATTACTTGGATATTAAAATGTATGTTTATGTGATTACATCATATCTTGTGCTGAAATTGACTCAATGTGCTAGGTCTGCATTACATGCACGCAAACACACGCATGCACGCTCACGCTCACGCACACGCACACGCACACGCACACACGCACACGCACACGCACACACACGCACACACACACACACACACACACACACACACACACACACACACACACACACACACACACACACACACACACACACACACACGCGATGTAGGATCATGGGTAAATTTAATTTCCATATATATAATTAGAAATTATTAAAAAAAAGATTTCCCTCTATTGTTGATCTAATATCTTTTTGAAAAAAGATCCAGAACTATTGAATTGAATAAAGCTTATACATGTATAGTACTTATTTATTAATTTGCTTGCATCCATATTTTTAACACTGCAGTAATTATGCAAACAGTAAAAAAAAAAGCTAAGTTTGATCATGTGAAACTGTGTAGTGTGACTCTGTGATGGATTGAATGAAAAATGACTTGTACCGTACTTTGATCTAAAAAACCCAAAATGCGTGGCTTGCAACTTTTGTTTTTCATGATTGCTTGGACTAACCCATTAAGATGAAAATAATGACAGAAATTTATTCATAACGTTTCTTAGAGCTTTTTTTGTTTTCATTGGTATTTTTTATAATATACTGACTGATTTATGTTTTAGTGCTTTACAATGAAGGTAAATATTTAAACGAAGTGAAAAGCTCATCGATTTTTTCTTTTGCCATGTTTTGTTGAACAATGATCAGTGGACAATGATGATCAAGTTTGGTTACTGTATATAAGTTATTAGATATTTTATTTGGAAGTGAGATGTTGTGATTGCAGGGGGGGGGGGGAAGAGAAGAAGGGGAGGGGAGAGAAGGAGGGGGGGAGGACAGGACTGAGGGATAAAGGAAAAAGAAAGAGAGTGATTGCTGTTGCTTTTTTTTAATTTTTATAAAGTAATACATTTGTTAATTTTCTGTAGTTTTTTGTGTGGGATTTTTTGCTCGGTTTTGTTTTTGTTTTTAATTATTTATTGATTTTGAATTGATTACATGTAACCTTTTTTTTTCAAATTCCAATTGCCTTTCCTTTCTTGCCTTCCAATTTCCATTCATTTTCTTCTTTTTTTTGCTTTGGTCTGTCTGTCTGTCTGTCTGTCTCTCTGTTGGCTATTAGGTATGTGTACTTGGTTTCTAGCAGTCATAGTGGGTGAAGTTGCTTATAAACATATGTACTGTAGATGTTTCAGCATGGGCTACACAATATATGATTTTGTTGCTGGGTACTTTTTTGGCTGAAATGGGTCTGGGTGTGATTGCGTTGTTTCTTGCCTTTTGTTTATTTTAGCTTCCTAAAGTGATGTTGCTGGGGAACATGATGTGTTATTAGTTACTGTCATATAGCTATTAGAAGATTTTGTTTTCATTGATTGAAAGGTGGTAAGCACATTAGTTTTTATCAATAAAAGGTAGCATTTTTAAAAGACCGTTACCTCTTTTATTTTTCTTCCTTTTTTTCTAATTTTAAGAGTAATGCTATTTGGGCGTTTCTGTGGATTTTAGTACTTTTTGTTCTGTGTGGCTTGGTATCCATTTCTGCTTATTTTGCTGAATAGAGGGGAGCAACTCTGGGTGCGACCAGCTGTCACTCCAATGTGACAGCAAAAAACAAAATTTATGTGTTAATGTTTTATGGGGATAATGTAGATCGATCAATTGATTGATTGTTTGATTGATTGATTGAGATTTTCTGTGTCCTCATGCATTCTTATTTTATTCTTCAGGACAATGGCGTGTGGCCAAATGTGTGTGTTCATTATTTCCAGATCATATGAGGGAGAAAGAGGATAAGGAGGGTTACCATGGCATTAAATCGAGAGTTGGCATTAAAATGATTTTTTCTCAAAATTATGTAAATCTTGTACATAAGTGATATTGGCAGTAATGCTTGCACATGATAACTCACCTCTTTGTGTGTGTGTGTGTGTGTGCGTGTGTGCGCATGCGCGCGAGTGTGTGTGTGTGTGCATGCATGCATGCTTGCGTGCGTGCGTGTGAAAATAAAGATGTGTACATAGATATATTATTCAATATGAGGACATTTAGATCCTGACCATTGTATAATAGATATTAACTGTTATGTGTGAATATGTGTTATGTTGTGTGTTATGGATTCATTAGATTAGGCATTGGTAGAAGCATAATTATCATGTTTATGCGTTCATCTGTTCTTGCATTGGCATCGCAGGCAGAGGAGGTAAGATGAACACAATTTTAAAAAACAATTATCGTCCATTCTTGTCCAGTGTATCATTGTTTTACATTTGTTGTTTCTGACAAATTATTTCCTGATACCCCTAGCCCATTTTTGTGTGTGTGTTTCGCCTGTTGGCGGTGCTTGATATTTGTCGCCATGTGTAGACGTGAGCTTTTGTCGGTCAAAGCAAAATAATAAACAGGGTGTTGAAAATGGTCGTTAATAATTGATAATTTGTCTAAAATGCCATGTCATTATTTGAAACATTTCTTTCTGATACGAAAATATTTGAATGCAAAATGAAGCTAGATTGTTGTTTGTTCCATTTAGAGTACTTATTTTTCAAAACCGTTGGGGTAAATAGAAACTACCTGCTCATCATCATTTTGTTTTACTGTCATTTCGTCCACTTTTATAGTACATATCAAACATATTTTAAATGTTCATTCTGTTCATTACTGAGTGTCTTTGGATCAACTAGATTAATATCTATATTACAAAGCATTTTACATTGTTTGTTAGATATTCATATAAAAACCGAATGTTGTTAAGCTGCTGTTTTGAACATATGAATTTTGACTAGAAATGCCATTGAAATAAGAGAGAGAAAGGGAAGGGGAGAGGGAGAGAGAGAGGGGAGGGGGTGGGGTTGGGATTAGAGAGGCAGGCTGATCAAAGGGATGTGAAGATGAATAATCAGGTCAAACTTAGATTATAGAGTGAAATAAATTTTGGAGGAAAAAAAAGTTTGTTAGAAAATAGATAATCAAATTTAAAAAACCCTTGATGATATGTTTTGCATTAATCATTCAAACCAAACACATTGAAATCATATTTTATTACCTCAAATTTCAGTTTGTAGTTTCCATGTATTTGTTGTTGTTCCTCATAGAGTCTTTGGGATAGTGGTTGCACAAATGAATCATAATTCCAGTAGCTGGCAGTTTTTCCACATACCCGCCTCTACGGTTGTACGCTAAATAATTTGCAGTGACATAGTACGCCTTCGTTTCTCTGGAGCTTTTCCCTTCCCTGCTGCTGCTGAAATCTTCAGGCGCGTCATTTTAATTTCATAATTGTGCACATTAATTCTAAGCCTGGGGTGATATGGTTACTCAAGTGTACTATCTTTCTTGTCAAATGTACATTTCTTAGAGCTGCTTCCCTACTACCTTCAAGGATAGATGTAAATGTTCATTTTTGTGACACTTGCTTAAAGTGCCCTCCTCTCCTACAAAAAGCCTAACTTGGACTGCTTTAGTATGACCCGATAAAATTTCATAGGGAGTATGAACTGAACAAATTCAGGGCAATGTGATACTTTGCAAATACCCTGGTATCTCTTAAATTTGAGAGAGAGAGAGAGAGAGAGAGAGAGAGAGAGAGAGAGAGAGAGAGAGAGAGAGAGAGAGAGAGAGAGAGAGAGAGAGAGAGAGAGAGAGAGAGAGAGAGAGAGAGAGAGAGAGAGAGAGAGAGAGAGAGAGAGAGAGAGAGAGAGAGAGAGAGAGAGAGAGAGAGAGAGAGAGAGAGAGAGAGAGAGAGAGAGAGAGAGAGAGAGAGAGAGAGAGAGAGAGAGAGAGAGAGAGAGAGAGAGAGAGAGAGAGAGAGAGAGAGAGAGAGAGAGAGAGAGAGAGAGAGAGAGAGAGAGAGAGAGAGAGAGAGAGAGAGAGAGAGAGAGAGAGAGAGAGAGAGAGAGAGAGAGAGAGAGAGAGAGAGAGAGAGGAGAGAGAGAGAGAGAGAGAGAGAGAGAGAGAGAGAGAGAGAGAGAGAGAGAGAGAGAGAGAGAGAGAGAGAGAGAGAGAGAGAGAGAGAGAGAGAGAGAGAGAGAGAGAGAGAGAGAGAGAGTGCATTAAAAATGTTAAACAGAGGTACATGTAGAATCAACTTTTCTATTTGTTTTCACGTAAGGATATATTTGCTGAATTAATTTACATGCACTTAATGTTATAATAAAGAAAAAAAAATTCCATTTTGTTTTTCTTTTTTCACTAGGGGTCTTTTGTCCTTTATTTAGTTGTTATTATGTTGACTCCGCTTTATCTGCACTTTGGGGGTTATTTCATTTTTGATGATTGTATTTTGTGGGTCATTTGCCTTCTTGAATAACTCATTTTATGTTTTTTTTGTTTTGTCAATTTCACACCGCCATCCCCCACCCCTTTACACATTTTTTCTCTCTCCAAAGTTCAATTTATTTGTTTTATTCTTTTTCTGCCAAAAGTATATTTAGTTGATCTTTTTATTTTGTTAAAAAAAATTCTCCTTCTAAATAGTTTTGATATCTCTCACACTTTCACTATATATTTTTTGAATCTCACAAGCAGTTAGGGGTTGTTGTTTTTTGTTTAAAAAAAAAATGTAATCCATGCTTAAATGGGTTGAGCAAACTTCACTTTTGTACTTTTGTTAGGTTTGTAGTGAGTGACACATGCTGTGCATTGGTCAAAGGTTTTTGTGTCATGAAAATGGAACCGAGGGTTTTGCATTTGGGTGCCTAAGTTAACCTAACCTATCCTAATAATAATAATTATTTAATGCATTCCTTTAATATTTTCAAGGGGTTTGTCGTGGCAGGTTTCGCTGTGGAAAGCAGTTTTGCGCTTTGTTAACGTTTTTATCTGTCTCTGCTTGACTGCTTGCGATTGAAGATAACTGGACTAATGCCATTGATTGACTGTGGTTGCTGGTCATGTTGTCTTTCCTTATTGTTGTGTGGTTGGTTTGGCTGAAGCTGTGCGCTGGTTGGATGCATAATTATGCTGCTGCTTTGTGATTTGATCGCTTAAAGCTTTGGCAGCTTCCATTCCTCTGAAGTTTAAAAAAAAATCTACTGTCTGCCCTCTTCTTCCCCAAGCACTCCCATTTTTCCCCTTGGCTTTTTTTTCTTTCTTTAAAATTCTTTGTGTTTTTTCCATCTCAGAAAGTTTCTTCTTTGGCTGATTCACAGATTTCAATGTGGGTCGGTTCTCTTTGTCTGTCTGTCTGTCTGTCTGTCTGTCTGTCTGTCTGTCTGTCTGTCTGTCTGTCTCTCTCTCTCTCTCTCTCTCTCTCTCTCTCTCTCTCTCTCTCTCTCTCTCTCTCTCTCTCTCTCTCTCTCTGTCTGCCTCTTTGTCCCCTCTCTCTCTTTATCTCTCTCTCTATCTGTCTCTCTCTGTCTCTCTGTCTCTCTCTCTCTCTCTCTCTCTCTCTCTCTCTCTCTCTCTCTCTCTCTCTCTCTCTCTCTCTCTCTCTCTCTCTCTCTCTCTCTCTCTCTCTCTCTCTCTCTCTCTCTCTCTCTCTCTCTCTCTCCCCCACCCGATCCCAATTCCTCCCCTCAAGTTGATTGTGTTATTTCGAGTCCTTTCTATCACTCTGTTTATTACCCTGTCATTCGTAATTTTTATGTAATTAATGAATCTCTTTGTCTGTCTGTCTGTCTGTCTCTATCTCTCTCTGCTTGTCTATCTCAGTATCTGTATTTCTCTTGGTCTTTCTGTTTCTGTCAGCCTGCATATCTTTCTGTTTCTGTCTCTGTATGTCTGTCTCTCTCACCTCTCTGTCTCTCACACTCATTCTCTCTCTCTCTCTCTCTCTCTCTCTCTCTCTCTCTCTCTCTCTCTCTCTCTCTCTCTCTCTCTCTCTCTCTCTCTCTCTCTCTCTCTCTCTCTCTCCATGTGTGTGTGTGTGTGTGTAAGTGTGCAAGTGTTCATGAGTGTGTGGTTGTGTGCATGCATGTGAGTGTGTGGGTGAGTGAGTGTGTGTGCGTGTGTGTGTGTGCGCGTGCACGCATGATCAGCATGTTTGCGCATACAAGTGCATATGTAAAACGGCGATTGCATGTTTGTGTGCGATGTTATTTGACCAAAACAACATTATTCTGGGCTTTGGTTTACATATGCCGTAAACAACAAATAGGCTTAGTTGGATTCTAACAAGTTTTGATTAATGTTTATTGTTATGTCTAAGGTTTTCTTCTTTTCTTTATATGAAAGGTTTACATTTGTAATTCATAAGAATGAGAGAAACAGTAGCAGATATTTGGAACAAGAAAACATTGGTTTGAATATGCAATGAAGAAAATTACCATGTTGATGCTGTGTAGTATCAGATAATATGAAAATGTTTTGTTATTTCTTCGTCATGCTCATATCGGTTTGTTTTCTTTCCTGTCTGTCAGTGTCTCTACCTGTTCCGGCTTTTGTGCGTTTCTGAAACTTATGATGCTTTGTGATGTTGTTTGCATTGGTGTCTTGATCCTACAGATGCAATTGTTTCGATTTTTGTGTCCATGTTTTCCGTTTTTGTTTCAGTCTTATCTCGCCGTACATGTGCTTTGTTAGTGTTTGTCAAGTTGCGTTTTCTGTGAGTGCCTACAGCGATGTTGGTTGTGTGTGTGATGTCCTTGCAGGTCTCGTTTTCCTCCCACCAGCCCTGCATCATACCATAACCAATGTGCTGCCGGAAGGTTGGTTGTCTTTTGCCCTACTGTCATTTCAGGCCTTGTTCAGTGGCGGCATGGTGTTCCTTCCTTCCTTATCGCCCTCCCCCCCTCCTCTTGCATTTCATTACGTTACCTAGCATGTCTGTTTGTCAGACCACCATCACAGCTCGACCGTGCATTTTTTTGCAATTTATCTGCGATTTGCTCCGGCTGGGAATCGTCTGGCTTTGTGATCATCATCACTTGCACACAGCATTTCATCTGATTTGTTTTTAGTTTGCTGAATGTTTTTCATTTTTAATCATTTATGGTTTACTCATTCCTTTCATCGCTGTTGTGGTGATCTCAAGCACAACCGTTCCCTATGGTTGTGTGCTTCTTTTGTTGTTGTTTGTTGTAGACCACCACCTTCAGTTGTAGTGATTAGAATTATGCTCATTTTATGTCATTCACAACATGTTCAGTTCATTATTATTGATTTTGTTTTATCAGATTCTTGCTTTTTGGAATTCAGGGTACTATTTTTAAAGGTTGTTTGTTTTTTCTTCTGGGATTGATATTTGGTCTTATATAGAAGATATTTCGTAAGTGAGAATTTGCTTTCTCATTGTCATTTTGCCTGTAGATGCTAAAGGTGAGGGGTCTTAGATGTATGGTTTGGGCAGATATAATATTTGTTTATAGTTTTGTTTTGAGCTTTCCCATCGGATGGTCATATTACCAAGCTAAAAGTAGATCTTTTTCAGTTGCTAAGTTTTATGTTTTTCTTTTCAAGGTTAACATGATTCCAAAACTTGACCCACTGTTTCATTTTTCATCTTTTCCAATAAGTTTTTATGAAGACTGAATGAAAAAGAAAAGCCCAGAGGTGCTGATAGGACCCAGAGACGCTTCTCAGTTTCTCATTAGTAAATAGGCGCTGTACTGGTTGTGACATTTAACAAAGCCTTTTTGTCAATCTCCTAACAAATCCTGTGATTTCTATGCACAGCATTATAAAGGAATGACCTTAGATCTCTGTGTCCCAGAGTGACTAATGTTGCATCATGGAATCCCACTTCCATTGTTTTGACCACAGGCTCTCAGCATGCTGTGCCGTTTGGTTCTCTCAACAGTCCACTTGTTAACCACTTCTTCGTCTGTGCTGTGTTTTGCACGTTGTCATGTTTCTTACACCTGTTGATTTGTCCCTACAGTTAAGGCACTTTGCCTTCTCTTTCTTCTTCTTCTTCTGCGTTCCCGGGCCATATGGCCGTAATGGATAAGATACGTATATGTCCGGTTTTCAGTTTTCACTGGTCTCCCCGCTGCGTACAGCCGACACATTCCCATTTCGGAGGAGCTCAAAGGAGAAACATTATTGGGAAGATTGTTTTTGAAACCAAAGCAGGAGAATGGGCCAATAAGTCAGAAAAATAGTAGATGATAGAAAGCAAAGGGAAAAGGCAGAGTCAAAGAGAGTGGCAGATTAGAGGAAGTTACAAGCACATAACTTCCAGAAGGTGGGGGAACTATTTTTACAAAAGACCCGGTATCCCCACGGGGAGCCTTGTTTGCCCCTAATTCTTCTCAGTGACCACATCTAGCACCCCCCTTTTCCCCATCCCCTTCTTGATTCCAATTTTTTCTGCTTCTGTTTCTTTTTTTCTTTTTTTAACAATCAAACAGTTGGTAGACGTTTCCACATTCTATTGTTACTTCCTTACTCACAAGTTGTTTGTTATTTTCTCGTTGAGTTGTGATGGTTTTCTTCTTCTTTTTTTCTTCTTTTTCCTGTGATAGAATGGCCTGTGTATTGTTTTCAAGTTTTTGTTTCATTTAAGAATTCCAAGATATTTGACTTTGAGGCCCTGTTGTATTTCAAGAGATTTAAAGAGGTTGAACAGTTTTTAGATTTACATTTTTCAAAGCTTTCTGAGGATCTGCTACCATTTTTTTTTTATAGTTCTGGAGATGTTCTTGGCGTTTTCCTGTACTCACTAAAAAGATGTTTGGTGCAGTGTTATTTGGAGGTTCTGCTACATTGAATTATAATTTTTTTTATTTTTAGAGTTAGCGATTTTTGAAAAAATAAAAGTTATGAATATCTTATTTGAAAATTCTGTATTTTATTGAGAATGTCTGGAGATGTTTTGGTGAAAATTCTGCTGCTTTGAGTTGAGGTTCTCCATTTAAACAAAAGAGATGTAATGCACTGTTTCTGTTTTGGATTTTTTTAAAGGAATCTCAGCGATTCTTTTTTTTTTTTTTTTTTGTAATGACAACTGCAATGTTACTTCCTATTGATATGTTCAATGTACAGCAGAAATGAGCTAAGTCAAAATTGGAGGGACCAAAATTGTGTTTTGAGATAGTCAATATTTGGAGATAAAAAGAGTTTTGGGCATAAAAATGATTAAAAAGGGCCCCCAAAATTATTGTGAGTTATTCGGTTGTTGTTTTTAGTTATCCGTTTGTGAATTAGCAGGAATCCACTGTAATAACTAGTTAAACCATGTTAAAAAAAAGTTTGGATTTTTTATCTCAAGACGTAAAGGGGACATCATTATTCTAATATATCGCTTCTTTTTCTTTCTTTCTGGAAACCTGTAGCAACATGCATCTTAAATCAATCTCACTCTCTCTCTCTCTCTCTGGTTGTCAGTCTGCTTGTTCATTTTTCTTTGTGTCTGACCACCTTGCCTATCTATACTTTAGATATATGTCATCTAATTTTCACATGTTCCTGCTTGTTTGGAATAAATACATATTTTCTGATAACTTTTTAAGAAGACTGAACAAAAAACACAAACGTCCATCATATCATTTGTGCCAAATTTTCAAGTGAATTGCTCACTTTTCATCAGGTTGTGACAACAAATTTTTGTTGTCCAAACTTTTTTAGGAACTGATATTAAATCACTTTTATTCTCACTACTCTTTTCACATCTAGCATTGTTTATTCAAGACACACGCTTACAGTTTGAAGTCCATAACAGGTTTTGAAATCCAGAGGAAAATTACAATTGTTTTCAATTTAAATTTGTGTAGTGTGTGTGTTGATTTATTCCGGCAGTTCTTGACGGCCAATTGGACATTTCTTGTCTTTATTTTGTCCATTGAATGAAAAATGGTGTTTTACGTCCTCTCGGTCATAGACACATATGGGACATTTGTAAATATAAAGATGGTGGGAACATTACTGGGGACAATGCCCAGAGGCAGTGCAACACCAGCAAAGTCCCGATTTAAAAAAAATACAGATATGTGTAGCGGTAACCACGCCTCGGTAAAACCTCATCGGCTATGGTACCACTACAGTAGTATAAAGTGATATTGTCCATTTTATCTTCTCCAGTCAAGTTTCATTTGCCACAAATATTTAAGATTGAAAAAATGTTTTAGAGATGTAACACGTTTATTTGTTGTTTGTTGGAAAAATATAGAATTACGTTCACATTTTTGACATCATAACATAAAATTAGAGTAGCATTAACGTTGATTTTGAATTTAATTAAAAATTGCAAAATGCATTAAAAGAATAATGATAATTAAAAAAAAGCCACATCAAAAACAAGAAAAGCGACTCATCTACATTTATGTATTCAAGTGCATTTTCATTACAATCGAAGACACCCGAAAACATCCGTAACACAAGAGAAGTTACAGTCTATCCTTGTCTTAAAAATCCTTTCCTTTCATCATGTCATACTTTCCATTGTTTGTGGTATGTTGTTTTCATGTTCTAATCTAACCATCATACTATTGTTGCTAGTCTTCATTGGTGGTTTTCATGTAACATCAAAGTCTGCGTTTGTACCTTGTCATATCATGTTCATAACTTAAATAACGTGTCTTCATCTGAAAGCACCCATCGTTGTGACTAATCAAAATGGAAGCCTACCCCGCTGTGGCTGGAGCGTGTATGAATTTTGAAATTCCTTTGCTGAGCTGTCTCTAAGGCCGGGTTCACTTTTCCGTATGGAAAACCCTAAATAAGTGGAACAAAGAAGGATAAAAGTTTACCCATATGTATAGGGGAAATTCAGATATGTGCGCAAATCTTTTACCTTCTTTGTTTCACTTATTTATGGATTGTGCACAGGTTTCCGCATGGAATATCCGCTTATGTGTGTGCATGGCCTTACAGTATTAAATCTTAGAATGTGGTGATGATCTTGTCTCTTTGATCACACTCGGCCGCCATCCTCATCGCCACTTCCAGCTAAATTTCAATGCTGCAAGAGACAACTTAGCAAAGGGCTATCGAGATTTATGAGAGTCCAGGCTCCTGTCATATTGCCATTCCCTCCATCCCTGATTTTGTTTTCACTTTTGCAGAGCAGACTGCTTGGGTTGATTGCTAACTTTCTTGTTGCCTGCAGAACTGTTATATACATACTGTGCAAGATCAAGAAATGTAAGAAATATCCTTTTGCAGCAGAATGCATGTTGACTGCTAACATTTCTTTCTTGTTGCCTGCAGAACGGTGTACAAACTGTGCAAGATGAAGAAACGTAACTTTCTTTCTCATTGCCTCCAGAACTTAAGTGTACAAACTTTGCATGGTGGAGAAATGTAATATGTGCCTTTTTTGCAGCCGAATTCATGACTTCTAGCTTTTCTTTCTCGTTGCCTGCAGAACTGTACAAACTGTGCAAGATGATGAAATGTAATCTATTTCCTATCTCGTTGCCTGCAGAACCATGTATTGTCGAAGATGAAGAAAAAATTGCAAGAAGTGCCCAGTGTTATAGCCGATGGTGTGTGTGTGTGTGGGTGCGGGTGTGGTGTGGGGGTTGCAGGTGACGTGGTGGACCAGTTCCAGTGCATGCCCAACATGTACCGCTGCCCGGGCACATTCTACTGCATCCAGTTCTCCCAGCTGTGTGATGGCGTGGTGCACTGCCCCGCCGATGGCGCCGATGAGGGCGGACATTGTTGTAAGATGGGATGGGGGTAATATGAGGGTGGGGGTGACATGGGGGGGTGTGGGAGAGAAAGAGGGGGGAGGGGGAGAGAGTGCGTGTGTACATGCCTGGATACATAGGCTATGTGTGAACATTGAACCTTGGTTTATTGCCATGAAACCTAAACAAAGGCTTATAAGGCACAGGCTAAGATTTAAGTTCATGACTTAAATAACATGTCTTCATCTGAAAACACCCATCATTGTGACTACTGGTAATCAAAATGGAAGCCTTCCATGCTGTGGCTGGAGCAATAAGTGTGTGTGTGTGTGCGTGCATGTGTGTGTGTGTGCGTGTGTGTGTGTGCGTGTGCGTATGCATATGCAAGCACTTGCGTGTGGCATGTGTGTGCGTGCGTGCATGCATGCATAAATGTGCATGTGTGTTTGAATAGAAAAAGTTGTTTTGCTTGTCCAGTCAACAACGTTAAGGACTCAATTCAGTGTGCCCGAGGACATGCTAAACTCTTTAGAAATCTATTTCTGCCTCGGCCCTGTATATCCCCTTTACTATTATCACCACCACCACCCTGACATCTCTCTGTCTGTCTGTATCTCTCTCTCTCTTGCACATTCCTCCCCCCCCCCACTCCCTCACACCCTACCATTTCTTTCAATTTTCATTACGGTGAGTGCATGTGAGCATTGCAAGACTGTTTATTGAAGCACTCCATTTCATCTGTCTCTTTCTTGTCCTTTGCCTTTTGTTCCCCATTCACCCTCCTCCTCTCCCCCTTTCCCCTCTTCTGTGTATGTGTGTGCGTGCGTGCGTGTGTCCGCTTGCATGTTTGCAATCTTAATCTGTGAAATCTCCTGTGAAAAATCTGGAAGTTTATTAAATTAGCGCTCCCATGTGCCGTGGCCATTGTATCGAGTGCTGAAATTGGTTTTGGCAGAAATAAATAAATTACATTAAGGGAAATGGTGGAACAAACATATCCATGCATGTTTTTGCGTTTGTGTGTTTGTTTCTTGCATTTTCCTTAAAGCGCACATGCACGCAATAATGCACAACACACACTTGATGATTTCATTAAGCACTGGACATAATTATGTGGTAATGGGCATTAATGTGGGAAATAACAATTCACTGGATAAAAATTAAATGCAAAGGGTAGAAAACTGTTTTTGCCATATACTATTTTTTTTTAAACGATGGGCTTACAAGATTTAACTTTGTTTTGGGATGCAATTATTGTGAAGAAGTAAAAAACACTGCATTTAAAAAATGTAACGGGTTTATTGTGTTTGGTGGGGGGGGGGGGGGGGGGGATTATTGGTTATGCAAATAGGATGTTATTATAAAATTATTTATTGATGTAGTTCATCTACAAATAATCTAAAGACAAATCACTTCCACTCCCTTTAGTTTTCTTTCCGATTTCTTTTCTGACGTTGTGTTTCGGACATTAAAGCATTTAGTGTGCAAAACTAGAAAAAAAATTAGATGTAAGAATATTTACCATTGTTGTATGTCGGTGAACCATTTGAAAACTCTGATTTGATTTTTTTTTCTTTCTGACATTGCCACAATGATTGTGTCAGTATTAGGTATTAGGTACTTTATAGTCACAGAGTGTCTCTGTGAAATTCAGGTTGCTCCCACCTGGAGAGCGCGTCAGAGCCAGAGGTGCGCCGCCCAAATTTTTAATTTTGTTAACTTTGTATGCGGTTTTTGTGTGATTGATGAGGGAGAAAAGGGGGCTAAATTTTGACCGAATGACAACTTTTTCGTTGCCACTGGGTTTAATGTGTGCTAAGTGCATGGGCACATAGGACCTCGGTTTATTATCTCATCCGAAAGACTCCACATTCAGACCGTAAGGCCTAGTGCAAAGTGAGAGGAAAAATCCCCTGTACCCAGGTTCGAACTTGGGTTTACTTGACACGAAGCGAACCGTTACCTCTGTGCCACTCTACACTCTATTACAGCATTACTGTGCAAAGCCAGAAAAATTGGGGAACCCCCCCCCCCCCCACCTAGATGTAAGTGTAGAGTGGCACAGTGGTAACGTGTTCGCTTCGTGTCAAGTAAACCCAAGTTCGAACCTGGGTACAGGGGATTTTTCCTCTCACTTTGCACTAGGCCTTACGGTCTGAACCAATAAACCGAGGTCCCGTGTGCCCATGCACATAGCGCACGTTAAACCCAGTGGTGACGAAAAAGTTGTCATTTGGTCAAAATTTACCCCCACCCCCCTCCCTTTCCTTCCTCATCAGTCTCACAAAAATCGCATGCAAAAAAAAAAGAAAAGGTTCGAACCTGGCTGCCATGCGCTCTCCAGGTGGGAGCAACCCGAATTTCACAGAGACGCCTCTGTGACTGTAAAGTACCTAATAATTATTAATTATAATTAAGTAATAATGTTGACCAATGTTGTGTGTCAGTGAACCGAGCATGCAAGAACTTTGGCAAGGACTGCCAGCTGTGCAAGGAGACCATGCAGGGGGCCCAGTGCTACTGTGAGGAGAACAAGGTCTACGACAAGGCCTCCGCCAAGTGTGTGGGTAGGTGCAACCACAGTTATTATTGTGTTTGGTTATTTCCCCCACCATCGGAGGGTGACCCTTTGTGTCTGTTTTTTAGTTTCCTTCTTTGTTTTCATGGGTGCTTTTCTTCAGGCTGTGTGCTTGAATTTGGGTTTTCTACAGTGTAGTGCCCTCTGCCTGAACTTCAGGATTAAATTGTTTTTTTTAAAGCAACTTCCCTTTCTCACCTTCCCATAATTCAGTCCCTGCCACCTCTTGTCACTGCCCGTGTCATGCCTTAGCTTTGTACTTTGCTTGAAGGAGAGCCTGAAATCCCTTTGAAATAATATGGCTTGCACGCACGCAAGCACTCATCACACACGCAGACCACCACCATCGATACCATAACCATAGCGCACGAACATTATCAATTATGCCAACTTCCTGGGCCCTAGTGGGTCTGGGACCTAATGGAGTCCTCAAAGTTACAGTTGGGTCCCAGTCCTGTTGTGTCCCAGGCCCGATATGTCCCACTCCTGGGACACAAAGGGATAAACCAGGAGTGGGACATATCGGGCCTGGGACACAATGGGCCTGGAACATAGGCCGGCTTATCCCAGAGGGATGCTGTCCCTTAACCCACCGCAGACTAGGTGGCTAGGCGGCCCCTGGACTCCTGCTTTTCAGGTTTTGTAGAAGCACCCATGTGTTTTTTCTGTTCATTCACTATCTTGCGGACCGCTGCACTGATATTGTGTGGTGGCATATTACATGGTGGTGTAGTGATAAGATTAGTGGAAAACTTGTTGCTGTACTCCAGACACTTTTGTGCAAGGAATGGGGGTCATTGTAGCATTTAATTTGTTTGCCTTTTCTCTGCCTGTCATTGAACAAAGACACTGTGCTACCATTGCATTCTGGATTACTGAATAGATTGAACATAGATTTGGCATAAAAGTTCCCAGTGGGTTTGTTTTTAATCTCCAGTTTTCTAAGGTTTGACCTTTGTTTATCTGTCTTTGATTCTGATACCCTGTTTAGTTTTTTTTATAGTTTTTTTAAAACACACTTTGTCTTATTACAGCTGTAATTGCTAAGCGGCGTTGTATCTTAGAAGGGTTACATTTTGGAGTGCTCTAAAACTTTACAAGATATTTCTTAGATTTTATGGCTAATTTACATTTGATGACTTTAACAATATATTTCTGGTAGATGTTTCAAATTATTGTTAGGTTCAGTTACTTTATGGTAGGAAAAGTACTGTCGTTGCTGTATGAAAGATAGTTTAAAAAAAAAGAGTCTTTCTGGTCGACAACACTGCAAACCATGCCGTTGAATTGTTACATTATATTGATGTAGAATAAGTTGTTGCCAGATCAATCACACTCTCATTGGTGTTGCTGCAGATATCAATGAATGCCAGTACGACGCCTACTGCGACCAGAACTGCACCAACCAGGACCCTGGGTACCAGTGCACCTGTCTACCTGGCTACACCCACACCTCCCCCGACACCCTCCAACTGTCCAGTGCCAGGTGCTACGTCAGCCCAGGTAAACTCGACTGGGGATACATTCCACGTCATTTTATGGCTTACCCTCTCTCCTGGTGCTCATGACTCACCAAATCTTGTATTGACACACATTTTTGAACCATCATCTTCTTCTGTAGATCGTTGAGGAACCGCTGTGGCTGAGTGGTAGAATCATCGGATCGTAATCCGTCAGGATTGCAAGTGTGGAAATTGTAATCCTGCTCAGGCCGCAGTGTTGTGTCCTTGGGAAAGGCACTTTACTCCTAATCCTCACTCCACCCAGGTGTAAATGGGTACCTGATGGGGACTTTTTGATGTCAGATGGGGGGAAAGTCCTTCGGATGAGACTTAGAACCAAGGTCCCGTGTGCGAACACATGCACAAGATCTTGCGCACACGTTAAAGCCCATTCTGCTATTCAGTAGGAGTAGGCCATTTGTGCCGGTGGAATGGATGACATTAATTCATATAGCACACAATCCTGTATGCCACTAGCAGTCTAAGCGAAGACTTTGGGATTGGGCTAGGGTAAACATCCCCAATCAGAGGAAGAGCTGCCCAAAGAACACACTTGGAAAAAAAGGAATCTATACTCCCAACAACTGATTTAAATAAAAGTTAATCTCTTAAAAATCAAGTGAGTCAATCTCTTTGTTATCCTGTCTTGTGGAATGCATTTATTGCAAAAGCAAAATGTCAGAGTTAAAAGACTATTCACAGATTATGATATTCTTAACATTATCGTTCATGGCATTAGTGAATAGACAATGTATCCTTTGTTAGTTGTGAATACTTGACATACATTTTTGTGAATGTGTGTATAATGTGTACTGTAATATTTCCACTAGAATGACTGTGGCTGGTAGATGGATGAAAACAGAATTTGAACTTGCAATATTAGCAAACTGTGCAGGCTACCTGTGCAGAAAATTAACAATGTATTAGAAAGGGAAGAAGAGGATTGTTTTTCTTGCAAAATATCATCATCATTTCAAAATGTCTCTGCCATATATCAAATTTGGGGTTTTAAAGTATTATATGCTTCGTTAGTGCAGCATGGATTAAAAAGACAAGTAAACTTTGTAATTGTTCCAGTGTGTGTGCATGCGTCTGTGTGTATTGGTGTCTGCGCTTGCATGTATGAATATGTATGTGCTTTCAGATTTGCCGGCCCCCACTCTGATTTTGGCAAATCACACACAGATCCAACAGTTACACTTCAAGGGGTTTGCCAGGCCAACCAGCTTCTACAAACTTGACTTCCAAGCCAAAATGATCTCTGCTATGGATTTTTACTATGCCAACAAATCAATATGCTGGGTCAGTATAGTAACATCTTGTCAGTTGTTCATATTACTGTATTTCCTTTTCTCGGCATCTCTGTCAGTGTCTGTCTGTCTATCTGTGTGGTGTTTTGTTTGGTGTGTGTGTGTGTGTCAAGCCAAGTCAAGTCAAGTCAAAATGATCTTTTTTGAAGATAAAGGAGTAAGCTTCACAGCTTTTTTTCATTGTGTGTGTGCTTTCATATTTTGTGTGTGCGCGTGTGCGTGCGCATGTGTGCTTTCATATTTTGGAAAGACTACCGAAAGCAATTATTTTCCATCCTAATTAGTATCTTTGATATGCTATCGTTTGCCAAATACTATAAGAAGTAAATTTACAATAAAAAGACGCAAAATGAACTTTGAGCTGAAAAAATGTTTGTTGATTTTTCAGTTGTCGTACGGCTCCCCGTTGACGTGCGCCCAGGCCAACGACAGCAGTGTCAGGTGGAACATCTCCATGCAGTACAACCTGGACTGTAAGCTACACAGTCTGCATTCACGGGATTGTTGTATGTTTTAGCTCACTCAGGACGAATGAGCCGGATTCGGCTCATGGCCTGCGCAACAGTTTAGGACAAATGAGCCGGCTCCGGCTCATGAGTTTTCAAGAGGTTTTGATTTATGGTGTGTAACCAGCTTTCAAGCGCCAACTCATAACCTACTTTCAGTTTGCTTTGACATTGCCTCTCGTGAAAACGACCAATCATTGCAGACTTTACATTCAGGTTTGGATGTGGGGGGCAAAGATTGGAATGTGAAATTATCCTTCTTTCTATGTGTTACCAGTTATCATCAATAGGAGACAAACGACGAAGGTATGGAATCTGATATTTTACGATCATTTAGTGCATAGTGTTACTAATATTTTCTGAAAATATCGATGCATAACTCTTCATAACTTATTTTTGGTGATTATTTTCTGAACCTAATCAAATGCCCAGTCCCCACAGAACAAGGGGAAGTAAATCGGTCAGTCCTGAGCGAGTTAAAGAGCTGTTGTTTCTCTTCTCTGTCTGAGTATGTAAAATCAGATTCACACATAAGTTTGAATATTGATGCTGAGGAGTGCTGGGTATTTAGAAAAAACCCTGGATGGTGGAGCTTACAGTGTCTGTTGTAAGACCAAATCGAAGAGTGCTTAGATAACTGTTGTGCTGTAGTTAAGCTGCCTGTGATGGTGGTTGAGATTATGATTGAAGGATTGGTGGTGATTACAATGTCTGTTAATAGACCAAATCCAAAAGTGCTTAGATGATTGTTACAATAAGACAGAGCTCGTTTTGGTGGTAGTTGAGTGTATGATTGAATAATCATATCATAACTATTGTGTGAGAGAGGACTACATGTTAACAACCCTAACATTCAGCTAGTTTTACATCATTTCATAGGCTGATCAGAATCACCGTCGACAGTATATTTCATAAGAATATAGTGGGTAGTTTACTTGTGTGTTGAATATTGTTTATTTTTTACATTGCTAGCTTAAGTATTCTATAGAATGTTTAAAGGACCAATACACTTGGTGTCCCCCCCCCCCCCTCTCTTATTTTTAAAATGTGTAATCAGGATCAAGTTTCTTTCCCCCCCCCTCTCTCTCTCTGTCTCTCTCTCTCTGTCTCTCTCTCTCTCTCTCTCTCTCTCTCTCTCTCTCTCTCTCTCTCGCTCTCTCTCTCTCTCTCTCCCCCACTCTCTCTCTCTCTCTCTCTCTCTCTCTCTCTCTCTCTCTCTCTCTCTCTCTCTCTCTCTCTCTCTCTCTCTCTCTCTCTCTCTCTCTCTCTTATTTGTGAAAAAAAAATTGGGTTAATTCAAATAAAATACCTTTGTATGACACCGATGTGAGAATCAAAATATGAAACTTGAAGAATGTTTTCTATAAAACGAGAAACATTGTTTGCTTCTGTTGGGTGTTAATTCTATGTGTTTGTGTATGTTGATAAAGGCGCATTCGCCGACATATCCAGTAGTTTGGTTTCGTCTCTTGTGAATAAAATAACGCCACATTACACTTGTGGTGTAGTTGTTTATTTGTTGTATGTTCCAGTGACATTGCAATCTGTTTCAGTTTTTTTTTTCTTTTTCCTTATTTGTATGTGCCCAGCATTTGTTGTCCTTTGCAGTCATCAAACAAGTGGCCAAGGACTGGGTGTCGGGCAACTGGTACTTCGCCGACGATGTGAGGGAGCAGATCTTTGTCTGCACCAGCGACGGCAGGCTCTGCAAGACTGTCCTGCACACCGACCTCTCCCGACCCAAAAGCCTGGCTCTGGACCCCACTAAAGGGTATGCTGTGTGGTTGGGGGTCTGAATCCACTAAATCCGACATTCCAGTGCAGTCCTGAATGACTTGCTGGAGCTCGGTCTACGATAAGCTCTAAAATGAATGGCATAGATTATTATACTTTTATTAGCTCTGACCCTTTGCTCCCTGTCATTGATTATACTGTACCTCTACACGAAATCAAAAACAACAGCAGCAACGACAACGAAAAACAACCTAGAGTGGGAGACACCTGAAAGGAGTGCACTTTAGTTTCCTTGTTTGTACAATCTATTTTAACCATACTGACCAACACTCAAGCAATAGCAAAGACATCCTCATTTTGGAAACCAATGCCCTAGCAACCTAGAAACAAAAAGGGCAAAGGACGACTATTCTCCCTTTCCGGAAGTAAGCATGATCTCCCTTTACTTCCGGCCACGTGCACCCTTTGCCTAGAGAGCTCACTTTCCATTTTCCACAATGGATGACAGATGCTTTTTGGAAACCTCCTGGCACCTTCTCCAATTCTGACTTGGTTCACCTTGGTCGGTTTGTTCCTTACTTCATTATTTGGTCTGTTGTATCATTCTTTAGTTTCTTC
>CM065680.1:47371223-47383723 GCA_017654935.2 Phymorhynchus buccinoides
GGCAGCCCCTCTGTGAGTGTGTAGTAGGCAAAGTTGACATAACGAGTTGTGATGTTTGTTAGTTAAGGTCTTCCACCAAGTCAGGCAGCCCCTCTGTGAGTGTGTAGTAGGCAAAGTTGACATAACGAGTTGTGATGTTTGTTAGTCAAGGTCTTCCACCAAGTCAGGCAGCCCCTCCCTCTGTGAGTGTGTAGTAGGCAAAGTTGACATAACGAGTTGTGATGTTTGTTAGTCAAGGTCTTCCACCAAGTCAGGCAGCCCCTCCCTCTGTGAGTGTGTAGTAGGCAAAGTTGACATAACGAGTTGTGATGTTTGTTAGTCAAGGTCTTCCACCAAGTCAGGCAGCCCCCCTCTGTGAGTGTGTAGTAGGCAAAGTTGACATAACGAGTTGTGATGTTTGTTAGTCAAGGTCTTCCACCAAGTCAGGCAGCCCCCCCTCTGTGAGTGTGTAGTAGGCGAAGTTGACATAACGAGTTGTGATGTTTGTTAGTTAAGGTCTTCCACCAAGTCAGGCAGCCCCCCCCTCTGTGAGTGTGTAGTAGGCAAAGTTGACATAACGAGTTGTGATGTTTGTTAGTCAAGGTCTTCCACCAAGTCAGGCAGCCCCTCTGTGAGTGTGCAGGCAAAATTCACGTAATGAGTGTGATGTTTTTTTTAGTTAGGGCTGAATCGTCCTTTAATCCCTTGTGGAACTTTTACATAACAAGTTTAGTTTTTTTTAGTCACATTCAAGGTTAACAATACACCCCTGTGTAAGAATAAGCAAAGCATTAGCGATTTCAAGAAAAGAACCATTCTTCCCCCTCTCCCGCCCCCCCCCCATTGTACATAACAAGTGGAATATTGTATTTGTTAGTCTGAGTTGATTCGTCCTTGGTCAACAACACACCCTTGAGGAGGGTGGCACAGACCATTTTATATTTCAGGCACAGATTTCGTCTTTTTTTTTGCTTTTTCTCTCCTGATCGTTTAAAAAAAAATCTGATAGACTAAAAATTGATTCCTTTAAAGAGAGAGAAAACAAGACCTGGCTGGCTGGGTCATCTTTGTAGAAAAGGTTTTTGTTTTGTTTTGTTTTGTTTTTGATGCCCAACGTCGGACCTCGACCGTATAGTATAAAAAAATCAAACTGATGATACTCAACGGGAGAAGAAGAACAAAATAGCAGATTGAAATTGCCCTATTGTCTAAAAAACCCACCAAACTCTTTAACGTGTGTAAGTTTTGTAGTTAACAGAGGAACATCCATACATTTTCAGTGCCGGGAGATATCTGCAGCAAGAAGGACTGCAGTCACTTCTGTATCCCCGTGCCAGGCAGCGACGGCACGGCTGTGGCCAAGTGTGTCTGCAAGACAGGCTTTGAACTCAAAGATGGAGGGCAGTGTCACCGTAAGTGGGTGGCCTTGTGTGTGTGTGTGTGTGTGTGTGTGTGTTTGGATGTCATTGTGTACTTTTAACCCTTTTGCTGCAAGCCATTTTTTAACCAAAAATGTCTCTGTCAAACTTACCTGGGTAAAGAAAAGTTAGCATCTGCAATACTGTGAATCCCCCTATGAGATGTGTTAAACAAGGCCTTTCCTTATCTCCCGAAATTAACAACATAAGGTCATTGGATAACAGGTCCTAATTTCATGCCTTTTAGTGACATGGGTGTTAAATTAGTGTGGTGCAGAAATGTGACATTGGCGGCGAAAGGGTTAATGACATGGCCTAGTCCTACTTACTGTAAAGAAGATATACAACTTAAGTTTGAACAGTTCAGGGTTTTATTAATGCTTATGTCCAGTATATTGTTATGCAGTCATAGAAACCTTGTCCTGCCAGTTGGTAAGACTAAGAATGAACATGAATAGTCTTTAAAAAATGTTCAAGATTTCTATGTCTGATGTTCAGCATGTTTCATGCTGTAATAGAAGCCTCATCCAATCTTCTGTAGAAACAGGTCTTAACTGTTCAGGATTTTGATGACCTAATGCTCAGCGTGTTTTTCAAGCAGCGATTGAGGCCTCGTCCTACCTGTTATAAAGAATTAACACATGCAATTAAGCTTCACCACCTCATGATTTAAACAACCCAATGTTCAGTGTGTTTGCCGTGCAATGATTGAAGCCTCATCCCACCTGCTTCAAAGAATGAACGCAAACAAGTTTCTACATTTCAGTATTTTATAATAACCTAATGTTCAGTGTGTTTCTATGCAGCAAGCAAGGCCTCGTCCTACTTTCTGTGCAATCAGGCTGTCAGTTCAGGATTTTAGCAACCTAGAGTTCAGTATGTTTGTCATGCAGTAATCAAGACCCCATTTTAGGCCTATCTTCTGTCAAGAATGAACAGAACTTTAATCACTTAGTACAGTATTTTAATGACTGATGTTCAGTGCCGTACGTTTCCGAATACAGTGATAGAGACATCATCCTACCACAAACAAGTTTCAACATCTCAGGATTTAATGCCTGTGTTCAGTGTGCTTGCCATGCAGCAATGGAGGCCTCTACCTACATTCTGTACAGTCAGGCTATAGCAATTCAAGATTCTAACAACCTAATGTTCAGTGTGTTTTCAATGCAGCGATCCAAGCCTCCTACCTTCTGTGCAGTCAGGCTATAACAGTTCAAGATTCTAACAACCTAATGTTCAGTGTGTTTTCCATGCAGCGATCCAAGCCTCGTCCTACCTTCTGTGCAGTCAGGCTATAACAGTTCAAGATTCTAACAACCTAATGTTCAGTGTGTTTTCCATGCAGCAATCCAAGCCTCATCCTACCTTCTTTGCAGTCAGATTCTAACAACCTTATGTTCAGTGCATTTTCCATGCAGCAATGGAGGCGTCTACCTACCTTCTGTGCAGTCAGGCTATAACAGCTCAAGATTCTAACAACCTAATTTTCAGTGTGTTTTCCATGCAGCGATCCAAGCCTCTACCTACCTTCTGTACGCCAACGCCCAGCAGGGCATGCTGCGCAGCGTGTCCCTGGACCCCGCGGTGGTGGGGGACGTGCAGGAGCCCATCATCAACCTGGTGCGTCCTGTGGCCGTGGCTGTGGACCCCCGCAACAACCACGTGTACTACTCCGACGTCAACACCCGCCGCATCGGTCACTACGACCCTGACACGCAGAAAACCACCGTGCTTCACCCCGGGGGTACGTCCTCAGCAAGAATAATTGTTGCGAGAATTAATTTGCTGCTTTGCTGTTGTTGTCTTACATGTTCATGTATTTGTAGGATTTTGTGTGCATATCCCTTGGATTGCATGATTTTATTGTGCTCATATCTGTAAAATCATGTTGAGAAATAAACAATTGTAGATTTGTTTTATTTCTGACAATACTTTGTTTAAGAAATGTGATTGCAGCAGTTGTAAATGTGTGTTTTCTTATGTAAAGTTTCCTAAGTTTAGGGTTGAAACTACCTTATGTGACCTGTTGAATAGACGTTTTTTTAATAAATTGATGATGGGGGAATGCTCAGTCTCTTTTTTATCTCTAAGTTAGCATGATTTTGATGAGACCAAGAATTTCATGATGTTCCAGTATTTTGTTTATGGCAAGCCAAGGATTGTGCAGCAGAAGGGTTGTAACAGCATGTGGAATAGAGATGCTGTAAACAGAATCCGCTGTAGAAGGGCTTTAAGCAGTATGTGCAGCAAAAGTGCTGTGGAATGTATTCAGGTTATCTTCCCCCCTGTGCAGGAGCGGGTGCCCCGACGTGTGAGGGTCTGGCCGTGGACTGGCTGGGCAACAACCTGTACTGGACGGACAACGCCTTCAACTGCATCTTCGTGGCCAGCCTGGCCAACCTCAGCCTGGCCCAGCGCCTCATCTGCCACAACCTCACCCACCCCAAGTCCATCGCCCTGGACCCCGTCAACGGGTGAGGGGATTGCTTTGTCACTTTGTGTCTTCGTCTACATCAGTCCCCCCGTGGGGAAAACGGGGTTCTTTTTTGTTTGTGGCTCAAGCCACAAACCTATAACTCACTTTGTGTCTTCGTCTACATCAGTCCCCCCGTGGGGAAAACGGGGTTCTTTTTATATAAATAGTTCCCCCACCTTCTGGAAGTTCTGTGCTTGTAGCTTCCTCTAATGTGACACTCTCTTTGGCTGCCTTTTCCTTTGCTTACTGTCATCTACAATCTTTCTGCCTTGCCGGTCCATTCTCCTGCATTTTTTCACAAAACACTTTTCGCAAACATTTCCTCCAGTCGAAGTCGGATTTGCTGGGCCTAACTATTTCTTAGTTAGGCGCATAACGGCAGCATGACGCATCTGCACTCAGAATTGACAGGAAACTGTCTGAGCGATCAAAGAAGAAGTCTACATCAGTTCTGTAAGATGCACGGTAATTGAATAGTGCAATGCTTTCCTCAATCTGTATGTCACTGTATCTGAGCAGAAATGTATTTTAATCGCCAAGGTCTGATGGATTTATCATGATAGTTGAAACTGACTGAATTGTTCACTGATATCCCAAGGGTGATGCCTGTTACCGGTTCACTTCAAGATGTTATATCTGATGGATTTATCATGATAGTTGAAACTGACTGAATTGTTTGCTGATATCCCAAGGGTGATGCCTGTTACCGGTTCACTTCAAGATGTTATATCTGATGGATTTATCATGATAGTTGAAACTGACTGAATTGTTCGCTGATATCCCAAGGGTGATGCCTGTTACTGGTTCACTTCAAGATGTTATATTGCCAGCTTTAACAGCCAAAGCCACACACACCACTCAAATGCATGGATGCTCCTGCTTTCAGGATGTCCTGAAGTTCAGGATTTTGTTTTATTGCCTGGAGCTGGCGTCACCGGATTAAAAAAATTTGAGAAGATGCATTTTGCTGGTTATAGAGGTCATGAAGTTTCCTGAATTGAAAGTGCAATGAGAGCCTGTCAATTACATTGGAAACTGTTGTTTCCCTTCAGCTTCCAGGGGGCATTGCTCCCCCGGAACCCCCAGGAGGGGCGCTGTCCCTGCACTCCTCCAGGGCCTGGTAGGCCCCTGTACCCCTGCCTTGCAGGATTTTTAAAAATTTTCAGGAGCAGCCATGCAAATGTAGTCTCGCGCAACTCATTTAAGGCATACCAATGATCCCTTGGGTTGGCTTGCCGCCTTCCCTTGGCTAGAAAGGGAAGGAAGAGGCACTGTTGAGAGAGAATTTGGATAAAACAGCCACATAACTAAGACCTCACACCATTCCAGTAAAACACTCATCCACCAGAACCAAGACGCAAACAGGCATTAATTCTGACCAGACAGAGCATGGTGTGTGTGTGCGTGCAGGCGGATGTACTGGACGGACTGGGTGATGCAGCCCTCGGCCTACAAGGCCAAGATAGAGACGGCCCTGATGGACGGCTCTGAGCGCACCGTGCTCAACGACCAGGAGGTCCAGTGGCCCAACAGCCTGACCCTGGATCTGCTGACCGGCCGCCTGTACTGGACCGAGGCCTACTATGACCGCATCCACAGCATGAACCTGGATGGCACGGACGTCAAGGTGAGACTGGGGGGCACATTTAGTTGGATTTTCATATTGAAATGTTCTTTTATTGAAAGAATATGTGTGAACTCTTTGGCTTGAACTGTCAGGTGGGTTTTAATGTTAAAATTAGTGAAATAGCAAACAATAATATACATTCATTTGTTCCTCCTTCTTTCAGTAACCAATCACCATCATGGTATTGATGGTTCGGTTGTATGGAAAACTTTCACCTCCACATAGCATATTTGCAAATTATCAAAAGCAATCTCTTTAGCAAGAAGTTGAGAAGGAAGAAGGGGAAAATGAGGCTACAGTGTGGAAGCAATGCACAGTAATTAAGAAGTGCTAATATTGTTTATTTATTCTTATCCTCTGACCTGTGCGAAGTTCCTTGGGGAAAGAAAGCATGATTAGGTAGTGCTTTTACTAATACAGATTAGATAAGAAACAAACAAATAACAATACAAATATTCTAAAGAAGTTAGACGTGATTTTGTGACAATGGTGCACGTTGTGAAAGGAGCTACGCAGTAAGGTAAAGTTAAAAGCAACATTTTCTGACGGTCTCTGTACTGTGGGTGTTTTCAGATTGAGGTGAAGCGCGACCACCTGGACCACCCGTACGGCGTGGTGTTCCACCAGGGCATCCTGTACTGGACAGAGGCCATCAAGGGCCAGGTGCGCAGCTGGAACCTGACCACCCAGCAGATGACCATCCTGCGCCAGGACAGCAAGCCCCTCTTTGACATGGTGGTGGTCACCACTGACCTGCTGGTGCCTGACGGTCAGTGTGTGTGTGTGTGTGTGTGTGTGTGTGTGTGTGTTGGTGTATGGGCATGTGCTTGTGCAAGTGTATTCTAATAAAAAGATGGGTAAAGGTAAAGATGTGCCACCCCCCCTGGTGTATGGGCCTGTGCTTGTGCAAGTGTATTCTAATAAAAAGATGAAATAGTAACTGCTGTACCTTTGTATTCTAATATGTGTGTGAACATGTGCTTGAAGAGTTTCAGTTCAGATTTGGTGTTAAGAGTGTTGTATTAACTGGATGCAATAAGCGTGTATCTTCCTTCATTCTTAAATGATCAACTGAAAAATGTAGTTCTGACCCATTGTCATTGACTAGCATTTACTAGTTCTTGGTGACATATATTTTCTCTTTGCTGTGCATGGCCACAGTCATCACTGATTATTTTGCCCAAACTCTATCTCACATTTAAGAGCTTTGGCGGCTTTCATCGCTGTATCATCGTATGGCACGATATGTGTATGTGTGTGTGTGTGTTTGTGAGAGTTTACCAGCAATCACCTGACAGCGCCATTAACTTTGATTCTGACAGGAGACCACGAATGTGTGGGTGACAGCAATCACTGCTCAGACTTGTGTTTCCCCATGGGCCAGGGAAAGGGCAGCTGTGGCTGCGCCCTCAATCGCACCCTGAGCTCCGACCAGCAGACCTGCACAGGTCAGTCAGTGCCTGCAAAACTGTGAACAAGTCCAACAGATTTTGTTTAGCCACAATCTCTCTGGATGTGAATGAATCTTTAATCTAATGTCTTTTCACTTGAATAGCGATTTTAGACAACATGCAAACATTGAGCCAATTCAAAAAACAACCTGTGCAATCTCTGGATGTCTGTCTTTCACTTAAGAGTCTCACATGACCAGATAGATCTCTGGATGTCTCTCTGGTCATGTGAGACTGTGGAAGGCAAAGTCTGGAATTAGATCGAGAAAGATGTGATGCAAGACTTCATAGTTTAAGTGTTTTACCATCAAAAGGTGGAGACCTTCTTCTTCTGCATTCTTAGGCCATATGGCCGTAATGGGTATGGTACGTATGTGTCCGATTTTCACTGGTCTTCCCGCTGCGTACAGCCGACAGATTCCGATTTCGGAGGAGCTCAAAGAAGAAAAATTCTTTGGAATATTTTTTTAAGAAAAGGCAGGAGAATGGGCCAATAAGTCAGAATGATAGTAGATGATAGAAAGCAAAGGGAAAAGGCAGAGTCAAAGAGAGTGACAGATTAGCGGATGTTACAAGCACAGAACTTCCAGAAGGTGGGGGAACTATTTTTATGAAAGACTCCCCGGTATCCCCACGGGGAGGGTGGAGACCCTTTAGCATGCACATGAATTGCATTCAATCAGTCTTGTTATCTGTATCCATATCTAAATCTTTTACATATTCTGAGACTCAGCTAATTTTCTGACAGATTTTCTATTTTCTTTTTTAATCAAAGTTAATTTAGAATTCTTTATTTCTCCCTGTGAATGTTATGAAAAAGAGAACCACAAAAATAAGTCAAATGGGTTAGTGTGATATCTACGAAATATTTTGCTGAAACATATTCCTGCTCAATAAACTTTGATAATACCATTTGTTGTTACTGTTCTTCCTCTTCGTTCGCTCAGACAGTTTCCTGTCAAATGAGCATAGATGCATCATGCTGCCGTTATGCGCCTAACTAAGAAATAGTTAGGCCTAGCATGTCCGACTTCAGCTGAAGAAATCTTTGTAAGAATTTATAGAAAAAAGGCAGAAGAATGGACCAGTGAGATAGAAAGATAGTAGATGACAGTAAGCAAAGGGAAAAGGCAGAGTCAAAGAGAGTGATGGATTAGAGGAAGTTGCAAGCACTGAACTTCCAGAAGGTGGGGGAACTATTTGTACGAAAGACCCCCCCCCCCCCCCTTATCCCCACGGGGGTGGGTGGGTGGGGGGGGGGTTGTTGCTGTACTTTTTTTTATAGCTTTTATGATGTTTGTTTTTTATACTCCCCAGGCCCTGTGGAGCTGCTGCAGTGCCCCAGCAGTCACTTCATGTGTCTGAGCGACGGCATGTGCATCCCCAAACAACAGACCTGCGACGGCCACCCCAACTGTGGGGACGGCTCCGATGAAGCAGACTGTGGTCAGTACTGGACTGAATGCCTTCAAGTTCAAGTTCAAGTATACTTTAATATTTCCAAAAGAGAAATTCTGGTTAGGTGCTGACAGAAATACAACATAACTGAAAGGACATTAATCAAACGTGTGAAGCGAAATTATACCAACCAAATAATTATCATTAAAATTCATTACATCAACTTAGAAATGTGCACATTTAAAACTTAAAACAGAGAGGGAGGGAGGGAGGGTGGGTGAGTGAGTGAGTCAATAACCATTATTAACTTTACTACAGCATTATATTTTTTTAACCGCATTTTTAGTTGGACGTCTTGTTTCACTCCTCAACTACCATCATCATTTTGATGGTTCTGTTAGTTACAAAACATGGGGACTTCAGTCAGGCAGGGACTAAAGATAAAATCGTAGGATGATCGGTGTTGATATGGAAGGGATTTAAGAAGGGGAATGGGGGCAATGGGAGAAGGTGATGGGCACAGGATGGGTGGTGGTGTGGAGGGATCGAGGGTTTGGATTGGGTGGGTGGGTAGGGGGGAACTATGTAACATTTGTTTGGATTCATCAGTCACTGTGTCTTTGTATTTGTAGGTTGGTTGGCTTGTTTAAGATTGTTGGTAAGATGCATTGATGTGTATTTTTTAATATGTGGTTGTACTTTAAGTGGTGACAGTCCTGAGATGACCGTACCTGTCTATGGGACTATAAATGACTTAACTAGCTGAGGGGAAAATAATGCTTTATGTCCTCCCGGCCGTAGCCATGTGGGACATTACTTGTTATTTAGTTTGGGGAACTAGCTGACTTGCTTTGTATTGTTTTGAAGATTATTTTGTGTACTTCTTTTTTGGTTTAGTTTGTTTACATTTAGTGGAAATGTCTTATTAAAGATTTAAGTCAGTATTGCGACTTGAGTTTTGTTGTTGCAATCGTAATTGTGTTATTTGTTGTTTAGTTTATAATTTCAGGAAACATCAAAATATCTCTTAACCTAAATTTTTCTGCTTTTCCATTACATTTCTATAAACGACTTATTCTTATTGACTGTGATTCTGTTTTGTGTTACAGACTGTGTCGCACTGTGAAATTAATGAATTTGCAAAACAAACTTCTCAGTGAATATTGTTGTATTTTTCTGAAATGTAATTGTCAGCATTTGTTTTTTTTACCACAGTGTGAGTTATTTTTCATTGATTGTTTTTGTTTAGAAGCCATCACACAGTCACACCCTTGTTTGTTGATATTGTTTGCTTTGTTGTTGTCTGAAACCTTCCCTGTTGTGTGACTTGAGTTGTTTCCTACATACTTTGTGGCATATTTCCCAGAGGACTTCACGTGCACAGAGGGCATGCACCAGTGTGAGGGCACCAAGCGCTGCATCTTCCTGCAGTTTGTGTGCGACGGGGAGAAGGACTGTCTGCACGGCAGCGACGAGAACGAAGAAAACTGCAAAAGTGAGTGTCCAGTGAAGGACAACAGAAGGGGTTTAGCTATTACAGTGGAACCTCCCTTATAAGACCTCCCATTATGAGACTCTCTCCCTTAATAAGACTCATTGCCCTTCTTTGTAAGTATTAAAATTACCTCCTTTGTAAGACCCCTCCCTTTTAAGACCTACTTCTCTGAGACATTGCCCTTCTTTGTAAGTATTAAAATTACCTCCTTTTAAGACCCCTCCCTTATGAGAACTCATTTTGGATGATTTTTGAAGGTCTTATAAGGGAGGTTTCACTGTATTTGGTATATTCTAGTCACAGAGACTTATCTCTGTGAAATCCGGGCTGCTCTCCTCTGGAGAGCGCGTCACCGCAAGTGCAGCGCCTACCCAATTTAATTTTTTTTAATTGGGGGATGGGGGTGGGGTGGGGGGGTGTGGGCACACTTGGAAAACCTTCTATACTGTAGCCATTCGATTGACGGCATCCACTTTAACGATACTTTTTGGTGTCAGATAATTGATTTTGGCTTTGAGAGTTTCAAAGTCTGTTATCTAGGTCACATTCAACACTTACTGAATCAATTTCTACAAGTTACCTCGCTAAAAAGCCGTCAAAAATGCCGTAATCGCCGACGATATCGTTCAACGGATGCCATAATTTTATGTCAGACAACTAAACTTTTTATTGTTGAATTAAAAAAATCATATCTGTGAAAACTCGATCAATTTTGACACAGTAAACGGCAAACGGCAGCGTAGGAAGTGGCTAACACAACACGCAAGTCTCGCGCTTTGAGATTCTCGTGTATGTAATCAGTACAGTCTGTGGCCATAGTTGGCAAGTGCAAATTGGGCGCTAGCGGGCGCTTCGTGGTAGCGGACTGTGATTTTTTACCAGGCGCTAGCAGGCACTCCATTGGTTTATGGGCTAATTAATGTGGATATAGACAATACATGAAGCCAGATATTCTGTTGAGAAAGATGTGTATTATGTTGTGATGTGGTGGTGTTTGTCAGATCACACATGCCCAAGCAACCACACGAAATGTGCCAGCTCCAGTCGCTGCATCCCAGACGTGTGGTTTTGTGACGGGGAGAGTGACTGCCCCGACTCCTCCGACGAAGGATCCGCCGCAAAGTGCAGTGAGTGCACGCACAGTGTTAACTGCCATTACTGTTGTTGTTTGTTTGTTGTTTGTTATCTTAAAGACTCCAGGAATCAACCCAACAGCCGAAACACTTGAACGTTATGGTACAAATGCACCAGCCAGGGATGAGAACATTACGTGTGTGACCGTTTTTGATTACCCCGCCACGTGGGCAGCCACACTCCGACTTTGGATGATACTGCCATTACAAATTTGCATAAGTAAAAAAAAATCAAGGAATACTCTCCTACAATGTAACTAGCCATACCCTCTGGCTCACTTGTTTCTTTTTCTTTTAGAAAGCTATAATACCCCTTTCCCACTCCCCCACCTCACAAGTTTTCTCCGTAAGAGTAGTAGTTTTTAGTGTGTTAGTATTAAGAACTGAGTGCGTTGTCTCCATCTGGGTTTGTAGTCTCCATTAAATACATTAAAAATACTGTTTACATGCACTCTTCTTAAAGATTTCCATCCATCGGGTTGTAATTTTCAATGAATCGGTCATAACAATGGTTTTTGTTCCAAATTATTCATTGATCTTTGTCCTGTTTTATTAATACATATAAATTTTAAGACATATTTTGGTATTTTGATATTTTGGGAATTTTGTAATGGCTTTATTGATTAGCTAGAATGTTAACTTCGTTTTGAGCTTATTTATGTGAAAATCTCATGTGGCACGCTAATGTATCATGACATTTTCCTCTCCTCTCTTCCTCATGATAAAGTATAGGGTGTGCGTGATAAAGCATCGAATGCAACGCTGTATTTCCATGTAAGAAGTGTTCCCAGCTATGCTGGTTTGTTGCGGTGTTGTCAGAGTATGCCAGCTGTTTGCCTGACCAGTTTCGCTGCACTACCAATGGACGGTGTCTGCCTTCTGACTACCGCTGTGACCACGAGTATGACTGTGAGGACAAGTCAGACGAGGTAGGTTTGAGCGTGAGTGTGTGTGTGTGTGTGTGCATGTGCGTGTGCGTGCGTGCGTGCGTGCGTGCGTGCGTGCGTGCGTGCGTGCATGCGTGCGTGCGTGCGTGCGTGCGTGCGTGCGTGCGTGCGTGCGTGCGTGCGTGCGTGCGTGCGTGCGTGCGTGCGTGAATGTGTGAATGTGAGAGAGTGAGAGAGAGAGAGAGAGAGAGAGAGAGAGAGAGAGAGAGAGAGAGAGAGAGAGAGAGAGAGAGAGAGAGAGAGAGAGAGAGAGAGAGAGAGAGAGAGAGAGAGAGAGAGAGAGAGAGAGAGAGAGAGAGAGAGAGAGAGAGAGAGAGAGAGAGAGAGAGAGAGAGAGAGAGAGAGAGAGAGAGAGAGAGAGAGAGAGAGAGAGAGAGAGAGAGAGAGAGAGAGAGAGCGAGCGAGCGCGCGCGCATGTATGTGTGTGTGTGTGTGTGTATACATGTGCCACTCTGTGTGTGTATGTGTGTGCCTGCCTTTCTTTGTTCCTAGGTCAATCTTTGAAGTGGTGGCGTGGAATTCTGTGGAATTAAGAAAAAAATAAATCTTTTTAGTTGTTTCGGTCGTGGAAAT
>CM065680.1:47384223-47409223 GCA_017654935.2 Phymorhynchus buccinoides
CTTTCATGTATTAACGATTTTATAAGTAGCAGTATTACATACAGCATTGACAATTCAATCCCTTTTAGAGGCAGCACTACAGAAACTTAACGATGCATAATTATTGCCCCCCACCCCAAGAGATGCAGAATAAAAGAACGAATAAAGACAGTGGTTGAAGGGGAGAGAGAGAGAATAAAGAGATGCAGAATAAAAGAACGAATAAACACAGTGGTTGAAGGGAGGGGGGGGGAGAATTATTATAAAGAGATGCAGAATAAAAGAAAGAATAAAGACAGTAGCTAAAGGGGGAAAATAGAATAAAGAGACGTAGACTAAAAGAAAGAAAAAAGAGAATTAACAAGGTAAAAGTGAAGCAGCCCCACTGAACAGTCACTCACTGCAGTAGATGGGGTCCTCGTCGGACCTGTCAGAGGCGTTGGCGAAGAGACAGTCGTGGACGCCGTCACAGACCTTGGCGGGGGGCAGGCACATGCTGGAGCCCGGGCAATCGAAGCTGGGGTAGACGCACTTGTGGGGGCAGGCCAGCTCGTCCTCGCCCTGGGCGCAGTCCCTGTTGCCGTCACACACCATGCTGCTCCAGATGCAGATGCTGTTGCTGCACCGGAACCGCCCCGGGGCGCAGGCAAACTTGGCTGCGAAAAGTTGAAAAAGGTGGATAAAAAAAAAATTCAAGGTTTATTTTAGCTTGGAAAATCCCCCTGTGGGGATACCGGTTTTTTTCTTGGTATAAAGTTCCCTCACCTTCTGGAAGTTCTGTGCTTGTAACTTCCTCTAATCTGTCACTCTCCTTGACTCTGACTTTTCCCTTTGCTTACTGTCATCTACTATCTTTCTGCCTTACCGGTCCATTCTCCTGCCTTTTTTTTTTACAAAACACTTTCAAAAACATTTCCTCCAGCCGAAGGCAGACTTGCTGGGCCTAAATATGTCTAAGTTAGGCACATAACGGCAGCATGACGCATCTGCGCTCATAATGGACAGAGAACTGTGAGCGATCGAAGAAGAAGAAGAAGCAGCTTGGAAAGTTTCAATATCGCAGACTGGTGTTCACTGCCGTATGAATGCGATTGAGTGCCAGTAATGCAATTGTAAAATCTAGAAAAGAAAACTTTGTGTGCTTGTATGTACCACACTGCAAATGTCTCACAAGGTGATGGTGCAAACTGAAACAAGAAGAAACACCTTGCATGACTATTTACCAAATAATAGTTTGTGTTTCTTTTAGGCATTTCTCTCTAGTCAGTCACTCTCTTATCCTGTACGTCCTACCACACCTATGGCATGTGCCATTCAGACTCAAATGTTAACAACGATAGAAATAGTGAGGCAAGGAAAGAGTATAATACTGTAGTGAAGTAAGGGAAAGTAGCTCTCTAAAATTAACTCCCTTCACTTTCATCATTTACGCATTAGACTGTAGAGGGGAAGTATTGTTTTTTGATTTTGATCTTGTTGATTTTTTGCTCCTTTTGTTGCCTGCTTTTTGCTCCTTTTGCTATATTTGCTGTTTTCTTGTTTGTCTGTGTTGATAAAGGCGCATTCGCCGAAATATCCAGTAGTTTTGTTTTGTCTCGCGAATAAAATAACATCACTTTACACTTGTCGTGTAGTTGTTTGTTTGTTGTATGTTCCAGTGTCGTTGCAGTCTGTTTCAGTTTTTTCCCTTCACCAAAGTTATTTTCGGCACCAATTCGCCTAGCAAAGCATAAACAACAGCCACAATGAGACAGACCCAGATTCACCCTCATATACAACAACAGTGGTGGAGAGAATTTGTGCACAAACAAATCACATTCATTCGAGAATTATTTATTCATGCTAGGCGAATTGGTGCTGAAAATAACTTTGCTGAAGGGAGTTAATTTTAGAGAGCTACTTTCCCTTACTTCACTCAAAATGTTACCATGAGATCCAAGCCTCAGCTATCATTGAAACCTTTGACTATCCCAGCTTTGGTGATTCTTCAAAGGTCTGCTGATCACAGTTCCAGAGGGCTACCAGCCCCAGGAGACACTGCTAGGAGAATGCACCTACCGCACATGGCAGGGTCCTCGTCAGAGTTGTCCCCGCAGTCCTGGTCCCCATCGCATCGCCACAGCAGAGGGTGGCAGATGGAGTTGTTGCACTGGAATTCTCCCGGGCCACACGACCGCTCTGAAATCATCACAAAGTATCTTATTTGTCTGATGTTTGGCATTTTGATTACATCAGCAAGTCACTGGGTGGTGGGTTTTTTACAAATCATTTAGGCAAAATTTGTGAATGCTTCTCATTTATCATCATATTTCATCATTTGCTTGTTTATCCTATACATATCCATTAACTTCCTAAAATACTTTTCTTTTCGTAAATATGACCCAGGTACATTAAGTGTCAAATTGACCATTCTGGGACAATTACTTATCTGAAAATGTCAGACAATTCTCTTGCTAATGATACAAGAACCATTCTTGTTTCTTTTTCCATTCCAGGGTTATGAGCATTTAAAGTTAGTAGGGTAAGTGTCAGCCATTTTGAGAAAACACTGTCAAAAGTCTAGCCTAGCTGAAGAAAATGCATTGACCTACTCGTATTAAAATACTTAAAAGACCATTTAGAGACCATATTAAAGATTATCTTTTATGAATGTGAAAGATAAGATGTTGCTTAACACAACAATACCCATAACTCAAAATTGACAAAAAATAAGATTTTTGACTTTGCAAGCCTGTTGTGAGAAACTAGCCCAGCGACTTAATGTCCCTTTCGTAGTGCTGGGTCACAAACTGTCAACCCACTTTTACATTTGGTGGGAACAGGGGTCAGAAGAAAAGCAAAGCTCTACAAATGAAGAACAAAAGTCCCTAACAAGCGAAGAGCCATCTGCAGATTGCAGTCTGGACTTACTGCAGTTCCATTCATCGGAGCCATCGGAGCAGTCAGTGTCCCCGTCACAGTGCCACGTCTTGGGAACACACAGCTTAGAGTTGTGGCACTTGAACTCTGTGTTCAGGTCACAGGTCACGTCTAGAACAAAAAACACACACAAAAGTGCTCTTCGTGTTTATAATAACCTAGAAACAAACAGAAAGAGCATGTATACTGACTGGAGTTTTATGTCAGAGTTCATCAATAAAATCAGAAATATGTCTCAGAACCACTGACAGAAGGAATATGGTATTTCATAAAAACTAAGAAAAGCAAACCCACTGGCAGTTGCTTGTACAAGTTTTGACATGGTACTAAACTAGACGTATAAAGAGAAGTCAAATAAAAATGGGAACAAACAACATCCTAACATAAAAAGAAGAAGAGATAAAAGAATATTGTATCAGAGTAATGAAGAGACTAAATCTGCATTGTTACAAATTTGGGACTTTACTGGCGTTGCACTGCCTCCGGGCATTGCTTCCAGGATCATTCCCACCATCTTTATATCTACTAATGTCCCATATGTGTCTGTTCCAGACCGGAGGACGTTAAACAGATTTTCATTCAGTTAAATGAATATATGAAAACACTCAGAATGTTCTGGCTGAATCGATCGACATACATGCCAAACAACAACAAATGTTTTTTGTTTTTTTACTGCATACGCCATCAGTGAAATTGCAAAGAAAAAGTTAACTCTACATCAAACGGAAATTATAAATAATGTTTGTTGACTTTCAAGCTTGAGACCAGGTTATTGTACTCACTGCAGTTGATTTCATCGCCATGATCTCCACAGTCGTCGCTGCCGTCACAGACAGATTGCCCGGAGATGCAACGGCCACTGGCGCACTGAAACTGCTCAGCACTGCAGTTCTGGGCAACTGCAACAGCATGACAGGCAAATTTTTTTAACTCATTCCGGACGAATTCCTAGCATACTCAGAACAGGAGAACGCCAGTCAGAGCCTAATTCCGAGTATTCTCGGAACAGCAATTTCTGAGTCTAAAACTTGTCTAAATCCATGGGGGTTTTTTTCAATCCAAACCACATTTTTTTGGTTACTTCTCTTCATCACTCTTCCAACTTTCGTGTCACTTCTTAATATTGAAAATGTCAAAAAAATCGGCCCTACACGAGCCTCAGAAAATACTCCAATATGTTTTCATTAACAGTGATAGTAATAAGGAGACTAATGATTCCAATTGTAATGCAAATAACCACAATGTCAAAGCGAAAAATAAACTTGGAACAATCAGTAATGTTGTCAAAACTGAATCATTGACAGTGTTGAGTTTTGTTGCGCTTCCTATTTGTTCTATTATTTTTCTAGGAAACCCCAGGCCAGTCATGGTTGTCTAAGGCGGTGAAGTCTTGAAGGGGTTAAATTAACAACACAAAATTTACCAAAAATAACTTGTTATATGGGAGTTCTTTTCTGATACTCCCATGCATATTAAGTGTTCGATTATGATTGTACAAGCCTACCAGCATACTAAAAATCATGGCAGCACATTTGTAAATGAATGGACACTTCACACACTGGAGCTCTTTATCACACACACACGCCTCGCACACGCACACTTGTTTCTAAATGTTACCAACAAGAACGTTACACACAGCACAGATATCAGAACAGCACACATCTTGTAACACATTGGTCATTATCTTCATCTAAAACTAGCTGACAGAGTTTAAAGAGGTGACAATATTGTCATGGCAGTAAGGAACTTAGAATGTGGTGCTACATGTATTTTTTTTTTCTCAATTCCAATAAACTACACCAAAGTACTCTGCAGTAGTGCAGTGTCTCCTCTGGTGGTTGAGGCCAAACATAAACTGCTCCCTGTGGACTGCTGGTGTCTGGCTCTGCAGCCTAACAAGATGTGGGGTGACTGTGAGCTGATACTTACGATGACAGCTGTGGTAGCAAAGCCACTAGATGGCCAAGAAAATGGGACAGCAAAAAACCCCCAAAAAACGTTTAACTCGTCTAGCGCCATCTATTTTTTTACATTCATCTTCTTCTTCCAATATAGTTCTCAAGGTCAGTTCTGACCATTATTATAACTGAAAAGGGTGAAGAGGTCGAAGAGAGAAAGAAAAACAAAAGAAAATAACCCCAAAAAAAAACTAAGGGGAGAGAGAGAGAGAGAGAGAGAGAGAGAGAGAGAGAGAGAGAGAGAGAGAGAGAGAGAGAGAGAGAGAGAGAGAGAGAGAGAGAGAGAGAGAGAGAGAGAGAGAGAGAGAGAGAGAGAGAGAGAGAGAGAGAGAGAGAGAGAGAGAGAGAGAGAGAGAGAGAGAGAGAGAGAGAGAGAGAGAGAGAGAGAGAGAGAGAGAGAGAGAGTTTTGGTGGGTAAACAGCCAGACAACCGGCCAGACTGGGACCATTCTTGGTTGTCCATTGCATCTCAACCAACAAGAGGGGTGTAACTATTTGTTCGAGTGCGCACATGCGTTGCTTTAACAGGAACAAAATCACTGATATAATCTCTGAAAATAGACAAACACATGGCGGGCCACTTGGCAGTGAATGTCTTTGCATTTGGTGGGACTGAAGTGTGATGTAGTGGGTGAATACATTCGCCCATGCTGCTAGAAGAGTTTATGAGTTGAAATCTTAACTATAATTCTTATTTTCACTCACCACAGCCAGTTTCGTCACTGCCATCTTTGCAGTCATCGTAGAAATCGCATTTCCATCGGCCAGGTATGCAGTGACCATTGTTGCACTTGAAGTAGGTCGGATCACAGGTCCTCGTGCCTGTACAAACAAACCATGACAGCTTACCAACATTTAGACAAACAAACACCAACTTGTTGGAGAGGAAATATTTCTGAGGATTTCTAGACCTCCTTTATCAATCCATGGCCTGATTCTCTTGTGACATCATAACATTTGAAATCATGACAGTTCCTCAGCATTCTGTTGCAAAAATGAAAGGTCATTCTGGCTATTGCAAATTTTGTCACTCAGTCACAATGTTTTCAGTAGTGTTGAATGCTCAAAATGTTTCAATGCTCACAGAAGTTAATAGCTTTCCATGACTATATCCTACAAAATGGAAAGTCAAAGTAAACACTAGATATTACAGAGAAAACAAAGATATAAAATGAAGACACAAATTTGCTACGCAACTGTTATTGGCTGCAACTTAAGAGAAACTACCAATAAAATGACAATATAACTGTTCTGTAAAGAAAAAGAACATTGGACTTCCTTTCACTGAAAACATCACTAGAAGAAAATACCAAGACAATTGCACGACAGCAAAAATGATTACCGTATTTTTACGGACTATAAGGCGATATACTTTTTTCCTAGACTGAGACCCCTGCGCCTTATAATGTGACTGATAATATAGTAAGAAACTATAATAACAAACATTTTCTTTTTGCACCTTTGAAGGGTCTGTGACCCGAAGTATTGCATCATTAAATTATTTCCAAGTCAAATTACAACCACCCAAGTGTTTGCTTGCTTTATTCCACATTGAATTTTGACAGCAGTCATTTTTTGAACTATAATAACAAAATCTGAATTTTGTGTAAAAGTTTTTTGGGGGGATGCCTTATAATCAGGTGCGCCTGGTAGTCCGTAAAATACGGTAGAAATAAATTTACCTGGGAAATGCATTCCTGTACTTTAAAAAAACTAGAATAGAGTTAAGAAAGGTTTATATAATAGAACATTTTTGATCTTGATCTGTATGACACACACACGCGCGCGCATACACACAGATACACACACACACACACTCACTGGCTGACACACACACACACACACACACACACACACACACACACACACACACACACACACACACACACACACACACACACACTCACTCACTCACTCACTCACTCACTCACTCACTCACTCACTGACTGACTGACTGACTCACACACACACACACACTCACTCACTGACTGACTCACACACACACACACACACACACACACACACACACACACACACACACACACACACACACACACACACACTCACTCACTGACTGACTGGCTGACACACACACACACACACACACACACACACACACACACACACACACACACACACACACACACACACACACACACACACACACACACACACACACTCACTCACTCACTCACTGACTCACACACACTGACTGACTGACAGACAGACAGACAGACAGACAGACAGACAGACAGACAGACAGACAGACAGACAGACAGACAGACAGACAGACAGACAGACAGACACACACACAGACAGACACACACACACACACGTCCCCCAACTCACTGCATTCATCAGCTTCATCAGAGGTGTCGCTTTCCCCGCAGTCTTTGTCCCCGTCACACTTCCAGGCCTCTGGGATGCAGCGGCCGGTGACGTTGCACTTGAAGTGGCCCGGCTTGCAGGTCAGGTTGAAGCAGTCATTGGGCTCGTCCGAGAGGTCCCCACAGTCGTCGTCGTTGTCACAGCGCCACACGTAGGGCACGCAGCGGCTGTTGTTGCACTGGAACTGATTGGGGCTGCACGTCACGTTGCCTGGAACGCAACAGCGCATCTTCTTTAACTCATTCGCATCGCAACGATTTTGATTTATTATTAAAAAAATCACAAATCACTCCAGCCATACACAAAAAAAAATCGTACATAAACAAAAGGAGAAATAAAAGAAGATTACGTTTTTGTACATCAGGCGTAAACATAGGGAAGTGGTAATCAAAGAGCTTTCTCTAACTTTTCACAATAATTAGATGATGATTGAATGAATAAGTATGTTAGCCCAATTGCATGTGAATCAGTGAATGTGAGCGCCTTGAGTTTAATTCTAAAGAAAGGCGCTATATAAATACTATGTATAAGTAGTAGTATTAATCACTTTTTTATATATTGACTTTATATAGCAAAACTCTCTACACCGATTGGTTTCCCCACAACAAACCACTACAAAAGCAAAGTCAGAGGCAAAATTGTGGTTTAAGGGAGCGAAGCGAGTTTAGAAGTAACCAAGGTATCTATTAATTCCAGACATATATGGCCGGAACCACTTGAATGAGTTAACCCTCTTATGCTTGGATCCTTTGAAGCTAAACTACTTCTAGTTTTCACATTCTTTCAGCAATTTTAGCGCTTTTTGTTCTCTATCACCTGAGTGGAAGGGGGCTATCATTCTAATAAAAATGGAACTTTATTGGTCGATACAGTCGACCCCCTCACGAACAGCCCTCTGATTTACGACCTCCCCTCTTTTACGACTGAAATATGAATGACGGATCGTTTTTCTTCAAAACTTGCCTCCTCATTTACGACTCCCCCTCTAACGCGTTTTACGACCGTAAATCTTGTTGATTATACGACCGATGCAACACATTCTGACAATTATCAGTCGCAAAAACGTATATCTATCCTTCTCGGCCTCAGTTCGAGCCGATGCACAGCTGGGGTACCACTGTTGTTAGGTCAATCTCAGTAAAAACGAACCGTTCTCATGCTGAAATTGAAGAATTTAATCAGCGATATCACGATCTGACCACTAAATGTCACCACTTTTATGCACATGTGTCATCACTGAGCAGTTTATGATCAAAGTTTGAACTGAAACAGTCGCGATCGTGTCGATCTTTACGAATTCTGTGCACACGTAGGCCTAAATGCGAAGTCAACTCCCAAGTTGAAACTAGGTGATCGGTCACACTCCATAAGTTGGAACTCAGTGAATGGTCTCACTTTACAAAAAATAAGTTGAAAAGCAGCTCCTTTCCGTTATCAAACTGATAAATCGGTGTTAGTGCTTGCACTGAAACACTCGCTGAATGCAAACAACTCACAAAATCCGATAAATGAAAGCAGCTGGCGCATTAGCGTTTGCCGTGATTTCGTATTTGCGGTATGTGCGGCGCCATTTTGTCAGCCGAGTTGTATGCGCGGTAAAAGTTCTGTGTGTGCAAACTGTGACTGAAAATGAACTGCCAGAGCGTAACTTTGTCATGTTTTGTGTTGTGTTGTGTCGTTGTGCAGAATGGTGGATTTTGATTAATCCTACTATCTATTTAATTTAATACTTACCAACACTCAAAACAACTGCATTAGCCTAAAACAACCTGGAACCTTACCCTAGCACATAGCTAAAACGAAAGTGGCCCCAAGGGACTGCACCCATACCGCAGGGAGTAGCGGGAGTGACTCCCCTTACTTCCGGGTATGACGCGCACCCTTGGGACACCGGATATGTCATTCGTGTAATTTTACAGCCCCGCATCAGGAGGGAGGCTGGGAGGGAACATTTTTTGTTTTGAGTGTTGGTAAGTATTAAATTAAATAGATAGTAGGATTAATCAAAATCCACCAATCTAATTTAATCATACTATACCAACACTCAAAACAACTGCAGATTACCACCGTGGTGGAGGGTGATGCGTGCCAACTGACACACCAACAACCCCAAAAGCATACCAGTAAAAGAGGGGAAACACTCCTAAGAGAATCCCCCGAAAGATGTACAACATCCCTGAAAATATGCAAATAAATACCCCCAAACAGTCATGTCAATGATATACCAAAGAACACAGAGAAAAAACAGAGGCACAAAAAACACCGGAACTCACACTACAAGGAGACCGGGACCTGCGAAACGACCACCTTCTAGATGGAAAAGGAGTCGTCTTCGCCCTGAGCAGAGATATCCCTCAGGTAAAACTGAAGAAAGGTGTTCTGCGACTACCAGAACGCTGAGGCCATAACCTTCACAAGAGGGACACCCTTGACTACCGCCAGGGAAGAGCTGATGGCCCGCAACTCGTGGGCGCGAATGGGGTTATCAGGTAACCTAACCAGCGAGCGGGCATAGGCCAACTTAATGAGGTCGAGGAACCAACGGGACACAGTACCCTTAGCCACATCGCTGCAGTACTTGGGATTAAAGGAGACGAACAGGCGACGTTTAGCCCTTCTGAAGGACTTGGTACGAGCCAGAAGAACGAAGAGCCCTAACGGGGCAGAGGAAGAAATCACGATCATCAGGACCCAGAACGGAGCGAAGACTCGAAAAAGAGGCCAAGGGAGAGGAAACATAACCAGACTGGTTCTTGCACGGAACTCCGGGAGAAAAGAAAGGGAGACAGACGAGAAGTCCTCCTCGAACTGACATCCTTGGTGAGACCTCTCAGAGCATGCAAACCACTGAGGCGACGGGAGTGGCGAAAGAAATGAGAAAAAACTGTCTTGAGAGTCAGAAGCTTAAGAGACAACGACTCCAGGGGTTCAAATTTGACCCAGAGAAAAACCAGAACCAAAAAGATGTCCCACTGAGGACACTGGACCGTTCTGGACGGGGCTTGGAGGCGCACAGCGTCCAGGAAGTGAGAAACTGGCAAAGCCGAGAGATTCCCCGTAAACTTGGAACCTAAAGACAACGGTACATACCAGCAGAAGAGAGAACCAGACAGAACAAGACCGCCCTATAACCTGACAAGGTTTGAGAGGAAGAGTTCCTAGTTCTAAGCAAGTGAGAGAGGAACTCCACGAACTGAACCGTTGAGGGACGAAGCGGGTCAAACTTTCTCTCCTGACAAAACGCAAACCAGGTGGCCCGGCGAAGATCATACAGATCGTTTGTAGACTTACGCCGAGAGGCGGCCAACAGATCCACGGTGCGCGTGGAAAAAAAACCCTGAGAGCGAAGGCCTAGTCGGACAGCCGCCATGCGACCAGGTTTAGCCTTGAAGGGCAAGGGTGTCCGACCCCGCTTCTTGACTGAAGAAGAGTGGCGGGAGTGAGATTGAGCGGAAGAGGACCGTCTTGCGCCATGTCGAGGAGCTCTGGGAACCAATGGCTCGTGGGCCACATTGGTGTGACGAGAATCAAGTCCGGGTGCTCCCGAAGGACTTCTTCAACACCCGGGGGATTAGTGCCATCAGAGGGGAGGAATACAACGGCATGCACTTCAGGAAGAAGTGCGAGAAGTGGTGGCGTACAGCTTAGCGGTACGGTAGCACCTAAGGCCATGGAACTCATACTGAAGAAGACAAACTCCGCATCGAGTCACCTAGAGCAGCCAAGGCCTGATACATTACGGACTATGAGTGGCCGGACCGGGCCACTACACACTGCTACGCCCTTTCGAACTGGAAAATATCGATCGAAGGGGCGAGTCTGGGTCAGAAAACAAACTGGACAAGACTAGTTCAGAATGTCGGGCAAGCAAAGGACCGATGGCGGGATAGAGACAGCTAGTACTAGGATGAAAATCCGCAAGAGCAGCAGATTCAGCCTCTGACCTAGCAAACTGAGAAACCACGGTACGAATGTGCGACTGCACTTCGTAACCAACTCTACATGCTAAGACCGACGAAAGGGACCCCCGTTGACTGGGTGAAAAACCAGCGGAGACAATTCGATCGGTAGGGAGGTAAAATAAAAATAAAAAACTGCCTATGAAGTAGGAACAGACAGCAACAGCAACATAGTTGCTATCGCATGACGTCAAATCGAACCAGATGACGCGGAAAAGTCCCCACCGAAAAGGAAAACATGTAGACAAAAAGCGAAACAGTGTGCAAACGTGACGATGACACACCTCGACCTAAACCATAAAAAACGGTCGGAACGAGACGCCGAAGACCAAAAAAAGGGGGGGGGGGCCTGAAGGAAGGCAAAAATCACCCCGTCGAACAACTTTAGGTTGAAAGCTGTGCCGTTCGGTGATCTGACGGCTGAGAAGGGAAGATCATGCTAGCCGGACAGTTAAAGCCAGATCGGGACGGAACCAGTCCGAAACAGGATGACTGGAACGGCCGAACGAGTCAACAGGTTGAACAACTCATGGTTGAAACCGTGAAAGAAGGAGTGCGCACTCTGACTTCTCTCTGCAAGGGCCTATGTATACCCAGGCCAGAGGAAGGAGCTCCGAAGAAGAACAAAAAACCCTTTAAACGGCCTAAGAGATCGCCGGCCAATTAGAGTCAGAATGGGCCGAAAACGGTCGGGAATTTTTGATAAAACCGGTTGACAGGACCGGTTGAAAAAGTCGGGAATAGAAACCCGGACTGGGATCGTTCACTCGCGCCCGCGCCCTTCAAGAGAAGGTCCTCCACTTCCTCTGGAGGATCTCCAACGGACAGGATCGCCGTTTCTTGGAAGGCTCGGCCTCCTGTTGCCACGAGAAGACTGGGAAGGGGGGCCTCAAGGCCTTGAACTGGGGAGGAGGCCTAGAGGAGTATCCCACACTCCTAGAGCGGGACGCGAAGTACCCCGGACGAAATGGTTGGGACGGGGCTGGTTCAACAGGGCCCGATAGATAGCCTTCTGGCTATCAGCTGACTTCCTCTTTGAAGAGGACTCGAGAACTGGGGGAACCGATTCTTCCCCTAACAAGCCCGACTCCGGAAGGGGAAGAGAGCGCAAAACGCTCCTTTTCCCTGGACGAAAGAGACCTGTTCTGCGCCAGAAAGAATCCCGGGCCAAGGCACAGGTTTGAACCTTCAAACCAGCCGTGACATCAGAGAGGCTCTGTAGCACATTGCCCAAAAGGGCTAGAGAGACTCCAACGGAAGCTTCATCCACCTGATCAAAGAACTGAAAAACCGCCGGTGAATCAGAGGCTGAATTGCCTAGAGACTCCGCCAAGGTTTGCACGAGAGAGGTGGCCATGCCACAAGCCCTGAGAGAACCAGACAGAGATTCCTCGAGAGACTTGAACGTGACGGGAGGAACAGCAGCAGGACCCCAAGGACTCCACCTCCTCAGAAGGTTTGGAGACGGAGGGGAAGGGCAGGTATTCCGTCGGTAGGGGGACGAAAGGTCTGAATCCAGGTACCAAAAAGGAACCGAACTGAGACGAGGCCGGCTGAGAACGCCCCAGATTAGCCTCAGCAATCTGTTTCAACGAAAGGACCTTGCCGGTCCTCAACGTGAACTCCGCTTTAACCACCAAATCCTCCGGGAAGGAGGGGGCTTGGAGAGTCAAGGAGCTCTTGGCCTGCAGAAGAGAGCCAACCGCGTGATCAGTGGCGGACTCCTGATGGGAGGAACGCACAGGTACCACGTAAGGGCACGATCGAGACAAAATCTTGAGAAGATTCTGAACCGAGGACTCAGTGAGAGAGTGAGGGACCTCCGACTGAGGGTCCAGTTCCATGTCTGACTCAAAGTCGGACTGAAACTCAGAGAATTCCCTGGAGGGGTCTGGCCGTTGAAGCTTCTGATAAGGGCGGCCCAAGAGTCAAACACCACCGGAGGCCATGCCTGGCAGAGGGCTCTGCCGGTAGGGAGTGAGAGGATCACTGAACACCGGCCGGAACCGGGAGAACGTGGCGTCCTCCGTGCGAGCGGGACATTCCCGGTTGACCCAAACCGGAGGAACGAACCGGAAATTCATCATCGGAATTTTCCGGTTCTAGGCGAACCCTTTCCCGGTATGTCCGCGTTGGCCAAGCAACCGGGAGACAACCGGATGATTACCGGGTAAACACCGGGAGAACCGGAGGAAACGGTCTCGCAACCGGGAAAGGCAAATAACCGGTTGCGGTGGGAAAGCCAAGAGGCTCCAACCGTGCCATCCCCCGGTATGTCCGCGTTGGCCAAGCAACCGGGAGACAACCGGGAGAAACCGGATGAAACCGGGTAAGCACCGGGAGAACCGGAGGAAACCGTCTCACAACCGTGAGAAGCGAATTTCCGGTTGCGGTGGGACTGCCAAGAGGCCCCAACCGCGCCAGTGCCAGGATCACTGGAGAGCCATCCCCCGGGAGGGGGGTATGGACTCTTATCGGTATTGAAGGTGCCCCGCACCGACCGATTTGACTGTCCTGGTAACCTCTCCCTCGAACTGAGTGGAGGATTTGAGCCCGGACTCAGGAAAGGGAACAGGCCGTTCCCGATCCTGGAGGTACCTCCCAGGTACCACCGTTTGTCCGCGTTGGCCAAGCAACCGGGAGACAACCGGGAGAAACCGGATGAAACCGGGTAAGCACCGGGAGAACCGGAGGAAACCGTCTCACAACCGTGAGAAGCGAATTTCCGGTTGCGGTGGGACTGCCAAGAGGCCCCAACCGCGCCAGTGCCAGGATCACTGGAGAGCCATCCCCCGGGAGGGGGGTATGGACTCTTATCGGTATTGAAGGTGCCCCGCACCGACCGATTTGACTGTCCTGGTAACCTCTCCCTCGAACTGAGTGGAGGATTTGAGCCCGGACTCAGGAAAGGGAACAGGCCGTTCCCGATCCTGGAGGTACCTCCCAGGTACCACCGGATGATTGCCTGACAGACTGGCCAGTCTGGTGACAGAGGAGTCACCTCTGTCACTAGGCAAGCTCCCCGGAGGGGAGCCTCTCTGTTCCGTAAACATCAAGCCCACAGGACGGAAACCAGAGGTGGAAAGGGATTGCCTATCCCTGTTGAGGTCGACGCTGGTCTTAGCGGACAAGGGCCTCCTGGAGGCAAGCCTGTGAACAGAAGAAGGAGAGAGGGCTGCGCCAGTGACAGTCTCACGTTAGAAGAGACAACTGGCGGCACCCTCTCTGGCCTAATCATAGAACCGAAATAGGAGGAAGATTCTGTCGATGCGAAAGGGAGAACCCTGAAACCCGAAGAGTCCAAGTGACGTAGTACAAAGCCTGCGAGTCCAACGGAAAAGGAGGAGCAGAAACCTCCGAAGGGAGAGAAACTGGAATGGGCTCCGAAACCGGTTAGGCCGGTGTAACCGAAACGGACTGTGACTGGACGTTAGACGTAGGATTTGTGAGAGGATTTAGACGAAAACTTCTTGAGAAGATTAAGAGAACCTGCCCAAAGGGTCCCTAGTGAGAGAAGAAGAGTCAACTGACTTGGAAACAGAAAAACAACCGAAGCAGAAACTGCTTTGCCCGAGTGTTTTGAAACCGAGGGGTGCAAGAAGCCATAATGGCTGACGCCACCCCGAAAACGAACAACAGAGTGAACGAAATAATTTTTCAACTAAAACGAACACCAAGAAATGACAATGAAATAATATCGATAGGATGACTAACAGCCTTCCCAAGAAACTGAATAGAACAAAGCTATGCACGGAACGAACCCACCAGATAGACAAGAGTCAGAAAAGGCGGAGCAGGGTAGGCCCAGGTGTGGTAGAAAGGCTGGAAAATTTAAGAATGACATATCCGGTGTCCCAAGGGTGCGCGTCATACCCGGAAGTAAGGGGAGTCACTCCCGCTACTCCCTGCGGTATGGGTGCAGTCCCTTGGGGCCACTTTCGTTTTAGCTATGTGCTAGGGTAAGGTTCCAGGTTGTTTTAGGCTAATGCAGTTGTTTTGAGTGTTGGTATAGTATGATTAAATTAGATTCCAGTATTTAGTAGGTCTGTTATGGCAAAAATTAGATCTGTACTGTTATGTGTAGTTTGTGTGTGAGTGCAACACGGGCCGTCGAGCACACTTTCTGTTTTCGCCCGTTTTCGCTCGTTTTCGTATATTACGTTAGGTAGACCGCGGATGTTTCATTCAAGAATGGCGGAGAAAGCATGTTTTAGTTTTAGTGTATGCATGTGCTGTGCGTCATATACGGTGTAGTGAGTGCATTGTTTTGGTCACCCCTGATTTAAGACCCCCCCTATTTTACGACCGATTTTTCTAGATTTTTTGAAGGTCTTAAAAGAGGGGGTCGACTGTAGAAAGAAACCAAGCTAAGCTTCCAAGCCCTCCAAGCATGATCATTGAGGTCAGTACGTGATGGAACACTACTTAGCATGTCCTACCATTTACTCCCACTTTGGAAACAACAGCCCTTTCTGGGAAGTAATGTTCATTGACATTCACTGATGTCCTCTGAAGTCAGAGTGTGGCTGCCAGCGTGGCGTGGTAATCAAAAACGGTCAAACATGTAATGTTCTCATCCCTAGCTGATGCATTTGTACCATACTGTTCAAGTGCTTCGGCTGTTCGGATGATCCCTGAAGTCTTTTAGCCAGGGTACGATAACAACAACAACTGATGTTATGAGTATTAGAAGGTTCATTGACAGGTAGTCTCCCTGACAAAAAAATAAAAGTATCAGTGGAGAAAAAGAATGGCCTTTACATGTACAGAGTCATGTTTCATAAAGATACTGTTCACATTTACAATCCAACACAAGATTTAAACAGAATATCCTGTACTAAAGAAAACATACAGGTGCACATGCTGAGAAAAATAAAGACTTTTAACAAAACTGTTCAAATGACAGACATGAAAACAGAAGAGAATAGAAGGGAGAGGGAGAGATAGAAAGAGATATCGAGATAGGCAGATAGATCCAGAGAAAGGGAACACAAAGGAAAGGTGTGAACAAACATGATTATGGTAGTATAGCAAGCGTTGTAAAAAGACATTCACAAACATATCGTCAAGGGAGGTCAAATGAATCATTAACCAAATCGTAATCTTTTGATTCTCCATTTCCTTTGTATTTAAAACAAATTGTTCTTTATCTTGCTCTCAGTTTAGTGGGGACGTACCACAGGCACTGTCGTTCTCATCCTCGTTGCCGGAGCAGTCCTGGTGCTTGTCGCACTTCTTCATCTCCGGGATGCACTTGTTGTCACTGGGGCACTTGAAGTAATGCTCCAGACAGTGGTATGACTCTGGAAAAAGCAAAAGTTTCACTCCATTACTGGGGCAGTGGGTGGATCATCTGGATGCCACGTGCCTCCATATGGGGACAACCCTGCTCCCTCCGTAAGTCTCTCCCTGTAGGAAGTAGGAATATCAGGTGGAGGGTGGGGGGAGAGGGAAGGAGGGGTGTGTGTGTGGGAGGGTGGTGGTCTTTCAGTACAAAATAGTTCCCCACCTTCTGGAAGTTCTGCGCTAGTAACTTCCTCTAATCTATCACTCTCTTTGACTCTGCCTTTTCCCTTACTGGTCCATTCGCCGGCCTTTGTTCTAGAAATTCTTACCAAGATGTTCTCCAGCCAAAGACAGACATGCTGGGCCTAATTGTTTCTTAGCTAGGCGCATAATGGCAGCATGATGCATCAGCGCTCATATGACAGGAAACTGTACGAGCAATTGACAAAGACAGAAAGGGGAAAAACTCCATCACTCAGCAGGGTCAGCAAGTGTTTCTTTAGTGCAGACAAGCTAAACTGTTTTCTTTGGGGGTTTCTTACTTTTTAGCACGAGCACATTCAACAAATCAACGTTGACATGAATATTCACAGAAAGGAGACTATGCATTAAAATCATTTTGTTTTAATTTCGGGTTAGGTGCATTTTTTTCTTGAAGGTAAAAGGATACCTAAAAGAAATGAAAGCAATATAAAGTGAGTTTGTTTGGTTCAGAAATAAGGAGCGTTGTACATGATAAACATAATTTAAAAAAATGATACATCAGAGGAGAAACAAGAAACACCCAAGTGCGTGCTGATGGAACCCAGAGATGCACTAACCCCACCTGCCCTTCCATCTCAAGATATCAACTTACTATACTAAACAAGATCATAAATCAATTAAGAGAGAGAGAGAGAGAGAGAGAGAGAGAGAGACAGAAAGTAAGAGAGATACATATATAGAGAGAGGGAGAGGCCCCCCAAAAGTCTCCACAAGTGGCGTTCTTCTTACCGCAGTCGACTTCATCGGAGCCGTTGGGGCACTGGGCCTTGCCGTCGCAGATCTGATAGGGGAACAGGCACTTGTGGCTGTCGTCCTTACACTGGAACATGCCCGGCTGCTGGCAGTGGTATGGCTCTGAACACATCAACACATACGTATGCATGCACATGAGTGCACACATACACATACACACACGCATGTATGTACACATACGCGCGCATGCATGCATGCACATGCACACAAAAATATGCATGCACACACATATGTACACCCACACCCACACATGCACGTGCACATTTCTTCTACTGACTAAGTCTTTGATAGCAGAACAGGAATAATGAGAGAGAGAGAGAGAGAGAGAGAGAGAGAGAGAGAGAGAGAGAGAGAGAGAGAGAGAGAGAGAGAGAGAGAGAGAGAGAGAGACCAACAGACACAGAGAGACAGACAGAGAAAGACAGAGGCAAAGAGACAGACAGAGACACTACAGTGACAGAGAGAGAGAGAGAGAGAGAGACATAGAGAGAGAGAGAGAGAGAGAGAGAGAGAGAGAGAGAGAGAGAGAGAGAGAGAGAGAGAGAGAGAGAGAGAGAGAGAGAGAGAGAGAGAGAAGTCAAAGTCGAATGGTTTATTCATTCAAAGGCCAAGGCCCCATATGAATAAGGGGCAATAATTAACAATATTTATACATCAGTGGATTATAGCACTTGAGAACGACAACATATCGCTTTGGAATGCAACCATATACTAGCAAACAATCACAAACTAGGATATAATTGTCTCTCTTAACTGGAAAGCTTTGTACAAATACAGAGTTAGATTACGTACTGTTCTCTCATTAGTATTCGCCATCAATAAAGTTAAACGAAATTGACATGGATATTTGTAGTATTTATACAGGATTAGTTTTGCTCGAAGAACACTTAGAGCAGGACATTTTAAGACAAAATGCACCTCGTCCTCAATTGAATCTTTGCATAATGGACATAACAGATCAGCATGCTGGACAATTTCGTATCGATACTTATGCTTTTTTATAACAGACATACCAAATCTAAACTTAGTCAAAACAGTTTGCTGACACCGATCAATATTCAACAAAAGATAGCTATGAACTAAATGTGAAGAGGCAAGCATTCTATATACATCGAATCTAGTGCTAGCATTTATATGACCTTCCCAATCTTGCCACCTAGTATCTGTAAGTCTTTGACGTAACTGCTTACAAACAGTTTTTCCCCACCTACTCCCTGACAATACCAGACAAAACCAAAACCAAGTTCACACAAACACACACGTACCTTAGTTACCCAATTACTTTTCCCCTTCGAGTCTAAGTCATAGAGCATATCATACGCTTTTCGTGGCAATCTTTCAGTGTCCATTTTCAATAATTTTAACCAGTAGGAAATGCACCTGACAGCAGAATTTATATGAATTGGGAATCTATTTGTCTCCCCGTAAACTAGAACATTTGGAGTTTTCATCAAAACTCCTAAAAATCTTTTAAGTCCAAACAAAGAGAGAGAGAGAGAGAGAGAGAGAGTGAGAGTGAGAGAGGAAATAAAAAAGTAGGCACTAAAGAAATTCCGAAAATAGGAACGACAAAATTTGTGATGGACAGTGCTGAACTTAGTCCTTAAAACACACACACACACGCATGCATGCACGCACGCACGCACGCACACACACACACACACACACACTTTTAGAAAAAGCTGCACCTACCACAATTTTCGTGTTCGTCTGACTTGTTCCAACAGTCAGGTCTGTTGTCGCACTCCCACCACATAGGAATACACTTGGACTCTTCTTTACATTTAAACTGAGATCTGCAGCAACAAACACACACAAACATTTTTCTTTCATTTATTTCCGAGTGTAAGACTGTGTAACACTTCTAGCACCATGTATTTTTTTGACGTTCTTGGTTGTCCGTTGCATCTCAATCGACAAGAGGAGAGTGATTATTATTTTGAGTGTGCATGCATTGCTTTAACGGCAGAAACAGTGACAAAAACCCTAAACATAGACAAACACATGACAGGGTGCTCGGCAGTGCATATGTTTTTGCATTTGGTGGGAGTTTAAAGTGATGTCACGGGTGAATACATTCGCCCATAGTGCTAGAAGAGTTGATACAGTTTAACACAGTCTACAACAGTACGAGTCTACTGCAGGGTGTAGAATACCAAGTCTACCACAAAGTGTATAGAATATTTATCACAATCTCTGAAAGTCTACATACAGAGTGTAGACCATTTAATCCAATCTAAAAGTCTACTACAAGGTGTAGACTTAAAAACAATCTCTAATGCAGCACAATCTCTACAAGTCTATTGCAGATTGTAGACTATTTAACACAATCTAGAAGTCTACTACAGAGTTTAATTAACACAATCTTAGTCTACTACATAGTTTAATTAACACAATCTACAAGTCTACTACAAAGTTTTGTTGTTGTTTTAACAACAGGGTTTCTACAGAGTTTAATTAACACAATCTACAGAACCGCCTGTACTGCTACAGAAGTTTTGCTTTTAAACTACAGAGTTAAATTAACACAATCCACAAGTCTGCAAACTGTAGTGTGCGTAGCCCCAAAAGTGGTGGTTGTCCACTTACGTGGTGCAGTTGGAGATGCAGGACACTCCGTCGTGGGAGAGGTAGAAGTTCTCAGGGCAGGCGCACACCCCAACCACCGATTCGATGTCGGGGTCCACCTTGTAGGGCCGCAGCAGACACAGGTGGGTGCAGCCTATGTCGCAAGGGTCGCGACCCCAGGCATCCAGCACTGCAGCCAACACAGTGCAGCATTCAGGCATGAGATTCAGGAATCATGAAAAAGGCTGACAACAGGTGTCGGGGGGGGGGGTCAGAGCCCCCTGAAGCTGAAGCTTTTTGTGTGTGTAATCTTAGCCTTAAGATTAGAAATCATTCTGGGGGGAAAGTTATCGCCTTTTGTAAAATATGGTAGTTAATTTGACATTCACTCAACAACAAAAACCTCAATATTTCAGTCATTTGAGGTCAAATTATGTCATTTTTGTTTATATGGTGTAACTGACGGTGATTTAACATTGCAAATTGTTTTTTATAGCTTTGTTAGATTATGTCTTGCCTTGATCAACTGGTAAGTCTAACACATCGATGTTGACCCATTCTGACATACCATAGTTTAATTTCCGGGCGGCAATATGTTTTGTGCAAATAAGAAACTTTTATCGTGTCAAAGAAAATAAAGCCTTCACTTAAATAAGATTTTTTTTAAAGGCAATCAACACACAGATGCGGCTATGGCCACATGGCCGCAGTGCAACAAAACACACAGATGTGGCTATGGCCACAGTGCAACAAAACACACAGATGTGGCTATGGCCACAGTGCAACAAAACACAGATGCGGCTATGGCCACAGTGCAACAAAACACACAGATGTGGCTATGGCCACAGTGCAACAAAACACACAGATGCGGCTATGGCCACAGTGCAACAAAACACAGATGCGGCTATATGGCCACAGTGCAACAAAACACACAGATGCGGCTATGGCCAGTGCAACAAAACACACAGATGCGGCTATGGCCACAGTGCAACAAAACACACAGATGCGGCTATGGCCACAGTGCAACAAAACACACAGATGCGGCTATGGCCACAGTGCAACAAAACACACAGATGCGGCTATGGCCACAGAGCAACAAAACACAGATGCGGCTATATGGCCACAGTGCAACAAAACACACAGATGCGGCTACGGCCACAACAAAGCTCTGACCTGGCTGCTGCCTGAGGGGGTGCACCACCTGGATGTCCATGGGGCGGTGGCCCAGCATGGTGAGGTTCTTGGTGTTGTTGCCGGAGAACTTGTCCGCGTACATGATGGCGTCCTTCTCCCAGTCGGTCCAGTACAGGCGGTTCTCGAAGGTGGTCATGGCGAACACGTGGGGCACCAGGAAGCCCAGGCCGATCACCGTGCGCCGCCGGCTGCCGTCGATGGCCGCCATGCCGATGTAGTCCAGGTTGCCGTCCGCCCAGAAAATGGTGCCCGTCACGTAGTCGATGGTCAGGGCGTTGGGCCATGCCAGGTTGTCCTGTGAAATAGAGAAAAAGTGTTGGTTGTCTCCTTCTGCTTCTTCGCCGTACCTGGCCACAACCAACACTGATTATCTTGCCGTGGAAACGAGCAGGTTCTAGACCACTTCTGCCATCAGACATGGCATTTGCAGCATTTTTGATCACTTTTCTTTTGTTCTCTGCTCATTTGAAGTTGGTTTCTGATCAGGCCTATAACCATTCTCTCGTTTCGTTATATATTTTACCTGAATAATGATTTTCCTGTCTGACCCGTCCATGTTCAGGCTGCCGATGTGTGGCATGTCTCCCCAGTCGGTGTAGAACAGCAGACCTTTCTGTGGAAACACCTCCAGACCCCTGGGCTCCTGAAAACAGCCATGACCAGCCACATCAAATCTACTCGACTGGAGCACTACAGATTAGTCAATGTGCATTGAATTTTATGTCAAAGGTCATCAAAGCTAGATCATAATATTAAAAAATCCCTGTCAAATTTAATCGTGTGAAAGCCAGAAAGTGCTATCACAAAAAGAACAAAGAAGGCTGATAATACCTTATTGCTTTCACCCAACAAATCATGCGCTACTTGACTATTTCAGTCTGTACCAATTTTTCAAAACAAATGGATTTCCTTCCTGAGAATTAAGCATTTTAAGCCATGCATTAGTCATCCTGCTCTTTTTTCATGCCAAGCTGGGCCAAGACACTGCCACAACAACCCCTACCCTTCCATGCCATTACCTCACGTCTCCCTGACCCTTTCACACATCCTGCACATTTATTTTTTCTTCTTTTTTTTTACTAGCAACTCCACCAACACGTTTCATTTTGTTGGCATGAATCTTCTTCTTCTTCTTCTTTGATCGCTCAGACAGTTTCCTGTCAATTATGAGCGTAGATGAGTCATACTGCCGTTATGCACCTAAGAAATAGTTAGGCCCAGCAAGTCCGACTTCGGCTGGAGGAAATGTTTTTGAAAGTGTTTCTTGAAAAAAGGCAGGAGAATGGACCGGTAAGGCAGAAAGATAGCAGACGACAGTTAGCAAAGGGAAAAGGCAGAGTCAAGGAATGACAGATTAGAGGAAGTTACAAGCACAGAACATCCAGAAAGTGGGGGAACTATTTATACAAACGCCCCCCCCCCCCCCCCCCCCCCCCCCCCCCCCCGGTATCCCCACGGGGAGGTTGGCATGAATTAGTCACATCGCATGGCACAGCCTTCTACTCCACTCGTGGCCATCTTCTGCCGTCTTGCCCACAGCCTGGACAGACGGACACGAGTGCCCACACACACAGACACAGAGGGTGTCTTTTATTAAGTAGTATAGATAAGTGTGCCAGTGAGTTTAAAGACACACTGACCCACCATGATTAAAGTCCCTTGGCTTTTTATTGGCTACTGCAACAACCACCTTTTGCTAGAGTGAATGCCCTTGGTAGATGCTTTGAGTACTGACCAAACAAGGGCGTAACTCTCGCCAATAACCCTATTTGAGGCCACTAAACGGTTGCCTTTTGAAAGAGTGAATGCCCTTTTAGTTACTGACCCACAGGGGCTTCACTCTCGCTGTCTAGGGCGTTAATAACCATAGTTGCAGGTGCCAGTAGATGTATATAATTATGATTTCAATGCTGCCTCTGCGTACCTGGAGCCCGTTCCTGAGCAGCACCAGCCTGTTGTGGCCGTTGAGGCGGGACACCTCAATGGTGTCGGTGGTCTTGTCGCACCAGTACAGGTTCCGGCCCACCCAGTCAACCGCCAGACCGTCGGGGTTGCGCACCGTCGTGCTGTGCAACACCTCCGCCTGTATCGCAGAAATCAATCAATAATTTATTATGTCCTCAAGTACAGGATAATTTTCTTGCAGCACGTCACATACATATAAAAGAAACAACACAAATTTATGACGACAAAATAAACGCGCGCATTAAAATAATTTGACAAACACTCCCATGCCAAATCTCTTATATTTAATATATCGAGTTATGTCCATTGCCCCTAACCCCCCCCCCCCCCCCTTACAGTTCTATAGCATGAGGATAGAAAACAAGACATGTCTGTAGCAAAGACATACATCATAGCATGAGAAATGGAAGGCCAGATGACGAAGTTTTGTACCAACAAAAAAATTAAAAAGACGACTCTCGGAATGCTTGGCATTTACAGGCAATACCCGCATCTTTTAACAAAATACTAATCTCAACACCACCTCTCAATAATACTTTGGCAATTTCATAATTTTGAAGGAAAAGTTTTGGAACCTGCAGATGGGAAGACATAGGAAGAGATTTGACTCTAAGACGTCTGAAAAAGGACAGGCATGAACCTGTCACAAGAGAATCAGTCCATGGATTAACAAATATGTCCACTCCAGTATTTGGTGTTTTGGTTGTATAAATGTTCATAATGTCCTTGAGAGTGGCGGAGAACACAGAAAGATGGAGGAATGTGGAGACCATTTCTTCTCTGGTGTCCCAAGGACATCAGCAAAGCTAAGCTTAGGTGACAAGTGATACATGGTGCAATCCACGTGGGGGGTTTTCTTTTGATAATACATTTGATAATGCTAGGATAATTCAGGAAACATATTCTAATGATGGCAAACATAGCTCAGTACCAGACTACCGATATGCCAGCTTTTGGATGACTCTTTGTAACACTTCAAAGGTGTTGAAGTCACCTGCATAAAAACATACAATACTTTTCTTTAGGTCCTGGGTGTCCTGGCTAAACTGAGTGCACTTAACAGTCATACATATCCTCTTACATTCATTCCAACTTCCTTTCTTTTTCTTATCCCATGCAGTGAAATTCTTTGAACCCCAGTACATGTAAAGAAATTGCCGGTTTTGGCAGGTGGACACAATAATAATAATAATAATAATAATTATAATAATAACATTACATTTATATAGTGCCTTACCTCAAATGAGCCCAAAGCGCTTTTCAACAAGTGTTCAACAATAGGCAGACAACAAAAATAGTATTCAAGAATGTCACAGCCAGCAACAACACATGCACATAGCAGCATACACAGACAGAAACAGACACATACACACAGTGACACACACGTGCGCGCTCGCATGCAAGCATGCACACACATATTCAATCTTTATCTCACATTCAGTAAATCATAGACACAAGGTTGCATGGACACACACACAGACAACTGCACACACACAGAGACACAATAGGAAGAGGAGGAGGAACAAGCCATGCAAAAGTGAACCCAGCCCAGCACTCTGACCTCAGCGGAGGAGGAGTTGAGGGGCTTGCGGTTGATGGAGGAGGAGGTGAAGGTGATGTCGCTCCAGTACAGGTACTGGTCCTGCCAGTCGAAGTCCACGGCCACGGCGTTGGTGGTGTTGGACTTGGGCACCTCCTCCGACCAGCCCGTGGTCAGGTTGACCAGCCGGATGTAGTAACGGTTGGCCACCAACAGCCGAGGCTTCG
>CM065680.1:47409723-47417223 GCA_017654935.2 Phymorhynchus buccinoides
AGGAGGTCCGTATTCAACCAGCAATACAAACGAGAAGGAATGCTGAGAAGAGGTTTTTTTACGTTGCCACAAATGTTTTACTGAATCTCTCAGACTATTCAATTTAGTCGCGAGGGGGACTGTGCCTTATGATGGAAACGAGAGCCTGGTATGCTTTGGCGGGAACCAAGCATAATTATTCCAGTCGCCAAAGCCTTTAACTACTGAACGGATCTTAAATGAGACGGGGAAAATATTCCACATGCGATACTTGTAGTCTCAGTTTTCTTTCTAAAAAGATTCACCACGTTCGTATTTCATACGTCGCATTAATGAGAATGCACGTGTTTTGTGCGTGTGTGCTGGGGGAGAGAAAGGTGTTTATATAGGGAGGATGTATTGCTCGCGTACGATGACATGACAATAATGATGATAAAGAAGGAAGATGAAGAGGAGGGAGAAAAGAAGTAGCAGCAGACGCAGGGGATGCTGAGCTGGTAGTGGTAGAATCAGCTTCAGCATTAATAACCTTCTTAGTGGGCCTTCTTTAATATTTTCCTTCACAAACGCCTACCTTTTCAACCCTTATGATTGCTTCTGAGAGAGCAATGCCCGATGCGTCAATATAGGAGACATCGCGGTTTTCCTTGATGAGATGTCCCCACTGATTTGTATTCTCTGATTATTGACAGACTTCCAGAGAAGAAACAGTCCACCACGCACTGAAGACCTGGATTCAGTGGTGTTATCATTACTCACTCATAGTCATTACTTTGCCTTCAAGAAAAATTGCGCTTTTGCGCGCATGGTGTGTGTGTGTGCGTGTGTGCGTGCGTGTGCGTGTGCGCGTGTGTGTGCGTGCGTGTGCGTGCGTGTGTGTGTGTGTGTGTGTGTGTGCGCGTGCGTGCGTGCGTGCGTGCGTGCGTGCGTGTGTGTGTGTGTGTGTTTTACAAGTATTGGAAAGGAATAAAAAGTGGGGATCGTATAGTTAGATGATTGTTTTTCAAATGATCTTTCGAAAACATTTGAAGTGGCCTTGTGCATTGGTCTACCACAGAATGCTGCAAGGACAACCCAAAGACAGAAATAAATAGACAGAAACTGTAAGTGTAATAACCCTTCTCCACGAAGGGGCGAAAGACTAACAACAGCAACAACAACAGCAACAACAACAGCAACAGCAACAGCAGCAGCAACTGACTGACTCTCGGTGGTTCAACAAGCGTTACATTCAGGATCTAATGAATTATTCAGAGGGGTTTTCGGCCAACCCTAACGGGAGAAAAGAAAACCACTGTAGTAATAGTTTGATCCGAAGGGGTGGGGGGTGAGGTGAGGGTAGGGAGTAGGGTGGGAAGATAGAGGAGAAGAGAGAGAGAGAGAGAGAGAGAGAGAGAGAGAAATCGCGGTGTACTGCAAGTACATAGTGGGGGGTAGGGTTAGGTTTAGGGCTAGGGTTAGTATTCCAAAAAGGTTATTAGCTAAAAATGTTCCTAAAATACAGCTTTATGTATGGTAAGAAAGGCAAAAACGGAAAAATACAAGTAACGGAGAAATGCAGGGGGGGGCACATCTTTACCTTTACCATGCCCAGCACCACGAAAGGGACATTAAGTGTCAAACTGACCATTCTGAAAAAAATACACATATGGAAACTTCAGGTCATTCTCTTTCTAACGATACAAGAGCCATGCTTGTGTCTTTTATTTTTCATTCCAGAGTTATGAGCATTTAAAGTTCGTATGGTGAGCGTCAGCCATTTTGAGAAAACGCAGTCTAAACTCTGGCATAGCTGAAGAAAATGCATTGACCTACTCGTTTCAAAGCACTTGTGAGACCATCAGACTCATGATATTAGCATCTTTAAACATAATGACCATAAGGACCTACGCGAAGTTGTTGTTAGTTTAATTATGTAGTAATCGTCCTATTTATGTCATATCCCCCAAAAAAACTCCTCAACACACAACAGAAAAAAATCCCCACCCCCTTTGTCCAATTCTAAAACAATGAAGGACTTGTGCATTAATTCACCATGCCATTATTTTGGTTGTTAATTAAATAATTTGAATGAACGCCTACGCAAGAATCCCAAATCCTCCCCAAAACACAGAAAAGAGGGGACGCAATGAGCGACTTAGTTGGCTCTTTTGCCCGCCAGGTGGCATAACGCTCGAGTGGGGCTAATCCTCTCTATATTCTTAGTTGGGGATAAAGAGAGAGAGAGAGATAGGGAGGAGTCCAACCCTCTCTCTCTCTCACACTACGCGCAACTAAGAATATAGCATGATAAGCCCCTAGTGGTTTGACTGCCCCCTGGCGGTCAAATAATCGCCATAAGTCGACCATTCTAAGCGTACATGTCACACCTAACCTCACAAATATACGCATCCAGTCTATGTCAAACTTAACCTCTCAAATATACGCATCCAGTCCAGTATTTTGGTGGGAAAACTGCATAGAAGCTCAGTGCATCATTCTTTGTTGAATATATTTGAAAGTGTTCATAGTGTTGTAATTCCAAATTGTAAACATTTCTTCTTCTTTTTTCACACCACAAACAGATGACCTCTTTACTGACTGTTTCGTCCACTCCTGTGGACTTCCTCGGAGTGAATGACTGGTGAAAACATCTCACTCAGGTTCTCGGGATGTTCCGCCGATCTTACGGAGATCAGCGAAAAGAGGGTTGTAAATCTGAGCATCGAGTGAGATGTTTTCACCCAGTCATTCGCTCCGAGGAAGTCCACAGGAATGGACGAAACAGCCAGTAAAGAGGTAATCTGTTTGTGTTGTGAAAAAAGAAACACAAATGTTTACAATTCTTTGTTGAAGACTAACACATTTAAAAAAAAATTAACACCACCTCACAGAAATTAGGCTTTCCTCTGAAAGCTTAGATACACTGGGACAGTCTTTGCGTCTGTTAAAGGGGCACCCTGACGGATGAGTTTTTGTAAGAAACACGTCGAGATCACCAGGAAAACACGACTATATAAAACACCCTCTACAGAGATTGCAACATCTTGTCTCACATGACTTCGGTCGACGAGACGTAAAACAAAATCTTCAGATTGCAACACTCACTTTGCTCTGGTTTCCTATAAATCAAACCGTCAAATCTGCGATTCCTCCTTGGCGGAGGTCATGGGAGTCAAATTCTTTCACCCAAAGAGAAGGCGTGTGCATCTCTTTTCTAACGGCCGCCAAATCGGTTGCACGAAATTTTTTCAATACAAGCCTTTTTATTTTTATTATTTTAAAATTTTATGCAGTTTATCTAAAGGAGTTTTCTTCTTTTCCCTATAGCAACCGCAGTCACTGCTGACTATTATGTCGCTGTATTTGGGAGGATCTACGGGAATGCGCAAGACAACAAACTATCAAGAAGAAGGAAGTGGACAGGAGAAAAAGAAGAAGTATAGAAAGCTTGGCCCAGCCAGCCAGGTCCCGCTAATCGGTCCCTAACATGATGCCGCGCCAAGCGAGAGAATGACCCAGCCAGCCAGGTCCCGCTAATCGGGCCCCAACGTGATGCCGCGTCATTGGGAAGAATAAAATAAAGGAAAATGAACTAAAAATAAATTAAAATGAACTAAAGAAAATAAAGAAAAAGAGAGAAGGGAGTGTAGTTACTGTGATTTGGAGACCCAGGACACAAAAGTGCCCAAGGTCCTCGCCTCAACAGCCTGTTCTGGGAGGTTGTTCCATGCCTTGATGGTACGTGGCAGGAAACTTGCTTGCCTGTATTGGGTACGGCAGTAGGTCTGGGCCAGCTGCTTGGGGTGTGCTCGACGTTGGCGCTGTGGTGAGTTTCGCTCACAACAAAGGAAATAGCTCCATTTTTTTTCTGCACTACAAAAAAAGAAAAGGCTTCAACCACAATGAATGTCCTCCACCCACCCCATCCAAAACGGCTACTCTCTCCGGCATCTCCGCCAAGGGGGAATCGCCGTTTTGACGGTTTAAAATTTCGAGGAAACCATCGCAAAGTGAGTGTTCAGATCCTTGAAAAGGCTGTCTTTCTGGTGATCTCGACGTGTTTCTTGCACAAAACTCATCCGTCAGGGTCCACCTTTAAAGGTAGCAAGAGGGGTACATTGGGTTGGGAACAAGGGCCTGTGCGTTTCTCGGTCTGTCTGCATGTACGTACGTCTGTGTGTGATCAAAAGATGTTCCGCTTCATATAGTGCCTAAACCACCGAACCAATCTTAACGAAACTTGGCAGAATGGTTTATTAGGCACTCTAGATGCGGTCCGTGGTGAATGATTAAATTCTGTTTAACGTCCTCCGGTCTGGAACAGACACATACGGGACATTAGTAGATATAAAGATGGTGGGCACGATCCTGGAGGCAATGCCCGGAGGCAGTGCAACACCAGGAAAATCCCGAATTTTTAACAATGCGGATGTACGATATGTGCTCTCTTTTTCTGGTTGGTTTAGCGTCTAGTTAGGCGTAGCCTCTTACAATATGTGGTATGAATGAAAATCTGTTTAACGTCCTCCGGTCTGGAACAGACACACATGGGACATTAGTGGATATAAAGATGGTGGGAACGATCCTGGAGGCAATGCCAGTAGGCAGTGCAACACCAGTAAAGTCCCGACTTATTAACAATACAGATGTATGTGGTATCGTATCAGATCTTGTGTGAGTGAACATCTGTTTAACGTCCTCCGGTCTGAAATAGACACACATGGGACATTAGTAGATATAAAGATGGTGGGAACGACCCTGGAGGCAATGCTCGGAGGCAGTGCAACTCCAGGAAAGTCCCGAATTTTTAACGATACAGATGTATTCTTATCAGATCTTACGAACGAAAAATGGTGTTTTACGTCCTCTCGGTCTGGAACAGACACTTATGGGACATTTGTAAATACAAAGATGGTGGGAACGATACTGGATGCAATGCCCGGAGGCAGTGCAACACCAGTAAAGTCCCGAATTTTTAATACATTATCAAGTCTTATCAGATCTTACCAAATGTGAATGAAAAATTGTGTTTTACGTCCTCTCGGTCTGGAACAGACACATATGGGACATTTGTAGATACAAAGATGGTGGAAACGATACTGGAGGCAATGCCCGGAGGCAGTGCAACACCAGTAAAGTCCCGATTTTTTTCACATCTTACCAAATGCCAAGCCACTAAATTGACCCTAAGCCTATCCCTAACCCTAGTCCTAACCCTAACTCTAAACGTATCCTTAACTCTTCGCACATGCGCAGACATGTTGAGAACAAATCCATTTTGAGAATGCCACACCGGTTTGTTGCCCCCAACCCCAAGACGTTCGTTCCAAGGACAGAACGAATAGAAGATGCGTTCATTGATTTTGTGTTGTGCTGCTACTAGCTTGGTCTTTGTCTCTAGATGATCACGTGTGTGTGTGACCTAGTTTTTCCTCCTGATGATGGGTTGGTGGGTTTTTTTTGCTCGTTCTGCTCTGATTCTAGAAACAAGGCACTACAAATACTTTCATCATTTAATGCACACACATACACACACACGTACACGCACGGACGCACGCACACGCGCGCGCACACGCACGCACGCACGCACGCACGCACGCACACACGCACACATACGCACACACGCATCACGCACGCACACACACACACACACACACGCACACACGCACGCACGCACACGCACACGCACACGCACACACACACACACACACACACACACTTGACATTTTAAAGCTACAACGTCAAGTGAAATCATTGAAGCCTAGTACTATTAGTGTTTGATTTAAGAAGAAAAGTTTTGACATGAATGCAAAATTCTGCTGTAAACTCTCTCTCTCTCTCTCTCTCTCTCTCTCTCTCTCTCTCTCTCTCTCTCTCTCTCTCTCTCTCTCTCTCTCTCTCTCTCTCTCTCTCTCTCTTCTCTCTCCCTCTCCCTCTCTCTCTCTCCCTCTCTCCCATCTTCTGGCCCGTACAGAGGCGTTGCTCCCAGTTGCTGGCGAAGAAGAAGAAATGTGTGTTTCAATGGAAGATGTCTAAAAAAACCAACACCCCCAAAATCCCTATGCAACGGATTATACCAGCACGTTAAAAACGTAGGGTAGTCTTCTCAGAAAATAATGAGTGTAGTAGCACAATGTGAAAGCTCCATTAAATGCATTAATGCTAGCAACTTTGTTTGGTTCATATTCTTCTTCGCTCGCTCAGTTTCCTGTCAATTAAGAGCGCAGATGCGTGATGCTGCCGTTATGCGCCTTTCCCCCACAAAATAATTAGACCCAGCATGTCCGTCTACAGCAGCTGGGGAAATTCTTTGAAAACAGTTCTATAACAAAGGCAGGAGAATGGACCAGTAAAGCAGAAAGGTAGTAGATGACAGAGAGCAAAGTGAAAAGGCAGAGTCAAAGAGAGCGACAGATTAGAGGAAGTTACTAAGCACAGAACTTCCAGAAGATGGGGGAACTATTTGTACGCAATGCCCCCTGGTATCCCCCACGGGGGATTTGTTTGGTTCGACCTAAAACATCAAAACTGCATTGAGTGAAATCTGTGTAGATGTTAACTTGGAAGAGAGAGAGAGATAGATAGAGAAAGAAAGAGGACAAGAACATATCTTGCTAGATTAGCCGAGAGTGATCAAAATCAAGACCTAGATTTTGGATTAAGAGCTTGGCGTTTTAGACATTGGCTTCCTAATTAAGATGAGGAAAAGGAGAGAGAGAGAGAGAGAGAGAGAGAGAGAGAGAGAGAGAGAGAGAGAGAGAGAGAGAGAGAGAGAGAGAGAGAGAGAGAGAGAGAGAGAGAGAGAGAGAGAGCACATTCTCGACTGCATGCTGTTTATCATCACGTTAATTTGTGATGCCATCAAGATTAGCGTCGTTGTAATTAGCGGGGTTAAATGCCAGCCTCCAAGTCCTGTCTGATTAGGGCAGAGATAGGCCAGCAACTTTCACTCTAGCTTATTTTTGTTCCTTTGTTGTTCATCTTCTTTGTAATCTTCTTTCTTGTTTTCCCCCCTCTCTTTCCTTTAGACTAAAGGTAGTAATGTAATGTGAATTGGAACGAGATGTTTATAGAATTCCACTCTCACGTAAAGCAGAAACCAAAACCAACCAACCAAACAAAAAATAAAATGAAACCACAAACAATTTAAGGGTAACTATCAATACAATGTCATCCTTTTCTTCCTGCCTTAAAAAAAGAATCTTACATATAGTTTCCCCCTTTTGAGTTCCTCCGAAATCGGAATGTGTCGGCTGAATGCAGCGAGGAGACCAGTGAAAACTGGTAAACGGACACATGCGTACCCAATGTGGCCTTATGGCCCGGGAACGCAGGAGAAGAAGTTGGAGAAGAAGAAGAAGAAGAAGAAGAAGAAGAAGGATAAGACGACAAAAAAACACCCCCAAAACAGGTCCCGTGAGCTCACGTACTTTGCCCATGCTAAAGATAACTCAGTGGCAACAAAGGAGTTTGCCATTCATTGATCAAATTTGACCCCTCTCCTTTCCCCTGGCTTCAGTCACAGAAAGAAATATGCAT
>CM065680.1:47422223-47427223 GCA_017654935.2 Phymorhynchus buccinoides
TGCTAGACTGCCCAGTGTGACTCCCTGGAATTCCCTAATGAAATGAATCTTTGATGATCTGATGTATCGCGTGTGTAGCGCTTGGCCAGTAGTACTTCTTGCACGTGCATAGCGGAACTATTTTGTGTCGAGTGCTATGCTTGCGATGTCAAACATAGTGTGACCCAGCGTGTATCTGTGTATTATATACACATTTCAAGCGAGTTCGATGCAGTAATTGTCGAGTTCTTCTTGCATTTATCGCTGTCTCTGGACACGATGATTCTCATAGTAGTTAATTAGTCTATTTGCTGTCACAGTTTTTCATTTAGAGGGGTAATTGATCTTCTTCTTCTTCTTCTTCTTCTTTCTCTGGACAACCGCCATCAACTTTTTGATGGTTCTGTTGTAGAAACTGGGGGACTCCAGGTTTTGCGGCAATCGGTTTCTGCGGGGGTTTAGTGAGATAGTTGGGGGAGGGGGGGGGGGGGGGGGGGGGGGGGGGGGGACTGGATTGGTGGATAGGATGGGGGGAGGGGAGGTGGAGAGGATTGTGGATAGGATGGGGGGGGGGGGTGGGGACACGGGGGGGGGGGTTGGGTGGGGTGGAGGAGGGGGGGGGGTTGCAATCGGGATTTGAAGCCTTCCACTGCGGATGCTGCTATAACCTCAGATGGAAGGGAGTTCCACTCGCTGATGGTACGTGGAAAGAAGGAAAGCTTCCTGTAGTGTAGCTGGTCTTGCAGGAAGGGAGGAGATAGGTCGACTGGTGGGATTGTCTTGTCCTCCTTGCGGGTGGGTTGAGAGATGGAGCGTACGGCGTGTTGATGGATATTTGGCCATGATGATGTTGATGATAAGTTGGCCATCATGATCGAGTCTAATACATTAATTCTATTTCAGTCCTTGTTCTGTTGAGCAGAATACCATATATGCGTGTCTGCGTGCGGACTAAATAAATGAGCTAGGTCAAAGAATTCGTATATATATATATATATATATATATTATTGGTTCTCTCCTATAGATCTTTGAAAACTTTCTGGCACATAATTCACGTATTTCTTGGTATATTTACTTTTTCTGTTAGAGCCTAAGTTGTTGGTTATATTCAATAATTCAGCCACATAACAGCAGAAATTTAGATCCATGTCAATATTAAAAATCACAGTAACATTGCTGATGTTCAAGGGTCAAAAGTGGGGTAAAATACTGGTGTAAGAAATTTAGATTTTCATACGAAATAAATTGCTCGCATACTCTACCTTGATTCTCTAAAACTTCACTTTAATCCTTCAATGATGTCTATTCTTGACAGAGACTGAGAGTGAGAGAAGGAGAGAGAGAGAGAGAGAGAGAGAGAGAGAGAGAGAGAGAGAGAGAGAGAGAGAGAGAGAGAGAGAGAGAGAGAGAGTGAATGAATGAAGAATGAATTTTATTTATAGAGGGTAATAGAGTTAGCAATAAAATGCTTTTTTTCGCATCCAGCCCTCTGAATGAAAAAAACATATAAAAGGAAAAAGGAAAATGAGCACACACAAAGTAATATAAAGCATGCAAAACACAACCCCATATAGTAACACAACAATAACAAAATCAAGCCTAATGTTACCACCTATGCTCGTTTTTAACATGCAGAGAGAGAGAAAGAGAGAGAGAGAGAAGAGAGAGAGAGAGAGAGAGAGAGAGAGAGAGAGAGAGAGAGAGAGAGAGAGAGAGAGAGAGAGAGAGAGAGAGAGAGATTCAATTCCATTCAAACAATTGTAATGAATAGGCCTTCTGTCCGTATCATATGGGAGGCTGGGGGAGGGGGTTATAATGACACATAACACGAGAGAGAGAGAGAGCGAGAGAGAGAGAGAGAGAGAGAGAGAGAGAGAGAGAGAGAGAGAGAGCGCGAGCGCAGTTCACATCTCGGCACCGTTAATGGCGCTTCGACACCGATACGAATCATGTTGGCGAAAGTGTGTTGGTTTAATCTCTATCCAACACTATTTAACCCACCCCCCACCATTAAAACCCCACCTTACCACCTATTTCCTTCCCCATTCCCACTTCTATCCCTCCCAATGGATTAGAATAATTGCGTTGACCTGGAATCATAGCGGACTAGGTGACCCCCCCCCCCCCCCCCCCCCCCCCGCCAGAAGAAAGACGGTCGTTGCATCTCCCCAAGGACAAGTCTCATCAGTTGCTTGGATTGAGTGCATCCATGGGCTAGGCGTAACAAAGCGAAAGCCTTTTTGACATTTCTTTCTTTTCCTTCTGTGTCTTTCGCTCAGACAGTTTCCTATCATATGAGGGCAGATGCGTCATGCTGACCGTTATGAGCCTAACTAAAAAAAATAGTTAGACCCAGCGTGTCTTGACTTCAGCTGGAGAAAATCTTTGTAATAATTTCTGGAACAAAGGGAGGAGAGTGGACCGGTAAAGGCAGAAATATAGTAGACTAGCGCAACGCCCCGTACCGGTAACGCCTAGTACCGGTAACGCCTTGTACAGGTAACGCCTAGTACCGGTACCGCTGAGTACCGGTTTCGCCAGGTCCGCAAAATATATTTTTACTTTTGTGGCTGAAAATACAATTTTTTGACCCCTACCACTTTCAAGGCCTACTGATCTCCATGACCTTGACCCTGACCTTGATCAGTATGCAATCATCAGAACAATCATAAGCCAAAGTACCTACATGCCAAGTTTGAAGTCCCTAAGACCAACGGTGTGGACGTTATAGCCCCTTAAAGATTTTCGGTTGTCAAGGTCATACGCCAAGGTGAAGGTCATGACAGTGATAATTTATGCGCGGATGCCTTCTCTCATGGTGACACACCACCACACAAAACTGGAAACGATTCGGTAAAGCAGTTCGGGAGATATGTGTGGGACAGTAAAACCCAATCATTAGACCCCTACCACTTTCAAGGCATACCGATGTCCCTGACCCTGACCTTCATTGGTACGCCATCATCAGAACGGCCATAAGTGAAAGTACATCCATGCCAAGTTTCAAGACTCTAGGACCTGCGGTGTGGAAGTTATGGCCCCTTAACGATTTTCGGTTTTCAAGGTCATACACCAACGTCAAGGTCAGGACGGCAAAACGTTTTGCACAGATGCCTTTCTCTCATGGGGATACACCACCACACAAAATCTGAAGCAATTCGGTCAAGCGGTTCGGGAGATCCTTGGGACAGACAGAAAAGAACAAAGAAACAAACAAAAAAAGGAAACAAACCCGAACAGCTGGGATTTACTAACCGCAAGTGCATGTGGAGCTGCGTGTGGTCCCCCCCCCCCTCCCCACGACCCCTTGGCGGAGGTTTCCAAAAAGTAAGGGCGGCATGACCTTCCGAGGGTGCCAAGGATGCTTGATACCAAATTTGGTGTCGATCGGTTGAGAACTGTGGCCCCCTCCAGCCCACCCCCCTGAACACCCCCCCCACACACACACCCGACCATCCCACCCCTCCCCCCTCCAGCCCCCCTCCCCCCAGCCCCCCTCATCCCCTCCCTCCTCCCCTCAACCCCCTCCCCCCCCCCATCCCCCCCCCCCCCTCCCCCTCCCCATCCCCCCCCCCCCCCCCCCCCCCACGCTCACAGCTGACACGCACTTGCCGTTAGTAAATCCGAGCTGCGTGTGGTCCCCCCCCCTCCCCACGACCCCTTGGCGGAGGTTTCCGAAAAGTAAGGACGGCATGACCTTCGGAGGGTGCTAAGGATGCTTGATACCAAATTTGGTGTCGATCGATTGAGAACTGTGGCCGTAATCCGAGCTGCGTGTGGTCCCCCCCCCCTCCCCACGACCCCTTGGCGGAGGTTTCCGAAAAGTAAGGACGGCATGACCTTCGGAGGGTGCCAAGGATGCTTGATGCCAAATTTGGTGTCGATCGGTTGAGAACTGTGGCCGTGCATAAAGGACACACAGACAGACAGACAGACAGACACACAGATTTCGAAAATATATATAAGATAACAGTAAGCAAAGGGAATAAGGCAGAGTCGAAGAGAGAGACAGAGAGAGAGAGAGAGAGAGAGAGAGGAGAGAGAGAGAGAGAGAGAGAGAGAGAGAGAGAGAGAGAGAGAGAGAGAGAGAGATTTGAAAGGAAAAGGCAATTACTGTCTTACAATTCAGAAGAAAGGTTTTAGCTTTAGCTCTGAACTTTAGCTTCGTTTGTGTCCACGCAAAACTGTCCATGAAGAGAATGAAGACAGACGTTGAGGAGCACCCCCCCCCCCCCCCCCCCTAGGATACCGGGGGGTGGGGGGGGGGTTTGTCTTTCGTACAAATAGTTCCCCCACCTTCTGGAAGTTCAGTGCTTGTAACTTCCTCTAATCTGTCACTCTCTTTGACTCTACCTTTTTCCCTTTGCTTACTGTCATCTGCTATCTTTCTATCTTACTGGTCCATTCTCCGGCCTTTTTCTCTCTCTCTAAATTCTTACAAGGATTTCTTCAGCCGAAGTCGGGTCATGCTGGGCCTAACTATGTCTTAGTTAGGCGCATAACAGCAGCATGACGCATCTACGCTCATATGACAGGAAACTGCCTGAGCGAACGAAGAAGAAGAAGGAGGAGGAGGAGGAGGGAGGAGGCTTAATTTGACTGAAATTACCACAAAGAGCGGGTGGGTGGGGTGGGGGTGGAGGAGGGGGGGGGGGGTGTAGGGCTCAAAGGCAGAGAAGGACACAGAATGAGAGAAGGGTGGTATGTGGATTGGACTCGGGTACCAAGATGGACAGGGAAATTAGATGAGGACGTTCTGGGCTAATGGGCCTCAGAACGTGGCAGAGTGCGAATGGAGAGGATGTAGTCTAATGGTCTTGGGACTACCAAGAGGTGTCAAGCAGCTTCGAAATGGCTCTCTAGCAAAGTCTCGGTGGATTCGTAAATGGCATGACTTGATTTGGATCAGTGAAGAGTGCACGATGATGGTAAAGCCTGTGTAAAAGTGTCTGAACTGTTAGATATGATGTATCAATATCATAGGGGAAGACGGGGTAAAAAGCGCATGGGCGGGTAAGAA
>CM065680.1:47432223-47434723 GCA_017654935.2 Phymorhynchus buccinoides
TTTTTTTTTTTTTTAAAGATGTCAGAGCCATATAAACTGTACTCCAAGGTCAAAGGCAAAGACCAAAACAAAAATAAAAAAATAAAAACAACTTTTCATAATATAAAATGGAAAAAAAAATGTATGCTCCTAGTTGTAAATTTTGAGTTATCTCCCTTGCATTTTATCAGATAAAATCTACTGGTGAAATTCAGGGGAAGCTAATTTTGGACTCTAGCGTAATTATTGTTTTTGGTGTTGAATTGTTTTCCTTCATCGGAATATAGCATTGCTTAGAAATTAGATATTTTACCACAAAATATTATTAGTGGACACTTTTCACTATGCCTACATTGGTTTGAATCCATCCATTATCTTTGAAATAATAACTGTTTTTATAAATATTGAACATTTACTCACAGGGATTACGTTGACATGGCTTGCCATTCTGTAAAGCTGACAACGCGTGTAATGTCTAAGGGCTACGGCCGGGAGGACGTAAAGCATTATTTTCCCCAATGTCTAAGGAACAATTGTACCACGTTTCAAGACAATCGTTTCAGTTGTTTAGGCGCTATGAGCTCGAACACACTTCGATCATAATTATACAGACACACACACACACACACATATACGGACAGATAAACGCACAGCCCTCGTTCCCATCCCAAAGTACTTCCGTTTGTTAGAACTGGGAAAACGTCTTCTTCTTCTTCGATCGCTCAGACAGTTTCCTGTCAATTATGAGCGCAGATGCGTCATGCTGCCGTTATGAGCCTAACTAAGCAATAGTTAGGCCCAGCAAGTCAGACTTCGGCTGGAGGAGGAAATCTTTTTGAAAGCGTTTCGTGAAAAAAAGGCAGGAGAATGGACCCGGTAAAGGCAGAAAGATAGTAGATGACAGTAAAGCAAAGGGAAAAGGCAGAGTCAAAGACAGTGACATATTAGAGGAAGTTGCAAGCACAGAACTTCCAGAATACTAATGTTTTACGTCCTCTCGGGCAAAGGCCATATGGGACATTGCTGATACTTTAGTTATTGTAGAACTTCCAGAAGGCGGGGGAACTATTTATTCACGGGGTGGGTGAGGGGGGGGGGACTGGGAGTGCAATAATAGGTGACTCATCATCGGTATAAGTGGTCAAAGAGAAAAGAGAGGCCGGCAGGAGTGTAACTATCACGGATCGATAAGGATTAGCGGTGACTAGTCAAGTGGGTTTCCTCAAACACGTCCATCAGCATTATACGGGGATGAAGTTAGACCGCAAGGTAAAAACGCAAGTCAGATTTAAAAGTGAAAAGACGTTATTAAATCAAACAAAACACAGAGAGAGAGAGAGAGAGAGAGAGAGAGAGAGAGAGAGAGAGAGAGAGAGAGAGAGAGAGAGAGAGAGAGGGAGAGAGAGAGAGAGAGAGAGAGGAGAGAGAGAGAGTGAGAGAGAGAGAGAGAGAGAGAGAGAGAGAGAGAGAGAGAGAGAGAGGGAGAGAGAGAGAGAGAGAGAGAGAGAGAGAGAGAGAGAGAGAGAGAGAGAGAGAGAGAGAGAGAGAGAGAGAGAGAGAGAGAGAGAGAGAGAGAGAGGGCCACTCTCACAGTAATTGACAGGTTATTTCCCCATCTTGCTAATCCGCTTCTTTGCTTCTTTGATCACGAAGGCTTCATCCTCCTCTTTTTTCTTCCTCCTGTTCCGCCTCTTTCCTTTATTCCTCCTCTTTCGTCTCCTTCTTTCTCTTCTTCCTCCTACTCCTCTTTGACTTCCTCCGTATTTTCTCGCCCTTTTAATACATAACCTCAATCTGTATTGTAGCATATCCTTTTGATCTCCATCTTTTTAAAATGCTTAGGTCTTTTGGATTTGTTGTTGTTGTTGTTGTTGTTGTTGTTGTTGTTGTTGTTGTTGTTGTTGTTGTTGTTGTTGTTGTTGTTGTTGTTGAGTGGAAGTCTTACGTCCTCATGGCGGAAAAGCCCTCAGGGACAAGTTGTTCTGGTGCTTGGGTCGATGTTGGTTTTGTTGTTTGAATGAAATTCTGCTTAACGTCCTCCGGTCTGGAGCAGACACATATGGGACATTAGTAGATATAAAGATGGTGGGATCGATACTGGAAGCAATGCCCGAAGGCAGTGCAACACCAGTAAATCCCCAATTTTTTTAACAATACAGATAATGGTTTTGTTCATTTTGGGGGCCCTTTTATATAGGCCTACCACATCATACAAAATACTGAAATGATTTGGACTATGTTCGGCTAACTATTTTCTCCTGTATATATATTTGATCTTTTTAAATTTTTTTTTATCAAAGACGTTCGCCATTCTTCTGTTATTTGAGACCTTGACAAAGTCCAAATAAACCCATGGACGAAAATTAATATTGGGTAAAATGTATACACTTGCTGTGTTTCTTTTTCTAATTGTTATTGTTCTCCTTTTTTATTAAAGATGATACTTTTTTTTAAATTTTACCATTCAAATCGCATAGGACGTGTTCCTTTGTATCTATATTTCCTACTTCATTCGTTTTTC
>CM065680.1:47437223-47439723 GCA_017654935.2 Phymorhynchus buccinoides
GGGTGAAAAACGAAAGGAATGGAGGTTCTAGGGTGGGGAGGGGGGGGGCGGGATAGAAGGTGTGTGGGAGGTGGGGAAATACGAGCGGAATGGAGGTGAGTAGGGGCAGAAAGTGGGAGGAGTCAGAGGGAGGAAAAAGAAGGTAAAGGAGCATGTTCTAGTCTGAATGCCAGCAAATAATTATAGGGGAAGACGGGGTAAAAAAGCCCATGGGCGGGTAAGAAGCCCATGCCAATTATCTCATGAAATAAAGACAATTTCAGTCAAATTTGCCCATGAGACGAATGGTAAACATTAACACACAACGTCTCATGGGCAAAATGTGACTGAAATTTGCTTTATTTCAAGAGATAATTGGCATGGGCTTCTTACCCGCCCATGGGCTTTTTACCCCGTCTTACCCTAGCAGCAGCATCGCCTTGTTGCTATTTCTGCATTAACTATACATGTATGTCTGATTGTGTTTATTTGCATCACCCCATCATCACCCCTTCACGAGGGGCCGTGGCCTTGATTGATTAAGAATCCGAATCCGAATCTCTCTCTGTCTCTCTCTTTATTAGCTATCCAAGTCTTATAGTTTCAAGTCTGCGCGTCAGTGAGCAGGAAGAGTGACGCAGTCAGTGATCTTTGTCTGTCTGTCTGTCTGTCCGCCTGTTTATTACGTCTCAGTGGCCAGTGGCTCACTAACCGAATCCTGGCCAATTCCAGGCATGGTGCCAGACCACCGACCTTAGCCAATGGGGGAAGGAAAAACAAAACAATACAAGACGGCTGAGCCATATAAACTGTACGCCCAGTTCAAGGCAAAGATCAACACAATTTTTCATATATAAAAAGAAATTATGGAAAAATAAATTGTATGCTCCTAGTTGTAGCTTTCCAGTTACGTCCCTTGAATCTCATCAAATAAGACATACTGATGAAAATCAGGGGAGCTAATTTTCGACTCTACGGTCATTGCGGTGTTTTGTTAAACATTTGTCTGCATCCGCACAACATTGCTTATAAATTATATATATTACAACAAAGTGTAACTATGTAACACCTTTTTAACATACCTACTTTGGCTTAAATCTATCCATTATCTTTAAGATAATCAGTGTCTTTTTAAAATTCAAAATGTTCTCACTGGGATTACGTTGATATGGCTTGTCATTCTGTGAATCGGACATTGCGAGGTGCAACTGCAAGGTCTAAGGAACCATTGTGCCAAGTTTCGATAAGATCGGTTCAGTGGTTGAGGCGCTATGAGCTGGAACACATTTCGGTCACATACACACGTACACACACACATACGGACGGACAGAGAAACGCACAGGCCCTCATAGAACTAATAGAACTAGGAGTAAAAGAACGAGAAGAAAACAACCAAATACCATCCAAGGCCTTGTGCAAATCTATCGGAGTACGTGTATTGAACTTTCCATTCGGATGAATTGAGATAATGGACCATCGCCAGGACGTCAGGAACAATTCTACCAATCTGCAGTATGATCGGTTCAGGTGTTTTTTTCTCAAAATGCAGTATCATCAGAAATCGAAAGCGTTAGAACTTCGTTAATATCGCTTATTCCATTTAGGTGAAATAAGATACACACACACACACACACACACACACACACACACACACACACACACACACACACACACACACACACACACACACACACACACACATACACACACACACAAAAGAAAAAAAAGTGCGGGCATTATTGTTGGGATATAGGGGACAAATTTGTTCATTTTTATGATTGGTTTAGTAGTTTAGGCTTTAGAAAGTGGCATACATTTTTGTTTCATTACACACAGAAAAAAATAACTGGACAGAAAACCACACAGGCCCTCGTGTGGATTGCAATGTTCTACCGACCGTCCCTATTGGCCACTGCAACTAGGGTTATTAGCGCCCTTGACAGCGAGAGTTAAGCCCTTGTTGGTCAGTATCCAAAAGGGCATTCGCTCTTGCAAAAGGCAGCCATTCAGTGGCCTCAAATAGGGTGTATTGGCGAGAGTTACTCCCTCGTTTGGTCAATACTCAAACATCTACCAAGGGCGTTCACTCTTGCAAAAAGGTGGTCGTTGCAGTGGCCATATTGGAAAAGAGGAGTATAAGAAAAAGACACATGCGTCATATCACCCACATTATTACAGTGGAACCTCTCTTATAAGACCTCCCATTATAAGACTCCCTCCGGATCCCACATAAGTCCTACTTCTCTGAGACATCAATCAATCAATCAAAATCAATCAATCAATCAATCAATCAAATCATTTATTGTCATTTTAAAACAGTGCATAAAAGGAAATGTTGCTGCTGTCCCCAGACAAACAAACAACAGACAACAAGTACAGTAAAAAAAATTGTAATGACACAAAACATTATATTACATTAAATTAGTCATTATAAACATTATGTTAATTATATACATTATAAACATTATATTAATTATTAAGACTAAATTATCAAACTAAAATTAAAGCATGACTTGGAGAC
>CM065680.1:47442223-47444723 GCA_017654935.2 Phymorhynchus buccinoides
CAGCTGTGTCTCCGTTTGTATTTAACCCTTTCACCGCCAGCCATATTTCAGCCAAACATGTCCATTAAATTAACCTGGGTAGAGAACAAAATCCATCTGCAGTATTGGGGATTGTTCTGTGACATAAAATAAGGTCTATTTTTACTTCCCAAAACTAAGACAATAGGGTCTTTGGATAATAGACCCCAATTTGATGCCTTTTAGTGACATAGGTGTTACATCACTGTGGTGCTGAAATGCGACATTGGCGGTGAAAGGGTTAATCCTTTCCCTTCTCATCGACCCCAGCTTCTTTGTCTGTCTCTCTGTCGGTCTTTCTACGCTACATGCACTCCCTCTCTCTTTGTCTCTTGTCTGCCCCCCCCCCCACCCCCCCACCCCCCCACCCCCGCCCACTCTGCCTCTCTATGCATATCTCTGTCTGTTTTTCTGTCAAGACATCTACTCCTAAAAATATACCCAACACAACAACAACCCCCACCACCCCCACCACCACCCCACCACCGCCACCACAAACCAGAGCTTTAAATAGCACCAACAAGGATGTAATTATGTTATTGATTTTATTGCGTGTTAGGATTACGGAATCGTTGGCCCGCTGGGGTGTTATTTGTGGGTTTTTTATTTAACCAAAAAGAATGTCACGTCAAACTGCTTCCATAAAACTGGTGGGAAAACATCACGAGAGAAACGAAACAAAGGAATAGTTGAAACCCGTTAGGACCTGCACGTGTCAGTCTTGGATCTGATAATAATAATAATAGGCATTATCTTCGTGAAAGGAGAAAAAAGAAGAAGAAAAGAAAGTAGTACCTTTTAGAATTTTTACACATTCTTTATAATGATAACTTCGGTTGTTTAGGCTGCTGTGGCTCTAATACCTTTCTCCGTCTTTTAAATTCCTGAATCTTTGTTCAGTCCATCCATTTTTCAAGTGCGCGCGCATGTGTGTGTGTTTGTGTGTATGTGGGGGGTGGGGGTGGGAGTGGCGCTTTTTCGTGTAATATAATATGTGAATAAACTTGGGTGCCATGCTTTTAGAGAAGTATATAATTTATTAATGATTTGTAATGATATATGTGATATACCCTCATATAGTGATCTTAATTTGAATGCTTCTAATGTAATCCCATTTTAAAGCGGTGTATTATTTGTTCATGATGTGTAGCGAGATTCTGTGATATGGCGGTCTTGGTTTGAATGCTCATAATCTGATCCCATGTATCTTAATGTTACTATCTTATTAGGCCTATGTTATTATGCTTCTGGTGATTGTGTTGTTGTTTGAAATACGTTCCAAATTTAATCTCATGTGTCTTAATGTTATTGTGCTTTCTCTGATCGTTTTTGTGATATGCTTACCCGGCCAGAGGCCGGGGTTTTGCGATTGGTGTGTGTGTGTGTGTGTGTGTGTGTGTGTGTGTGTGTGTGTGTGTGTGTGTGTGTGTGTGTGTGTGTGTGTGTGTGTGTGTGTCTGTGTGTCTGTGTATCGATTATCTTAAAAACTACTGTTTGGACTTTGATTAAAATTGGCAGAGGGGTAGACAGCTTGAAAAGGGAAGCTTCCTTTCGTTAATCAACACCGTGCTGACCTTGACCTTGAAGTTTGACCTTGAAAACCGAAATTTCCTTCTTTGGGCTATGTAATTTCCCCCCAGCTTTATTTCGTGAACTAGTGAACAGAATCGCTTCAAATTTTGTGTGGTGGTGTACCATGGTGCAAGGAAGTTTGTATAAAAGTTCAGCTGTATCTCGTGAACTACTGAACAGAATCGCTTCAAATTTTGGGCTATGTATTTTATGCGTTCTGTAAGGGTGGAAAGTGGTGTGTTTATTGGGGGGGGGGGGGGGGGGGGGGGGGGGGGGGGGGGGGGGGGGGGGGGGGAGGGGGGGGGGGGGTGGGGGTGGGGGGGGGGGGGAGGGGGGTGGTGGAGCCGGGGGGGGGGGGGAGGGGGGGGGGGGATATGGGGGAGAGGGACATAACTCGGTGCAAGGAAGTTTGTATAAAAGTTCAGCTGTATCTCGTGAACTACTGAACAGAATCGCTTCAAATTTTGGGCTATGTATTTTATGCGTTCTGTAAGGGTGGAAAGTGGTGTGTTTATTGGGGGGGTGGGGGGACATATCTCTGGCCGGGTTTGCATTGTCACAATGCGTTGCTGCCGCTCGGCGATGCCCTTGTTATAAATGATTTAATGTTGCACCTGAATGTAGTTTATCTGCTGAGATAATAAACTGTACTTGACTTGACTTGACTGGGCGAACAAATGCGCACAGACAGGCACAAAAACAGCAATTATGTTATTAACTGCTCCTTTTCTGTTGCGAAAGAAGGAAGTTAAAGACCCACCAGATCACGTGTCAAAGTCACGGGGTTCACGTGTTTCCCCTCTTATAGCGGGTAAGAAATCTTGTTTTGACCAGGTTTGACTCCCCTTACAAATGCCCCCAAATTCAAAACGAAACATCATTTTAAAGAGCAGCCTCAGTTTGAAGTTGG
>CM065680.1:47452223-47469723 GCA_017654935.2 Phymorhynchus buccinoides
TGCAGAGATAACATTCTGGTTTACAGATTAAAATTATTGAAAAGCCAGGGGAGGTAACTCATGATTGGAGTGGTAAAAATAGACCGCGTGCCACAAACTATTGCGATTTCGCGCTTGTTATTTATTCTAACGCTAGATGTGAATAGGTAGACAATAATAGGTGGTTCATAGGAAAGTGGTGTGTGGATAGATCTACATTGCCAGCAGGCCGTAGTAGACTGCAAGGAATAATTCTCTAAAGGTCGTTAACAATATGAACAAAATATCACTATTTCCCCAAGGGCAACACAGTGAGTTGTGAGCCATATTATTATGAGTGGCCTAACACTGTGTTGCCATGGGGAAATAGAGATATTTGTTAGTATTGTAAACGTGAACGAATATCAATAACAGGATCTACAGTCTTTTCCCAATCATTTCTTACTTATCCGTGTGTTCTGTTGTTGTTTTTCTGTACTGTTGATTCTCATATTATCACATGGTTTAGGCACATTCTTTTTCCTATGAAGGGTGCACATTTTTAGTTGGTATTAGAGCAGCATGCCTAAATATGATACATGTCATTCTTTTTTGTACATTTGTTTCTTCATACGCACTGTCCTCTTTTGCGCAATTGTAAACACTCTTTTGGTTTCATTAAAAAAAATATTTTAGAAAAAAAGAAAAAAAAGGGGGGAAAGAAAGGAACAAAGATACAAATGGAAAAACATATAAAAATATTGTGAACGTGTACAGAGACCTTTAATGGCATAGCTTAAAGATGTCCCCCCCCCCCCCCCCCCCCCCCTGCTGTATTTTCTCGGTTAATTCCATTTTTTCGTTTTTGCCTTTCTTACCAAACATAAAGCTGTATTTTATGAACCTTTAGTTTTCAGCTAATTATCATTTCGGAATAATAACCCTAACCCCCCCCCCCCCCCCCCCCCCTACCCCCCCCCCCCCTAATGCCGCGGTGTACTGCAGTACATAGGGGGGGGGGGGGTCCTATTAGATAATGGCCTTTATCATGACTGCAATTAATTATTGAACAAAGATAATTAGCTAAAAATGTCAATAAAATACAGCTTCATGTTTGGTAAGAAAGGCAAAAACGGAAAAATGGAATTAACCGAGAAATGTAGGGGGGGGGGGGGGGGGGGGGCACATCTTGACCTTTACCTTTTTGGCTCCGCTTAAACATACAAACTGTCGAGACAAAAAATCGAAATAAAATCGAAAAAATATTCGACGGTTTGTATCTTTAAACTGTTATATCTTCATATTGATCGAGATAACAAAGGCGATTTCTTACCGCAATCCTTCTTAAAGGTGGACCCTGACGGATGAGTTTTTGCAAGAAACACGTCGAGATCACCAGAAAGACAGCCCTTTCAAAGGATCGGAACACTCACTTTGTTCTGGTTTCCTAGAAATTAAACCGTCAAATCGGCGATTCCTCCTTGGCGGAGATGCCGGAGAGAGTAGCCATTTTGGATGGGGTGGGTGGAGGTCACTCATTGTGGTTGAAGCGTTTTCTTTTTTTTGTAGTGCAGTAAAAACAACAACATTGGAGATATTTCCTTTGTTGTGAGCGAAACTCCTTTAGACAAACTGCATAATATTAAAAAAGAAAAAGAAATAAAAGCTTGTATTGCCAAAATTTTGTGCAAACGATTTGGTGGCCATTAGAAAAGAGACGCCTTCTCTTTGGGTAAAATAATTTGACTTCCAGCACCTCCGCCAAGGAGGAATCGCCGATTTGACGGTTTGATTTCTAGGAAACCAGAGCAAAGTGAGTGTTGCAATCTCTGTAAAGGGTGTTTTCCTGGTGATCTTGACGTATTTCTTACAAAAACTCATCCGTCAGGGTCCACCTTTAAACAGCATAATACTGTACCAATATACTTACCACTTAGAAGACCAAAAACATTTTTTGTTGAAGAATCTCATTTTCTAGGCCTCTAAGTCTTAGAGACTGACCTTTGCCTTCCAGTCTATAGGAATAAAATTGATGAGAGCTGTCGAGGAAACAGTCTCTGATTTCCCTTGCTTTTTTATGGTTAGCTATTATCATTGTGATGGCTGAGAAGCAACAGGGAAGAACGCTTTTCGCTTGGCATCGTTTAGACGTGACTCTTTTTTTTTATTACCCGGCCAGAGGCCGAGGTATTGCGATCGGTTTGTGTGTCTGTGTGTGTGTGTGTGTGTGTGTGTGTCTGTCTGTCTGTGTATCGATTATCTTAAAAAACTACTGTTTGGATTTTGATTAAAATTGGCAGAGGGGTAGACAGCTTGAAAAGGAAGCTTCCTGTCGTTAATCAACACCGTGCTGACCTTGACCTTGTTACTGTTACCAAGAAAAGTTTAGTTGATGTTTCCCCCGCTCCTTTTGAGGGACACGGAGGCATGAATGAATGCAACATCCAGAGAACGGCCATGAAAGAGACGATAAGAAAATCATCGTACACACAAAACATAAACGAGAATGAATGAGCGCATTGCACGAGTGAGTCCATCGTCGTGATCTTTGCCATTTCTGTGTTTCTGTCTCTGTTTCTTCCTCTCTCTCTTTTTGTCTTTTGCCGATCTCCGATCTCAAAGGAGTCTAAATTCGTTCGTGTATGCTTCTTCTTTTCCCCGTTCTTTTTCTGTGTGTCCCAAGGATATCTCCCGAACCGCTTGACAGAATCACTTCAAATTTTCTGTGGTTGTATGTCACCATGAGGGGAAGGCATCCGCGCATAAATTATCGCCCTCCTGACCTTGACCTTGTTTGTGTCTGCCTTGATGCCATCTTGGATGCTTCTGTATCTGTATGTCTCTGTCCTTCTGTATGTGTTTGTTTATCTCTGTCTGTCTGTCTCTCTGTCTCTGTCATTCTGTCTGTCATTCTGTCTGTCATTCTGTCTGTCTCTGTCTGTCTATCTGTCTCTCTCTCTCTGTGTCTCTCTCTCTGTCTGTCTGTCTGTCTGTCTGTCTGTCTCTCTCTCTCTCTCTCTCTCTCTCTCTCTCTCTCTCTCTCTCTCTCTCTCTCTCTCTCTCTCTCTCTCTCTCTCTCTCTCTCTCTCTCTCTCTCTCTCTCTCTCAGTACGTAATCTAACTCGGTATTTGTACAAAGCTTTCCGGTTAAGAGAGACAATTATATCATAGTTTGTAATTGTTTGCTAGTATATGCTTGTGTTCCAACGCGATTTGTTGTCGTTCTCAAGTGCTATAATCCACTGTATGTGTAAATATTGTTAATTATTGCCCCTTATTCTTATGGGGCCTTGGCCTTTGAATGAATACACCATTCGACTTCCACTTCGACTTCTCTCTCTCTCTCTCTCTCTCTCTCTCTCTCTCTCTCTCTCTCTCTCTCTCTCTCTCTCTCTCTCTCTCTCTCTCTCTCTCTCTCTCTCTCTCTCTCTCTCTCTCTCTCTACTAATTAGTATCAGTGGATAGGTACATACCATGTTTGCATAATGTACGTGTGTAACCTATGGTGTATGCATGTATTATCATGCCAATGTGTGTTTTTACACACACACACACACACACACACACACACACACACACACACACACACACACACACACACACACACACACACACACACACACACACACACACACACACACACACACACACACACACACACACACACACACACACACACTCACTCACTCACTCACTCACTCAATTACGTGTTTTCATTATTAAACGTAACTTATACGACTGTTTGTGTTTTTTGTTACGTGCACAGGTCAACATAATTATCCAATAAGTGAAGACGGGGTAAAACGCCCATGGGCGGGTAAGAAGCCCATGCCAATTATCTCATGAAATGAAGCAAATTTCAGTCACATTTTGCCCATGAGACGAGTGTTAATGTTTAGCATTCGTCTCATGGGCAAATTTGACTGACATTTTCTTTATTTCATGAGATAATTGGCACGGGCTTCTTACCCGCCCATAGGCTTTTTACCCCGTCTTACCCTAAGTCTTTGGGTTGCCTGCATAGGCTTCATGAAGATCAACGAAACACAGAGAGAACCAAAATCATACCAAAACAAAATGACACACTAGAAACAAAAAAACACAACATTGACAACCACAAAGCAAAAAAGCAGCATGCACAGGAAACGAATTCGTCAAGTTGTCTGAGTTCACCTGTCACGCCATACCAACACCCACTCACCCTCACCTTTTTTCTCTCTCTCGTTTTCTCTGTTGCAGATCCCGGCAACACTGCTAGGAATGAATGGATCTGATACAGATGCAGATACAGAGCGGGACTCCGTGTGAGATAGAATCTGCAACCCTGGCTGCTTCTTCATACACGGCGCTTGCTTGTAATACGGTTGTAGGCACGTAGAATCAATTCTGGCTCCCCCACGAGATAGAGATGCCTTTAGCTTTTTTTGCGTAGTAGCTTTTATTCCCCTTTCGTTTTTGTTCACGTGCCAGTCAGTTAAGTGACGGGAGATGTGTCGTGTAGGGATGGACGGAGAAAGGCGGTAGTATTGCACAAAGGAGAGTCAACACGGCAACGTGTGAGGTGAGGGATGTCACAGAGCAAACGGATCCAGTAAAAACCAACTACTAGCGGTTGTGAGCAAAGGTGCTGAGTAAGATGATCCAACAATTTGTTGCATACAAAGCTGTATATTGAGCACTAAGTGAGAACAGTCATTCATCTCGACTTTCCTTTGCATTGCCGTGGGTGAGAAAAACGTAGTGGGAAGCGAAATCCACTTAGAACAACGTAGGCAAATCCGTTTAGCATCGGGTGAGCAAAGTCACCCGGCAGCAAGTCAGCAGTGAGTGAGTGAAGTCACCAAGCATTGAGTGAACAAAGTAGCCCAGCATTGAGTGAACAAAGTAGCCCAGCATTGAGTGAACAAAGTAGCCCAGCATTGAGTGAACAAAGTAGCCCAGCATTGAGTGAACAAAGTAGCCCAGCAGGTTGAACGATGTCGGGAGTGAAGTAGTAAATTTGGTATTGATTGAACAACGTCAGGAGTGAAGTAGTAAATTTGGTATTGATTGAACAACGTCAGGAGTGAAGTAGTAAATTTGGCATTGATTGAACAATGTCAGGAGTGAACTACTAAATTTGGCATGGGTTGAACAACGCCCCGAGTTATAAAAAAACCCACAACCACACACACAACAAAACCGCTTTGTAATGATTTGTTTCTAAAAATCGCCACGAATGAATTTGGCACTTACTGAACAATATTTCAAGCCAAAAACAAAATCAATTGGAGTTTGACAGTAACTAAACATTACTGCATAGAAAATATAAAACGTTGCCTTAATTAGAACTTTAAGAGTGATTATGTGTGTCTGGTATTATTTGAGCAACAGCAATGGAAACTAATGGGCAATGCTAATTATTAAAATGTCAGTTTATAAGCACATAATTTGAATTAACCTTTCCAAGAAAGTAAGTCCAGTGGAGAGCGCATGTATCCAGAGTTACGCTGTTAATGGGTAGCATGCATTGTCCACATGCATTACAATTCGTGATTCAGATTTGGAGTCCTTGAAAGGCAATATTTTGTTGTTTTTAATTGATTTCTTGTTTTTTTAAAAATATTTTTTACTTCAAAGTAATCTTTTTCTAAACTTCTTTGCGACTTTTTTGGGGTAATAAATCAAACTACACATCGTGTAACAAAACACCCCCCCCCCCCCCCCCCCCCCCACCCCCACCCCCCCCCGTGGGGGTCTTTTGTATAAATAGTTCCCCCACCTTCTGGAAGTTATGTGCTTGTAATAACTTCCTCTAATCTGTCACTCTCTTTGACTCTGCCTTTTCCCTTTGCTCACTGTTATCTACTATCTTTCTGCCTTACCGGTCCATTCTCCTGCCTTTTTATTTTTTCAAGAAATACGTTCAAAAAGATTTCCTCCAGCCGAAGTCGGACTTGCTGGGCCTAACTATTTCTTAGTTAGGCGCATAAAGGTAACATGACGCAGCTGCGCTCATAATTGACAGGAAACTGTCTGAGCGATCGAAGAAGAAGAAGAAGAAGAAGAAGAAGAAGAAGAAGGAGAAGTAACAAGCAACCAAATACATTCTCCTATATTTTGTATTTTCTCTTCCAGAAGGACATTCTTCTAGCTGTTGGCAACTTCTGTACTTCTCCGCAAGATGCCAGCCAGATGAGGGACTAAACTGAGTGTCAACCAGGTCATTCTGTCGTTCCCTTTTACCTACCTTTAGACTTGGTGCGTTGTAATATTAGAACTTGGCATCTGACGGGTCAAAGGATAGCATGCAGCCATTGGAGAGAAGACGCACGATGCAAGTTTATATTAACAGTTATTTCCAACTCCAAAATACTGTGGTGTTGTATTAATAAGAATAGGTGATTTCTAAATATTAGAATATTGCGTGAACTGTAGGCTATGCAAAGCTCAAGATTGCAACAAGCTTCCACGGACGTTTATATTACGTGCTCTTGACCCATTTACATCTCCTTGACCCATATCCTTTTCTGGGTCACGGGTGATGCAGAAGAAAAGCAAGACTGTCTGGCATCCCTGGAATGCTGGCTGCAACCCGTATCACTACCAACAACAGCAGCAGCAGCAGCAGCAGCAGTAGCCGTGTTTACCACGCCGTGGAGGACGTAACGGAGGAAATGCAACAGTAATTTCTGGAGGTGTATAGGTGACGGTGAGGGGCTGGCAGAAGGTATGGAGGGCACGTTACAAGGAACGTGGTGGTTATGATTGTATGCCGTAATTGCCTCAGACAGCTTCGTATCTGCCCGGTCTGTCTGCCAAACAAACAAGCAAACAAACGGCCGGGAATACCAGACTCCAGCGCAGGAATTTGCTGAGAGCTTTTCTGTCAAGTGTTTCGTTTTAAGTCATTAAGGGCTGGAGCTCTTCTTCGCAGGAAAGGGTAAATGGTTCTAATGAGAGCCGCGTGCTCGTGTTCTCCTTGCTCGAGAGGTTGTGTTTGTGGTTCGGTAAGAGGCACCGGGTGTGGAAAGCCGAGGCGGTGAGAAAGAGAGAAGGAAAGGTAGGGAGCTGAGCCGCCATGTCGACGATACGCCGAGCCTACATGGAGATCTCTAACGGCATTCGAGGCCTGCGACTTCACCGGGATCAGTCTCCCTCCAACGTGGGAAGCGACACTGCCACGTCATCCACCTCCTCTACGTCCAACGCGACCCCCAACGCCACCACAACCACCACCACAACCACCACCACTACCACCACGACCTTGACGGCGTGTTCTTTGCAGCACACAACTGTCACCACCACGACCACCACCTCCACCGCCACAACGACGATGGCCTCGTCCATGGCCGCGTCCGTGGTGTCCACCACCACGACCAGCACCTCCAATGCCAAGTCCACGCTGTCGGTGGGCAGGGACGGCGGCTCTTCCCTGACTTCCCAGATGCAGGCTTCGGCCAGCGCCACGGCCGCCGCCATCAAGAAGACCATCCAGAGAGGCGCGGAGGGGTCCTCGGCTGTTCTGGCCACACGCTTCGTCCGCTCCCCTAAAGCCGGCATCGCGCGCAGGATCCGGCGCCTGAACCAGTCCATCAACGGGCACCAGCAGAGGGCGTGTGCCGACACCATTCCCGAGCTGATGATGGACGAGGAGTTCCTGGCGAAGTTCTTCCTCTACTTCTCCCCCTCGGAGCGGGGTCTGCTGTGCCAGGTGTGCCGCAAGTGGCGCAAGATGCTCTACTGCCCCAAGTACTGGATGGACGCCATGCCCGTCGTCTCCTACCGCCACCGAGCCCACGACCGGGACGACGGCTCCCTGCGCCACGTCTACGACAGCATCCAGCAGCGCGGCTTCGACTCCGTCTGTCTGTTCGGGGCCACGGACGAGGACGTGAACGAGTTCGTGAACAATTTCCAGACTTGCAAAAGCCACCTGCGATCGCTGAGCATCCGCTGCTCCAATGTCAGCGATCAGGGGCTTGAGATCCTGTTCCGGAAGATGCCCTGCATCTACCGGCTGGAACTGTCCGGCTGCAACGAGATCACCGAGTCCGGGTTGTGGGCATGCCTGAACGCCAAGATCGTGTCTCTGTGCATCATGGACTGCATCAACGTGGCGGACGACACGCTGGGGGCCATCTCCCAGCTGCTGCCTTCCCTGTACGAACTCAGCCTGCAGGCTTACCACGTCACGGACGCGGCCCTGGCCCTGTTCTCCCCCAAGCAGAGCTACACGCTGAGCGTGCTGAGGCTGACCTCGTGCTGGGAGGTGACCAACAACGGGCTGGTCAATATCGTCAACGCCCTGCCCAACCTGACGGTCCTGGGGCTGTCAGGCTGCAGCAAGGTGTCCGACGACGGCGTGGAGCTGGTGGCGGAGCACCTGCGGAGGCTGAGGGTGCTGGACCTGTCCTGGTGCCCGCGCATCTCGGACGCCTCCCTGGAGTACATCGCCTGCGACCTCAGCCAGCTGCAGGAGCTGGTGCTGGACAGGTGAGTGGGGAGGGTGGGCAGAGAGAGAGTGAGTGAGAGAGAGAGAGAGAGAGAGAGAGAGAGAGAGAGAGAGAGAGAGAGAGAGAGAGAGAGAGAGAGAGAGAGAGAGAGAGAGTGTATCACGATTCACGATTTTTTATTGAGGGAAAATAGATAAGCTACAAAGCTTCTTTTCACTATGCCCTCACAAAAAAAAGAAACTAAAGAAAAAGAAAAAGAAAATCAAACAGAAAGAAAAATGAGAACAGAGAATGGAAAAATGTAATTATAAAGATCATTCAAACACATAATGTAAATACAAAGCAAATGTGCAACAACATCTAGACATCATCATGAAAACAATATCACACTATAACTGAATTGGCACGTAAGCACCAGCAAATACATTGAGAAACACTCTCATATGTTAGTCTACTAGAGAGAGAGCGAGGGAGAGAGAGAGAGAGAGATCGAGAGAGAGAGAGAGAGAGAGGGGGGGGGGGAGGAGTGGATGAGTTTATTATGGTATGGAATTTGGTTAAGTTAGCATTGCAATAGCGAACACGAAAGAGGCATAACCCTCACAAGTATGGAACAAAAGGGGAACAAATAATTACAACAGATGAAGTAAGTAATCATGATAGCCGTTTTTGAATGATGCCAAGGTACGTTTTGTTTTTATGTGATCGGGAATTTCGTTCCAGAGTTTGCCACCTGAATATGTTAGAGATGTCATGTATAAATCAGTTCTTGGACGGAGGAGTTGTATTCTACTTTTGTTTCTTATGTTAGTCTCACATATCTTTTCACACAGATATAGAGGAGCGAGTCCATTAACAATCTTGTAAACGAAAACGGCTTTATTAAATTGACATCTTAAAGGAAAAGGAAGAATATTAAGTGTTTTGTAATCAAGAACTTGTAAAGAAGATGATTTTAGAAGTATAAGTTTAACAGAACGCCTGTAAATACTTTCTAAAGGTTTAAGGCAGTTTTTACTTGCCAGATCCCAAGTCGTGGAAGCATAATCGAAATCAGAGAGAGAGAGAGAGAGAGAGAGAGAGAGAGAGAGAGAGAGAGAGAGAGAGAGAGAGAGAGAGAGAGACAGACAGACAGACAGACACAGACACAGACAGAGAGACATAAAGGGAGAGGCAGAGACAGATTCTGTGTGTCCGTAAAAAGCTTCTTCTTTTTTTTTTACAGTTTTCCACATGGATGTTTTGCTTTACTCCATATTCTTGTGGTTGTGTGCAGACTATGAAATGTTAGTACCTTTTTACTATAGTTCGTTGTCAGTTGTTGATTCAATATTTGCAGGAAGCGCTCTAGATATTTGTAAGATCGGCTTTCTAACCTCACATCTTTTATTCGCATGTTTGTGAATTATTTTCTCTTTTGTTTCGATCAATATAAAGCTTCAATCGTCACACTACCCCCCAACTTCTCTATTCTGTTTCCTTCAGCCCCGTTCTTCACAAATCGTCATTCGCATTCATTGTCTCAGGAATCAATTGCTGGCAGAAATTTGCGCGCGCGGGGTTTAGCGCTTTGTTGAATTCTTTGGTTATTAATCGAGAGTACATTCAAGCAAAATTATGGGCAAACAAACAGAGTAAAGAGAAGGCGCACATGTGATCGAGAGAAAGAAATAAACGAGCAAACAAGCGTTAATTTGATTACACTAAAAATGATCCCTGTAATGTGTGTTGCTACGACTGCGTTTTATGCTAGGAATACACACACACGCATACGCACGCGCGCGCGCACGCACATACACACGCACACGCACACACACACACACACACGCGCGCGCACGCACGCACGCACACACACACACACACACACACACACACACACACACACACACACACACACACACACAGAGAGAGAGAGAGAGAGAGAGAGAGAGAGAGAGAGAGAGAGAGAGAGAGAGAGAGAGAGAGAGAGAGAGAGAGAGAGAGAGAGAGAGAAACTCGAATGTTTGAAACTCAAATGTTTATTGAGGATAACTAAATAAGCACAAAGAGAGAGAGAGCGAGAGAGAGAGAGAGAGAGAAGGGGGAGAGGGGGAGAGGGAGAGAGAGAGAGAGAGAGAGAGAGAGAGAGAAGGGGGGGGGGAGGAAGGAGGGCGTGCAAAAAATCAATAAAAAGCCAAGTTAGGCGCGCTGCCCTCCAACCAACAAAGCTTTCCCTCTCCTCAGAATAGTCCAAGCTGTGCTTTGAGCTTCTTTGACCAGCCTTGCTGTCTCTTCATCAGAAAGAGTCTTCCTACAGGGGCGTATTAGTTTCAAGAGGCGGTGGGTTTTTTCTCCATAAAAAAGTTAGTCTTCGTTTATTTAGTTTTTTTTATTCGTTGAAGAACACTGACATTGTCCTTAGGGGGGCCAAGTTTTATGAAAGAAATAAAATGATGGAATCTAAGTATCCCGAAGGATACTGTATTTCTTTTTTCTTATCTTAAGGATACTTTACTTCTTTTTCCTCCATCGACCCAGCACCAGAACAACTTGTCCCTAATGGCTTTCCGCCATGAGGACGTAAAACCTCCACCAAGAAGACTGTACTAAGGGTGTCCCTGCCTCCACTCAACAACAACAACAAATCTTTTTCCTACCTTCTTTTCAAGGCGAACCCCCATCCCGTCTCTGTTTGCTTCTGATTAACTATGGCCTTTGTAATGATTTTAACAAGAAATGTCGACCCTTTCACTATTTTGTTGTTGTTGTTGTGAGGATGAAACTCGTTTTCTGTTCTTATTTTCATGGTAATAATGAGTCTCCTCGTATATTCTTTCTGTCTTTGTTTTCGAAGGACAGAATACATTAGTTTTTTTCTATAAGAAAACTGTTTGTGTCAGGAAACATATAACACGTGGTCGGATTTTAAACTGTGATATCATGTGCTCAAATTTTGACGTGGTGACAGCCCTGACATGGCCACAGCAGTCGACGGGGCTATAAACAACATCAAATCAAACCAGTCAGGAAACAAGGAATGAGCACAAGGAAAAGGCAAGGACGTAGGGGAAGACGGGGTAAAAAGCGCATGGGCGGGTAAGAAGCCCACCCCAATTATCTCATGAAATGAAGCAAATTTCAGTCTCATTTTGCCCATGAGACGAGCGTTAATGTCTAGCATTCGTCTCATGGGCAAATTTGACTGAAATTTTCTTTATTTTGTGAGATAATTGGGGTGGGCTTCTTACCCGCCCATGCGCTTTTTACCCCGTCTTCCCCTACCATCCCATGGAAGAAACCAGAAGTCATTTCATTGTAACCCTTAATAAACAGTTATCGTCATAACAGGAAAGTAGTTACCACCTTGATAAAACGGGATTAAATAAGTCCTTTTCCCTTCAGAAACCAGGAGAAATCTCAATCTATTTTGATATTATGATTTTGTAAAAATAGTTAATGTTCTCAAATGAAGTCAGCAGTTAGGGGAAGACGGGGTAAAAAGCGCATGGGCGGGTAAGAAGCCCACCCCAATTATCTCATGAAATCAAGAAAATTTCAGTCAAATTTGCCCATGAGACGAATGCTAGACATTAACGCTCGTCTCATGGGCAAAATGAGACTGAAATTTGCTTCATTTCATGAGATAATTGGGGTGGGCTTCTTACCCGCCCATGCGCTTTTTACCCCGTCTTCCCCTATCTTCTGCATTATTAGTGAATGTATATGCTGTCCTTTGCAAAAAAAAGGTTTAAGTTTAAGTTCTTGCTTCCAATGGCCTCGCTGACTGCTGTAATAACCACGCCAGGATGCCACAACGTATGCAAATACAAAACAAAACATGCACACACCGTTAAATTCAAGTCAAGACAGGAAATAACAGCTATCAGATAGAGAACACTTCTGTCATCGTCGGGATAATAATCAGAATGACTGATTTATCTATAGTCCATGCATACTTTGATGATAATGCTGGGGGTTTTTTTCTAGGGAAATCACAAGCACCAGCTATTATTATCCTCTTTAGATGCCCGGCATGGTACCATATAGGGCTTTTCTCTGATGGTGACAAGCACGTCAGAGCCGTGTTGACACATCTTTTTACCGTAAACATCTTAATGCCGGAACCGTCAAAGGGGAAAGGAGGGAGGGAGGGGGGGGGGGGGGGGGCAATCACCATTGACGTCGAGTGATTTTCCGCCATATTGTTTCAGCTCGCTCTTAGTTTCAGGATGTTTACCTTGCCCTCTCATGCCAAGGATTCCATCTCCTTCTCTCTGATATTGCCCTACTCTCCGAAACAGTTTGAAACAGTTTTTATTCAAGCTTTCGGGCCTCAAGGGGGAGGGGGGAGGGGGGGTCAAGCTAATAGATAAACAACAACAATCACAAAAGGCAGACGCCGATAAAATGAAAAAAGTGGTAAAACATACATTCAAACAACAACGAAAAAACATGAGTGATCTAAGAAATAACATTCATTCAAACACGTGAACTAACAGGGGCGGATCAGATTATCCGTAAGGGGGTGGGGTTCCGCCGGGGGTCCAGGGAACTGAATAGGTTCCGGGGTAAGAGGCAATGCCCTATTGGGGTCCCAGGGTGCGAACCCCCCCGGAAAATGTTGCAATCTAGTGATTATTAACGCAATAATCGTGTCATTTTCTTACCTTTCACTCTTGTATAAGATACATCTTTGGGTTGAAGGGGGTTTCCGGAACCCCAGGAACCCCCTAGATACGCCACTGTCTAAACAACTAGTCAATCAAACTCGTTTTCGAGTTAAAATACAAAAAAGATTAATAACAGAGCTGTGGTTTGATCTAACACAATTACGTTTTCTTCAAACAAAAGCCAAAACAAACTTTGGTGAAGGGTCTAATATCTTGAAATTGGAAAGAAAAAACCCCACATTTGTAAACACCCCAAACATTAAGAACAACACTTCTTAGGTGCTAGACAGACAATAGGGAACAGTGAAGGCAAACGTGTACGTTCACAGAATGTTACTATTACCTCGTATGTTCAATCTTAAAATGTAGTCTATCAATCCGTTTCCATTCTTAGGGTGTAGACAAAACGAATTTTCTGCCAAACCGTGTGAATATTCTGACAAATAAATATGTGTTTGCATAGGTAAAACTAGTGATGCGAGTACTGGTTTAAAAAACCGGTTCGATAAAACCGGTTCATATTTTTGAACCGGTTCTCAACTCTAGCTATGTACATATAATAATTTAAAAAATAACATATCCTTGCTCTCGACTAGCTTAAGATTCAATAAGCTGTCAATACTTTGATCTCACATGTCCTTTCTGCCTTCTTCTCTCCTCTAATATGTAATAGATAAATAAATGTCAGGATTCAGGGGAAAACCTGGTAAACACATCAACCACACGCAACGGTAGTCTCTGGTGTCTGGAACCTTTCGTACATAACAGTCAAGATAACAGCTTTTATCAGACGTCTATCCATCTTGTTTCTGTTGCGTAGAAAGTCTGAAAGAAAGAAAGGGGGGGGGGGGGGGGAGAGAAGAAAGAAAGTCTGAAAGGTTTTTTTCGTGTGCTACTTTTAAAGTCCCCCAAGAGAAAATATCACTCCCACGCCTCTCACTTCATCATTTTTTTAATTTTCTTTTTAGCCACACTTACATTCAAATCTAATGATGTGTTATATCTTCCAGTCATTTTAAGGTAAGGTACTCCACCATAGGAGACAAGGCCATATTTATTCACGTTGTAGGTAGACATTTGAGACCAATGTGCTTCGACGTGATCAGGAAGCCATTCATTAAGCCCACTCTGTGGTTAAGCTCAGTACTGATAGTGACATAGCCCATTAACCCTTTCACCGCCAATATCGCATTTTTGCACCACAATGATTTGACACCCATGTCATTAAAACCCTGAAATCAGGGTCTATTATTCAATGGTATTGTGTTCCTCAATTTGGGCAGTAAGGATTGACCCCATTCTAAATGTGTCACAGAGAAATCCAACAATATTGCAGACATATTTTCTGTAGCCAAGTTTGTTTAATGGACATTTTTGGCTCAAAGATGGCTGGCGGCGAAAGGGTTAATAGGGGAGATCGGGGCTGGTCTGCTTACTTTTTAGCTTTCCTCACTATTACAAATGGCAAGCTAACTGAAGTAAAAGATGCAATCACGTTACAACTAATATACACATCTGTATTGTTATAAATTCGGGACTTTCCTGGTGTTGCACTGCCTTCGGTCATTGCCTCCAGGATAGCTCCGCCGCTTGGTAAACAACCTGAATGGTCTTTGGATACATTAGCTTATCAAAGGCGTAGAGAGTTGTTATGATAATTATTACGGAGAATCTAGGATGTGTATAATGCATCGTTTATTGTGCACATAATCTAGCTATCTGTGTGAATCGTTTATTTACTCCACAAATCGTGTTGCTTATTGATTTTTGCCGATTATAGAAAGTACATTTCGGGCTGTCATCACGTACAAATTAAACGGAATCATACTTCTGTTACCACATACCGCTAGTCCCACACACTGTTGTTTGTGTGTGTGTGTGTGTGTGTGTGTGTGTGTGTGTGTGTGTGTGTGTGTGTGTGTGTGTGTGTGCAATGCACGTGCATTTATATTATGGATGGGCTTTAGCGTGTGTGAGTGTAGGCTACCTGTATATATATATATATATATATATATATATATATATATATATATATATATATATATATATATATATATATATATATATATATATATATATATATATGTGTGTGTGTGTGTGTGTGTGTGTGTGCGTGTGCGTGCGTGTGCGTGCGTGCGTGTGCGCGCGCATGCGTTCGTGTGGGTTTGACAGACACAGAGCAGAGATAGAGCATTGTGTGGGAATAGCGGGTATGTGGGACTCGTTGTATCATGGATGTAGAATTACAGTTGTGGGACTAGCGGTAAGTGGTAGCAAAAGTATGCTTCCCAAATAAACAATGGCAGGTTGATGCTTTCTTTTTTCTTCACACTTTGAACCGGTCGAAGCGTAAGGCCGGGTTCACATTAGACGCGTAATAAGTTCCGTACGGAAAACCCTAAATAAGTGGAAGAAAGAAGGATCAAAGTTTACGCATATAGGGGAAATTCGGACACGCGCGCAAATCATTTCCCTTCTTTGTTTCACTTATTTATGGATTGCGCACGGGGTTTCCGCATGGGATATCCATGTGTGTACACGGCCTGAGACAAACAACTAAGGTGGAGTGAGAGAAGGTGACTGTGGGCGATGGAGAGCGGAGAGCGGGATGGGAGGATGGGGATTTTGTTCTTATTGTTGGTGGTGGTTTGTTGTGGCTGTTGTTGTTGGAGGGGGGGGGGGGGGGGGGGCATAAGAAGGGGAATGGGAGAAGGGTGTCCGTTGGGAGACAGAACAGAACAGAACAGAACAGAACAGAAACGGTCCAGCGTTGTGCCAGAACAGAGCGAGAGAGAGCCGAAAAGATTGAATTAGCTTATTGATCGCTTTTTTTTCCTTTCCTTTTTTGTGTGTGCCCGAGACAGAGAAAGAGACTACGCGTACTGGTTTAGCACGTCAGGGTTTGTCGCGCACTTGTTTGTTGCGACCGGACCGAAATAGCGTCTCTCTCTTTTTAGTCCCCGAGCCGAAGGTTCGGGGAACTAGGGGAAGACGGGGTAAGAAGCGCATGGGCGGGTAAGAAGCCCACCCCAATTATCTCATGAAATGAAGCAAATTTCAGTCTCATTTTGCCCATGAGACGAGCGTTAATGTCTAGCATTCGTCTCATGGGCAAATTTGACTGAAATTTTCTTTATTTCATGAGATAATTGGGGTGGGCTTCTTACCCGCCCATGCGCTTTTTACCCCGTCTTCCCCTATTGTTTTTGGCCTGGTCCGTCCGGCGTCCGGCGTGCCTCCGTCCGTCCGTCCGTCGTCCGTCCGGCTATTCGTCCGTTTTTCTCAAAAACTATTCAGTCTATCATCATCAAATTTGGCATACTAGTTTGCCAAGATGCAAGCTATCCACTGATGTATTTAGTTTTATATTAAGGTCAAGGTCGCGCCCGTTACGGGGTTCAAACCCCCAAACACATAATCGCTATTATCTCGCGAAGTTTTGCATGTATTTCAATGCAGTCTTTTCCCCACAACATTTCTTGATGAATGGTCTATGACACAGGTGTCATGCATTTTTGTGTGCGCGCGTGTGCGCATGATCGCGCGCGCTCAAATCACGGGTTCGAACCCCAAGGCTATATATAAAAAACCTATTCAGTTACGTGCTGTTTTGATGCCTTTTTATGTAGTTACGTGCTGTTTTGATGCGTTTTTATGTATGTGTACAGCCGACACATTCCGATTTCGGAGTAGCTCGGCGATGCTGCGAGGGGACTTTGCAGCCGCTCGGCGTTGCACTTGTTTTCTCTTTCTTTTTGTGTGTGCCCGAGACAGAGAAAGAGACTACGCGTAGTGGGTTTGTCGCGCACTTGTTTGTTGCCACCGGACCGAAATAGCGTCTCTCTCTTTTCTTTTTTTTCTTCTCTCTCTCTTTTCTTTTTTTTCTTCTTCTGCGCGCGCTCGATTCGCTTGCTGCTGAAGACAGCTCCAATTCGCTAGTCGCTACGTGTTTCATCCACCCTCTGTGCCTCTGTCGCTCGTCTGGTGACATCTGTCGAGTGTCTCCCCCCACCCCACCACCACCCCCATCTTCAGAAAGCTTCTCTCCCTACCCCCCTCTCTATATATATAAGGCGCAGGATTAAAACAAATATGGAAGGGACCGGCAGGGGGACTCCCAGAAGTTATTCTAAACGTGCATGTCTAGTCTAAGTGCTATTTTCTTCGACTTCGCTTTTTGCAATGTGTACATTGCACAAGTCAGCCGTAATTGAGCTGTAGACCAGAATACATATCTATATGCAGTAAGAAACCCCCCCCCAAAAACAACAACAACAAAAAAACCCAACAGTAACAGAAGTAACAACAACATAAGCAACAAACACAAACAAACAAAATAACTGTAATTTGCTGATTTGGTGGTTTTTTTTGGGGGGGGCGTTCAGAATATTTTTGAAAACAATTTCGCAAGGTCTTTTGACAAGCTATAAGGTGTAGGGGTGGGTGTGTGTGTGTGTG
>CM065680.1:47487223-47499723 GCA_017654935.2 Phymorhynchus buccinoides
GGGAAGAAATAGAAAGAAAATATACTAGAAATCCATAAACTAAGCCAGAAAATGAAGGGAAAAAACCCACCCTTTCAAACAGACAAAAGTCCAAAGCAGAATGAAAGGGGGAAAAAAGGAATACACGTAGGGGAAGACGGGGTAAAAAGCGCATGGGCGGGTAAGAAGCCCACCCCAATTATCTCATGAAATGAAGCCAATTTCAGTCTCATTTTGCCCATGAGACGAGCGTTAATGTCTAGCATTCGTCTCATGGGCAAATTTGACTGAAATTTTCCTTATTTCATGAGATAATTGGGGTGGGCTTCTTACCCGCCCATGCGCTTTTTACCCCGTCTTCCCCTATATTTGCGACATTGAGCATGAACCACAAATTTCACTTTTTTCTAGGGTTAGGGATAGGGTTAGGGTTAGGGTTAGGGTTAGTTAAATGGTTAAAGTACAGAAAAAGTGAAATTTGTGGTTGTCGCAAATACAGACTCTCATAGTAGCGAGCTTTTTATTTTTGCGAGCTACCTTTTTTCATGCGACATAGCCGAGGCGTGGTTACTGCTACACTTATCTGTATTGTTGAAAATTCGGGACTTTACTGGTGTTGCACTGCCTCCGGGCATTGCCTCCAGTATCGTCCCCACCGTCTTTGTATCTACAAATGTCCCATATGTGTCTGTTCCAGACCGAGAGGACGTAAAACACCATTTTTCATTCTGTTGCTGTCTTAGAACTAGTGTTAACAATTAGGCTTGCAGCTTAATCTGTATCGTTAAAAATTCGGGACTTTCCTGGAGTTGCACTGCCTCCGGGCATTGCCTCCAGGATCGTTCCCACCATCTTTATATCTACTAATGTCCCATGTGTGTCTGTTTCAGACCGGAGGACGTTAAACGGATTTTCATTATAACTAGTATTGTTATATTGTAACCTCCTTACATCTGTATTGTTACAAATTCGGGACTACTGGTGTTGCACTGCCTCCGGGATCGTTCCCACCATCTTTATATCTACTAATTTCCCTTATGTGTCTGTTCCAGACCGGAGGACGTTAAGCAGAATTTTATCACCTTAGAAGTAGTTAGAAGCCATGGGACTATCGTTACAAAATCGGGACTTTACTGGTGTTGCACTACCTCCGGGCATTGCCTCCAGGATCGTTCCCACCATCTTTATATCTACTAATGTCCCATATGTGTCTGTTCCAGACCGGAGGACGTTAAGCAGAATTTCATTCTTAGAAGCCATGGACTATTATTATGTAAAGCAAGACTAGAAAGAAAGTATTCAACTGTCTCGGAGCAGGGGGGGAAATTATGAATATGGCACAACTTAATGTACTATGCAATTAAAACATCAATAAATTAACAAACTAGCGAAAGAAAAAAGGAAAAGAAAAAACAACGGGTAAAGGTGTTCTCTATATAGTCACCCCTCATGTTTACGACCCTCAATCTCAAGGTCTGCTTCTTTCAGTTTGATGAAAATAATCTTTGCCCGATCCTAACCCTATCACGTTCGCAAAAAGGACAGGATGTTGCTTCTCCGTAGGCCAGAGCTTAAACAAATACGGCTGGAAACAGTTCGTTCACATTTTTGGAAGATGAGAAATAAAACGGTTATTCTAAATGTGGGTTTTTTGCGCTCAGTTCAAAATAAGTTATCAAACATAAGTGTGCGCGCTATGGCGGTAGAAAGGGAGATAACTTTACGACCTGCGATCAATAAGTGGCCACTTCAGCGGAACAGGTGATGAGACTTTTTTTTGGGTATATCCGATGGAACGAAGTCGCCGTCCCGCGAGCAGGGGTGCCGGTGCCGGCAAATCACGGTGGATGTACACATTTATATGATTAGATTAAGACTCCGAGTAAGAACAAAACTACGCATACACACTGTTGATAGTTTCTTTGCACTTCATCATGGACGTTTTCTTGAAGTTCACAAAATTACCAGAGTAAGGTTCCAAACATGGTTCGGATTAATTAATTAAGTGCTGCAGTTTTGGGCATGCGTATTGGCGATGAATTAAGTACTTCCATGGGACATTTTCAACGACTCTGCTGCCTTTGTGTTATCGTTTGAAATGTCGACGATTGCATACATGTTCCCTAACTTTTTTTGTGTGGACGGTAGGCCTATATTTGCAGCTAGGAACATATTTTGACCCTCAGGAAATCAACGCTGCTGATTATTATTATAGCAGCGATGTTGTGATCTTTGACCCTACCTGCACGTGCTCTGAGAAAAGAAGAAGAAAAAAAAAACAACAAACAAACGGACACACAGGGCAGCAGCATTCCTTCCTGGTTCGTTTTTAGACCTAATAGCACTTTGTTTGGCTGCCTATTAGGGGAGGCCGGGGCAAAAAGCGCATGGGCGGGTAAGAAGCCCACCCCAATTATTTCATGAAATAAAGAAAATTTCAGTCAAATTTGCCCATGAGACGAATGCTAGACATTAACGCTCGTCTCATGGGCAAAATGAGACTGAAATTTGCTTCATTTCATGAGATAATTGGGGTGGGCTTCTTACCCGCCCATGCGCTTTTTACCCCGTCTTCCCCTACGTTGCCTTTTGTCATTACCGGCAATTTACGCATCAGAGCATGATCCATCCCTTGTTGACCTTTTGCTGCTCAATGCCGCGCATGGGAAGGCTGATCAGGACATCACATTGGGAAAAAAAAGATCTGTATTAACGGAGAAGCAGGATAAATTAACTGCAAGGCAGACAAACTTAAGCATAGCGTAATTTATCGATGAAGGTTTCTTTAACCCTTTCACCGCCAATGTCGCATTTTAGCACCACAATGATTTAACACCCATGTCATGAAAAGGCCTCAATCCAGGGTCTGTTATCCAAAGAGCCTATTTTTCATAATTTTAGGAGGTATAAGGATAGGACTTACTTTATGCATATCACAGAGGAATCCCCAATATTGCAGATGGTGGTTTTTTCTCTACCCAGGTAAGATTAATGGAATTTTTTTGTTGAAAAATGGCTGGCGGCGAAAGGGTTAAAGGATAGAATTCGGTTAGGTAAAGGTAAAGATGTGCCACCCCCCCCCCCCCCCCCCCCCCCCCCCCTGCATTTCTCCGTTATTTGTATTTTTCCGTTTTTGCCTTTCTTACCATACATAAAGCTGTATTTTAGGAACATTTTCAGCTAATAACCTTTTTGGAATACTAACCCTAGCCCTAACCCTAGCCCTAAACCTAACCCTACCCCCCACTATGTACTGCAGTACACCGCGATTTATCACAGTTGTGGTTCGTTGCGTTTTTCCGTCTTATAGGGTGGGGGGGTTGGGGGGGCACATCTTGACCTTTACCTTAGGTTAGGATGGTTGGGTCAGGTCAGATGCTTATTCGAAATATTGAGACTTTTGACTTTTGTACCATAGGTTTCAATAAACACAATGCATTTGCGTACAAGGATTGTATCATTCGTCTTCTTGAATGTGTAGGAGCAGCGAAAGGTCAACAAGGGATGGATCATGCTCTGAAGCGTAAATTGCCGGTAATGACAAATGTTGGCAAATGTTAAGATCAGCTCCCACCAGCTGTTCCCGCGTGTCGCAGCTTAACGAAAAAGGTAATGAATGGTGGGCCAACTTCACCCTGGAACAGCGGAGGGAGCTGATCTTAACGAGAACTGAGACTGTTGCTCTAATTTCAAGACCAACACTGCAGGTGTCTGTAGTAGTTCTCGGCCCTGGTCAACGCCGGGATATCATTATGAAAGGAAGCGTAGAAGCCCTGTCACGTAGTCACAGACCGGTACGGAACTCCATATCATCATCATCATCATCATCATCATCATCACCATCATCATCATCATCTGTACAGGCACACACGTGTGCACATAATCACGCACATAATCATGCTGATGCACCTCTCCGATTCACACACACACACACACCCTCTCTCTCTCTCCCTCCTTCTCTCTCTCATGGATATGCATGCACCTACCCATGTTACCATATAAAGTTAGGCAGGCCGATAGACAGACAATCACAGTCACATACATTCTCTGTCTGTCTGTCTCTGTCTCTGTCTGTCTGTCTGTCTCTCTCTCTCTCTCTCTCTCCTCCTCTCTCTCTCGCTCTCTCTCTCTCCTCTCTCCCGCCCCTCTCCCCCACCCCCCCCCCTCTCCTCTCTCCTTCTCTCTCTCTCTCTCTCTCTCTCTCTCTCTCTCTCTCTCTCTCTCTCTCTCTCTCTCTCTCTCTCTCTCTCTCTCTCTCTCTCTCTCTCTCTCAAATCACCACACCCATTTCGATCGCACAGAGAGAGAGGCAGCGACCATTTCATTCTGCACCGCAGAAGACAACAGCCTCTAGCTTTATGACGCAATGTGTGAAAGCGGGGACAATCCTGTAGTTTAGTCACCCCCCCCCCCCCCCCCCCCCCCTCATGCTTACGACCCTCAATCTCAAAGTCTGCTTCTTACACGTTTATGAAAACAATCCTAGGCTGAATCTATCTCTATCCCTCCCCCCCCAAAAAAAAACCCAACGACAAACCCCCCCCCCCCCCCCCCCGGAATTTTGCTTCTAAGTGAGAATTTTCAATGCGGAAATTTTAGGGGGGTGGCTAATGTACAAGATAGATAAAGTTGGATTGAACCTTCTCTCTCTCTCTCTCTCTCTCTCTCTCTCTCTCTCTCTCTCTCTCTCTCTCTCTCTCTCTCTCTCTCTCTCTCTCTCTCTCTCTCTCTCTCTCTCTCTCTCTCTCTCTCTCTCTCTCTCTCTCTTCTGAACCTTCTAACAGAAATGAGGGCATCATTTTATTGGTAAAGGGCCTACCTTTTTTTTGTGGTTGACATGTCTCACCATGGCAAAGAGCTACGCAGGATTATTGACAGTTATTATCATGCAGGCTCTGTCAATGTTTTGGGGATGATGATGATCGAGTGCCAATGTGGGTTCAAGGCGTCTTTAGTGATGTCTGTAAACAAGTCTTGTCTTTTTTGTTCCCGAGCGAAGCTTCGGGAAGTACTGTTTTTGTTTCGTCCGTGCGTGCGTGCGTGCGTGCGTGCGTCCGCGCATCCGACCGTGCATCCGTCCGTCCGGTCGGCCGCCTTAGCTTGAAAACCGTTCAGTCTATTTCAATCGCTTTTAGCATACAAGCTCTAGAGGATATTACCTATCGACCGATTGCTTTAGTTTTATTTTAAGGTTAAGGTCATGTTGATTAAGGAGTTCAAACCCCAAAACGTTACACGTATTTCAATGCGGTTTTTTTCCCCACAATGTGTTCTGATGAAAGGGCTATAACAGTATAATCATGAATTTGTCTGTGCGCTCGTGTGCGCGTGTGCGCATGCGTGCGAATCACATCGTTGGACTTACAATGTTCACGTTTGGTGTGCAGATGCATTGACTTGTGGTCATTCCAAATATTTAGTACATGAAAGGGTAAGGTCAAGGTCACAACGGTTATAGTCTCTTGACAGGACCATCTGTAACAACCGGTCAATTACAACACATTTTTTAGACGTTTATCATGTATTATTTCTTTTGGGCAATTGCTCAGTTTCTTGTCATTGGAGCGCAGATGCGTCATGCTGCTGTTATGTGCCCAAATTTCAGCCGTTCTTGAACTTATCTGCCGCTCAGCGATTCACTTGTTGCTTTTTTTTTTTTTTTTTTTACATGCTGTATTATGAGCCAAACTGCAGAGTGCTCGCGTAGTGGTATGTGCGCATTTGTAACTCTCTCTCTCTCTCTCTCTCTCTCTCTCTCTCTCTCTCTCTCTCTCTCTCTCTCTCTCTCTCTCTCTCTCTCTCTCTCTCTCTCTCTCTCTCTTTCTTGAGGCGAGATATTGATTCGAGTGAAGAAATTCCATCAAAATTATTTTTATTAGTCCCCAAGCCGAAGCTCGGGGAAACTATTGTTTCTGTCTGGTCTGTCCGGCGTTTATCCAGCTATTCGTCCGTTTTTCTCAAAAACTATTCAGTCTATCATCATCAAATTTGGTATACGAGTTTGCCAAGAAGCAAGCTATCCACTGATGTATTTAGTTTTACATTAAGGTCAAGGTCGCGCCAGTTATGGGGTTCAAACCCCAAAACACATAATCGCTAATATCTCGCGAAGTTTTGCATGTATTTCAATGCAGTTTTCACAACATTTCTTGATGAATGGTCTATAACACAGTTGTCGTGAATTTTTCTGTGCGCTCGTGTGCGCATGATCGCGCACGCTCAAATCACAGGTCCGAACCCCAGGGCTATGACTTGAAAATTTCACAAAGCATTGTTGGAAACTTCATGGTTTGAAACTCTATCTGTTGACTGATGATTTGATGTAAATATTACAAGTGAACCCGTAAGCCTAGACTCCACCAACACGACTGGAAACACCCAGAGACAGAGACAGAGAAAGAGACAGAGAGAGAAAGAGAGCGGTGAGGGAGAGAGACAGAGACACACAGAGAGAGAGAGCGGTGAGCGAGAGAGAGAGAGAGAGAGAGAGGGGGGGTAGCAAACAGTTGGCTGTAGCACTGTGGCTCACACTTGACTACTGAGTTCCTGCGCGCGTGTGCTAGCTTGCTGGCATCGCCGAGTCTTGCTTGCCTCAGTGACTGGCTGGATGGGGGAAGGAGATGCATTAGGGGAGGAGGTGAGTGGGTTTCACGATAGTGCATAGGTGGAACCTAAATGATCCCAATTGAACGGCCGTGCCTAGGCCCTTTGTGTCACAGGCCCGATATGTCCCACTTCTTTCCGGCCGTCAATCCGTCCGTGCGTGCGTCCTGTTTTCAGTTCTCAATGGTCTCCCCACTGTGTGTACAGCCGACACATTCCGATTTCGGAGTAGCTCGGCGATGCTGCGAGGGGACTTTGCAGCCGCTCGACGTTGCACTTGTTTTTTTGTTGTTGTTTTTTATAGAATCCCGCCTTGACATTTCTCCAAGTAAAGCTTTCACTACATAACTATGCAAATGAGGTCACGTAGGCCTACAACGTAACGCACGTGACACACGTAACGAAGACATACCGTCCGACTTCCCCATTACACGCAGTGCAGTTCTGACAGACTGCTTACTGACTGTTCTTACATGTTTTTGTTCTCCCTAAAATCGGCGCCACACACGCGTAAAATCGTATGGGGATGCGATGCGACTGGGTCTCGTGAGTCATGATTCACGTAAGAAATAGGTCCGTCTAAACCTAATAGGGCATTTGCCACGAGTGTTCGTTCTCTATGCTAGACTACTAATTTGCCCGCACTCGTTCTGCCCGAGTTACGCTGACCTTTCTGACTCAACTCTCTAAATTCAACTCGGTGAAATTCAAGGTCGCCCTCACGTGGCAAATGCCCTATTCTGCCATTTTCGCTCACTATACTCAAGTAGACCCAATACGTGAATTTTCACGTGAATCATGACTCACATCGTCCCAAAATCGCATCGCATTCAGATCCGATTCGTACAGACAATAAATCATACGTTGGTGCACTGGGATGCTTGCTATAGTCATGTCACAGCCTCTTTGGCAAATTGCTTCTGTTGTGCTGTCAAGAGCTTTGGGATTAGTTTGATGGGAGTTGGGTATAGACTGCATGTGTTTCTTTTCTTGTTTTGCCTGTGTACGTTTGTATACTTTATTAGTTTCTTTCTATCTGTCTGTCTTACTGAGTCTGACATTTATCATCATCACCATCATCTTCTTCTTCTTCTTCTTGTTCTTCTTCTTCTTCTTCTTCTTCTTCTTCTTCTTCTTCTTCTTCTTCTTCATCATCATCATCATCATCATCATCATCATCATCATCATCATCATCATCATCATCATCATCATCATCATCATCTTCTTCTTCTTCTTCTTCTTCTTCTTCTTCTTCTTCTTCTTCTTCTTCTTCTTCGTTGTTGATGATGACAAGTAAGAGGAGAATAAGATGGAGGGCAACAACGACGACTATGACGATGACGATGATGGTTGTAATGGGGTTGGTGATGGTTGTGTTTGACTGCGATGATTTCGTTTCCGTAACTCTCTCTCTCTCTCTCTCTCTCTCTCTCTCTCTCTCTCTCTCTCTCTCTCTCTCTCTCTCTCTCTCTCTCTCTCTCTCTCTCTCTCTCTCTCTCTCTCTCTCTCTCTCTCTCTCTCTCTCTCTCTCTCTCTCTCTCTCTCTCTCGCTCTCTCTCACCCTCCCTCCCTACATACTCTACAAACATACTCCCCAAGTTCAAAACCCTCTCAATCTCCTTTAACCCGATTCCTAATGGGGTTTTTCACTTTCAGGCTGCAGCCAGATCTCCCCCAACGCCTTATGCGGGCTGACCCGCCTGCCCAACCTGCTGGAGCTGGAGCTGACCAACTGCCCCAGCGCCACGCCCAGCGTGGTCCACTACCTCAGGGAGAACATGTACGGCTGCCTGGTCATCCACTGAGGACCCCACTGCCTGTCGAATCCGCCAACACCTGCGCCAACATGTTGTGGCAAGGACGTACTGCGACAGAATGGTCAACGATGACCGTGGTCGCTCTACGGAAGGAAGGAATGAAGGAAAGAAAGAAGGAAGGAAGGAAGGAAGGAAGGAAGGAAGGAAGGAAGGAAGGAAGGAAGGAAGGAAGGAACGAACGAAGGAAGGAAGGAAGGAAGGAAGGAAGGAAGGAAGGAAGATCATGTCATCCTGGTCAGCTAGCTATCTGCCAACCCAGGCTCCACATCATCAACCTTCCTGCCTGAAATGTTGCGTTCGATGTTAAAATAATGGTGGTTCTGTCATTTAGGCCGACTTGAGGAAGTGGCAACCTGAGTTAGATGGGTCTAGTGTTGATTTGAGGAAGCTACAACAGGAATGAGTTGGGTTCGGCCTTTCCTTGAGGGTGTTGGGATGGTCTTGTATGTATTTGAAAAAAGCTGCAACAGGAGTTAGATGGGTCTAGCTTTTGCTTGAGGATGTAGCAATTGGAGCTACATGGGTCTTTCATTTACCCGAGAAAGTCGTAATGGGACTTAGATGGGTCATGCATTTAGCCTGCTTCAGCTGTCTTAAGATATCTTCAGACTTGAGAATTTCATTCATTCAGGCTAATCAACTGTCTAAAAAAAGTTTCATAAGTATTATCCTTACAGAGGGTTGAAATTTTTTTGGGGTGTTATCGTTGTTACTTGAGACAAGCAAACCCTTCTGGTCCAAAAGTTTGCCTTAGATTGAACATTTTCTAGGGTTGAAGTTTCACCTCCTAAATACTATTCAAAGTCATATATGTCTTACTGTTTCCCAGATAATATCGTCTGGATTTTGGTTTGAGATTAAAACCTTTAAGATAAAAGATGAGAAAATACAACAATTTGTATGTAAAGGTACCTTGAGAATGGGAGCTTGACGTTTCGAATCATAGATTGGAGTCTTTAAGATAAAGGTTTTACAATATTTGTTAGATGGGACTTTACAATATTTGTTAGCTTCTATTAGTAAATTTACATTTGTTTTGAGAACAATATCTTGTTTGAAAAGTTGCATTAGCTTTAAATTCGCCTCAACCCACGGAATTGTTGTTATGTGATTATGCTTATTATATTCAACATAACTGCTTAAGAGTTTCACTAAAGTTAATTCAGTTAGACTGAAACCTTCAGCCAAATGCTGGTTGATGACCCAGTTATGTAGAAACTCAACGTTTCAGTGAATGATAACACGATGCCCCATGATTTAGCTTCTAGTTAGATGCAAGTTTAAGTTCAGCTCTTCGCATCATTTGTTCAAGTTCATTCCTGGGTTAAAAAATGGTGAGCAAAAAATGGCTTGTTGTCTATACATATTCCAAAAATTGGAGATAATCTCCTATGTGGTATAATTACCAGGATTTTCGGATCATGCTACATTCCTACATGCTACGTGAAAGCTGCAATACCCGTGGGAACTGATATGTGTAAGTTGAAGCTTTGTGTGCATGGAAATGGCGCAAATCTTAATAAAACTGTTCAGTGAATTCTGTCACATTCATAAAATGATATAGAATGCAAACAGCGTGACAATTGTATTCACATATGATCAAGATATACGTGTGCATGAAGCAACAATGTAACTACAAGCTGAACTTGCCAAACAGAAAGGATGAGTGCTTTAATTCTGTTGAGTGTCGGACTGCCCAGAATGCTGCTCTGCTTTGTACATTGTACAACGTTTGCCCAAGATGCTTAAAGACAGCAGAAAGATACGAAAAAGATGTTCATGTTTGGTAAAGAAATGAAACAGAAAACTTTGAAGCTTTTACTCAGTGAGGTCACGTAATGTTACAATGCGTTCATCCAGGGGTATTTTGTGAGGAAAGGTGTTGACTTTGCATCCTTTGTAATAATTATCTTCTCTTATGAAGCAGAGAAAGGTGTTGACTTTGCATTATTTGGAATATCTTCTTCTATGAAACAGCGTGTGGGATGAAATATGTTGTGATCTGTATTGATCAATCCTGTGAAGCATAAAGTTTAATTTACCAATTAAGTCACGTTCACATTCTTGGTGGTAATGTCTGTGATCTCAAATGGAAATGGAAAGCCACAAGAAATCTGTGAATGTAGAGAACAGCTGAAATTTGACAGATCCTCGTGATGTTTTGAAGAGAAAGCTTGAGGGCATACACACGCACACACAAACAAGCTGTCTTGTGAAGGACATTATACGCTTCATCAACGGATTGTAGGCCTACTAGAGTGAAGTGTATGCTTAGTGTAGCAAATTCAGTTTTATTTTTGTGAATGTAGCTACATTTGGAATGTGATAGGCCCTGGTTTGATGTCTGCATCACCACCCGCAAGAGTGGTGTCTCATACAATGGATATTATATATTAAAAAAACCCACTATTTGGGCTGTGACAAAAGTACTGACTACGATGAGAGTGTTCTTTCAGAACATCAGAGTTGTTTAACAAGTTAACTGGAACTTGCCACGGACTTGATTATGTTGAAGAAGCTGACTGGTGTGTTTTTGCTAATCACAAAACTAAACTCACAGGGTACCAGAGAACCAGTGAGATACTGGAAATGTGTACAATGGTGATTTTGGAAATAAAAGAGGAAACTGTTCCCCATTGAAGCATACCACTTCTTGCGGGCTTTTTGAACATCGCTTTTATTTGCTCTGGGAAGCCTCGGTGCGTTCCTTTGCCTCTAAATGTCCAATATGTTGTGAATCGTCTGGAGCACTCAACGATGCTACAATAGTCAATGTGGATTAGTTTTTTTCCTGTCTGTAAAACAATATCATTCCTGACCCTTATATTGTGTGCAATAAATACATTGATACGAGAAGGAAACGACGAAATGATGTGTATTGATTGAAAAGTAACCCTCATTATAACAAAATACAGTCCTCTTTCTTTGAAGAATCATTTGGTTCAATGTGGTGAATTAAGAATGAGGGTCATTGTGTTTTGGTCTGTGTTTGATATTGACGTTGCAGAGTATTTTATGAGAGAATGTGCCAACTGTTGTAAATGGTTATGGCCTGCATTTCTAGTTGAGGGTATAATATAAATATGTGTGTGCTAGATTATTTTTTCCAGTATACACGCAACACAGACAGACAGACAGAGTGAGGGGGGGGGGAGAGAGAGAGAGAGAGAGAGAGAGAGAGAGAGAGAGAGAGAGAGAGAGAGAGAGAGAGAGAGTCCAATGATAACATCATAGTTTCTCCCGTAAGTGGTGTGTTGGTTTTTCTTGTGTGTGCGTGTTATTTTCTTTCTTTTTCTTTCTGTCTTTTTGTGTGTGGAAAGTCTAATAAAGTTCTTCAATCAAAGCATTCCTTTCAGTCCCTGTTGATATTACCAATTCCATCAGGCAAAATGTCTCTGCAGCTGTCGTTGGCTTACTAAGTGTTGGCTTCATGAGGTTTTCTTCACGCACTTGTTGACTGATTAATTTAATGTGCTTCTTGTAAAACTAGAATATGTGTTCAGATGTCAACAGTTTTGATTTTGTATTCTGTGTCATTATGTGTGACGAAAGGAGGGGCAGGATTGGGAGGGGAGAATAGAGTATTTGTCATTTAAGAAAACAACCCATCTCTCTTCTAATAACTTAATGGGCAAATGTTAAGATCAGCTCCCTCCGCTGTTCCATGGTGAAGTTGGCCAATCAGCTTAACGGAAACGGTAAATCGGAGGGAGCTGATTGGTCCTAACCCTACGCCTTCACCCTGGAACAGCGGAGGGAGCTGATCCTAACATTAGCCAGTTAATGACTATCATTTGTATTATAGATGTTTCTGTTACCTTGATGGGTATCAATATGTTGTTGCATTGGTATATTGTAAGTTGGAGAATAAGTTCTTGTTTGTTGTTGTGTCCAGTTTTACATGACTTGTAGGAGACGTATTTCATTTAGTGGAGGTAAATTGACTTTTTGCAGACTGTGATTGTTAACACTTTTGTTTTGTATCCCCCTTTTTGTTTGCTTCTTTGATCACTTGTTAGTTTTGAGGCTGGTTTATTTTATGTTGAGCAGTTTTTGTTCCTTTCCTTTCCTTTTCTTTGGTTGTGTTTGCTTCGTTACTTT
>CM065680.1:47504723-47507223 GCA_017654935.2 Phymorhynchus buccinoides
GATAGTGAACTCTCTCTCTCTCTCTCTCTCTCTCTCTCTCTCTCTCTCTCTCTCTCTCTCTCTCTCTCTCTCTCTCTCTCTCTCTCTCTCTCTCTCTCTCTCTCTCTCTCTCTCTCTCTCTCTATCTCTGGGGTTAGGGGCGATGATAAAAGGAAAGCAATATAAAGTTGCTTTCATATTGCTTTGTTGTACGCAAACGCACAAAAAAGCATGTTCTATTTGCTTATTCTATTACCCTCCATAAATAGAATTAAATCATTCAATTCAATTCAATTATCTCCCCCCCCTCTCTCTCTCTCTCTCTCTCTCTCTCTCTCTCTCTCCCTCCCTCCCTCTCTCTCTATCCTCTGTTACCCAGTCTGAAGTGATGCAGGCTAAGTACGTGTATTACAGAAAATGAACGTAGTTTGCAAAGATGCCAATTCGGGATTTCCCGATATGAGAAATGTTGAGGTCAGCGTATGATGCTTTGAGTAGGTGTATTAATATATTGGGATGGGGTGGGGTGGGGTGGTGGGGGTTGTTTTCTTCTTTGTGATAATAAGTATGATAAATTTGCACAGATCGTCTCAAAGTTTACGTAGATGGAAACGTAGCATTTTTCCTTCAGTCTTTTTTCGGTGTATCTGTGACAATACTAAGATTTTCGTAACTTGTTTGTTTGTTTGTTTGCTTTCTCTGTGTATGCGTGTGTGTTTGTTTTTCTTTTACTTTTTCTTCTTTTAAAAAAAAAAACTTTCGTTCGCTTTGGCTTCTTTTGTGGCAACATGCGTGTTCAAGGCCACAGATCGACGTTAGAGAGAGAGAGAGAGAGAGAGAGAGAGAGAGAGGAGAGAGAGAGAGAGAGAGAGAGAGAGAGAGAGAGAGAGAGAGAGAGAAAGAAAACGAAAACGAAAACGAAAACGAAATTTTATTTAACCAGGGAACATGAGATAAGCAAGTTACATGTTTTTTTCCACCCAGCCCTAGCCCTGGAGAGAGAGAGAGAGAGAGAGAGAGAGAGAGAGAGAGAGAGAGAGAGAGAGAGAGAGAGAGAGAGAGAGAGAGAGAGCCGCGTGATGGGGGTAGCTGGAGAGGGTGTCTATGTGTATTTATGCCGGTGTGTGCTCGTTTATATGCATAAGTTTGTTTGCGTGCGTGTGTGTGTGTTTCCACGTGCATAGGGCCTATGTATGTGACTGTATTCTATATTCCCTTATTATGTGTAGGAAATGTGTCTGTTTACATCATTATGTGTGATTGTGTGTGTGTGTGTGTGTGTGTGTGTGTGTGTGTGTGTGTGTGTGTGTGTGTGTGTGTGTGTGTGTGTGTGTGTGTGTGTGTGTGTGTGTACATTCCCTCGCACACGCGGACATATAGGCCTAAGACTATATATTACGTTCTGGTATGAAATGAGAACGAAGTGGAAAAATAACTTATGCTACAACGTAAAGGGAACAAATCCAGAATCTTCTTGTTATAACATTGAAAATGAAATAATTCTCCAATCCTCCCGTGGGGATACCGGCGGGGTCTTTCGCATAAATAGTTCCCCCACCTTCTGGAAGTTCTGTGCTTGTAACTTCCTCTAATCTGTCACTCTCTTTGACTCTGCCTTTTCCCTTTGCTTACTGTCACTCTACTATCTTTCTGCCTTACCGGGTCCATTCTCCTGCCTTTTGTCACGAAACACTTTCAAAAAGATTTCCTCCAGCCGAAGTCGGACTTGCTTGGCCTATTTCTTAGTCAGGCGCACAACGGCAGCATGACGCATCTGCGCTCATGATTGACAGGGAACTGTCTGAGCGATCGAAGAAGAAGAATTCTCGAGTACTTACATTATTGTGTTTGTGCGATAGGCTCCAGGGGTTATCGAGCCAAATCTAGACCCTATACATGCATTCGATAGCCAGGTTTGAATTGTGTTTATTAATTAGTTCTTTAATTAACGTAACAGGCAGATGTACATTGTACATTATTCTGATTATGTGGCTATTTTTGTTTTTGTCGTTCCTGATTACTGTGAAAATTAAAAAAACGATGATAAATAAAATTTACCCTTTTATTCCATTATCTGAGTGGTGTGGTGTGATGATAGATCACCGCGGTCGATCGTCTGTGTGTGTGTGTGTGTGTGTGTGTGTGTGTGTGTGTGTGTGTGTGTGTGTGTTGTGTGTGTGTGTGTGTGTGTGCGCGCGTGTGTGCACGTGCGTGCGTGCGTCTCGCTCTATGTTATTTGACTCTGCCTCACTAACAGTGTATTTGATTTGACATTACTCTCTACCCCCCTGCTAGGCTTATTTAACTCGGCCTCCTTACCATAAAGCATACTATCCAAATGGCAATAACAGTGTATTTGATCTGTAAAAAAGCATGTACTATTTGCTTATTCTATTACCCTCTATAAATACAATTTATTCAATTCAATTCAATTCAATTCAACTCTCTCTCTCTCTCTCTCTCTCTCTCTCTCTCTCTCTCTCTCTCTCTCTCTCTCTCTCTCTCTCTCTCTCTCTCTCTC
>CM065680.1:47512223-47519723 GCA_017654935.2 Phymorhynchus buccinoides
AGAGAGAGAGAGAGAGGAGATTTTTTTTAAAAGTTTTCCTTTTAATAAATGTTATAATGTTTCCTTCACGCAAGTCAAAACAAGCAAGTCAAACATGTGATCATATGCCACATATTAAGCCAAACAGACACCAACACCAAGCAGACCACCACGAGAAAGAAATAACTGTGGTATTACACTGCTGCTGAAAAAATCAGCATGCAGTCGTAATACGAGAGGCTCTTTGCCCTTAATATTGCATATGTTACAGTAAATTTATAAAACTAGTAAATTTGCAAAAATTTTAACATTTTCAGGAAATTTGCAAAATCCCTGAGTGAAACAGGAAATTTGCAAATTCCCTAAAAATTGTTTTAAATTTGCAAATTTCCTGGTTTTGTAAATGTACTGGATGTAATATATATATATATTACATCCCAAATAATTATGTTTAATAGGTTGCCTATGATTAAGTTTTCTTTGTTTTCACTTTGTCTTGATGTGATTTTTGTTCTTTCGCAGGCGAAGGAAATGGGAGACTACCTTTGTGTTGGTGCACATTCAGATGGTAAGTAAAATAATATAGTTTCTCTGTCTGTCCGTCCATCTGTTTGTCTGCCTAGTCTGTCTGTCTGTCTGTCTGTCTGTCTCTCTCTCTCTCTCTCTGTCTCTTTATCAGTCAGTCTCTCTCTCTCTCTCTCTCTCTCTCTCTCTCTCTCTCTCTCTCTCTCTCTCTCTCTCTCTCTCTCTCTCTCTCTCTCTAGTGCGGTGCGTGCATGCCTGTGTGGTCTTTTGTGACTGTACAACTTCTGTCATAAAGAAGAGGCAGGCTCTAATAACTATGAACTCCTCTGGTGGCGTTACATGACATAACTATCGTGGCTTACTTTATTTCCCTTGATCAATTACGAAGGCACTATCTATTTTTTGGCAGTTCGAATGCGCGCGCGAGATAGGGAATGACAGAGAGAAAGAGAGAGTGAGCTCACCATCGCTGACAAAATGCCTTCAAAGGGAACGCCATCTGGTGTCAAAAAATGCTAAGGGTCATAACCCTACCTAAACAGCCCCTGGCAAAATGCCTTCAAAAGGAACGCCATCTGGTGTCAAGAAGGGCCCAACAGCTCCTGACAAAATGCCTTCAAAAGGAACGCCATCTGGTGTCAAGAAGGGCCAAGGGCCATAACTCCACTAAACTAAACAGCTCCTGACAAAATGCCTTCAACAGGAACGCCATCTGGTGTCAAGAAGGGCTTAGGGTCATAACCCTACCTAACCAGCCCCTGACAAAATGCCTTCAAAAGGAACGTCATCTCGTGTCAAGAAGGGCCAAGGGCCATAACTCCACCTAAACTAAACAGCTCCTGACAAAATGCCTTCAATAGGAACGCCATCTGGTGTCAAGAAGGGCTAAGGGTCATAACTCTACCTAAACAGCCCCTGACAAAATGCCTTCAATAGGAACGCCATCTGGTGTCAAGAAGGGCTAAGGGTCATAACCCTACCTAAACAGCCCCTGACAAAATGCCTTCAATAGGAACGCCATCTGGTGTCAAGAAGGGCTAAGGGTCATAACCCTACCTAAACAGCCCCTGACAAAATGCCTTCAAAAGCATTCCCATCTCGTGTCAAGAAGGGCCAAGGGCCATAACTCCACATAAACTAAACAGCTCCTGACAAAATGCCTTCAAAGGGAACGCTATCTGGTGTCAGGAAGGGCTAAGGGTCATAACCCTACCTAAACAGCCCCTGACAAAATGCCTTCTTGTGTCAAGAAGGACTTAGGGCCATAACTCCACATGAACAGCTCCTGACAAAATGCCTTCAAAAGGAACGCCATCTGGTGTCAAGAAGGGCTTATGGCCATAACTCCACATGAACAGCTCCTGACAAAAGGCCTTCAAAAGGAACGCCATCCGGTGTCAAGAAGGGCCAAGGACCATAACTCCACTAAACTAAACAGCTCCTGGCAAAATGACTTCAAAGGGAACGCTATCTGGTGTCAAGAAGGGCCAAGGACCATAACTCCACTAAACTAAACAGCTCCTGACAAAATGCCTTCAAAAGGAACGCAATCTGGTGTCAAGAAGGGCCAAGGGCCATAACTCCACTAAACTAAACAGCTCCTGACAAAATGCCTTCAAAGGGAACGCTATCTGGTGTCAAGAAGGGCCAAGGACCATAACTCCACTAAACTAAACAGGTCCTGACAAAATGCCTTCAAATGTAACGCTATCTGGTGTCAAGAAGGGCCAAGGACCATAACTCCACTAAACTAAACAGGTCCTGACAAAATGCCTTCAAAAGGAACGCCATCTGGTGTCAAGAAGGGCCAAGGACCATAACTCCACTAAGCTAAACAGCTCCTGACAAAATGCCTTCTGGTGTCAAGAAGGGCCAAGAGCCAAATTAAACAGCTCCTGACAAAATGCCTCAAATGTAACGCTATCTGGTGTCAAGAAGGGCCAAGGGCCATAACTCCACATGAACAGCTCCTGACAAAATGCCTTCAAAAGGAACGCCATCTGGTGTCAAGAAGGGCTTAGGGTCATAACCCTACCTAAACAGCCCCTGACAAAATGCCTTCAAAAGGAACGCCATCCGATGTCAAGAAGGGCCAAGGGCCATAACTCCACTAAGCTAAACAGCTCCTGACAAAATGCCTTCAAATGTAACGCCATCTGGTGTCAAGAAGGGCCAAGGGACATAACTCCACTAAACTAAACAGCTCCTGACAAAATGCCTTCAAATGTAACGCCATCCGATGTCAAGAAGGGCCAAGGGCCATAACTCCACTAAACTAAACAGCTCCTGACAAAATGCCTTCAAATGTAACGCCATCTGGTGTCAAGAAGAGCCAAAGGGCCATAACTCCACCTAAGCAGCGTGTTTTCGCGCTTCACTGTGTGCAGATGACATAGCGCTGGTCAAGCGGGCCCCGGTGTTCAGTGAGCAGGAGAGATACAAGCTGCTCAGGGCCATCAAATGGGTCGACGAGGTAAGGTTCTGCTTTTGTACAATTATCAATCTATATCAATTAAATCTGCTTGGTAGGCCTGCCGATCTTGTACTTTGTTAGTCATCCCCTTATTATTGTTTACACCCCTCAATTTGCTTGGTAGGCCTGCTGATCTTGTACTTTGTTAGTCATCCCCTTATTATTGTTTACACCCCTCAATTTGCTTGGTAGGCCTGCCGATCTGCTTGGTAGGCCTGCCGATCTTGTACTTTGTTAGTCATCCCCTTATTATTGTTTACACCCCTCAATCTGCTTGGTAGGCCTGCCGATCTTGTACTTTGTTAGTCATCCCCTTATTATTGTTTACACCCCTCAATCTGCTTGGTAGGCCTGCCGATCTTGTACTTTGTTAGTCATCCCCTTATTATTGTTTACACCCCTCAATCTGCTTGGTAGGCCTGCCGATCTTGTACTTTGTTAGTCATCCCCTTATTATTGTTTACACCCCTCAATCTGCTTGGTAGGCCTGCCGATCTTGTACTTTGTTAGTCATCCCCTTATTATTGTTTACACCCCTCAATCTGCTTGGTAGGCCTGCCGATCTTGTACTTTGTTAGTCATCCCCTTATTATTGTTTACACCCCTCAATCTGCTTGGTAGGCCTGCTGATCTTGTACTTTGTTAGTCATCCCCTTATTATTGTTTACACCCCTCAATCTGCTTGGTAGGCCTGCTGATCTTGTACTTTGTCAGTCATCCCCTTATTATTGCTTACACCCCTCAATCTGCTTGGTAGGCCTGCTGATCTTGTACTTTGTTAGTCATCCCCTTATTATTGTTTACACCCCTCAATCTGCTTGGTAGGCCTGCCGATCTTGTACTTTGTTAGTCATCCCCTTATTATTGTTTACACCCCTCAATCTGCTTGGTAGGCCTGCTGATCTTGTACTTTGTCAGTCATCCCCTTATTATTGCTTACACCCCTCAATCTGCTTGGTAGGTCTGCTGATCTTGTACTTTGTCAGTCATCCCCTTATTATTGCTTACACCCCTCAATCTGCTTCTTTAAATTTTAATTTGAACCCAAAAAATCCTCCGAAGTCGGAATGTGGCTGCTCACGTGGCGGGGTAATCAAAAACGGTCATACGCGTAATTTTCTCATCCCTAGCTGATACATTGTACAATAGAGTTCAAGTACTTCGGCTGTTGGGATGATCCCTGGAGTCTTTTAGCCAGGGCACGACAACAACAACAAAGAAGAGGATTTTTTTTGTTTTACGTCCTCTCGGTCTGGAACAGACACATATATATGGGACATTTGTAGATACAAAGATGGTGGGAACAATACTGGAGGCAATGCCCGGAGGCAGTGCAACACCAGTAAAGTCCCGATTTTTTTAACAATACAGATAGGTAAGGACCAAGGAGTGGGATGCCTAAATCAACAATAAAAACAATCCTAGGCTGATTCTTATAACCCCATTCCTTGTCCCAAAATGGCAGAATTTTGCTTCTCGGTGAAATTTTCAATGCAAAAATTTGTATTGAGGGGTAGGGGTAGGCCTACAAGATAACCCGGCCTAATATTGGGTAAAATAAATTTATAAAACATTCTTTGCACTTTGTGATTTCAGGTGTGTGTGTGTGTGTGTGTGTGTGTGTGTGTGTGTGTGTGTGTGTGTGTGTGTGTGTGTGTGTGTGTGTGTGTGTGTGTGTGGTGTGTGTGTGTGTGTGTGTGTGTGTGTATGTGTGTGTGTGTGTGTGTGTGTGGTGGCAGTATATAATATGTTACAGTAAATTTACAAAACCAATGCCTACTATGTTCAGTAAATTTCGCTAATTTCCTAACATTTTCAGCAAAGTTCCCCCCCCCCCCTCTGTGTGTCTCTGTGTCTCTCCTGTGTGTCTCTGTGTGTCTCTCGCCGTCTGTCTCGTGTCTCTCTCTCTCTGTCTCTGTGTGTGTGTGTGTGTGTGTGTGTGTGTGTGTGTGTGTGTGTGTGTGTGTGTGTGTGTGTGAGAGAGAGAGAGAGTAAGAGAGAAACAGTGAGAGAGTCAATAAGAGAGGCAGAAACCATGAGAGAGGCAGTGAGAGAAACTAAGACAATGAGAGAGACAGTAAGAGAGACAGAAACAATGAGAGAGACAGTAAGAGAGACAGAAACATCGAGAGACAGTAAGAGAGACAGAAACAATAAGAGAGACAGAAACAACGAGAGAGACAGTAAGAGAGACAGAAACAATAAGAGAGACAGAAACAATGAGAGAGACAGTAAGAGAGACAGAAACATCAGAGAGACAGTAAGAGAGACAGAAACAATAAGAGAGACAGAAAACAACGAGAGAGACAGTAAGAGAGACAGAAACAAAGAGAGAGACAGTAAGAGAGACAGAAACAACAAGAGAGACAGTAAGAGAGACAGAAACAACGAGAGAGACAGTAAGAGAGACAGAAACAAACAACGAGAGAGACAGTAAGAGAGACAGAAACAACGAGAGAGACAGTAAGAGAGACAGAAACAACGAGAGAGACAGTAAGAGAGACAGAAACAACGAGAGAGACAGTAAGAGAGACAGAAACAACGAGAGAGACAGTAAGAGAGACAGAAACAACGAGAGAGACAGTAAGAGAGACAGAAACAACGAGAGAGACAGAAACGTTGAAAGAGACGATAAGAGAGACAGAAACAACAAGAGAGACAGTAAGAGAGACAGAAACAACGAGAGAGACAGTAAGAGAGACAGAAACAACGAGAGAGACAGTAAGAGAGACAGAAACAACGAGAGAGACAGTAACAACGAGAGACAGAAACAACGAGAGAGACAGTAAGAGAGACAGAAACAACGAGAGAGACAGTAAGAGAGACAGAAACAACGAGAGAGACAGAAACGTTGAAAGAGACGATAAGAGAGACAGAAACAACAAGAGAGACAGTAAGAGAGACAGAAACAACGAGAGAGACAGTAATCAATCGAGAGAGACAGAAACAACGAGAGAGACAGAAACGTTGAAAGAGACGATAAGAGAGACAGAAACAACAAGAGAGACAGTAAGAGAGACAGGGAGACAGTAAGAGAGAGAGACAGTAAGAGAGACAGAAACAACGAGAGAGACAGTAAGAGAGACAGAAACAACGAGAGAGACAGTAAGAGAGACAGAAACAACGAGAGAGACAGTAAGAGAGACAGAAGCAACGAGAGAGACAGAAACGTTGAAAGAGACGATAAGAGAGCCAGAAACAACAAGAGAGACAGTAAGAGAGACAGAAACAGTAAGAGAGAGACAGTAAGAGAGACAGAAACAACGAGAGAGACAGTAAGAGAGACAAAAACAACGAGAGAGACAGTAAGAGAGACAGAAACAACGAGAGAGACAGTAAGCGGTGGGTCTAGTGGTGGTGGTGTGTATCGCAGTTTGCAAGCGCGTGCGTGTCTGTTGCTCGACGACACGCTGGTTGTTTAACTATCAGTGTTCCTGCTAAGCTGTGTACATTGATAATAATAACTTCTTTTTTTTTTGGTGGTACAGGTTGCAGAGGGAGCGCCAGGCATACTCACTGAGAGAACATTGCAGAAATATGGCTGCGACTACTGTGTGCATGGCAGTAAGTCAAACTGGAATATATCTAGGGTGGGGGTGGGGGTTAAATGTGTGTGTGGTGGTGGGTGGGGGGGGGGGGGGGGGGGGGGGGAGAGTAAAGATTTGACGTCTTCGCACTTGAACATATTAATGCCATGCATGTAAAAAATAAAACATAATATCGATTCAACATGTGTGCGCTCATTCACACACACACGCGCACGCACGCATGCACGCGCGCGCACGCACACACACACACACACACACACACACACACACACACACACACACACACACACACACACACACACAGACACACGCACGCACGCGCGCGCGTACAATATTCTGACTACCTCTTTAACCACAGCCCTCCTTAAGTAACTGAAATGAATGTATCAAGTACTTGATATGTCTCAGAAATCTGGATATCCTATGCTTGATTCTGAAAAAAGCCTACTAGTCTCTATTTTGCTTTCCCTTTACTCAAATGACTGTCAGTTAGCAATGGTTAACATTAGCCTGTAGCAGGAGCCACTAGTAGTATAGGCCCAAAATGACAGTCTGTTGTACAATAAATGTTGTTAGTCCCCGAACCTTCTTAGTCCCCGAGCCGAAGGTTCGGCCGGGGAGCTATTGTTTTTGTCTGGTCCGTCCGTCCGGTGTTCGTCCGTCCGGCGGCGTGCCTCCGTCCGTCCGGCTATTCGTCCGTTTTTCTCAAAAACTATTCAGTCTATCATCATCAAATTTGGTATACTAGTTTGCCAAGATGCAAGCTATCCACTGATGCATTTAGTTTTACATTAAGGTCAAGGTCGCGCCAGTTACGGGGTTCAAACCCCGAAACACATAATCGCTAATATCTCGCGAAGTTTTGCATGTATTTTAATGCAGTTTTTTTTCACAACATTTCTTGATGAATGGTCTATGACACAGTTGTCATGAATTTTTCTGTGCGCGCGTGTGCGCATGATCGCGCGCGCTCAA
>CM065680.1:47524723-47554723 GCA_017654935.2 Phymorhynchus buccinoides
TGATAGTAAACGTGCTTGTTTGTTTTAATATATTTATTTGCAACAATTAATAATAAGTCACACACTTCATGGGACACAGTGATCTTGTCCAGTTTTCTTCTTCTTTGTTTTTTTTTAACTCGGGTAAAGCAACCTCATCAATGTTGATTTGCATATATCCAGTGTTTCGTAAGAAAATAAAGTGTTGAAAAGAAAGTTAATTTCTGTTGTCAAGTGCTTTGTAAAAAAGTTTTTTTAAAATCTAAAACAACAACAAGAAAAGTCACAGAATGTTGTGTCCTAATACTCCTTACAACAAACGCTTCTATAACCACTGAAAACAAATGTTTTATTAGTGATATGATTTTGCGTGTACAAAAACCGTGAAGGGATTTCTGTATCGTGGATTTCCACAGAACAATTCCCGGAGCGAAAATGATTCGTCCTTTGTGATGAGCTCTCGGTTCATCAGTCAGTTCGCTCATGGAATACCCCCTCAGCCCGGGGATAAGGTCATCTACGTCTGTGGAGCCTTCGATCTCTTCCATATCCTTGGACAGTATAACTTATAAGCCAAATCATTGTCTCAATAGTAGAAATGTCTGTTTGTCTATGTGCCAGTCTGTCTTTTTCTCTCTGTACCAGCTTGTGTGTGTGTGTGTGTGTGTGTGTGGGGGGGGGGGGGGGGGGGGCGGGGGCATGCACGTATGTGTGTGTATGTGTGTATGTTTGCTTTGATAAGACTTTGATAAACCTACATTATTATATATATGTGTGTGTGTATGCATGTATGTATGTATGTATACATGTATGTGTGTGTGTGTGTGTGCGCGCGCATATGTCACGTGTGTGTGTGTATGGGTGTGATTAATCATTATGTAATTTACTAAAAATCCATAACTGTTTATACAATGTGTTCCTTGACTGAATACACATGTTGGTCATCTGGATTTTCTGGAGAAAGTGGCTGCTGAGGGGCAGTTTGTCATTGTTGGCCTCCATCATGATCATGTAAGTCCCGTTTTGAAAATGAAAATGTTCAAAAAACAAGATGGCAACGCCATGTAAACGCAATCCCAGTACATGCCCCCCCCCCCCCCCCCCCCCCCACACACACACACAACACACACACATACATACACTCACATACAGCAGGAAACGCACACGGCTCGCCCCATTCTAAAGTAGTCCCTTTCTTATAGAACTGGGACTACAAAGATAGAGAGAGAGAGAGAGAGAGAGAGAGAGAGAGAGAGAGAGAGAGAGAGAGAGAGAGAGAGAGAGAGAGAGAGAGAGGATAATGTTTCTCCATATTCTATGTTCTAAATTCTATTAAGTGTCTTAATTTTTGTAATTTTGTTTTATGACATGTGTGGAGTTCAGATCGAAGACATTCTGTAGACTTGCGTGTTTTACTTTACACTTTGTTGAACCTGTGAAATAATCGACTCACACATACGAAAATTTGTTGGAGGGTGCCTAAGCCACAACATAGCCTTTTATTAATAGCATGAAAAGCGTCAAGGGCCGGCCACACGACATACGAATCGCATCTAAATGCGATGCGATTTTGAGGATGCGAGTCATGATTAACATGAAATTCATGTAAAATGGCACAATTATTTTAGACGGAAGTATTTCACGTTAATCATGACTCACGTGACACAATCGCATTCGCATCCCCATACGATTTTACACGCTGTGTGGCCGCCGGCTTTATATAGGCAATAACTCTTCTAGAGACAAACAGATTCGTTACCGTCGTGAACAGAAGGCACGCGAATTATGATACCAATCCCTTTTCTTTGTTCATGTCCATGGAATTGAGAAAGGTGGGTAAACCCCACCAAAATATCTTTTCTCCAAGAATATGTGATTTGTTTTTTTTTCATGTCAGTATATTAAAAGAATGTATGATACAGAGAAGTGCTCGTCTTTTTTAAAGTACTCATTACTAAATATCATAACTGTCTGCAACTAGAAATAAAAAAGAAAATCCTATTGTGTTTCAGGTTGTCGCCTGCTACAAAGGAGCACCATATCCTGTACAGCCTCTAAATGAACGCGTGTTGAATGTGTTGGCATATAAGGTTGGTTGACATATTAGGTCTTATATGGTTACTTGCAATACTTGTGGCGGTGCCATAGCCGATGAGGTTTAACTGAGGCGTGGTTACGGCTGCACCTATCTGTATTAATAAAAAATCGGGACTTTACTGGTTTCGTACTGCCTCCGGGCATTGCCTCCAGTATTGTTCCCACCATAAGTATATATTTGTATTTACAAATGTCCCATATGTGTCTGATTCAGACCAAGAGGACGTAAAACACCATTTTCGTTTCGTAGGTCTTATATGGTTATTCAATGTCATTAATTATCATACAGATCTATAAAAATTAATACGGACAATTATTTTAAAACATATCATATGTATGCAGTTGTGTACGTATGTGAGAGAAAGAGAGACAGAGACAGAGAGAAAGAAACAGACAGACAGAGAGAAAGAAAGAGAGGCAGACAGCGAGAGATACAGAGACAGTGTTTTCTTCAGTATGTTTCAGAAGTGGTGATCGGTGCCCCTTATGAAGTCACTGCTGAACTAATGGATCAATTTCAGGTAACCGACCACACACACACACATACATGCACGCACGGACGCACTCATTTGTTAGAGTTTCTGAAATAACAAGATAGGAAAAACTCAACATTTGTGAATTGATGAATAGTACATGTGGGTCTATTTCATTTGACCAGAACCAGCTAAAAGTTTTATGTTGGCGTAATCATTGACAGGCTGACTAAATGGAGAGACTTGGCTTGACACAATCATGGGTGCAACTCCCCAAAATGAAACAAACTGAAAGGCTGGGGTCCAGGGACCCATGGCCCTGGCAGGGTACAGGGGCAGAGCTCCGTCGGATGATTCAGGGGGGCAAACAGACAGTTAAAATTATAGACAGAGACAGTTTGAATCAGATAAGTCTTGTAAAATTATGACATTGCCTTTGTAAACTTCCAAATTAGAACAACTAGACTAAGTTCCAAACGTCCCAAATCGCTTGTGGTCAATTTTTTTTGTATGAATTAAAAAAACTGAAGTTCAGTTTCTGGTAAAATTTAAAAAAATACTGAAATCAGTGTAAAAATGAAAGAGTAGCACCCATGCACACACTTCATTTTTGTCTGTACAGGTTGATCTGGTTTGCCATGGGAACACCCCGATCTTACCTGGGAAGGATGGTTCTGATCCTTATGCTGTAAGCAATCCATTTGTTGAACTCTGGCATCTGAATAGTCTAAAGTTCAATCCTCTGAAAGCACGCTAAAAGGGCCACAGTCTCCCCAAAATAGAGGTACAACACTGCAATCAGTTCCCAACATGACTAAAAACGCACAATGCAGTAAGAAATCGCCTAAAATGCTATCTGGCAGAAAAGATTGCATTCTCTGGAAAAGACAAAACCTCAGCTATCAGGAGCAATAAGCCTTCGTCATAAATTTTTAATCCTCAGAAATTTTCAAATCATCTGACAATTCTGATGCATGGAACTATAGTATGTGTAGGCCTGCAAATCATCTGACAATTCTGATGCATGGAACTATAGTATGTGTAGGCCTGCAAATCATCTGACAATTCTGATGCATGGAACTATAGTATGTGTAGGCCTGCAAATCATCTGACAATTCTGATGCATGGAACTATAGTATGTGTAGGCCTGCAAATCATCTGACAATTCTGATGCATGGAACTATAGTATGTGTAGGCCTGCAAATCATCTGACAATTCTGATGCATGGAACTATAGTATGTGTAGGCCTATGCAATTTATTGATGATTTGTGATGCAATTTATCTAACACAAAAATGGGTGGTGTGGCACTATCAACAATCTACTCTCAAGGTAGGACAGCCCAAATGAATAATACCAATAGTAATAAAAGTAGCATTATTTCAATATCAGGGATAGCTTTGCACCTGAATGTGCAACTATAGTCGTTGCTCATGTGACCTTGCAGGAAGCCAGGAAACGCAACAAATTCAAGATTGTCGACAGTGGCAGTCAGCTCACCACAGAAATTGTTGTTGAACGCATCACCAAGAACAGGTCAGTTTTGCATGTCATGAATCAAATTTGTTTTGGAGGATCCAGATTTATTCCATCAGAGAAGAGAATATCAATCATAGATGGAAATAAGCTTCAGTCCATCTATGAATATGTTCCTCTTACAAGGTTTGGTGTAATGTGAATGTTGTTTTTACATGATTGTTGTTATTGTATTCTCAATTTTATAGCAACTGGGGTACTTTTGAACTTGAATGATGAGATACAGGTTTCTCAGTCTGTATGAAAAATGTCTTCCTTACAACACAGTCAGCTAATGAGTGTATCTAATGCCTTAAAACAATGTTTCATGAAGAGAAGCCCACAATACAGAATAATTTGGTGGTTGCGAGTGTCGCTGGTGCTTCACTCAATGCTGTTTTCATGCAGTCAATGTCAGATAGCAGGGATGTACATTTTTTAGTTATTTCACACATACACAGACTAGACACAGAGAATGTATTTTGCAAATGTTCTTTCTTTGTTGTGTGCTGTTAGAGAGTCAGTTTGTAAGGAAACACAAAGTGAGTTTGACTGCTAGACATGCAACTTCTTTCAGACTTCACTACTATAAATGATGTAACCAGCGCTGATATAACGCATGCGTTATATTGATAAGTTCCCTCAATCATTTTCGCAACTTCACCTTGGCTTAAGTCTATGCCAGAACAAATGACATAGACTGGATCACCAAGGCTACATCAAAATGTTGTCATGCTATGCAGTTATGCGGGGATATATTGTCTTTAGCCATGACAAACTCCTAGCAAAACACAGAGTGTGGCTGCCCACATGGTGGGGTAATCAAACCGGTCACACATGTAAAGTTCTCATCCCTAGCTGATGCATTTGTACCATAGTGTTCAAATGCTTCGGCTGTTGGGATGATCCCTGGAGTCTTTTAGCCAGCATACGTCAATAACATCCTTTTGGCAACTTACACACTGTATTTCTGTCTGAACAGAGCAGCACTGGAGACAGACAAGCCCAAGGATCCAGAGCGTGACTTGAAGATCTGGAATGAGTACCTGCGCTCACACGGCTTAGAGAACTAGAGAAGGATCTACTTCTGCTTCAGAGCCCAGCAAAGCAAAGCAGAGACTACATGAGAACTTCTTTTTCGTCAATCGCTCAGTACGTTTCCTGTCGTATGAGCACAGATGCGTCATGCTGCTGCTATGCGCCTAACTAAGAAATAATAAGGCCCAACATGAGAACGCTTTACAGAATTCCAAGGCTTTAACTGTGCTGATGTTCGTTCAGTCTCCTCTTTCCATTACTCCCCTCTTTATGTGAAATAGGCACAAGACATTACCTAACCATTTAGACTCCAAGGAGTCATGTTGTGATGGCCTTATTTTAAAGACCCCCCACTTCATGTCACATTCCCTCTTATGCTTGGAAGATTTCTTAAGATTTCTTACCAGCTGTAAGAGGGAAAAGTTTTGACACATGACGTGGTGGGTCTTTAAGAGCAAGAACAACACCAAACAAATTGTACCAAATATGTTATATGCTCAAGAACTAGATTGAATTGGTTTTCATCCAGCCTAAGGTTGCCCATATTGTGTACAAACTAAAGCAACGTAGATTAGCTCGTTTCCAAAATGATTGTTTATTTGGTGATCTTGTTTAACCATTTTCTTTTTTATCATAATGTTGTGATGTACAGCGGAGAACTGATAACTCAAAAATGGATAACTCAAAAACACTGGATAACTCACAATACTTTTTGGGTCCCAGTATAATAATCTCTATGTTGAAAAGTCTTTTTTACTGAAACTAAAATATTATCCCTTCAATTTTGAGTTAAGCGATTTTTACTGTATTATGTATATAGACGGAAAGAGGAGGTGTAAAGGAATAACAAGGTTGTATGGGAGGCAATCTTAAACGCATAATCTACTGTTTGAGTACAGTTACAAGTATAGATAATTACAAATGTGTACATTTTGTTCATGCTATTGCATGTTTATATTTTAAGAGCGGACAAAGCAGAAGTAATCTCTGTTTCCTTTTTTTCTATAATTGAAACAGGTTCAGAATGATATAAGTTTATTGATATACGCCATTGTCAATATCAAAATCATAGCATCGTTTATCAAAACATTCATAATTGTTTGTAAAAAGGCTCAAAGTAATGAAGTATGTTTGCCAGTGAGTCATTCCAGACCATGACTGCCAGATAGCAGATGCTATTCTGGTGGGCTGGGCTAGAATTTTATAGTGGCGATGCCTTGCCCACTCTCTCAGCCACAACCGTGGGAAAAGGGATTTGAGGACAGTTAGCATTGGGGAAGGTCCCCAAAGGCCAATCCATCCCTTTGGCTGCAGCCAGTGCCAAGATCCCCTCGTTTGCGATTCATAGTCTTCCACAAGAGACAAAGCTGTACCATTATTTTCCATATTCGTAGAAAACCATCTATTGTACATCTCTCATGTTACTGTTGGCCCCTACTACAGGCTAATGTCAACCAGTGATAAAAGAGCTCCAAATAATTGTTTGAAGACTATTTTATTTCTAGAAAAAAAGCTCAAACCCAATTGTTTTAACCCTTTCATCGCCAGTCGCTTCTTGGCACCACAATGATTTAACACCCATGTCACTGAAAGGCATCAAATGAGGGTCTGGTATCCAGTAACCTTATGTTCTTCAGTTTGGGAGGTAAGGACAGGCCCTATGTTATGCATGTCAGAGAAGAATCCCCAATATTGCAGACAGAATCTTTTCTCTACCTGGGTAAGGTTAATGGTAAATTTTGGCTGAGGAATGGCTAGCGTTGAAAGGGTTAAGAATGTTTAACAGCCAGCACAATATAATCAGTTCATGGACATTTATGTCATATGTATCATGTTGTATGAATTGGCACACCAAGATTATGTTGATTGATCTTGACTTTCAATTACCGGTACACTTGTTTATACACCATTTATTTTATATCATGTTGTATGAATTGGCACACCAAGATTACTGTTGATTGATTTTGACTTTCAATTACCGGTACTTGTTTATACACCAGCAAATATCCGATTTACATATGGGAATTTATGTGGGATTTCAAGTGAACTGTTATGCTTATGGCGAACTCACTTTATATTCAAGTATGTGACTTTGATGCATGTTAAATGCGTGTTGACAATGGTTTCTGGTTGTGAGACTTTCTTTTCAAAGGTGAAATGTTAGGGAGTCTTGTTTTTGAAATGTTCAGTGACAGAGTCAGTGACAGAATGACAAACAGTTCATGGGGTTCTTTTTTTATGTTAACATTTTAATCTTCAACATTGTTGGGGCAACGGAGGAGCACACGTGTGTGTGTGTGTACATGTGTGTGTGTGTGTGTGTGTGTATCTATCATGTGCTTGTTCTTCAGTTTAACGTCCTTCCACTAAAAGTGATTCAGACAGTATTATATAGCGGCGTGGTTTTGGTGTGGTTGAGTGTAAGTGTGTGTGTCTGTAAGTGAGTATGTGTAATATATCATCAGTGAAATTTAAAAAAACCTTGTAACTTGACTTTTTGAGTTAGATACATAGTCAGCTCTCTAATTTGTCCCACCACCTTCCATCAAAAGCTCATATCTCTAACGACTTTCTATCTTTTGAAGTCTTAAAAAAAAAAATTCTATTTTTTTTCTCTCACAAAATGCAGGACTAAACTCGCAATGTCTTTAACAACATATTCATCATAGTTAGTCAATCGTGGTCAACGTGGTTAATTTTAAAAAAAAATCTTAAATTTTTCTCAAAACTACCAAAATTGAGATACGAGGTTTTTGAATTTCACCAACGATATTGTGAGTATGTGTAATAGTTGTTCCTGTATGTATTTGTGTGCGTGTGTATACGTTCATGTGTGACAGCTAGTGTATGTGCATGTAGTAAATATTTTGTAACAGATCTGAACTCTCTGTGAGTCATGTTCTTCAGGCATGAAAGTGGATGAAGATCAAAAAAGAGATTTTTTCAGCCGAGAAATCCTTCCACCCGGATTTTCACCTAACATCCGAAGTTTTGTTGACGGGGGGAGGGGGAGGGGGGGGGGGGGGGGGGCCAGAACGTTCCCAAAAACTTTTTCCTGCTGAGTTTTCAGCTAACTAACATCCGAAGTTTTGTTCAGCGAGGAGGGAGACTAATCTATTCCAAAAATTTGGTCAGCACAAATATCCTTCCACCCACATTTTCAGCTAACATCGCTACTTTTGTTGAGCGGGTGGTACTCATTTCGCCTTCCTTTGCACAAACGAATCGAGTGAGCTAAAGCGACTTCCGGTTAACCAGTTTGAGAATCGCCAAATAGAGACTTGTACATATAAGAACACAGCAAGATCGGTCCTTTACTTCTATACAAACATTTTTTTTTTTAATTTTGAAAACATTCCGCGGATTTTCCGCGAAAAGCGGAATTCTTTCATGCCTGGTTCTTATAAGAACTTTTTTTTCTTCTGCTTTCTAGCATTTACTTTTCCTTATCAATTGTAGACGGATCTCGACCCAATGTTGATCAAGTTTCAAGTTGTTATTGCTTCCTTGGTTGCTAGTTTTATTGGTGGACAGATAATCTCATCTACATTATTTTGTTATAAAAGCAAGTACATTTGCCTTCTCTTTTTGTTTGTGCTCCACTTTTTGTGTAAAAAAATGTTAGCATTTGCTGAAATTTTATTTTAAAAAATGTTTCCAAGTTTATGCCTGTGTCTGTTTACATGCTCAAAAAAATGCATTTTATGTATTTATTTTCAAGGGTAGTGTACATTTTGGTTTTTAAAAATATATTTTGTGTATTTATTTTCAAGGTCAGTGTACATTTTGGTTTTTAAACATGTACTTTGTGTATTTATTTTCAAGGGTAGTGTACATTTTGGTTTTTAAACATGTACTTTGTGTATTTATTTTCAAGGGTAGTGTACATTTTGGTTTTTAAACATGTACTTTGTGTATTTATTTTCAAGGTCAGTGTACATTTTGGTTTTTAAACATGTACTTTGTGTATTTATTTTCAAGGGTAGTGTACATTTTGGATTTTAAACATGTACTTTGTGTATTTATTTTCAAGGGTAGTGTACATTTTGGTTTTTAAACATGTACTTTGTGTATTTATTTTCAAGGGTAGTGTACATTTTGGTTTTTAAACATGTACTTTGTGTATTTATTTTCAAGGGTCGTGTACATTTAAAAAACCCACTACTTTGTGTATTTATTTTCAAGGGTAGTGTACATTGTGTTTTTATGTACACAGTCATGCTGCTATTTCAATAAAATGAAGATATTAAACAACATTTCAATTATTTTTTGGTGAGTAAGTAAAGAGGAAGGGGTTAGAAAGGGAAGAAGGCAATCATGGGAAATGACGTGTGTGTTGAAGGCTCATGAATGCTTCAGCAGGTGCAGGTGTACATTTGTGTGTCTGAACGTCTGACATGCATAACCTAGTAAAACAATGGACAAATATTCAGGATCAAAAGTACTTTCATTTATTCCAAAACTGTTTCTCTCCCTCTCTCTTATTTCTTTGTCTCTCTCTCGTTTCTTTCTCTGTTCATTTAATTGGGCCTACATATCAATTTACACACACACACACCTGCATGCACACACTTTGATAAACACACACACATGCACATATTCACATGCATGCAACCACTTTAACATACATAAACATTTTTTCTTTCCCGTCTAATATCACGAGAAGTGGACAGATGTTAAATGAAAGACACACACACACACACGTGGTGTGTGTGCTTGCGCATATACAGACATGTGTGCATGCGCATACACACACCATATGCTTACGTGCATACACACTACACAGACACACAAACTCACACATATACACTCTTTCCCCCTCTCTCTCTCACATACACACTCCACACACACACATAAATCCGCACAGCAAATGTCATATCGTTGTGACTACATCCCAGTAACATCAGTCCCCAGTGTCCCCACCCCCAGTCAGATTCTCTCAGACACCCAGATGGCCCCTACGCAGCCCGCCTTGATCGCCTGAGTCATCACCTTGTAGAACGGAGCCTGAACATAAACATAATTTATAAAATAAAATGGTTAAAATAAGATAAGCTGAATATTCTTTGTCCGTGTAATGTTGCTGTTGTTTCTGACATACACCATAACACACGCATGCGGGCGCTCGCACACACAGTCACACACAGACTGATAAAGTACAACTCCCTTCAAAACGTTTTTTCTCCAAGTCTGATTTTAACAGCCCATTGGACGCCCTATAAAATTTGAAGCGATTCTATGCAGCAGTTTATGACATGTAACAACAAAAAGACCGTCATAATGATAATTGCCAACAATTTCATTAAAATCAGTGCAGTATTTTAGGCTCTGGTAATGAAACATGTTTTTGTTCTTTTTGTGTCATATAAAACCTTGTAACGGTTTTAACGACAATTGATCATGATTCGGATTCACATACGCAGATGCGTATGTCCCCCCCCCCCCCAATAAGAGCCACAATTTTGATTTGTACTAGTAGAGATCGGATTTTAATATCTGCTAGTAGAGTTTAAAATTTTACTAGCACAGATCACAATTGCGATCTCTACTAGTTGAGTTTAAAAGTCAACCAGATTTTAATCTCTACGCTGACATATATATATACTGTGAGCGCAGGTATCTGCATGCATACATATATACATGCATGATTGCGTGCAATATTCAACTGCTTTGTGTTTTTTCAAGCATCGTCTCAAATAAAAACTGAGTTCTAATTCTTCATGTGAAATTTTATATTTGTTATCAAGGAGAAAAAAAATAATATTCTATCAATATTTTATTCAAAAAATAATTATATTATCAATAGGCACTTTATTGAGAGAAAAAAATTCTACCTTCTCTGCATCATGCTCAAGACCGGTGTCAAGATGATGAAGCTCGTCATCTCGAAATTTCTTCAGTTTCTGTGATTCACATGCAAACAAAAATACATAGTCAATGCCAGCAAGTTTCATTAAAAATTTAATGTACAAATACAGAGAACATTTAAAATGGTGAAACACTCCTCTTGGATCTATGAATCATCAGTTCAGGCCTCTTTAGGTATTAGGTATTAGGGTACTTTATAGTCACAGAGGCGTCTCTGTGAAATTCGGGTTGCTCCCACCTGGAAAGCGCGTCGCAGCCAGAGGCGCGCCACCCTTTTCTTTTCTTTTTTTTGCCTGCGATTATTGTGTAACTGATGAGGGAAGAAGGGAGGGTGTGAAATTTTGACCAAATGACAACTTTTTCGTTGCCACTGGGTTTAATGTGAGCTAAGTGCATGGGCACACGGGACCTCGGTTTATCGTCTCATCCGAAATGCTGTGTTATGTAAACTACCCTCAACACCAGGTTACCAACAATGAAGGCCACTGATTGGGAGGATTTGGGTTTGCTTAATTCCAATCAGAAATGCATTTATTGACAAATTATTCTCTCCCAGTAGCTCTTGCCCCCAAATGAAAGTAATAAAAGCTTTCAAGTCACAATAAAAGAACATATTACATGAGATGGACAACAGAAATGGCAGAATTGTCATGATGTCGTGTGACAACATTTCTCTTCGCCCTCCCTTTGAGAATGATGGCCCTTTCAAAAAATATAAAAAATACTTTAAGCTTTTTATAGCAGTATTAATCTATTATTCATTGTTCTGTTAATAAATGCAATAAGATCTGCCACTAATCTGGATCTGCACAATCATGGTTACAGTCTTATGTCTATATAAATCCCTTGACAAAGTTGAAATAACATAGGTTTAATCCTTTACATGAAGACCAACCAAACTGTTCAGGAACCAGAAACAAAATCAACAATAAAAACACACTAAGATTAAAATTATAGCCCCATCGACAACTAAGGCCATGTCAGGGCTATCACCGCGTCAAATCTTTCCTTTGGTAAAAATATATAACTGCACATCCAAATTATTTTCCTACTACTATGCAGCTGTAGCATCCCTCCGCTATATCCACCAACCCTTTTCTCGTTTCCATTTGAACACCTCATTACACCCCTTTCCCCAACAAAAACAAATCCAGAAACCACTGGGATTGTGAAGGGGTGAACAAAAATTATGATAACTAAAAAAGTAATCACTTCACAGTTTTCTCAGAAGACATGATTTTGAATAAATCAATAAAAGTTTAAAATGAGGAAAATTCAAGCTTCAGTCCTGGAATACAAAATTAAATAATAATAATCTCCAAGTGTCACAACCTACCTCCAGAAGATCTTTATGCAGCTCAGGATCATCTTCCATCAATTCTCTGATTTGGCTGCAAACAAAAAGAGAATTTCTAAACATTCATGCATTTGTTATTTTTTCTAAAGACCAAAGATCATTTGTTTAAAGTCCATAAACCATGTAAACAAATATTCTTTATAAATATGGCATAAGATGCTGCAAAGTGAATGCCCAACTGTTTTGAAAACCTGTTTGATGTAGGTAGGCCCCACTGCTCAAAACCACAAAGACTGGTGGAGATCAACGTAAAGTTCATGGGTGTATAAAAATAAAATCCTTCCCAGAACCTTGCACCTCAGCAGAAAATTAACCCTTTCACCGCCAGCGTCGCATTTTTGCACCACAATGATTTAACAACCATGTCACTAAAAGGCATCAAATCAGGGTCTGTTATGCAAAGACCCTATTCTCTTAATTTTGGGAGGCAAGGATAGGCCTTACTTTAAATATGTCACAGAGGAATCCCCAATATTACAGATTTTTTTCTCTACCAAGGTAAGTTTCATGGAAATTTGTTTGCTGAAAAATGGCTGGCAGCGAAAGGGTTAAGTCTATGTTATGCTCTGCCCTTAAACACTGCATCTATTGATGACGTTTATCAACTTCATCAGAAGTGGCGTTTGCGACGTACCTAACCAGAACCAGAAATAAAATAAATGAAACATTAAACAAAATTGCTCAACCATTTGAAATGCAGCTATAGTAATTGTGAAAGCTCCCTTACATAACAATGACATGCTAATGACTAGTTATGTACAGGTTTGCTGCAAATTGAAAAGATTTACATTCAACAACTCAACTTTTCTGTTTTAAAGAAACACATGCAAGCAAGCTAACGCCCGATGTGTTACTAGCGAGGCGTCCAGAAACATCCCATGAATCCACTGACCTGTTGTAGTGGTCTCCGATGGCGGTCTCCACAGCCACGGTGCAGGCCATAGCAGCCTCCTTCCCTATCAGAGCAGTGCCCGCGCCTGGGACACAGAAACCATGAGAATGGACACTTTCTAGGACACGATTCATAGATAACTTGAAGCCTTCAAGTTCAAACTCTGAACCAATTTAAAAATTAAAAAATTTACCAAAGGAGAGTTAAAACAAGTATCTCTATAGATTTAAATAAAAATGGAAAAAAAGATAAACTAACCAAGCACAAATGATTCAAAAGTGTCAACAAAAACTTTTTACAAAAATGCATCTAACACACTCACGTACGCAAACATGTTCGTTCAATATTATTCAGTGCAAAGACTTAAAGGTTGTAAATAGTGTTTTCATAAACACCAGTTTGTAACTTTTGTGTGTGGTAACAAGCGTTTAACGCTTATGTTCTTCCAGCTAAGCAGTATGTATGCAATTGTTTTGAGTGTTGGGAATGTATGGTTATAATAGATACATGCATTCAGAATCAAGAGCAGAGAAACTCTTGAGAGAGCTGGACAACAGAGAAGAAGCTCCCTTAATATAGTGATTTGGCTTTGAGTTTGATTGAACTCCTTACTCTATATCTCTAATATGGAAGCCGGGCTGCACCCAGCTCATGACTCTGGGTGGCCCTCTGCTGTCACCACTTTTTTTTTTTTAAAGTGTCACTGGCAGAATTCAAAACCAAACATGTACTTCCATACGCTCGCACACAACAGAAAGAAAACCAGAAATAATCCATACGATAAGTATTATTATTATAATAATATCCAACCTAACACAAATCCAGCAATGTTCCACAAAGGAAGCATAGCAGTGGGTCGCACACGACGGTCAGCCATCAACTTGTCAAAGGCGGCTTTGTGCTCCAACTCCTGCTCATGCATGTCCTGAAACACAAAGAAAACTCAGGACACATCAACTGTATATCTTCTCTTTCCTCTAAGCTAACTGGAATGCACAGCATGTCAGCAGCAAATGATATAGCTAAAGCCTAAAGGAGCACATGACAAATGTTTTAGATGTCGTTGTTGTTGACGTACCCTGGCTTAAAGACTCCAGGGATCATCCCAACAGCCGAAGCACTTGAACACTATGATACAAATGCATCAGCTAGGGCTAGGGATGAGAACACTGTATGTGTGACCGTTTTTGATTACCCCGCCACGTGGGCAGCCACTCCGTCTTCGGGGGATTTTGGAGACTGATGATGTTATGCTATGAGCTTGTCAGGGCTAAAGACAATTACTGCATAACTATGCATAGCATAACATTTTGATGCAGACTTGGTGTTCTAGCCTATGTCAATTGGTCTGATATAGCCCTAATCCAAGGCGAAAGTTTTTAGATAAATAAATACAAAGAGGACAATTAACGGACAATTAAAGGTGTAAACAGCATAACATTTTAACCTTCCTTGAAATAGATGGTCAGAGAGTGACTACAATGCAGTTCTAAAAAAATATATATATACTAATTATTCTTCCAACTGAACTGTGGATCAGCACTTACGCCAATTCATCTACAGACACATACATATGATATTATGTACAAAGGTATGATGATCACCAAAATCGAGCGACAGATATAAGAATATAACTTTTTCTGACAGGTCAGCAACTGTAGGCAATACTAAGAAAAACGAGAAGCTAACCGCAGTCTGGACGCCAATTTTCATTGGACGTTGTCAGCAACTGGTGGCCATTTTTTGGTGTCCAGACTGCAGTTAGCTTCTCGTCTAAAAATGTACTACCTTCAAAAGGGGACCCACTGGACTCTTGCTCAAAACAGCCATTTGTCCCTCGTATATTCTCAGCGCCCCAAACTCCCCGGCGTGGTCGACGCGGATGATCTTGTCCAGCATCGCCCTCCTCCGCCCTTCTCGTACTGACGTAGACATGCGCCTGGCACACGCCCTCGCTGCCAGACCCAGCGACATCTTACAGAGCTGTCTTCCTCTAGTCTGCATACAGAGATTTTACTTTTTCAGACACGGGATTCAATTTCTCACTTTTAAGTTATATAAATAAAATAAACCATTTATGCTAAAAAGACACGAACAAGCAAGATAAAATTAGACCAAATTGTCAACGTTTACTCGTCTTTGTCAAGGACAAGGATAAAATCTAAAACTGACAATAACATAGCATAAAATAAAATAACTAAAACGTAATGTTCTCATCCCTAGCTGTATCAGTGTATGGTAATGGTATTACACAAGTATGACTACTACTACTACTAATAATAATGGGAATTTATATAGCGCTCTTTCTCACATGAGCTCAGTGCGCTTTACATTGATGACAAGAACATTAAAGGGAAACAAATAATGAATCATTAGAATGCAGCCCTCTACAATGCGAGTAAATCACTCGCATTGGCGACTTAAATTTTGTCCTGGCGACTGAATAAATGTAAATCAGTCGCCAGTGGCCCGTAAAAAATCTGACTGCCGCTCGCCAGGCTCTTCTGGGAATTCCCTGCAGGCAGGTAGGCCTAGTTGAATCGGCAACGCATGAGGCAGGCATTTGGCTGCAAAGGTATCACTATCCCTGTCCCTAAACTCAGCATGCAAGGCGCGGACCCACACTTATCTGTAGCCAATCAGAATGCTTCGCTTTCACGGACAATGGTAGCAGATGTTTTCTTTATCAACTGCTGCAGCCGTGACTTTCTTGGAAAATGGCGAGTCAAAAGAGAAACCAACCTGAACATAAATCTGCGTTTTTTCGCTGTTGCAATAAACCAACAAGGCAGAACTACCAGTAATTAGTCAGACAAACACGATGATAAGCAAAATGATCCAGTAGGGTTTCATCAGATTCTGAAAAGCCATCTACCTAAGGCTAAGCTAAGGCTCACAGCAGCGCTGGTAAAACAGACTTTGCTTCCGGATGTGTAACTGATACACTCTCAAGAGGGAATATCTGACTGCACACTCAAAAAGCAGACGATACGTGTGTCGTGATACTGATAGTGTGCTTGGTGCCAACACTGACGAGGGATTATCTTTTTTCAATAATTAATTGCAGTCATGATAAAGGCCATTATATAATGGGGTTAGGGTTATTATTCCAAAAAGATAAGTAGCTGAAAAAGGTCATAAAATACAGTTTTATGTTTGGTAAGAAAGGCAAAAACGGAAAAATGGAATTAACCAAGAAATGAGGAGGGGGGGGGGGGGGGGGGGGGGGGGGGGGGGGGGGGGGGGGGGGGGAGGGGGGGGGGGGGGGGGGGGGCGCACATCTTTACCTTTACCAAAAAATGTTTGTTCCCAAAATATGTGCTGGCGACTAAAAATGTTGGTTTACTAGCCATTGGCGATTGAGTCAAAAAAGCAATCGTAGAGGGCTGGAAATTGGAATGTAAAATAAACACGAAATTTGCACGCAACGTTCTCTTACTTCCTCACAGACACACACACACACGCACGCCTGCATGCATGCACACACACACACATGCATGCACAAACACACACATAAACGCACGCATGCATAAATACACACATACACGCACGCACACACAGCGGTGTAGAGTGGCACAGTGGTATCGCGTTCGCTTCGTGTCAAGTAAACCCGAGTTCGAACCTGGGTACAGGGGATTTTTTTCTCTCATTCTGCACTAGGCCTTAACGGTCTGAACGTGGAGTCTTTCGGATGAGACGATAAACTGAGGTCCCGTGTGCCCATGCACTTAGCATACGTTAAACCCAGCGACAACGAAAAAGTTGTCATTTGGTCAAAATTTACCCCCCCCCCCCCCTCCTCCCTCATCAGTGACAAAAATTGCATGCAAAAAAAATAAATTTAAAAAAATTGGGTGGCGCGCCTCTGGCTGCGACGCGCTCTCTAGGTGGGAGCAACCCGAATTTCACAGACGCCTCTGTGACTATAAAGTACCTAATACCTAAATACCTAATACAATTAATTATACAACTTACAAGAGTAAAATAGCTACAATTAAATATCAAAATTCTAAGAAGAAACATAGACCACATTGACATTCACATTCTCAATCAGGTTTGCATACAATACTGCAACTTGAAATAAAATCATACTGCCATCGACATACCAATTACATGACTAATTATAAAGTCGCCGCTTGTAATCCAACAGGTTTGCGAGTGCGGTGGGTTCGAACCCGGGTGGTCAGAAAGATACTTTACTCCTATTTCCTGGTCCTTCAGATGAGACCTAAAACCGAGGTCCTGTGTGCGAACGCACGCACAAGATCTTGCGCGCATGTTAAAGCCCATTCTACTATTCGGTACGAGTAGGCCGTGTCGCAGTCAAAAGTGTAGCTCGTGCAAATCTGCCGCTCGCTACTATGAGAGTCTGTAATTGCGACAACCACAAATTTCACTCTTTCTTTACTTGAAGTTGAACCATTTACCTAATCCTAACCCTCTAACCCTATCCCTACAAAAAAGTGAAAAAAAAATTCATGCTCAATGTCGCAAATACAGACTCTCATAGTATATTAGTAGCGAGTGGCAGATTTGCACGAGCTACACTTTTGACTGCGTGTGCCGGTGGAATGGATGACAAAGCATGCATTGTCGCTCAGTCAAATAAATCTCCCGGCTACTATGACAGTGTGCATTTGCGACATTGAGCATGAACCACAAATTTCACTTTTTTCTAGGGTTAGGGATTATAGGGTTAGGGTTAGGTAAATGGTTCAAGTACAGAGCAAGTGAAATTTCTGGTTGTCGCAAATACACACTCTCATAGTAGCTGGCGATTTATTTGACTGAGCGACTTTTTTGACTGCGACATGCATCCTGTACGCCAATAGCAGTCTAAACGGGTGTGCCTAATATACGAAAACGAGCGAAAACGGGCGAAAACGGGCGAACACAGAAGCAAAAGTGCATTTTTGATCGTAAACAAGAACAAAAAATGTTATATTTGTCTAAACCCTACCAAATTTGGCATATATTTGATCTTTAATCGACTGTTGATCCATATTTAGATGTAATTTCCAATCTGCATTTTTTTGTATACACCAGCTTCCGCTAGCCATTACTTCCGCCGACTGAACTTTTGTCCACTTCTCACAATTGTACCATACTATTAAATCTGAATGAAACTTGGCAGAAACGTTCCTTAGATGCTGCCCATGGTGTTAAAATTGACGTAATGACCCAAGATCAGCGTAATCCCTTTGAATCAGATTCAGTCTCTTATTCAGTCTCTTTAAAACATTAGTACGCCCCTTATTAGAGTATGGAAATCCTGTCTGGTGTCCTTTTTTGAGAAAACATGTTGATCATTTAGAAGGTGTCCAAAGGAGATTTACGAAAACAATTATTGGAACCAGAGATATGGACTATGACTATGAGGACAGACTAAAGTATTTGGGAATACCTAGTTTGGAATACAGACGTCTAAGAGGCGATTTGATTGAGGTGTATAAAATTCTTAATAAGTTCTATGATCCTAACACAACTAAAACTTTACTAACTTTAACTGACGAGGAGAGAACACGAGGGCATGATTTTAAATTAACCAAAAAACTAAATAACAGTCGTTCAGCTCAAAACTTTTTTACTAACAGAGTAATAACTGCATGGAACAATCTTTCTAATGAAACTGTAAATGCATCATCACTAAATAGGTTCAAAAATCTTATTGACAAAAAATTTAATACTATTATGTACTCCACAAATTTGGAGAAATAAAAAAAACATAAAAAAAAACAAAAAAAACTACTAACCCAACCCAAAACAAATACACAATAGCCGTAGTAATTCACGGGCAAACAAAAAGAAAAAGGAAAATAAATATTTATATTTGAGAAAAATATCTAGAGGGCAAAAGGCTTCATAAGCCTACAGAGCCTAAACTGATATGATATGATATGATGATATGTTTGCGCTCGTTTTCGCCCGTTTTTGCTCGTTTTCGCCCGTTTTCGTATTTTAGGTAGACCGGTCTAAACGAAGACTTTGGGCGTGGGACAGGATAAACATCCCCAATCGGAAGAAGAAGAAGAAGATAATAGACAAATTTTGCAAGAACAAAAATACCCTTCTACCTCATTTACAAGCATTTAAAGTTTACAAGACGTAGACATTCTTATTCTACATGATACAACTTACGAATTATGAAATAATTTATTGTAAACATTTTTTACAAGATTTCTGCAAGTTATAAAAAGCTGACCTGTTTTGAAAGTCAGCGTTGGCCTGATTTTAAAGTGCTGTCCTGTTTTAAGTACTTGTCTTGAGAGTTGAAGGCTGATGTTCTAGACGACGTCAAATGAAAGTCGGCGCCTGAAAGTCCTTGCAGACGACGCTTACGAGAAGGAAAAAAAGAACAGCAAGGGCGCAGCCATTGCATATTCTGCAGTTAATAGTCTACATTTTGTACTTATTTTTCCTGTAAGTAAATGCAAAAATAGTCCATGATTTTGTATTTTATTTTTCTATTTTATAAAAGTCAGCACGAGATGAATAAACGTGAAAACAAATATCTTATTTATTCTTTATAATATTATTGGCTTGGAAAGAGATGTGGATTATGAAAAGTTTGGAGAAAAAAAAAGACCAAAAAAAGACACATGAAACTGATAAATATCACTAGATTTTATGCTACCTGTTTCATGAAGTATATTACATTGGTAACTTATAAAATATGCGAGTTTAAATTTTGTTCTTCCCACAGTTAGGCCTAGTCGTTTCTAGACCAACTTTTCTCCACAAACACAACAAAGGTGCATGCGTGATTACTTGCACGAAGCAGACGACTTGACAGCAGCAATTCATTCAAGAAGCAGCTGTTGTGCAAAACAGACCTTGTGGCGCTGAACATGTAAGCAATCATGTTGTCTACGTTTACCTTTGTGTGTGTGTTTTACAATGGAATAACTTTGATTGAGCCTTTAAACTCATTACAAGTACTTTAGCCTTAGCCTTACTCCTTAGGTCACACTTTAATTTTATTCAGTTTATTGAACATTATCAGATTATGATTATGAAAACTGAAAAGATGTTGCTGTTTCATGTTTGCCTTGTGTGTGTGTCACTGTGTGTGTGTGTGTGTGTGTGTGTGTGTGTGTGTGTGTGTGTGTGTGTGTGACTCTGTGTGTGTGTGTGTCACTGTGTGTGTGTGTGTGTGTGTGACTGTGTGTGTGTGTGTCACTCTGTGTGTGTGTGTGTGTGTGTGTGTGTGTGTGTGTGTGTGTATGTGTGTGTGTGTGTCACTGTGTGTGTGTGTGTGTGTGTGTGTGTGTGTGTGTGTGTGTGTGTGTGTGTGTGTGTGTGTGTGTGTGTGTGTGTGTGTGTGTGTGTCACTCTGTGTGTGTGTGTGTGTGTTTGTCACTGTGTGTGTGTGTGTGTGTGTGTGTGTGTGTGTCACTCTGTGTGTGTGTGTGTGTGTGTGTGTGTGTGTGACTGTGTGTGTCACTCTGTGTGTGTGTGTGTGTGTGTGTGAAAGAAAAGATACAGTACATCAGAAAAGGTTTATGTTATTGTTGTGTGTTACAATCTAACAATGCAAGTGATTATTCATTATTGTGTTATGAAAGAAGAAGATAGTTGTGACTTGCATAATATAACACACATATCATTTTGTATAATATGCTTATAGTTATAGTTCTCTTTTATCTGTCCTAAACTCTCTTCTGTCCTATTTCTTCTTAGGCCTTGAGCCTTTCTTCCGGCAAAAGTGGTGTATCTAGAGCCTCCCCGGTTCCGTGGCAAAATAATCAAAGTGTTGATTGTGGCCATCTTCTTCTCCGCCAAGAAGAAGAAGAAGAAGATTATCAAGGAGACATTATTGAAATACTTTTATTTTCGTTAGGTAAACTCTTGTATCTAATTGTGATAAGCTAATAATCAAGAAAATAATTTTCTGTCAATTCAGAATGTAAAATTAAAAATGGATGTTTTTATTCAACAATATTCCCTTTACATCCGTGTAATCCTAACTTTGTATTTCATCAGTCATTTGTTTACACTCTCCTTGAGCAGTCATTTCAGCCTTCCTTCTTGTTTTCCCCTAGCTCCTTGTCCAATGTACAGCTCTTTTCTCCTATGTCATGGTTTCTAACCTGTTTCAAAATTTAAGTACAGCCGCCTATGAGGTTATATTTTTGTATTCCCAGTATGTGTTAAAATGTGTTCTGTAACTCTGTTCTATTCGGTCTTCCAAAGGAAGACATTGCTCGTTTACGACGAATCCAAAACAGTGCGGCTCGGTTCGCACTCTGAAAGTGAAAACGTGATCATCCATGTATCACACTGGTAACTCCTCAGGGAGCTGCACTGGCTGCCAGTGTAGTTTTGTTTAGAGTACAGTCCGATCTGCCCATGCCAGACAGTTGAAATTTCCGAAAGTGAATTTAGTCTTTTGGACAACGCAGTTTTAGTTTATGTGCCCCCTCACTGTCTGGAACTCCTTGCCTGTCACCTCCGTCACCAATCAGCACTTCCCGCTTTCAAATCCCAACTGAAAACTCATCTGTTTCAAAGAGTTTTTTCTCTGTAACTTTCATGTTAATTAGATGATGGTTGAATGAATGTGCGAGAATGTTTGTGTATGTTACATTGTTAGCTCATCTGCGTGTGAATCAGTGAATGTGAGCACCTTGAGTTTAATTTTAAAGAAAGGCGCTATATAAATTTACTATGTTATATGTACAAGTGATGTACCGAGGATGGAAAAGTGACAGGACAAACTGTACTAAGGCAAGAGAAATCATTTTGGACAATGTCCTGGCTCTTGCAGAAATCAATATGACAAAGTGTGCCAGTGTTTAAAATTTAATCAGACATTTTGTCAGGACTGACAGGGGAAAACACAATAGGGCATTTTTAATTTGAATGGGTCAATGTCCTATGACTGGGGCCTTGGGACATCACTGATATTGTACTATTATTATTATTTACTAGCGCAACGCCGAGTACCGGTAACGCCTAGTAACGGTAACGCCAAGTACTGGTAACGCTGAGTACATCAAATTTGAAGCGATTCGGTTAAGAAACGGCGGAGTTATAAGGCCCCGATTCCCGTTGCCACTGCTCTGAGAGTGACGCGCTCTCCCTAGTAACGGTAACGCCTAGTAACAGTAACGCCAAGTACTGGTAACGCTGAGTACAGCAAATTTGAAGCGATTCGGTTAAGAAAAGGCGGAGTTATAAGGCCCTGTTTCCCATTGGTGCTGCTCTGACAGTGATGCGCTCTCCCTAGTAATGGTAACGCCTAGTAACGGTAATGCCAAGTACTGGTAACGCTGAGTACAGCAAATTTGAAGCGATTCGGTTAAGACGCGGCAGTGTTATAAGGCCTCGTTTCCCGTTGGCGCTGCTCTGAGAGTGACGCGCTCTCCTGATTCTCTTCAAATTTGCTGCCAGGCTTCACCCCTACCACAGCAAGCATGACAGCAAATTTAAAGCGATTCGGTAAAAAATGGCGGAATTATTTGTGAAAAGGTGAAGCGGCGCATATCGCACGCTTTTCTGCAACGATTCACTTCCGGTTTGGCACATTGATAGTCACCGTCCACGGTCATCTATCTGCCAAATTCGAAGGCAATCGGTCCAGAAATACCAGAGATACGGGCGCCGAGAGGCCGGTGGATACGCGTTTTGCGCATTTGCCAAACTGCGCAAATGACACGGCTGCCTCGGTTGCTGTTGCCATCACCCCGTTAGGGCTCACAGCAAATTTGAAGCGATTCGGTCAAAAAATGGCGGAGTTATAAGGCCCGTTTTGTGTTTCAGACAGACAGACAGACACACAGACACTTGCCGTATTACTATATGATGCTTATTATTAAAACAGGAGGCCCCCTTGTAGTTGTACCATCTAAACTACTGTACTTATAATATAAATACTTAAAAAATGAAGATTGACACAATTTGTTTCCAGTGGGCTGATAATTATGCCTGAAAATATATCTTTCTAAAGGTTTACTAAAAATATTAAGAAAATTATATAATAACAAATTCTGAATTAAAAATGTGTAAAATTTGGGGGATGCGCCTTAAAATATATAAAAAAAATGTTAACTGCACAAGAATTTTTTTCTTTTTATTTGTACAATAGAAGATTATTTTTGGGGGACTATAAGGCGCACCTGGTTATAGGGCGCAGCCCCCAAATTGTACACAAAAGTTTTCATTCAGATTTTGTTATTTAATTTTCTTACTATTTTATTTTTATTTTTGTATTCAACAATTTTTATTCCTTTTCTTCATTCATTCCACAATTCCTGCTTTCACTCACTCTTTCATCCCATATTTCAGTGTATGTATAAATGAAATAAGCGCAAAATCAAAGTGGGACAAATACAAAAATGTAGCTAATCATAGGTAATATAATGAAAAAATTAAAAATTCATCAGTTTCTCAAACTTAATAATATATCACCGATAGCAGTATTATTAATATTACTTATTAGTACAAGTATTATCCTATTTTAGTTTTATGAGGCACAGGGGTCTTACTCTTAGTCTGGGAGAAAAAAAAAGTATCGCCTTATAGTTATACTAGTCCAAAAAATATGGTATGTTTTTCAGAACACACGTTTGAAGTGTGCCTGGTCATGGAAGTTCAGTTTAACGTCTCGTATCGGCTTTCGCCATGTACGACGGGCTGAACAAACCAACCATGGTATAAACAAAATTTTTTGTTCCTGAATCACTGTCCCAGCCAAAAGGCAGAGAAGCGATCAGAATCTATAAATGGTCATGAACAGGACTATGGTTATAAATGCCACACTGAAGCCACTGCCCGCCCATATCCACCACCAGCATCATTAGCTGTCAGCACTCACCAGCCCTTCAGCTTTTCCTACCCCCCCCCCCCCCCCTTCCTTCTCTTCCTCCCTTCCCCTCTGATTGGAAGATGGAATGATTATGTTAGAGTGAAGATGCTTTCCGACTGTGAGGTAGTCATATTTCTTGTTGTTCTTGCTCACTCTGTCACAGTCATTTAAATCAAGAAAAAGAAACCTGAGACATGAAACGCTGGGGATACTTCTATTTATAGTTCTTTTGTTTTTGTGTTGATTTTTAGTTTGGTTTATTTTTATTTCTGTCGCAACGCACAACGCTGTATAAGTGTCCAGTGGGACAACTCAGCGTAACCAGATTCAGATTCAGATTCAGAAGAAACAAAACATAAATGTAAAAATACCTTCGGTAGTTGTCTTTTTCAACCTTGTCTGACTGGCTGCACGGTGGGAGCTGAACTTGGTGTTGTCCACCGAGTTGTCATTTGACTGTTCAGGAGAGGACTGTAGATAGGGGCAAGTCATACCCTAGGTCTTTGTTGATAGGGGGCAAGTGGTTACCAAAGGTATTTTTTTTAATTTTTGTTTAATTTTTATTTAAATGACTGTGAGCAAGAACAACAAGAAATAGGAATGATTATGATTTGATATTTAATTTTGAAGCTGTGCATGGCTAGTGCCTTAAGAAATGATTAATATTGGAGAGCTTTGTTTTCAAACTTCAAGGGCCATTTGACCCCTGATGACAGAAAATGAAGGGTTAATGTTCAACATAACATCTGACTCTCACATAAGTGCTCTTTGTCGCTACTAGTTATACACTCAACGAGAATTTCCGTTCGCTATTCCGTTAAACCTCCCCGCTGTATTGTGCTGTTATCAAATGCATATTTTAACCCTTTCACCGCCAATGTCGCATTTATGCACCACAGTGATGTTATTAAAAGACATCAAAACAGGGACTGTAATCCAAAGACCCTATTAAGGCTATTTTCTTAATTTTGGGAGGCAAGGATAGGCCTAATGTTACACACGTCACAGAGGAATTCCCAATATTGCATATCATTTTTCTTCTCTACCCAGTTAAGTTTAATGACATTTTTTTGTTGAAAAATGGCTAGTGGCGAAAGGGTTAAGCTTAAAGTATGAATTGACGTCATTGTGTGAATTGGTCATCAACATGATGACCTTATCCCACAGTATGTCACGTTCATTCCTTCCTAAAGCTTACACTGAGGAAGCCAACAAGGCGAAACATTTGTAATTTTGGTGTTGTTGTTTGTATTCTTCATTTATTATTACAAAATATATATTATATAGAAAATGATAGAGATTTAACTGCTCAATCTACAGTAAGAAAGGCAACACTAAAAATAAGAAAGAAAGAACCGAGAAATGGAGAGGGGTATTGTGGGTTTTTTTATACTGTTAATCTACATGATTGCTGAAACAGTAAAACGTTCATAAAAAAACACAACTTTGAACAGAAAATCTTGGTTAGGAGTGGATCAATGTAATGTAAATGTTCTGTGGTTGCATATTATTTTCTTCAGCGTGCTTCTCTGCTGCTCTTACTATGGTCTAGAGGGTCTAAGGCAACAGTTGAGTATTAAATAAGGTGAATGACATTAAATCACAGATATTTCCGCCTTATATTACAGTATTGCTTTTACTTAAGCCCCCCCCCCTCTCTCTCTCTCTCTCTCTCTCTCTCTCTCTCTCTCTCTCTCTCTCTCTCTCTCTCTCTCTCTCTCTATGTAGTTTGTATATAATTTAGGTAACAACATATCCGAGCGTGTGTGTGTGTGTTTTCTTGCGTGCGTGCGTGCGTGTGAGCAAGTGTGTGTATGGAAGGTTGTTAGAAAAAAAAAAGTTGTTCAACAGGTAGGCCAAGTAAACGGAATGAGAGTATGATTTCTACTTTTTCGTACTTGTCAGGTGGTATTTCTTTCTTTTTGTTGTATTATATGATGATTTTTTTGCTTTCTATTTGTTATGAAGTTGATACATTTTACCAACCCCCATTGTTATCAGACCTTGTTTGGTAATGACAATAAAAATGTCGAACTCTCTCTCTCTCTCTCTCTCTCTCTCTCTCTCTCTCTCTCTCTCTCTCTCTCTCTCTCTCTCTCTCTCTCTCTCTCTCTCTCTCTCTCTCTCTCTCTCTCTCTCTCTCTCTCTCTCTCTCTCTCTCTCTCTCTCTCTCTCTCTCTCTCTCTCTCTCTTTTCTCCTTTTCTCAGTCTGTCATTTTATGTGACCAACGTACGTTACTGGACTTTCTTGTTATCCTTTTCAGCCTTTTTGCTACTGCCATATGCGCCCCATCCACCCCCGCACCCCTCTCAACGTCTGCGTCTCATATTATTATTATTATCCTCCTTCGTCGTTCATTCACTTGATCCATCCCCATTCCCCAACTCATTGAGAGGACTTGTAGACCAGTCGGAGAGGCAGTTATTTCTAGCGTTGACGTCACAGACATCTGTCATTCTTTCTCCCATCTATCGGACCCCCCTCCCTCTCCCTCTCTCTCTCTCTCTCTCTCTCTCTCTCTCTCTCTCTCTCTCTCTCTCTCTCTCTCTCTCTCTCTCTCTCTCTCTCTCACATACAGAGAGAGAGTGTGTGTGTGTTCTTCTGTTTGTAGGAAGACTGATGTGGGAGTCACTCTTTCTCCCATCTATCGGACCCCCCTCCCTCCCTCCCTCCCTCTCTCTCTCTCTCTCTCTCTCTCTCTCTCTCTCTCTCTCTCTCTCTCTCTCTCTCTCTCTCTCTCTCTCTCTCTCTCACATACAAAGAGAGAGTGTGTGTGTGTTTCTTCTGTTTGTAGGAAGACTGATGTGGGAGTCATTCTTTCTCCCATCTATCGGACCCCCCTCCCTCTTTCTCTCTCTCTCTCTCTCTCTCTCTCTCTCTCTCTCTCTCTCTCTCTCTCCCTCTCTCTCTCTCTCTCTCACACACACACATACAGAGAGAGAGAGAGACTCTCTGTATGTGTATGTGAGAGAGAGAAGAGAGAGAGAGAGAGAGAGAGAGAGAGAGAGAGAGAGAGAGAGAGAGAGAGAGAGAGAGAGAGAGAGTGTGTCTCTCTCTCTCTGTATGTGTGTGTGTGAGAGAGAGAGAGAGAGAGAGAGAGAGAGAGAGAGAGAGAGAGAGAGAGAGAGAGAGAGTGTGTGTGTGTGTGTGTGTGTGTGTTCTTCTGTTTGTAGGAAGACTGATGTGGGAGTCTAAAACTCAGAGAATAAGACTCAGAGAGAGACAGAAAGATAGGAGGGTGTTGTTTTTTTGTCGAGGACATGGTGAAAGAAAGCTTTTCTGCTTATCCATTTAGCCTCATTAAAAAGTTCAAGTCTCTCTCTCAGATAGGGCCTAGGAGTCTTTTTTGTTGTTGTTGAGGACATGGTGATAAAAAAAAAGCATTTCTGCGTATCCATTTAACCTCATTAAAAAGTTCAAGTCTCTCTCTCTCTCTCTCTCTCTCTCTCTCTCTCTCTCTCTCTCTCTCTCTCTCTCTCTCTCTCTCTCTCTCACTCACTCACTCACTCACTCACTGACAATGCTAACGCCAATAGAATACAATGAACGCCTGCAGTGACTGCAATATTCCATGTTTGTCAGGCCACCATTCTGCATACCTCCATAGGAAGGGACAGGGTGGGGGTGAGGGTGGAGTGGGTGGAGGGGCAATCGGAACGGCGGTGGCGAATTAATGAATGAATAAATGCATTAGCTGCCGTCATTCATGTTGTGTGTGGGGGAGGGGGAATAAATAAAAAAAGGGTCTGCAGCTACAAAGAGGCCAATGAAAGAGTGAAAGGAAGCTTGTCGTTTGCCCACCCTGTCGAACGTCAGCATCGATCTTTGATGTGTGACTTCTGTTCTGCTGACTGGTGAACTAACAACAAACTGTTTATACTTACTTTATCAATTAATCAATTAGGCCCTACCCCGTCAGCCAGCTAGAGCCACGTGGTGGCTCGATAAAGAGGAGCAACCTGTTGAAGCTAGCCCATAATAGACTAATAGACACACACGCACGCAGCGTGTACGGCACACACACGCGCACGCACGCACATACACATACACGCACGCGCACACTCGCCTGCACGACATTATACATGGGCTTGATGTCTAATGGACTTCAATGGTACTATTCTGTATATGTTTTGACAGATTTGAGGGTATTGAACTTCTTCTTTTAGCACTTCACTGGGCCTGTCTGAGTCGACGGCCTTGACTTGATCAAAATAGTGTAAAGATCCAGCCTTGTTGACTAGTGAACATGCCGCGCGTGCCGGACGCATACCTTCCCCCCAGACCCCACACCCTCCCCCTTCCCTTCCCTTTTTTTTTTTTTTTTTTTACGTATCGGGCTCCCCAGGGTTCTTTCCATTCAGCGTCCGAAGTCGCCTGCTAAAGTTATTTTTGCGGTGGAAGAACTGAAATAGTTAAATAGGTCTAACCTGGCTGCTGTGCTGTAGGCGAATGCACAACATTAATCGGGGAAAAAAAGTGTGTGTGTGTGTGTGTGTGTTGTGTGTTGTGTGTGTGTGTGTGTGTGTGTGAGAGAGAGAGAGAGAGAGAGAGAGAGAGAGAGAGAGAGAGAGAGAGAGAGAGAGAGACCCCGTGTGTGTGTGTGTGTGTGTGTGTGTGTGTGTGTGTGTGTGTGTGTGTGTGTGTGTGTGTGACATACTTGAATAAATTCTTATGTTTTATTATTTTCATTTGGAGGAAATTCGGAGGATGACGACTTTTTGTGTGGAACAGTTTTGTTAGTAATTGCATTGTTATCCATCAAAACTGGCATAAAATATGTATAAGACGAAAGAAAGAAAAATGGCAATCGTTTGACTCCGAGAAAGAAAAATTACAATCGTTTGACTGTTTTTTTTTATTACTCACATTAAAAAAAAAGTTTATGTGAAGGTACATTGGTTACCCAAACAAGGACATTTAAACTTCCAATGCCAAGATCTATTCGCCACTGCTGTCCACTCTCTGCACCCCCCCCCCCCCCCTACTCTACTATTATTTTCCTGCTTGGATCTTCTCAATATTTCCCATTTTGAGTTGGCTAGTCTTGGCCAAATCATTGACAGAGAAAACAAGTTAGCTTACGCTTGATAGTTCCTGGTTTCATCATTACCCGACCCGTTATACTGGTAGTTCTTTCGATACGTGGTGATAGCGCTACGCACCCCCACAAACTCTTCCTACTTATTCAGTATGCATTCATGCACAGGCACGTGCGCGCACACGCACACGCACACGCACACGCACACGCACGCACGCACACGCACACGCACACGCACACGCACGCACACACACACACACACACACACACACACACACACACGCGAGACACATATATACACATAGAGAAGAGGGGGTAGAGAGAGATGGGAGAGAAAAGAAAATGGGGGGGAGAGCATGCAGGTGTGCAGTCGAACAAGCAACATTCGAAAAGTATGGTACGTCCAGAAAATTCCAAGTAAAACTTGTTTGAATGAACCTTGGAGGCCGTGTGTGGTTTGTATGGTTGATTGTGCTCCATATAATAAGCTATGTATCAGAAAGGCTGTTTAAAGCTTTCTCGCTGTGTACAGATTTGCATCATAATTACAAGTATTGTGCTGCGCCGAGAATTTTGTTTGCTGTTTGTCAATGGCTCAGAAGGGAATGTGTTAGTGAAGGGAAGGGAGTGTTAGTTGCGACGTCTTCCATTGGCCGTGTGTGTGTGTGTGTGTGTGTCACTGTGTATGTATCATTTAGGCGAGTAGAGCTGGGTTTTTTTTAGACATGAATATTATACACAACTGGGCTATCTTGTAGTTTAGCACGCACACACACATACGCGCACGCACACGTACGCACGCACACGCGCACACACACACACATGCGCGCATACACACACACACACACACTCACACACACACACACGCGCGCACACGTACGCACACACGCACACACACATACACACACATACACACACACACACACACACACACAC
>CM065680.1:47560223-47590223 GCA_017654935.2 Phymorhynchus buccinoides
CAGGTAAATATAATTAAAATCATAGGCAATGTGGCTGCCTATTAGCTCAGTAAATAATTACTTCCCCATCATTCTGAACTGTTAGCACTTGTAATTAGTCCACACACAAAAAAGAGCAACTTCAGATTTTTTAAAATAAATATTTTTTCTCTATCTTTTCGTAATGGAGAGATCCGTATGTGTGGCGTGTATTAGGAAGAAAACTGGATACAAGAAAAATGGACACAAAGTGCATTAATTTGAATTTGAATTAATTAATACACCCTAAAACAAAACAAAAAACCCAGAAACTGTCCTATCCAACCACACAGAGGGGTTCATGGCAAGTGATGTGCATCTTGGTCGGGAATCATCCATGCATATCACAATGTTTCCATCTATCGTATGAAACTAGATGTACATCTAAAACTGATACAAAGAATGGGGATGCAAAAATAAACCAACCAAAGACCATCTAAAATCTTACTCCGAGCGCCATGCTACACAGACCATGAACCAACCAACCAGCAAAGGAATACAAATCCCAACATCATGACCTACCTTTGCACAGCAAATTTCTTGGATTATTTATCAACAACAACAAAACAAAAACCTTCACTTTGACAGACACAACAAGAAGGTCATTATCAGTTCAAACAGACACGTTGGATATCGTCAACAAGAAAAGATCAAACCAACAACAACACTATTCACAATTGACTTAAATCATTATTCAGCATACTTTCCTCCATCTGACAAAAGTCACAGACGCATACACACAGAAGCACACCAGACATTCACACGGATGTACACATTTTGAGGGAAATTATCCAATCATCCAAACTGAAAGGAAAAACCGCCAGGAAAGTTCCCAGGTCCGCCGGGTCCGGCGCCGCCCCCACCCCCTCCTCCTCCAAAGGAGAACCCAGGCATCCCTCCCATGCCTCCCCCAAAGAACGCCTGGAAGATCTGGTTAGGGTCCACATCTGCAACACACACCACAAACACCACTCCTTATCGACTGGTCAGAGTTAACTGTCAGGGATAAAAACCGTCGCTCCATCAGTCATAATAGCTAGCGGCAGCAGAAAATTATTTTTCAAAAATTAGTACTGTATTAATGCGAGTATTTATTGTAGCTTTTGTGTATTACTTTAGTGTTGCTAATTTATGTATCTTATTTTAATCATCTGTAAAGCGCAAAGAGCTCCAGTTTAACCGAGAGGTGTGCTATATAAAAAATCATGATTATTGTTATGTTCAAATATTGAGTCTGTTTTATAGATGTTTTCATTATAAAGAAAATCAAAAAAGGAATTAAGTCGATGTCTCAATTAGTTCATGAGATATGGGGGTTTAAAGTGACATACTACTGCGACATTGGCAGAAACACTAAAATCGGCCATTTTTGAGAACCTATAACAAACATTTAATACATACAAGTAATAACCATTTTTTTTACAATGCAGTCTTTACAATCACAAAAAGTTATGCCAGTAACCAAAAACTTCAGGCTCAACAATGTTTTGATGTTATGGACTTGCAAAGTTTGAAAAAATGGTGATGTCGAAAGTGCGCAAAATGGACAATGTAGCAATTTTGGGGTATCAAAAAACTAAAAGTAATGTACAAAAGGGCTTGAAACTTCCGACTTTTCAATTTTAGTATGCATAGATTATGTCCAATTTTGTTTCTAATGTTTTGATTGAGATTTCTTTGAAATATTCTTTGTCAAATTTGTGAAAATTGGTAATTTGAAAAATACGGACCTGTATAACGATGTATGTCTGTTCATGCTATAACTTGTGAACCACAGGACAGAATTGCTTCAAATTTTGTGTGGTGGTATATCATGGTACACAGATAGTCCCACAGAAAAATTTGACCATGCTGACCTTGACCTTGAAAACATATTTTCTTAGATATATTTCAAGTCTGAGCTGTATCTCATAAACCAAAGAACAGAATGGCTTCAAATTTTGTGTGGTGGTGTATCACAGTGCAGGGAAGCTCCAGTAGAAAAATGGTAACCATGGTGACTTTGACCTTGAAGCTTGATCTTGACAACCAAATGTTCTTCTCAAAGCCATATCTTTCACTCGATGGACTTGCAATGTTTAAACTTTGCATGAGAATGCACTGGCAAACGGTGATTCTAAATACTGGGTACCAATGAAGGTCAAGATCAAGGTCATATGCGGTGAAAAGTATTAATTTTGTTATTGACCTTGACTTTTGAACTTCTCTTTTTTTAGCAGTGGCCATAGTTCAGACACTTTTGCCTTTACAACAACACCCAAACCATTTATGTGCTTGATCCACATGACCTAAGGAAGTAGTGGGAGACAATTGAAGCCACTTGACCATGACCTTCGCATTTGACCTTGAGGATGCTATATGAAAAGGTGCTGTATTTTGAGAACCAATGGAAGGAATTTGCTTACATTTTGTATGGAGGTGCATCACCAAAGGGCATAAACAAAACAGGGTTTAAAATGTAAGGGGGGGGGAGGGGAGGGGGGTAGATGAGCATATCAAGCAAAGGACATCACCATCACCCAAGGATGGGTAATAGACCACATCATTATTGAACTTCCAGTGCAAACCTCCACCAAGGAGCATGACCCCAAAAATGCACTGGGGGACATTTTGAACCTCTGGTGTAAACCTCCGCCACAGAATAACTGCCGCAAAGTGAAGCGAGCATGGCGTTGCCGCTAGTTATAAAAAAGTAGTTGTAGACTCATCGTTTGTGTATGCTGTAGTTTTACAAAATAAAAAGTAAAGCTTAAATTCAAAATGTGCAACAATGGACAAGGAAGCAGCTTTGAGGTGTCCCTAAGTCTAAAGAAAGAAAGAAAATTGCATAAAACATACCAACGTAAAATTCCAGCATAAAAAGTCTATACCCAGATTTGTTTTCTGATGCTTCAGTTTAGATTTCATGGAAATTATTTGTTATTTAAAATTGTGAAAAAAACGTTAGAATGGAACACCAGTATCAAAAGCACAGCATACTGTATGCAGTATTATATACTTTAGATATTAAGACAAATACAGTATATGAGATGACTTACTTGATAAATTCTCTTTAACACTTGAAATGTAAGCATAGTATGTTTTCCGTCCTATTTATGTTAAGTACCCAAGCTTGAAAGTAATCATAAATATTAACCAACAAGATAGGTCCATCATTTCCTTTAGTCCTTTTCCTCAAGTCCCTTGACCGCTGTGGTCGTTAGGGGGATTGATGGGCAGCAGCAGCAGACAACATTCTCCAGTTCTGCCTCTGGTGGGCGGCCGGGATCAGGTCATTCATGTTCATGTTGGTCCATTCTTTGATATTGTCGACCCAGTTCTTCTTTTGTTGGCCGCGACGGCGGCCCCCTTCCACGGTTCCCTGGAGAATGGTCTTCGACAAGGATTCGTGACGGTTGACGTGGCCAAACCAGATGAGCTTGTGACGTTTAACTGTCGTCAAAAGGTGTTCTTGTGGCCCAACCAGTTCTGCGATCTTGTTGCGGACATATTCATTTGTCTTGCGTTCTAGGTATGTAATGCCCAGCAGTTTTCTCAGGCATTTTGTTTCAAAAGCTTGAATTTTTCTCTCGGAGTCCTTCATTTACAGAACTTTAATAATTGGCTGACAATAACATTAGCTTGAAGTTGACCAGTTGTAGTTGTACTTGTAGGCCTAAGAAGAGAGCTGTGTCACAAACAGTTCATTGCAGAAGTTAGGTTGATGTAAAAGACTCAGACTGTGAAACTAGAAGGCACACACACTGACTCTTTGTACAGCAGCCTGGGGAATTTAGCGCCCTCTCCAAAGTCAACAACTGCTCTCTGCTCAAAAAATCACTTTCAAAGTGGGATACCCACCCGTAAAGCAAAGCTTCTTCGCTATAAAGAATTTCCAGAATAGCTGTGACCTCTGCCATCAGGCAGTCATGTTCCCTTATCAAAGTTATGATAGACTGGCATTTTAAAAATGACAATCCGAAAAGACAATAAACAGCTCCAAGCATTGTGTGGTGTGAGTGCACAAAATGTGTGTGTGCATCACTCTGTGTGTGTGTGTGTGTGTGTGTGTGTGTGTGTGTGTGGTGTGTGTGCATGCATTGACTCACAGAAGTATGTTCATGAATATATACAGACCTGTTTACCCATATAAAGAACAACCTGGAATTTGCCACAGAAAAACCCGGAATTTGAGGGGAAAAAACAAAATTCACATCGCAATGTCGCTTATGCCGCCATGCGAAATTTTGAAGCCCACTTTGCAGTACTTGCAGTGTGCATGCTCGTCTCCCAAACGCGCACTTGTTATTCCTGGCACTTTCAATTACTTTTCAGAAAACTTCTGCTTCACTTTTGACCGTTTCACCCTATCACTGCTGTTGTTTGTCGAAGATTTTTGGCGCCTGCCGCCTGCGATTGACTTGCCTGATGACATGTTTGGTGCAAAACTACAACCCTTGCGTCTTTTCATACAAACGGAAACAAATAATAGATGGGTTTTTTTTAGAAATCCTGGGATATTCAGCGTTCACCCGGAATTTATTATTTTCCCCAGAATTTTTGCAAATTCCTGGGATAATTCTGGCAAAACCGGGGTTAACAGGTCTGCATATATCACTAGCAAAAAAAAAGAATAGATCTGCTTTCTCTTTCTTTTTTAATTGGACTTCGTTTTTGATCTATCCATCCCATGAAACTTGTCACTTCTTGTAAGTATAACAAAGATATGCACATCTAAGCTTTTAACACTACAGGCAAGGCCTAATTTTAAAAAAAAATACTAGGCCTATAGGCATTAGACCTAGATCAGGTTGTACAGGTAGGTCTAGCGTCTGCTAAACGTGCTGCGTAGTGCATGCAACCATTGAATTATGGTGCTCACCACTACCTTGGCTTGAAACAGCGATAATTTACTTTTATTCAAAAGGTGTAAGAAGTTGAAAAAAAATTGAGAATGTTAAGAACTTCTCAAACTTTCAAATCTTTTCGCTAAACTGACTTAAAACACCCCCAAAGTCGAAAAAAAGACAGAAAATGTAACATCTCAAAAGTTCGGTTTGCAGCTTCCGGCTAAATTTCATTGAGTCGGAGCTGAAACTACATGCTTGTAATATACTAATAATCAATGCTTAACTACATGCAAACCGCACCAATGAAAACCCCCATTTTATTTGTGCCATCTTTCTTATAAATTGCAAAATATAAACTTACATATTTCGCCTGATACAGTCGACCCCCTCACGAACGGCCCTCTGATTTGCGACCTCCCCTCTTTAACGACTGAAATATGAATGACGGATCGTTTTTCTTCTAAACTTGCCTCCTCATTTATGACTCCCCCTCTAACGCGTTCTACGACCGTAAATCTTGTTGATTTTACGACCGATGCAACACATTCTGACCTTCTCGCACTCAGTTCGAGCCGACGCACAGCTGGGGTACTACTGTTGTTAGGTCAATCTCGGTAAAAACGAACCGTTCTCACGCCGAAATTGAAGAATTTAATCAGCGATATCACGATCTGACCACTAAATGTCACCACTTTTATGCACATGTGTCATCACTGAGCAGTTTATGATCAAAGTTTGAACTGAAACCGTCGCGATCGTGTCGATCTTTACGAACTCTGTGCACACGTAGGCCTAAATGTGAAGTCAACTCCCAAGTTGAAACTAGGTGATCGGTCACACTCCATAAGTTGGAACTCAGTGAATGGTCTCACTTTGTAAAAAATAAGTTGAAAAGCAGCTCCTTTCCGTTATCAAATTGATAAATCGGCGTTAGTGCGTGCACTGAAACACTCACTGAATGCAAACAACTCACAAAATCCGATAATTGAAAGCAGCTGGCGCATTAGCGTTTGCCGTGATTTCGTATTTGCGGTGTGTGCGGCGCCATTTTGTCAGCCGAGTTGTATGCGCGGTAAAAGTTCCGTGTGTGCGAACTGTGACTGAAAATGAACTGCCAGAGCGTAAAATGGCGAAAATTAGGTCTGCACTGCTGTTATGTGTAGTTTGTGTGCGAGTGCAACACGGGCCGTCGAGCACACTTTCTGTTTTCGCTCGTTTTCGTATATTAGCTAGACCGCGGATGTTTCATTCAAGAATGACGGAGAAAGCATGTTTTTGTTTTAGTGTATGCATGTGCTGTGCGTCATATACGGTGTAGTGAGTCACTGAGTGCATTGTTTTGGTCACCCCCGATTTAAGACCCCCCTCTTTTACGACCGATTTTTCGCGATTTTTTGAAAGTCTTAAAAGAGGGGGTCGACTGTATTACGTTTCAAACTGGATCAAACACATCGCAGAGTACCGATGGAAGGTGACGTCGCGATAGCGCACATATGTCAAGCCGTTGGATCCGTTTCATTGGCTTGCTCATGACTGATATGCTATAAATAGATCGGCAGTTGACCTGATGGCATAGAAAAAAGATTTTGCTACCTATCGATATGCGCCAGAATGATGAGATCTGTATGGATTTCGCTCAGTTTCGGAAAGTTTGAAGCTGAAAGAAGATTTTTAAAGGTTTTTTTGACAGTTATAAATAAATCGCTGGTTTACATCAACAGAATCTTCAGTTTGTGCTGAAGAAGTTGATACCAATTATAGCCGTGTACGGTGCATGCAACTAGTGCGCAAGGCTGAGAAAGAGAAGTGCCCAATCAGCTTGCTTTGGAAACATGACGTCAGTACGGCACAAATTTGCAAAAGTAGTGTAATATTTTGTGGTTATTTTCCACTTGCTTGATTTGTAGACATTCAACACACACAAACATACATTCGGTACAAAGTTTAAAGAACAAATTTTAATTCGCAACAAATTTGACATCAGTCCGTGCACAAATAGCTGAGAACCGAGCAGTTGAAAATGACGAAAATCAATTTTTTTGGTCAAAACGACTGACGTCAAAGACGCACTCTGCCGCTAGCTAGTCATAATCATCGCAAATGTGGAAGAAAAAAAAAGCCTGTCACTTCTTTTAGATGTCTTTAAAGTGAAAAATTATCAAATGAAAACAAACACAAGTGAATCTACAATACAAATGCTTCTCTGCACTTCCATGTTTCAATTACAAGTACAGTAGTCTTATAAGGAGGTCATTTTAATCCTTACAAAGAAGGGCAATGTCTCAGAGAAGTAGGTCTTATGTGGGAGGGAGTCTTATAATGGGAGGTCTTGCAGGGAGGTTCCAAAGTAATTCTTCTTCACATAGAAGACATTATTTTTAAAATCACCTCAAGTAATTATTTTCCTTCTCAAATCGTTATCTTTAAGACGGCCATAACAAGATGTGAAAAACAATTGAAAACGAGCTGGCTGGCCTAATATAAGATGTGAAAAACAGTTAAAAGTATTGAAAGGGGGCTGGCTTTTTATCCCACTTTATAACCAACACTAACATCAGCAAAGTGCTAATTCAACACAATACGAAAATGCTGGTAACTGTCGCTATGAAATGACATAAAGCCAGGTGAAGGGAGAAAAAAAGACACACGACCATGTGTCTAATGAGGCTTTATACTGAAAATTCTCCTCACCCATCTCGTGCACTGAAACGCGCACACCACCTACATAAAACCATCGCTCTTGCGAGTCACATAGCCACTGAAAATTATCTGCCCATGATTTGCTACTAGGTGGCATGGTCGATTCAGTCGTAAAAGTATTGGCAATGCGCGTCGCCAAAAACCCTGTCATAAAAAAAGCTGGGAGTCTGACCAGCGAATCCCTGCCCGTCGTTCATGTCCTCCAGGTCCTGGCCGTTGTCGTAGCGTGCGCGCTTCTTGCTGTCGGACAGCACGCTGTACGCCTCCCCCAGCTCCTTGAACTTCCTCTCCTCCTCCTTCTGCTCCTCCTTGGTCGCGTGGGCATGCCGATCTGGGGGGGCGGGAAAAACGGGTTTTAATTTGTGTAAATTTAAACCCCAATATCAATATGTCCTGGGTGCAACTACACAAAATGAAAAAACCTGAAAGGCCGGTAATGTCTAGGGGTAATGTCCCCCTGCAGTTGAAAAAAAAAAGATTTATGAAGTTATTCCAGTTTGCTTTTTCCACAATTTATACAAATGTTTATAAAATACATTAGACACAAAGATCTTGTTTGACAAGTTTTAAAAACAGGAAATTCCTTTTCTGGTAAAATTCAAAACCAGGAAATCCTTGTATACCAGGAAAAGTTGCACCCATGATACATTTATAGGCTGTGTGAACGTGCACGCGGAAACCCATCCGCATATCCCATCCCCAATCCTCAAGGGAAAAAAATCTGAAAGTAAGAAAAATGAAGGTGTGTGCACATATACATGGAAACTCATCCGCATTATCCATGCGAAAACCCATCCGCATTTTTAATGCGAAAACCCATCCGCATTTCCACGCTAAAACCCATCTGCATTTTCCACGTGAAAACCCATCTGCATTTTCCAGACGAAAACCCATTCACATTTTCCACCTGAAAACCCATCTGTATTTTCCATGCGAAAACCCATCTGCATTTTCCACGCGAAACCCATCCGGCATTTTCCACGCGAAACCCATCCGGCATTTTCCATGCGAAACCCATCCAGCATTTTCCACGCGAAACCCCATTCACATTTTTCACACGAAAACCCATTCACATTTTGCACGCGAAAACTCATCCGCATTTTCCATACGAAAACCCATCCTCATTTTCCACGCAAAAACCTGTTCACATTTTCCATGTGAAAACCCATCCGCAGTTTCCATGCGAAACCCATCCGGCATTTTCCACGCGAAACCCCATTCACATTTTCCATGCAGAAACCCCATTCACATTTTCCACGCGAAAACCCATTCACATTTTGCACGCAAAAACTCATCTGCTTTTTCCACGCAAAACCCATCCAGCATTTTCCACGCGAAACCCATCCAGCATTTTCCACGCGAAACCCATCCGCATTTTTTTGGTATATGTGCACACACCCTAACTGACTATAAAAAGCCTGGCATGACAGTTCTATTCCTATATAAATTATTTTTAAAAAAACCAGAACTAGGAATTTTAAGTTAATTGATAATGCAAAGACATCGAAAAAAACACTATGATCAAATTTTTAAATCAGCTCGCAGTTTGCTCTGCATCTGAAATTCACCAGTAAAACAACAACCAAACAAAAAAACTGAACTTGAAGGCAAATGTTAAGAATAGCTCCCTCCTCTGCCCCTTCCATTCATTTCAGAAGTTTTCAGGTTAGGGTTAGGGTTAGGAATAGGGTTAGGGATAGGTTAGCTAAGTCATCAACTTTTTTTGTGCATGTGTATTTGACACTAAACTGACCTTAAACCTATCCCTAACCCTATCCTAAACCTTATTTCTAACATTAACCTGAAACCGTCTAATCCACACACAAAATAAAACAAATTATGGTATGTTATGAGATTGACACTTAACTGACCCTAACCCTATTCCTAACCAAAACTGAAACCGTCGGAAATGAATGGAAGGGGCAGAGGAGGGAGTTTTTCTTAGCATTTGCCAACTTGAATTGTAACTAGTTTTGAAAAAGATGGGGGAAACAGAGGATATTAGAAGAACAGGGAAGGGATAAAATAATTCTTTGTAGATTCCTGGTATTTCCAAATAGGAAAACATCAACAACAAAAATCTGTAAGGCTTGTAATTGTATGCATTAAAGTGGGCTTACACCCTCCATTCTGATGCCAAAATGCTTTAAAAAAACATCTCAGCATTGTTTTACAGCATGGATAGGCTCAGACTGCAAACTCTATCGCTGTTACCTACCTTTTGTGTCACATTCTTCAAAATAAATTGAGCCGATATGTCATAATTTGCAAACAATGCACTATGGAGTTCACTAGAACGTCGTCTACTTTGTGAAATCTCGTTCGACAGAATAATAAAACTATGATGTCATCCAAAGAATTCTTTGCTTGTTTCAATGCAGCATCTGTGGGTGACATATCAAGACTGTGTTTCTCGAAGAAATTACGTTGTAGGTGAGACACAATGGCTGCTCGATTCGGCTGATTTCCCGGCTGGTAGATCTGCAATTTTTTTGGAAATAAATATGCGAGTGCTCAATTTATTTTGAAGAATGTGACACAAAAGGTAGGTAATAGGGATAGAGTTTGCAGTCTGTGCTTATCGATATTCTAAAACCGTTTTTCTGAGCGTTTTTGCATCCGAATACAGCGTGTCCCCTTGTGAAGATCCTTTAACTCATTCGCATTGCAATGATTTTGAATTATTAAAAAAAACTCACAAATCACACAAACAAAACATACATAAACAAAAGGAGAAATGAAAGAAGATTAAGGGTTTTTACTTCAGGTTTAGAGACATAGGGAAGTGGTAGATCATACTTTTTTATATAGAGACTTTATATAGAAAAACTCTCTACACCGATTGGTTACCCCACAACAAACCACTACAAAAGCAAAGTCAGAGGCAAAATTGTGATCTAAGGGAGCGAAGCGAGTTTAGAACTGACCAAGGTATGGTGTGCAAACAGATTTACGTCCCTTGAAGCAAATGCATCAAATTGACAGCCATCTATCAATTCTGGACATATATGACCGGAACGACTTGAATGAGTTAAGCAATGTCAGTCTCACCTGGGTGATGAATGAGAGCCCGCTTCTTGTAGGCCTTCTTGATCTCTTCCTCCGACGCCGACTTGGTGACCCCCAGGATCTTGTAGTAGTCCTTGCGTTTGCTCCTCTTCAGCGCCACTTTGGCCTCGTGCAGCAGCTGCTTGTGTTCTGAAAGCACACCATAGAGCCCTGATTACAGCCTGTTCCGTGTTCAGCTTGAGTTCTGAAAGCACACCGTACACAGCCTTGATTACAGCCTGTTCCGTGTTCAGCTTGCGTTCTGAAAGCACACCGTACAGAGCCTTCAATACAGCCTGTTCCGTGTTCAGTTTGTGTTCTGAAAGCACACCATACAGAGCCCTGATTACAGCCTGTTCCATGTTCTGAAAGCACACCATACAGAGCCCTGATTACAGCCTGTTCCATGTTCTGAAAGCACACCATACAGAGCCTTGATGATAGCCTGTTCCGTGTTCAGCTTGTGTTCTGAAAGCACACCATACAGAGCCTTGATTACAGCCTGTTCCGTGTTCAGCTTGTGTTCTGAAAGCACACCATACAGAGCCTTGATTACAGCCTGTTCCGTGTTCAGCTTGTGTTCTGAAAGCACACCATACAGAGCCTTCATTACAGCCTGTTCCATGTTCTGAAAGCACACTGTACAGAGCCTTCATTACAGCCTGTTCCATGTTCAGCTTGTGTTCTGAAAGCACACCATACAGAGCCTAGATTACAGCCTGTTCTGTGTTCAGCTTGTGTTCTGAAAGCACACCGTACAGAGCCTTCATTACAGCCTGTTCCGTGTTCAGCTTGTGTTCTGAAAGCACACCGTACAGAGCCTTCATTACAGCCTGTTCCATGTTCTGAAAGCACACTGTACAGAGCCTTCATTACAGCCTGTTCCATGTTCAGCTTGTGTTCTGAAAGCACACCATACAGAGCCTTGATTACAGCCTGTTCTGTGTTCAGCTTGTGTTCTGAAAGCACACCGTACAGAGCCTTCATTACAGCCTGTTCCGTGTTCAGCTTGTGTTCTGAAAGCACACAATACAGAGCCTTCACTACAGCCTGTTCCGTGTTCAGCTTGTGTTCTGAAAGCACACCATACAGAGCCTTGATTACAGCCTGTTCTGTGTTCAGCTTGTGTTCTGAAAGCACACCGTACAGAGCCTTGATTACAGCCTGTTCCATGTTCTGAAAGCACACTGTACAGAGCCTTCATTACAGCCTGTTCCGTGTTCAGCTTGTGTTCTGAAAGCACACCATACAGAGCCTTGATTACAGCCTGTTCCGTGTTCAGCTTGTGTTCTGAAAGCACACCATACAGAGCCTTGATTACAGCCTGTTCTGTGTTCAGCTTGTGTTCTGAAAGCACACCGTACAGAGCCTTGATTACAGCCTGTTCCATGTTCTGAAAGCACACTGTACAGAGCCTTCATTACAGCCTGTTCCGTGTTCAGCTTGTGTTCTGAAAGCACACCATACAGAGCCTTGATTACAGCCTGTTCCGTGTTCAGCTTGTGTTCTGAAAGCACACCATACAGAGCCTTGATTACAGCCTGTTCTGTGTTCAGCTTGTGTTCTGAAAGCACACCGTACAGAGCCTTCATTACAGCCTGTTCTGTGTTCAGCTTGTGTTCTGAAAGCACACCATACAGAGCCTTGATTACAGCCTGTTCCGTGTTCAGCTTGTGTTCTGAAAGCACACCATACAGAGCCTTGATTACAGCCTGTTCCGTGTTCAGCTTGTGTTCTGAAAGCACACCGTACAGAGCCTTGATTACAGCCTGTTCCATGTTCAGCTTGTGTTCTGAAAGCACACCATACACAGCCCTGATTACAGCCTGTTCCGTGTTCAGCTTGTGTTCTGAAAGCACACCATACACAGCCCTGATTACAGCCTGTTCCATGTTCAGCTTGTGTTCTGAAAGCACACCATACACAGCCCTGATTACAGCCTGTTCCGTGTTCAGCTTGTGTTCTGAAAGCACACCATACACAGCCCTGATTACAGCCTGTTCCATGTTCAGCTTGTGTTCTGAAAGCACACCATACACAGCCCTGATTACAGCCTGTTCCGTGTTCAGCTTGTGTCAGAGTTGCAACTAGGATTTCAACAAAGTGGGGGCAAGCCCCCCCTCACCTTGAAAAAAGGGGGGACTTGGGGAGAAAAAAGTACAATAACATTTAAACTTAGTGACACAAACTGCAGCGCAATCCGTCGACTTCATTTGTCACCCACGGCCATGTTTTTTTCCAGTCGTCTTGGAACTTTGTTCCCTTTTTCGATTTATCAGCACTCGATTTTGGGTCACTCTCACAGTCTGAATCACTTGCGTGTTCAAAGCTGGCTTCTTCATCGCCAATCTCTTCATCTTCTGAAGTCCTGCTTGTCGAAGGACTAGGTGGTGGGGACGATCGTGTTTTTTGTAACGCGAAGTCGAACAAAGTCCCGGTTGCCATTTTTCTACACCCAGTGCTGAGACCGGAAGCCTGCTCGTTAAATTACATTAAACACGCTTTCATTGGTCGATCATAGTATACAACTACCTACTGTCCAATGAAATTGCTTGTTATGTGCACGCTGTTGGGAGAATGAGAGGCCCTGCCAAGGGTGACTAGCTTGATCGTAATGATCGCGCGCATCAGTTTTAAAAGTGCGGGGATGGTTTCTTTTTTGCGCGCGCGTTCTCGCGAAGCTTTTTTTAATTTGCGGGATTTTTTTTTTTAATGCGCGAATCCCGCAATCGCGCCCTCTAGTTGCAACTCTGTTGTGTTCTGAAAGCACACCATACAGAACCTCGATTACAGCCTGTTCCATGTTCAGCTTGTGTTCTGAAAGCACACCATACAGAGCCCTGATTACAGCCTGTTCCATGTTCAGCTTGTGTTCTGAAAGCACACCATACAGAGCCTTGATTACAGCCTGTTCCGTGTTCAGCTTGTGTTCTGAAAGCACACCATACAGAGCCTTGATTACAGCCTGTTCCATGTTCAGCTTGTGTTCTGAAAGCACACCGTACAGAGCCTTCATTACAGCCTGTTCCGTGTTCTGAAAGCACACCGTACAGAACCTTGATTACAGCCTGTTCCGTGTTCAGCTTGTGTTCTGAAAGCACACCATACAGAGCCTTCATTACAGCCTGTTCCGTGTTCTGAAAGCACACCGTACAGAGCCTTCATTACAGCCTGTTCCGTGTTCTGAAAGCACACCGCACAGAGCCTTCATTACAGCCTGTTCCGTGTTCTGAAAGCACACCGCACAGAGCCTTCATTACAGCCTGTTCCGTGTTCTGAAAGCACACTGCACAGAGCCTTCATTACAGCCTGTTCCGTATTCAGCTTGTGTTCTGAAAGCACACCGTACAGAGCCTTGATTACAGCCTGTTCCATGTTCAGCTTGTGTTCTGAAAGCACACCGTACAGAGCCTTGATTACAGCCTGTTCCGTGTTCAGCCCAGCAATGGATCTGCTAGTGAGAGCAACTTCCAGCTAACAGACTTTGGGCGGAAAAAAATGAAAACCGCAACTATTTTCTCAGCTACACACGAAGGTTCTCTTTATGACAAGGGTGAAGAAAGTTTCCTTAATAAATCCAACAGGTTTTGCAAACATATTGTTTTGCAAACATATTCACTTTTGACTTGAAAAAGAAAAGAAAAAGAGTCTCGAGTAGGAATTTCTCAAATCCCTGGTAAGAATATGTGGAATCATAGCTTTCAGTTCGATAGAAGACTAACCAGATCTGGTTCATCATTACACATGGAAGTCCAAAACGATATGTACACTGCTGATTGGATGTACATCGAGGCATTCCTTGCAAACTAACTAACTTCCCCCTCATAAAGTATAACAGGATTATTACATAGACATTATTGGCATTGGTGTTTTCTAGTCACAGAGACTTGTGAAATTCGGGTTGCTCCCACATGGAGATCATGTTGCCCCACCTTTTTTTTAAAAATAAAGTTTTAATCAAGCATCTGTAAAAAGACAAATGCTAGTTACAACTAGGGCTAGCCTTTTTATTTCCAAAGCTTCTTTCCATAGCAAACAGCAACAAGAAAATGCTTTCAAAAGTACACATCTTACCTCGACTTTTGTGAAGCTTGTTGACTTTTTCATAGTCACGAACTGCGTCTTCGTACTGTTCAGTGTCCGTGTAACTGTCAATACAAACCATTAAATTGATTAAATCTTTTTTCCTTTAAACTGCAAAAGGCAATCCCTACCCCCATTCAACCTCCCTATACGTGAACTATGAATCTCCCTATAATAATAATAAATAACATTTCTAGAGCGCCCTTTCTCTCTTGAGCTCACGGCGCTTCACAAATTATATAAATGAATAAATAAAGAAAATAAATAGATTGGTCATAAATATATAAATAAACTACTAAACTATTAACTACCACAAACATGCACACAGCCACAACACGCGCATGTGCATCCACACACACGCATGCGCACACACACACACACACAAAAAGAATTATGAATCTATGTGCATGTCATCAGACCAAGGTTTGAGAAGTAAAGTTCTGTTCATAGCATTTCTGTTGTTGCTTGTGTGTGTGTGTGTGTGTGACTTGTTTCTTTTGTTTTTTGTTTGTAAGCAGCATTTTTTTTTTTACTACTCTCTTCATGAGTGTGCATGCAGATGCATGTATTTTACGCATAGATTTATGTGCACAAAATGTCCAAATACATAATTATTTGTACAATCAATATCAGATTCATTCTTTTTAAAATTTGTTTCCACCCCCATGGACTTTTTTTTTAACGCAATATTATTTATCAGTGCATGGAAAGCTTAACTCACATTCACTTGTGTGTAATGGCTGTGACAACTTTAATTTTAATGTAACCAATCATAAACAAAAATTACCTAACAAAATTTAGACAGAAAAACTAAAGAAAACAAAAACTCTGATTAACTTGGAAAAACCCCAAAAGTTATATCATTTAGTATGTAAAAAACCCACCACACAAACAGATCACTATGGGAGGTCTTACCATTTCGCTCGCCGCAAATAGGCCTTGATATAGCTCTCATCAAGCTCCAAGGCTTTAGTACAGTCATCAATTGCTTCCGTCAATTTGTTCAACTGCAAAAAACAAACAGTAGTTGGCCTGTTATACTTTGCACACAATATGTTTTGACACAGTAACAAACCAAAGCATAAAGATTATCTGCAACAGACAAGCTTTTCTCAAAGCCTGTCGTGATTACTAAACTACAGACATAAAAAACTTGTATGACAAAAGCGAAATTGTATGGATTGGAAACAAATTGCAAATCAAGGTAATGGTTGAACAAATCTTCAGATACAAGTACAACTGGTGTTCCCTATGTAATAATTTTACATTCAATTGGCATAATAGAACAAGCCTGCAGTGCACGCACACGCATGCGTGCACGCACGCACACACATACACCTCACACGTGACATTCATGCATACACGCACGCGCGCAAACGCAGACAAACACACACAAGACAGTGTTTCCCATAACGCACATATGTGCGTCCCTGAAGCACAAAAATTACAGAGGGACTCTTTGATTTGAGCTCTGGGCGTCCCATGGGACGCACACGTGTTTCAACAGACCGAGACAGCAGGGTTCATTCTTCGATTTTGACTGATAGCTTTAGCAGGCAGGCGGTCATCTGACCGATTGATTTTTCGTCAAAGCAGTCAACAACTTCACGGATTCTGTCGTCTGCTAAACTTAGTTATTCCGCTGCCTCGGACCATAATCAGAACTAAAAAGTTGTATCTGGCGAAACGAACGCCGAAACGAAGAAATGGCGGCATTGCACATTCGGTAAAGCTTTTCCGATCCATCTTTTTGAAGACCAAATAAAGTTCCAGCGTGACCTAGTTTTCTAGTGCTAAACAAGATCGTTCTCGGCCTTTTGACAACAATTCTTGTTTAAAACCAGCCATGCCTCCCCAAATGAAGCCACGAGTAGGAAAGGGGCAGAAGAATATGTTTGCTAGTTTCGGACTCGCTCAGACATCGTCTGCAACTTGTAGGATCATTGGAATTAGGTCAAGCCACCCCAACTTTTCCATATCAAAACTCCGAACCCGATTTTCGCTTCGTGCCACAGCGGTCAGTCTGTTTGCTTTGGTTTTCCTGGTTGTCAGTCTTGTTTCTGACCATCCAGGCTTTTCCTTTCTAAAGCAGACACATGTCCGGTCATTCCAAAACGATCTTTGTTTACATCTGAATGCTTGTTCGCGAGAGTGAAGTGCTTCAACTTTTAGGTCTGATTTCTTCGTTGACCAAATCTGAACGATTTTTGCAAGTTCGACAGAGGAAAAAGCAGCAGCATCAAGCCGTTCTTTTAGAGATGTGAATGGCATCATGAATCTCAAAAACATAAGCTACTGCATATGCAAGTGTGTGTGTACGCTTGTGTGTCTGTCTGCCTGTCTCTCAGTCTCTGTCCATATCTTGATCTGTTTGTCTCCCCCCCCCCCCCCCCACTCTCTCTCTCTCTGTAGTCAGCCTATTCCATTTCCAGGGGTTATGCACATGTGTTTGCCTGTGTGTTCACTGTGCATGTAGCATGTGTGTTTAGCATGTATTTGCTTTTGTTAAAGCATTTTTTATCATATACTTAGGGGACTCTTAAAAATATGAAAAGGACTCTTAAAATTTTGCACAGGGAGTCCCTGGGACTCTCACATTTCACCCCTATGGGAAACACTGACAAGAGCGTGATCCTTCTTGCTGACCTTGGCCCCAACGGTGGCCCGATTATTGTAGAGTTTGGAGTTGGTGGATTTGTTGAGGGGGTCAATCTGCAAGGCTTTGGTGTACATGTCATACGCCTCCTGTAAACGACCCGCACGGAAGGCTGCGTTGCCCGCTTCTTTTTCTGCGTTTAGCTGCTTCGCTCGCTGCAACATTAAAAAAATCACAATTACGCTGATTTGTCTGACAAGATTCCTATTATCAACGCTAACAGAACAAATAAGACTTATTTATTTTAAAATACATATGAACCTGTTACAAGAATTCCATTCCAGCTCTAAATGTAGGTAAAAAGTCATGTTTGTTTTCTTTTTCCCCCAATCACTTCTGATGTTTCTCCAAAGTAAATAGCACCCACATGCAGCAATTAGTGTAACAATAATAACCCAAATCTTAAATCTCTAATAATCCAAGTGCTCTTTTTTACAAACTAGTTTTAATCCTCTGAAATCCTCTGATCCTCTGACAATTCTGATGCCTGAATGTGAACCTGGCCTATAGAAGCAAAAATCGTGAAATAAAAGCGACAAAGAACGGCTGCTGCCTGACTGACCCTGAGTGCCTCCCTGGCGTTAGTGTGGTCCGGGGCCAGACGCAGCACCTGCTGGAAGTGCTGGAAGGCCTTCTCCGTGTTGTCCTGGTAGTACAGACCCAGCCCACGCACGTACACCGCGTCCGCGTTCATCCCGTCCAGCCGCAGAATGTCGCTGGTGAACAAGGAAAACACCACCCATCAGCAACAGAAAGAAGGAAACAACAAGAACAAAAAAGAGACAAGCAACACCACGGGACATCACTGACAGTACGAGCACCAACAGTCTTAAAGACACACTGACCCACCACAATTAAGTCCCTTGGATTTTTCTGGGTAGCTGTGACCCACATACAAATGTCCCCAACTTCAAATTGAGGCTGCTCTTTTAAATGATGTTTTGGTCTGAATTTGGGGGCATTAGTATGGGAGTCAAACCTGGTCAAAACAAGATTTCTTACCAGCTAAAAGAGGGAAAACATGTGAAACCCATGATTTTGACATGTGATCTGGTGGGTCTTTAACAAAAGTTATTCAAAGTGTGAGGAAGGAATAATGCACTGCTGCCAGGTCACTTCAATATATTGATTTCTTCAAATCCAGCACACCCAGGCATGGGTAAAAGTAATACATTTTCTCAATCATGAAATAACATGTCTGTTTCAATGTTCTTTGAATCTTCCCAATCCTGAAGTGGTGACCACATTAAAAAAAATGTGTGTGTATGGTATACAGGATGGGTGGGGATAGTGTTAGAATTGCATGTCTATCATCTTGTTTTTAATCTGCCATAAATGTTGGCAGAAAAGTTTGATTTTATAAGACTGTGGTTCCGGATGACAAGATGGCCAATCCTGAAGACTCTTTCTATCAGCTTTTTCAATCCTGCTTTCAGGAGCACTCCTGAACTACACCCATGCCCAGGGCACCAAAACCAATCGCATTTCATTGCCTATACCATATTCCAAAAAAAATTAAGAAAATAAGAATGGGATAGCAGACCTAAGATGAGACAAATGATGATCTATGAATACAATTACACACCACCGGAAGCTGTTGCATGGCAGCACACCATTTACTCTCATCACTTCAGAACAAATTGCAAAAAAATGTTCAACACGTCATGCTCAGGGAACACTTACTTGACTGACTCCTGCGACTCTTGATGCCGACCTAAGAGGGTGAGGGCTTCTGCTTTTTTAATCTTGAAGCGTACACATGATGGACTGTGGTCCAGACATCGATCAAGGCAAAATATGGCCTGTAGATAAACCAGACATGAACCACGTGAGTGTCCCATAAACTTGTACAAATAATGTACACCGCAAATGACAGAAAACATATATAGATACACGAGAATGAGTGTGTGTGTGTGTGTGTGTGTGTGTGTTGTTGTTTTTTGTGTGGGGGATGGGTGGGGGGGGGGATATTAATACATGAGTGGGTAGGAGTGTGTGTGTGTGTGTGTGTGTGTGTGTGTGTGTGTGTGTGTGTGTGTGTGTGTGTGTGTGTGTGTGTGTGTGTGTGTCTGTCTGTCTGTCTGTGTGATTCGTTAACGATGCAATATTTTCTGCCATTTTTTAAGTTGTGGTTTTGAAAAAGACATTAAAGTCGAAAATTTTTGCTTTTTTAAAAGGGTGTCCGGTGTTTCACTATACAAGAAAACTGAGCTACAACACAAATGCAATGTTCAAAAAACATTTTTTTCTGAAACTAAGACATATTAATGCAACAATGATTAAGAAAAACAAAACAAGCACCAGACACATTAAGCAGAATTACATTTTGAAACAGCAACCTACAAGTGATGATTTATGTCAAAGATAAACTGAACTGCACATACAAAATACGACTTTCAACGCAGTGAAGCCCTTGACTAAACTGCCGCATATTTCTAAATTATGTACCTTGTTTTGCCTCACCAGAAGCGCTATCAATGTGTAGTGTTAGCAAAGTCATCATCAACCTGGCCAATAGACGATTTTCGGAAAAATCTAGGGGAGAGCACTTCGTGAAAATTATAGTTAATTACCTCGACGAGCGAAGCAATTGTAAAGAAGCTGAACTGCATTTAATCAGGCAGAAAGAACGATTTGTGCAAACAAATAATGTGACATTTGCATAGTTACAACACAACGCCATAAAATTTGCAATAACTGAGGCAGTAAAACGAAAATGTTAAAACAGTATTATAAGAGAACTGGAAAGGAATCACGAGAAACATCAAAAAGATACTTCAGCTTATTTCACATATGTTTAGCAACCAATACAACAAAACATGATAGTCAAGGTACAGGTATGAAATTCAAATGAAAATGTTGTTACTAAAAAAAAAACACAACCAAAACACGCCCATAACATCAAATATAAATTGCAGCTGGCAAACAAATATGAAATTCAACTGAAAATTTTGCTACTAAATATCAACAAAAACAACATCAAATATAAATTGCAGCTGGCAAACAAATGCATACATATTTTATAACACTACTAATGTACTACAGTGTATTCCAAAACAGCATACAAAAATAACAAAAAAGAGGCTAGCAACAACACAAATAAAGCTGAACAGTTACTCAGATATTTAACATTAAATGATTAATACAACAAAATGACAACGTGGCATTAGCATTACTAACCTGACAGACAGAGAAGGGAAAAGTACTAGACATTAAACTTGTGCTAAAAAATTAATCCAGTCCAAACAAGAGGGCTGTTAAACATTCAGAATCTGGAAACACGGAATTTGACTTATCAAATCTAAATCAATACAACAAATAACAAAGACTGAATTTCATACCAAAAGCTAGCAAATCAGCTCATTACTGTACCGCAGTTTTCCGACTATAAGGCGATACTTTTTCCCCAGACTGAGACCCTGTGCCTTATAATATGACTGCTAAAATAGTAAAAAAATATAATGACAAAATCTGAATTTTGTGTAAAATATGGGGGTGCGCCTTATAATCAGGTGCGCCTTATAGTCCGAAAAATACGGTACTTATTTTCTCTCTCAATCTATGCCACACACTTATAAATAAAACTCTTTACAGTATTTTTTGTTTCCTGAAATATACCACAAAAAAAGAAATAGATGTTGCTGCTCATTTATTTTGACAATGCATTGCTGCATAATATGTACCCTGTCGAACTAAATAAAGATAAAATGTATCTAATCCAAAAAGAAATGGAACAGCACAATCTTAAACAGCGTATATTACGGAGCATAAGGTGATACTTTTTTGTCTAGACTGAGACTCCTAGGCCTTACAATGCAACTGATAATATAGGAAGAAAATTATAATAACAAATCTGATTTTTTGGTAAAATTTGTGGGGTGCGCCTTATAATCAGGTGTGCCTTGTAGTCCATAAAATACGGTAGACATCTCTATATCAACATAATCATACACATTCATCTACTCAATTTTAAAACATTGCACTCACAGTTCTGTGATCGCCCCGTACAAAGTTCAGTTCTACTTTGCCTTCCAGGTCTTGCAAACTCCGTACATTTTTCAGCTGAAAATCACAAGCAAAACAATTAAAATATATGTGCGACATATGTGCCTGTGTGTGTATGTAACATACTTGTCTTTCAGTTTGTCCATCGTTGTTCTGCATTATTATAAAAATGAATAATCTTCTTCCTCGCGAAAGTCATTATACAAATCAAATGAATGAACCTGAATACTGGTATGTGTATTGTATTGTATGTCGTCGGTGAAATTCAAAAACCTTGTACAGTCGACCCCCTCACGAACGGCCCTCTGAATTACAACCTCCCCTCTTTTACGACTGAAATATGAATGACTGATCGTTTTTCTTCTAAACTTGCCTCCTCATTTACGACTCCCCCTCTAACGCGTTTTGCGACCGTAAATCTTGTTGATTTTACGACCGATGCAACACATTCTGACAATTATCAGTCGCAAAAACGATGATATCTATCCTTCTCGGCCTCAGTTCGAGCCGACGCACAGCTGGGGTACCACTGTTGTTAGGTCAATCTCGGTAAAAACGAACCGTTCTCATGCCGAAATTGAAGAATTTAATCAGCGATATCACGATCTGACCACTAAATGTCACCACTTTTATGCACATGTGTCATCACTGAGCAGTTTATGATCAAAGTTTGAACTGAAACGGTCGTGATCGTGTCGATCTTTACGAACTCTGTGCACACGTAGGCCTAAATGCGAAGTCAACTCCCAAGTTGAAACTAGGTGATCGGTCACACTCCATAAGTTGGAACTCAGTGAATGGTCTCACTTTACAAAAAATAAGTTGAAAAGCAGCTCCTTTCCGTTATCAAACTGATAAATCAGCGTTAGTGCGTGCACTGAAACACTCACGGAATGCAAACAACACACAAAATCCGACAAATGAAAGCAGCTGGCGCATTAGCGTTTGCCGTGATTTCGTATTTGCGGTGTGTGCGGCGCCATTTTGTCAGCCGAGTTGTATGCGCGGTAAAAGTTCCGTGTGTGCAAACTGTGATTGAAAATGAACTGCCAGAGCGTAAAATGGCGAAAATTAGGTCTGTACTGTTGTTATGTGTAGTTTGTGTGTGAGTGCAACACGGGCCGCGAGCACACTTTCTGTTTTAGCCCGTTTTCGTATATAGCTAGACCGCGATGTTTCATTCAAGAATGACGGAGAAAGCATGTTTTAGTTTTAGTGTATGCATGTGCTGTGCGTCATATACGGTGTAGTGAGTCACTGAGTGCATTGTTTTGGTCACCCCTGATTTAAGACCCCCCTCTTTTACGACCGATTTTCCGCGATTTTTTGAAGGTCTTAAAAGAGGGGGTCGACTGTATCCCGATTTTTGGGGGGTTTGAGTTAGATACATAGTCAGCTCTCTAATTTTTCCCGCCACCTTCCACCAAAAGCTCGTATCTCTAACGACTTTCTATCTCTAAAAACTCACAAGTCCCAAATTCAGATCTAGTTAAGGACAAAAACCTCGTATCTTCGTTCTTTTCGAGTCTAAAAAACCCATTTTTTAAAGTAATTTTAACGAAATGCAGGACTAAACTCACAATATCTTGAACAACATATTCATCATAGTTAATCAATTGTGGTCAACGTGGTTAATTTTTTTAAAGTTTTTTTTCCATTTTTCTCAATTCTACCAAAATTGAGATATGAGGTTTTTGAATGTCATCGACGATGTGTATGCAATGGTTGATCCTTGTGTGGCAGCAAGTTAGTTTGTGAGTGATTACGTCATAAAAACTAATTGGGGTATCGTGACCATGTACTCAAATGCAAAGCATTTCTTTGTTTTATTTTTAAGAATGTATCAAAAGGTTTACATTTTATTTTCCAAAGGACGAGTTAAAAGAATATTAGATGGAGGGACTAGAATTAGAAAAGTTCAAAAGATGGTTTCCTAAATGCCTGTGAGTAGAATTGGCAGGTAACTGACAAGCTCTATCTATGCATGAAAACTTATAAATGTTCTTCCATACTCAGCTTCACAAGAAGGAACACAGGCAGAGACCAAGACAGAAACACATCTGTGACTATTCATATATATAGTACTTATTCAGCACTCACTTCTGCAACTGCTGTAGAATTCTTGGGGTCCAGTTCCAAGACATGATTGTAGCTTTTGGAGGCTGCCATAGAGTTGCCCAATATGAGATGACATTTCCCTTCACGTATATAACCCTGAAATCACATACAAATATATTATTGAGAACCTTTTATTATAAATACAGAGACAAACTCTCCCAAGGTCCCACCGCTCTCGTTGAAACGAAAAGAAATGTATAAACACGTGCACAGTTGCAACCAAAAAACACACCTGAAGATTTGATTTACAAACTAAAAAACAAAAAGTTCAGACGAGAAAAGAAGACAGGATGTCATCATATATCAAGTGAGGGACGAAAGTCGTAATCTAACGACCCAAGAGAGAATGACAAATGAATTATGCTCGGATGTCTCTCATACTATTCAAATTATCTGTGAATATAATCCTTTACATCAAAATGAAGTACATGTCCTGGTCAAAAGTTTAAAGCCCTCTTCGAGAGACAAGTCCATGTGCCGCAGACCATGGCAACCCCCTTTACAAAGTACAGAGACAAGTCTAAGTAAAGTGCTGCAGGCAGTGTTTGGCACTCACCTTGATAAATGAGGGGTCCAGCGTCACAGCCTGCTGTGCGTCTCGCAGGGCCTCTTTGTACTTGTTCAGCATCATGTACGTCGCTGATCGGTTCCCATGGTAGGCCGCACAGGTTGGACACAAGTCTGAAAAAAAAAGCCATAAAAATTACATTGCCATTCAGATTTCACAAGCATTGAAGCAATTTATTCTGTCATGCAGTACAAGGAATGTGGATTTATTTTTATTTAGGAAAAAAGACTAGTGCCACTTTAGTGCAAGAAGCTACAGTTTGTGACTGTATTTTTCCATATGTGTGCCTTATAGTTATACTGTTAGTCTTGTCAATGTTGTAAGGTTACTAATTGTGTACATAGGGAATCTTCCCTGTTAATACTAATATTTTTGGAAAAACAGTTATGCTGGTATCAAAATTCAAATCTTAACGAATACAGAGGGATCTTAATAAGAAAGACAAAACAACGGTCTGGATATTGATTAAACTCTATGATCCAAAGTTCTTAAAATAAGTAATGCAATACTGAATTATCACACAGACTGTCACACACACACTAACATTGACAATACACACACACTCATTCTCAAATGTTTACTAACAAGTAACATAAATCAAGACAGTCTTTACAGGCTTGTTGAATTGCAATTAACACTTTCCTTTTAGTTTTACATTAATTTTTTTGCACTTCTGCCCAACAATGTTTTCCAAAATTACATTTGATCATTTTTCTGTTCAGTCCGACAACATTATGCCATGCTGATGTTCTATACGGCCTAGGTGAGATTCAGAACAAAGTGAAAGTTTGTAATAAGAACGAAAGCAAGAGTAGAGTGTGTGAACTGTTGTCTGTTGAGAGTTGTACTTCTTTTTCTTTTCTTTATGTTTTATTTCTAGATATACCATATTTTTTGGATCATAAGGCGAATAGGGCAATTTTCAAGAAAGATCTGAAAAAAAGTAATGCAAAAAGCGCCCTCGTTTATAAGGCGATATGCACCTAGAAAAGAAAGTCAAACATTGAAGCCCATACACGTCCTGTAAATGCTTACCGACCGCCATTACTGCTGTCAAAAACGAAAGTTGGCTCCCCTTTCAAATAATCGAATTTCCGTTTCTGCTGCTTCCTGTTGTTATGTTTGAACAATTCTTCGTGAAAACTAATAGAATTATGGCATTTTAAGCTCTACGATGTTTTTTTCTTACATTCTATAATTAGTATAAAGGTTATGGCATCTGTTGGACGGTATCTCGGTCGATAATAGGGATTTTGAAACATTTTAACGTGAGTATTCGTCACATCAGCGACTCGTGACCACTTTCGATGTCTGACTCACAGTAGACTGTACTGAACACGGCTATCGTTGCCTCTCTTCTCACGATTTTGTTCACTAATAGGGCGCCCTCGTTTATTAGGCGCACAAGTTGAAATTGGAAAAAAAAACATCGCCTTATATTGTTATAACCCCAAAAGTATGACTGACACAATTTTTCCCCACTAAATGTTTGGGCAATTTTAACATAAAATCAAGTTTTGTTTGTTTCTTGCTATCTTATTTCAAGATTGAAAATTACAGTAACTGTATTTTGTAAATGTATGTGCTCAGGATTTCAAACATTCCACATACTTATAGCCTGTGTGTAGCATTCAAGGGCTTCTCTGTATTTCTGCTGCTTGTAGAAAGTGTTACCTTCTTCTTTCTTCCCTTCTGCATTTTCTGCTTCACTGCAAAAAGCAATCAATGGGAGAAAGAGTGAGTGAAAAACATTAAAACAGATTTTTAAAAACAACACACACGCTCAGACAAACAATCTTTATTTCATGCTTTAAAATGAGTAAAGTGGACAATTATGACATCATAAACAACGAACAATAATAATGAATATGATAATAAATAAATAAAAGCACCACCTCCACCACCAACAGCAGCAGCAACAATAATAGTAATTAATAATATGACAGCACAACAGCAAAACCATCAATAAAGACAATACTTCTTGTAATAATTATATCAGTAATAACAGCAATACTGTCCAAAAAAATAGAAACAATGATAAAAAGGACACATAATTGGATTATTGCACAAAATATGAAACAAACACACACACACACTCTCTCTCCATCCACACACACATACTAGTTCTCTCTCTCTCTCCTCATACACACACATAGTGACATACACACACACGCGCACACACAGAGGACTTTGTTCTTCTGTTACGTAACTTTTAAGTACTGGATTGGATAAAACAAACCAAAATTTGAATGGTTGAGGGTGCACATCAGTCTCTTCAGCAAAAAGTGGATTTACCTGTGTTAATGCTTGAAAGTTGAATATTAACCAAAATAAACAAATTGAGTGTCTTAATCTTAGTCTTAGTCACTTACTGAGCCGATCTTCCAAGTCTAGAATGATATCGCGCAGAGTTAACTTTACCGAGCAATTCTGCGCTCATGTCTGAATAGAAAATAAAGCACTCGCTCTCCCACCGTTAAACTTACAGGTAAATGTGTCATCGTAGTGTTGACATATTTGCCGTTTTCAAAAATAAAAATGGTTATGTTTTCTTTCTAGGACCTTCCGCAACAAAGTACCTGTTCTCAAAACAGTCCATCCGTTTTTCGATAATCGTGAGTTACTAACCATTAGCACGAGTTGACAGGTCAGTGTCAAGGTCGAAGCGAACGTACACTCAAACCAAATGACTGACCCAGTGACTACAACGCGATTCTTGCCTGTTCTAGGTCAATTTAAGTGCTAAATCTAACAATATTTTGCTTCACATGACCAACGTCATTACATTTTTATATTATTTTTGCTTTGAGTCGATGCTAAAAATATAAGAGTGCTTTTAAAACTTCCTCAAAATTCGTTCAGTCTCTGAAAGTTTGTCTGCTCTGTTTATACTTTATTGCACGTTTTATTCAATGCGTCAAAATTAATTCTCATTTCTTTTGCTTTATCCAATCCAGTACATTCACAGAAGTCAGGGAACCTACTCATTTCATCAGTAAAAAGTCTGAGAATGTAGAAAATGTTGTTCTTACTCTTAGCGTAGCTTACTAGCTACATCATTGCTCCAAAAAGTAAAAAGTTATTTTAAGAAATTAAGAAGTTATTTTAAGAAATGTTTATTTCTTCAATATGTCTGATCAATAGTTGAATCATGGGGTAATCACTGATCGGTCACTGATCTACTCATAAATCTGGTTTCGTTTCAGAATTATAATTATATGGATTTCGTTCTAGAAAGTTCCTTCACGTGGGATTTGTTGTGTGGATTATAAAACCAAGCAAATCAAAAATCAATCAGTAAAACAAATAAATCTAAATCTCTGTCACAATATCGAAACCCTTTTCGCAACAATTCTTGCTGAAGACAGTTTTGACATTGTGTTACTAAAAAAATTGTGAACATTGACTGAAACAGAATCAACAAACTTGGTCAGCCAGTGACCCAGTCGCGAGTGTCAGTGACTGTCAATCATGATGTAGTCTATTATTCAGCAAACTGTTTAATCAGAAAAACAGTAGATTTACTCAAAACATATAACCAAACGAAAGCCTTACATTTTGTCCACCATTTCAACATCATCTCCCTCTGGTATTTCTGCCACACCATTCATATCGGTCGTGTCTTCCATGTCCGACATCTTAGATTCTCTTGCTTCCTCGGGTGAAATGACGTGACTTTCAAACAGGAAGTATGCCTATTGGTTTTATCCACAAGTGCTAAAACCTTTTAAACATTTTTTTAAATCGGGACTTTCCCGGTGTTGCAGTGCCTCCGGGATCGTCCCACTATCTCTATAGTTAATAATGTGTAGCAGAACCTTTAACGTGATGAAGTTGGCTGTCTAGGAGAAGAAGAAGAAGATAGTTGTAGTAGTAGTTAGTAGTAGAGAAAGCAAAACAATGTACATAGTGTGAGTCTTAAAGGTTGTTTTAGAGGGAGTTTTAAAGATGGAAAAAACAAGGATGGAGTAGGTTTTATGGTTCTGTATACTAATGCTGGTGGTTTGACAAATAAGAAAAATGAGTTGCTTTTTCAGATTGATGAACTGGAACCAAAAATTATTGCTATTACAGAGACCATTCCTAAAAACGTTAAAGACTTTGTACCTTCAGAATACAGCCTTGAAAACTTTAACATGTTTCACAACGAAAATCCTAGCCGGGGAGTAGCCTTATATTTCGATAAAACATTACATGCGCAAGAATGCACTACACTAAATAACGGCACATTCCAAGAGTCAGTCTGGTGCCAGTTCCAAACTAAGGATAAAGAAAAAATTCTTGTTGGTTGCATTATAAAAGTCCCAACACCACTGAGGAAAATCTTCAAAAACTCTATGGAAACGCCGAAATTCAGAAATATGATAAAGTTTTAATCATGGGTGATTTTAACTTTCTAAATATAGATTGGGAAGGGCATTGGACCAATGATAAAGATAATGATTTTATTGAAATTTTAAGGGATGCCTTGTTATTTCAAACAGTGACAAAGCCCACAAGGACAAGGATCGAAGGACAAAAAGAGAATGTTCGATCTTGATCTGATTTTAGCTAACGACACTCAAATAGTATCAGACATTGCACACTCTTGCCCCATAGGCAAGAGTGACCACCAAGTGCTAACCTTCTCCCTGTATGCTAGTGTACACAACACAGATCCCTCCAAACAAACAACAGCATATAATTTGAAAAAAGGGAATTATACACAAATGAGACAGGATCTTGCTGATCAGAGTTGGGATCACTTGCATGACTTGAGTGTCGAGGAATGTTGGCAGGACATTAAAAGGAAAATACACCTCTCATAACAAAGAGTAGAGGTATTAATAATATGAAGAAAAAACATAGACCTTACTGGATGTCACTAACATTAAGAGAAAAGGTGAAAAAGAAAGACAGATTATACAGAAAATATTGAGATAATTGGAAATTAAAAGCTGGTAAACGTTACAGGGACTATATAGAAGTAAGAAATCATTGCTGTAAAAAACTGAGGAGTGAAACAAAGGAACATGAAAAAGAAATAGCCAAAAACTGTAAGCTAAATCCGAAGATGTTTTGGAAATATATAAACTCTAAAATCAAACTGTGTTCTGGGGTTAGCTCTCTGAAGGATAAGCAAGATAATATTGTCACCAATGATCAGCGCAAAGCTAATGTCTTGAACGAGTTTTTTGCTAGCGTGTTTACAAAGGAAAATACAGACAACTTACCACAAACTGCTAATGAGGCCCCTGCATATAGTGCAGACATTGTTATAACAGTAGAAGCTGTGAAGAATAAACTGAAAAACGTGGATGTGAACAAGGCTCAGGGGCCAGACAAGATCCCAGCCAGAGTGCTCAAAGAGCTACATCAGGAACTAGCCATTCCTCTAACAATTTTATATAATAAAAGTTTAGAATTTGGGGAACTCCCATCAGATTGGAAAACAGCTGAGGTCATTGCAATCTTCAAAAAGGGTACAAGAACTGACCCAGGTAACAATAGACCAGTGAGCCTGACGTGCATATTATGTAAGATTTTAGAACAGTTTGTACGGGACGCTGTTGTTAAACATATGGTAGATTTTAATCTGTTCACAGAATGTCAACATGGGTTCAGGACAGGGCGTTCTTGTATGACCCAGTTGTTAGATGTGATGGACGATTTTACCCAACTTTTAGAGGACAAAGAGGCATTTGATATCATTTACTTAGATTTTAGAAAGGCCTTTGATTCTGTGCCGCACGAAAGGCTACTTCTTAAACTGGAAGCTTACGGGATAACAGGAAACATATTAACGTGGGTTAAAAACTTTCTGAAGGGAAGATCTCAAAGAGTGCGGGTGGGAAAAAACCCAGTCTTCTAGCACTGATGTTTTAAGTGGTATTCCCCAGGGTAGCATCCTGGGCCCAGTACTTTTTACAGTTTTTATAAATGATCTCCCAGAAGACATACAAAGTGCATGCAAGATATTTGCAGATGATACTAAA
>CM065680.1:47597723-47600223 GCA_017654935.2 Phymorhynchus buccinoides
CACTGGGTGAAAAGGGGGCGGTGGGTGAGAAGGGAGTGGAACGGACTGGGAGTGCAGCTAATCCAGCGAGACGTATCAGTGGGGACATGGTAGTGAGGAGTGAGGACAGAGGGGGAGACACACGGGGTCAGAAGGGAACAGTAGGTGGGCAGGGTGGGGGACAGAAGGGGGGTTCGGGTGCACCGTATGGAAGTGGCAATGCAGGCAAGGGAAAACAAACTGGGCTAGCCAGTTACCTGTCTCCAGCCAGCGGGCCTACTAGGAACACACGGCAAGCAGCCAGTGACAGTGATAGACGTAGGCCTACAACGCGATTCGGGTCAGACTCTTCTAAACCTAAATAGGGAATAGCTGATCAGCCAACGCAGTTATCGTTCCTCAACTACAATGTAGAAAATATTTGTAAAAAACTGAATGATCTTGAATTTTTGAAATATGTTAATACGTTTGATTTTTTATGTCTAACTGAAACCTTTGCAAATAAAGCGTTTGATTACAGCAATATTTTTCTTGATTATATGAAATTTAGTTCACCAGCAAAAAAGCTGTCATTGTTTGGGAGAAATTCGGGGGGAGTATTAGTGTTGGTGAGAAATTGCTTCTCTAAGTTAGTAAAAAAGATTGAAGTGAAATGCGATAATTTAGTTGTGCTACAAGTGGACAAGAGCTTACTTCAGGTTGATAAAGATGTTTTGTTTATTGCTGGTTATGTTCCTCCTGATGGAAGTCCTTTTTACAATGATTGCGATGTAAAAGATGGTATTCTTATTTTGGATGATAAGTTGCAACATTTGATTCGAGATGAAAATGCTTATGTTATTCTTTGTGGCGATTTAAATGCCAGAACAGGATGTGAGCAGCCAGTTGTGGATAACATGTCAAGTTATCTAAACCCTAGGGATGATAGTGATTGTGATGAACTTTATGCACGTCAGTCAAAAGATGAAATTGTTAATGGTTTTGGGAAAAGTTTATTGGATTTCTGTTTTATGTCTGATTTAGTCATTTTGAATGGTTGTTGTGAGGGAGACTCAGTTGGAGGTTACACATATATTTCACCTCACGGGAGCAGTACTATTGATTATTTTATTGTGTCTGAAGAACTAGTACCAGATTGTGATGTATGTGTTAGTGATAATTTACAATCTTGGCACCTCCCTGTGGAACTAAGATGGAAGAAAGGAGTGACTGAAGAGAAAGAAAGTGACCAGAGTGAATGTGGAGAAGAGAAGATTGTGTGGAATGAAGAGTTTGTTGATCACTTTGTGAATGAACTGGAATCTGATGTGTTTAAGGAAAGCCTGACGCGAGCAGAGGAGTGTTTGGAGGGTGATGTGGATGAGTGTGTGGATCTGTTTACTGGTGCTTTGTACGGAGCAGCTGCGTGTATGGTACGAAATGTGGGGGAAAGGAAAACTTATAAAAATGATTGGTTTGATAAAGAATGTGAAATAATGAAAAAGAGAGTCAAACGCCTTTTGAGAAGTTATCAACGGTCTAAGACTGATAAGGCTAATCGTCACCAAATTTATGTGAATGCATTAAAAGAGTATATTGATTTAAGGAAAGAGAAGAAAGAAAAGCATGATCTTTCTAAACTGGAAAAGTTGAAAGACTCATTAAAAGACCCTAAATCTTTTTGGTCAACATTAAGGACCATCAACAGGAAATCAACTATTTATAACCAAATCTCAATAGATCAATGGCACAGGCACTTTTTTTGATGTTTTTAATTCATTTGATGACACTGAAGATTTGAACAATAACAACATAGGAACACATAACGATAACATTAATGAGCCTCTATTTAATGACCCTATTCAAAACGAAGAAGTAAAAAAAGCAATTAGTGATCTAAAGAGAGGTAAATGTGCAGGTCCTGATGGAATTTTAAATGAAATGTTAAAAAATGCGAATAACCTAGTCATAGATTTCCTTGTGAACATGTTTAACACACTTTTCCACTCTGGTAAATTCCCAACTCAGTGGTCAAAATCAATCATTATTCCTCTTCATAAAAAGGGAGACGTTAACAAAGCTGATAATTATCGTGGGGTGTCTTTATCCAGTGTACTAAGCAAGATTTACACCAGCATTTTAAATAAAAGACTTACTAAATGGGCTGAAAGAGAACAAAAAATATTAGAAGAACAGGCAGGCTTCAGAAGGGGATATTGTACTACTGATCATATTTTTACCTTATATAGTTTGGTTCAACGATATCTTTCAAAAAACTCAAAATTGTATGTGGCTTTTATTGATTTCCGCAAGGCCTTTGACTCTGTTAACAGAAACAAATTGTGGGAATGTCTTCGAAATTCAGGTGTAAATGGTAGGATGTATAAAGCTTTGAGAGGAATTTATGATACTGTTCTAGCTTGCGTGCGTGATAAGTCCTTGTATTCACAATATTTTGAGTGCCCTAGAGGTGTCAAACAAGGGTGTGTATTAAGTCCTGAACTTTTTTCATTTTTCATTAATGAACTTGCAGTAGAGTTAA
>CM065680.1:47605223-47635223 GCA_017654935.2 Phymorhynchus buccinoides
CTTACTTCCCAAAACTAAGACAATAGGGTCTTTAGATGATAGACCCCAATTTGATACCTTTTAGTGACATAGGTGTTAAATCACTGTGGTGCTAAAATGCGACTTAGGCGGTGAAAGGGGTAAAAAAAAAAAAGTATCCAATAATGTACTCAAGAAATACATTGAAGAAGAAGAGGTGGAAGTAGTTAACTAGACTTGTTTTGTTTTTTTCTGCGCAGTACTGTTTCATGGCTGGGTCCACAATCAGTTATATTTATGATGATCCAACCATAACTGGAAGATTAAGATAACAATAACAGGAGCCTCTGTTCCAATACTAACGTAATGATCACACATAGCATACAAAGAGTGTTTTTTGTTTTTAGCTTGATTTAAAGACTACCACTTTCAGTGTGCATGCATGGGATACACACACAAAAATGACTATTTTAACCTGGTTGAATGTATTGTTAATGGAATTAAAAACAATTCAGGAACACCTTTGTGATGTCATTAACATACATTGCAAGAGCACAAATTCACACTGGCAGTGATACTGTGCACTACAGAATAGCATGTAGTGATGCTGTTTTAAAAAAAAAAACGAAAAAAAAAAAAGGGGGAAAATCATACATGCTTGATACTCATGATCAACATTTCCTTTGTCAATTGACATGTTTCATGTCACAATGCTGCAAAAGACAATGATAAAAACAATCACCACAGAGATTTGTCAAAAGAAAGCCATAAAAGAAACCATTTATAATACGTTAAATATATTTTGATTTTTTTAAAAGAATAAAATCATATTAAAGCGCAACATGGCAATGTTAAGTTTATGCCACAAATGTCGATTTAAATGGAAATGTCATGAACGAACGAGATCCCACATTATACCCGAAATTTGACACCGCAGTGTGATAAATGACGCATCAGTACTGACAACAGTTTCAATGATATTATTATTGTTATTATTAGTTAATGTAATACGAAATGCAACGATAGCACTAGTGGAACTGTTGCAACAGAACTGAAGAACTGAACATTATGAACAACTGGAAACAGTGATACTGTTCTTCAAGAAAACACAACAACATTAAAGCTAAATGAAAAGGCAAAGGTGAGTCAGAGATAGGGGATAGGATAAGAAGTTGGGGGGGGGGGGGGGGGGTGAAGGTGATGGTGAAAATGATGTTTTACGTCCTCTCGGTCATAGACACATATGGGACATTTATAAATACAAAGATGGTGGGAACAATACTGGGTGCAATGCCCGGAGGCAGTGCAACACCAGTAAAGTCCCGAGGTTTTAACAATATAGATAGGTGTAGCGGTAACCATGCCTCAGTTAAATCTCATCGGCTATGGTACCGCCACAGTATATGTGTTAATGGGGGGGGGGGGGGTGAAGGTAGGGCATTGGAGAGCAAAGGTCTGGTTACAGAAAGAAAGCATTAAAGGATACACATCTTGATTTAAAAATTATTTTTATTTTATAAACTGGTTAATAATAAACAATCAAGATTATACAAGAAACTAAGGATAGCAACACTCATACAACCTTTCTTGAAAACTGACCGTTTTCCATTAAAAAAAAATTAAAAAAATTTACGGTGCGTGCTGGCTTGAGCATTAAATCGTCATTTATTTTTTGAGCAAGACGAGAAACCAAACCAAAAGTATTCCAAAATTGAACAAAGGGGGAGAACTCTTAAATTAGCTCCCCTCCACCAAAGTTGATTATGATACCAATCACCCAGCAATGAGTGGATCAGAGCCAAAGGGAAGCAAACAAAGCAGCAAAACTATTCCATTTCCAAGAGAAGCAAGAAAATATGAAAACGTCTGGTGCTTGGCTCAACAATGAAAAGTATTCTCTATATGGAAGTTGGTCATGCGATATTATAACCAACTAGAGCATGAAACGCTAGATCAAGCAGCGGCTCCACAGCAATTTTCGACTTGAGCGTTGCCTCACCCCTCATGCATATTCATTAAGCTGAGTCGAACAATGAACAGCTATCTCACGAGCTTAGCGATAGGCCCAGCCAGCGAGGCCACAACTCCAGTGAAATAGAACCGTGTTTTGGGCTCCAGTGACCTTGATCTTTGACCAATAACCTTCATCTTTGAACTTAGCCTAGATATCCAACCTTCCTATCCGCATGTAAAATTTGAGCCTCCTACATGCCTCCGTTCAAACGCTATCGTGGTAACTTAAAAACATACATACACACATAGCCAGGAACAGACAGACAAGGGTGAAAACACTAAGCAGCTTTGGCTTCGCCTCTGCTTAACCAGCACATTCTTCAATAAACTGGTTGCTGTAATCAGAAACATTTGGACAGAGCATCATTGGCATAAATGGCGTGAAAGTAACAACATAAATGAAGGGGATAAAGCGTGGGCGTTAAGACTGTCAGGAGGTGGAAGATTTGAGTGCAAAAATAAGGTAGAAAACAAACAACAACAAAAGAGGCTTTAATACATCAAATTGAACTATAAACATGAATTAAAAAAACTACATTTCTCTTGCTAATAATTTAAATATCAAACTGGTATCAGGGACTGCAGTGGAAAAGCCTTTTCAAAATGAGTGTGAAAGACACAGAGAGGAGAGGAAAAAAGGGGGGAAAAACACACTGATATGTAAACAGAAGCAGTAAAGTAAGCTACACTTTGTTCACGGCTAGCACAAAAAGATATAGTATTTTATACCAATCTAATATTTAAGCCAATGGTTTTTTTAATGATATAATGCACTACAATTAACTAACTGGGAGCTAGTATTTCACATCAAAGCATATTGAAACTAATGTATTCCTCACAAACATAATCAAACTATAGTCTTTCATATGAATTAACATTTAAACTTAAGTTTTCTAACTACAGATATAATGCCCAAATATGCACTCTACACCAAAAGATAAATAATTCACACAAAAGGAAACAAGGATCAATGTCATGGAGATAAATCATAATGCATCACACTCTAACCACTGCACAGTGATCTAACATGGGTCAGGTTTCCGCTATCATACAGTTTAGCCACCCCCCGGGTTAATCTCTCAGCTCTGTCAGTCTTGCCTTTCTTAGCAAACATTAAGCAGTTTTTTAGCAATTGTTTTTTTATAGCTAATTATGTTTTGCTTTTTAAATCATCATTGTCACTGATTATTAATTCCATTATTCACCATTTAGTGTAAAAGACGGAACAGCCATATTCGGGTTTTCCGCTCGTCACAAGATTGTCACATGTCTTTGTGTCACAAGTCATACACTGAATCGGGGCAATCTGTTGGCTGTTCCATAAAATCTCCCCCTATTTTGTGATATTATCAGATGCATATTTTTAATTGTTTAAAAGGATGAAAACTGACGTTGAATATAGAAAACGATTAGGGCTTAACAGTAAGATCTTAGCAGTAAGATTGACAAGACTGAAAAAGTAAAAAGAACCAAGAAATTAAGGGGTGGGTGGGTGTGGGTGTGTGATAGTTAAAATACAGGATTGCCCAGGTTTCTCTCCCTTATCAACATGAAAGCAATGTACAGCGCTTCATATGCCAAGCAACACCATTTCAGTGGTCACTGCTCAATACAACCGACACTTTGAGTAAATTACGTCATACTTCCTAATCTGTTTCGAGCAAATTTCAGTTGCACAAATATTGCTCCCGAGAGCCAAAGAAAACACAGATCACAATACGCAGCAATAAATAATCCCATTAATGATTCCAATGTAAACTATATACAAAGAAATAAAATAATCAATGATTCCAATCCATAGCATACAAGAAAAAGGTGAAAATAAAACATGCTCTGTAGTTATCCTCTGGGCATCAATCATTGTGATTGATATTGTCAATGTAAAAGCGTTCATCATGGCACAAAAAATAATGAATAAAACATTGCTGGGGGTGACGTGACATGAAGCTATGTGAACGTACATTGCAGGCAGTGCGAAATAACACAGAACATCAAACAATAAATCACAACGGAAGAATCAAATGACTAGGTTAATGCTGAATTCTTGAATAATCGATAACATTCATTTTCAACAATAATGTACAAATACACACACACACAGACAGACTGACTTTTATACAAACTCTTTTTATATATCAACATCTGTGTGATAAGAAAGAGAGATTTCAAAATTAACTAGCATAAAAGTTTACAATTCATACAAAGTTTGAAATTTCATACTCAGGTATCTTGAAAACCATACAGAGACTAGATGAGACTAGATGAATTATCAAGATGAAACAATCTGCAAAATAAAACAGCTGTGAAAATGAAACAGCGATAGACTCTAAATTTGTAAACATAATCTTCTGGTAATAGCAATATGTGTTTTCAAAACAAATCCATTTCATTTTTCTTCTTGCCCTTAGCAACAGGTTTGAATAATTTTCATGCTTATGAAGAATCATTAATGCTCACCTACTCACACACTCCTCTAAGTCAATAGAGCATTTGCCACGCGCCGGTGACCTTGAATTTCACTGAGTTAAATTTAGAGAGTTGAATTAGAGAGGTCAGCGCAACTCGGGCAGGACGAGCTCGGGCAAATTAGTAGTCTAGTATAGTGAACGGACACTCGTGGCAAACGCCCTATTCCCTCCATCCTATGGTTCTGCTTCTTCTTCATGCTTATGAAGAATCATTAATGCTTACTTCTTCTGCATTCCCAGGCCATAATGAGTTGAATTTAGAGAGTTGTAGAAGGTAGCGTACTCGGGCCGGGCAAATTAGTAGGTATTTTCAGTTTTCACTGATCTCCCTGCTGCATACAGCCGACACATTCCGATTTCGGGGGAATAGTTCTGCTAAAACTCTACTTTCTCTCATAACATCAAGTTAACCGCAATGTACTGATTAGGTCCATTGTGTACTTTAACTCTCCCAGAATTAACAATAGCTCTATAGTCTATATCTTCTTTCTGTATTGAAGCAAAAAAGGCTTGGGTGGTTTGGCTGTTACATTCGGTATGCCAATGTCTGCCAATGCAGAAAATCTTAATGTGAGAAATACAATTGTGCTGCTCATTTACTGACCAAAATAGATTTACTCTATAATAGCGAACAGCCAAAACTTTCTGTGCCAATGCCAACAGTGTGAAGCGCCAGCCAAAATCTCAAAATAGTGGTGAACATTATGCCATATTATGGAAGCATGTTACACCACCCAGACGACACATGTACCATAGTCAATACATCCATTAAAGGGAACGTAAAGCAAAAAGGCGACCTGATCTCTATTGAGAGATTATAAATAAATATGCCTATGTTCACATATAAAAAATTGTTTTCAGTTAAGATCAGCGCAAAAACAATGTTGAAAAGTGCCACATCGAATATTTGAGAAGCCGCCATTTTACGTCCCTACGGAGACTTGCCATGTAGGCCTTAAGCTCAGTCTACTAGGATAAAATCAGGAACAAAGGCTTACTTCACTCAACAGCAACACAATGATCTGACCAGAGAGGCTCTTAATTTTTAATTGTACTTGAGGGTTCAGGTCTGGAATTGGGAATCAACAAAGAACCCCCTCTCTCTCTTTCTCTCTCTCACTCTCTAATCATTCACACACACACACACACACACACACACACACACTTAGACCAATAGGCTTCCTGCATGGGCACCAGATAGGGTGATTGTGACTTCATATTCAGGGGGCATCTACTCTTATCAGTGGCAACATGGCGACACCGATACAGCTTAAAATGTTGTGCTTTAAAGTCGATTTATTTCTATATGAGAGAGGGTTGAATAGAAAGAAATGTGCAGTGATTATTACACATAAACATTATTTTAAGCCCAATTTATCTCTTCACTTAACATTCCCTTTAAGTGTTCTTTTTTTAAACATCAACTGGCAAATAAGTCTACAACGTTATTATGTCTACACTGTTTTGCTTTTTGAGGAAACACATGAAACTGATGTTTACAGCTATGGTGGTACACACATTGTAAGCGAAGGTGCATAATTATTTCAAATGGTCAATTCAAATTATTTGAACTGTTCTGAATAATTTTACACTGCTATATTAAACACACACACACACACACACACACACACACAAAGAGACTCAATAATAAAGACTAGCATTAGATTTTTACAATGCTACCCAATTCTACAATGCTACCCAAACAACTGAATTAATTTGAGCAGAAATGTAGTTTCCTGAAAAACTGTTTTCCAAAAGACACATTTGAAAGCCAATGGCATAAGGAATTGACCAGCTTTTCATCAGAAAATAAACACCACAAATAATGGGGTGGAGGGGGGTGGGTGTGGGGTGTGGAATGGCCAGTGTAATGTTGCCACCAAACTGTGCAATGATTCAAACATTTACAGAAACCAACAGAAAACTAAATTCGAGGGGTGAATGCCAGAACTGCCCATCTGTGCTCTTTATTCCTCTTGAGATAGACCGTTCTGGCAGGCACCCCTCGAAATTCAAACTTGATTTAGATGAGGGATAAAATATTATAAAACAAGGTAAAAAGTAATGTTCTCTTTTCGCACACTTCGAACCACAATTACTGAGAACGGCCTTAAAGTGTTTGCTGTGGATATGACATTGCTTTGAGCTCAGTTGAAATCAAATTTTTGGTAAAGGTCAAGATGTGCCACCCCCCCTACCTATCTCGGTTAATTGTAGTTTTCCGTTATTGCCTTTCTTACCATACATAAAGCTGTATTTTAGGAACCTTTTTAGCTAATAACCTTTTTGGAATACTAACCCTAACCCTAACCCTACCCCCCACCGTATAAGACGGAAAAACGCAACGAACCACAACTGTGACAAATAACGGTGTACTGCAGTACATAGTGGGGGGTAGGGTTAGGTTTAGGGGTAGGGTTAGGGTTAGGGTTAGTATTCCAAAAAGGTAATTAGCTAAAAATGTTCCTAAAATACAGCTTTATGTATGGTAAGAAAGGCAAAAACGGAAAAATACAATTAACCGAGAATTGCATGGGGGGTGGCACATCTTTACCTTTACCAAATTTTTTTTTGGGGGGGGATAAATCTGGCTTAAAAGCCATTTCCCTTCAACCAGCACTGAATGGATATCTGATTCAGCTACATAAAGAAGTTGGAACAGAAGAAAGGGGAGACATGTTATCTTCGGTTTTCTTATAAGCCCTTTTTGGGTAGACTGTCCTGAAAAATAACAAATATAAATGCAGAAAACTATAATCTTCTGACAATTGCCAACAAGATAATTCATTCTATTATCATTTATTATGTTTGCCTGCAAGTTGGCTGCCTTCCAGCCACTTGTTGAACAATAAATCTTGAAACAACAACAAAATAATCTAAGAATAATCCAGATGGCATATTGATACCAAAATAGCTCATACACTGAGGTGTTGTAAAACAATGAAATGCGCTTGTTGGTTTCTTTTTCGGTAATGCTGAATATGATTACATCTTTTTGCCTAACCAGAATTGATAATACCTGTGCTATAAAAAAAGGAAAAGGGTTAGAATTTAAAGTAAACCATTTGAAACAAACACCTTTGAATAAATATTTATTAATTCATTCAGCAAGTTAAGCTATCAAGCTGTAGTATATACATGCTTCAGGTATCTAACAATGACCATACAGAACAGAAAGCCTCTATTTATCAAACACCAGTTGAGTATTCTCTTCAAAAGGTGAATCATATAATAGGCACAACTCGTAATACAACTGGCGAGCGGACACTGTACAAAGGACAATAGTAATGTGGAACAGTACATCATCAGTAATTAAATTGTTAGTGTGTTGTTGTTTTTCAGTACTGTTGTATTCCTGTTACGGTGTTGCACTGGACATGGATTTCTCTTTTTGAGATATGACTAAACGGCAGATTTGCCGAAAACAAAATACAAAAACCTCTCAGCTGTGCAAAAGTTGAAACAAAAATGACAGGACAGTGAAGAGGCCGCGAGGCCTAATGTCCTAACTACCTGACCTGACCTGAAGATTCATTTGCTTTTTGCTAGTTTAAATGGAGATATTGCTAAATTGTTATATTTTTCATAAGCTGAGAACACTGCCCAGATATTTCAGACCTTAAGAACTCGGAGTTTAGCTAAAATAACATATTTCAAGAGTGTCAGCTCTTTGTAATTAGAACTCTTGTTATTCATGTTATTACGTGGTGACAGCCCTGACATGGCCTTTGTTGTTCACTGGGCTATAATTTTAATCTTAATCTTAATTCACGTTATTATTTTGAGAGTTTAGATGTTCGTTTTCTTTACTTGTGATGATGATACAAAATGTGTGTTGTAATTGAATTCTTAATTCAAGTTCAAGTTCATCAAGTACAATTTCTTATCTCAAAAAGAGAAATTCATGTAAAACACTTTCTGTGCTTGTTTAATATGTGCAGGAAGAGTATTCCAAAACTTTGTTACTATCTTGCACATCAGATGAACAGAAAAACATTAAAGCACAAACTAAGTCAAATTTAAGTGCTTGATAACATATATTTGTGAGTGTTGCTCTTCTGGAGATATTTCCATTTATACATTTAATCACTGTATAATCCTCTCATAGCAGCACATAAGCTAGCAATTCCTTCCAAGTTTGATGCAAAACAAAACAACAAACAAAAAGAGCAACCTTTTGAATGTAACAGACATTATTCAAATATATTTATGTTTCTTTTTTATTCCTTGTATCTTTTGTGTGAAATGTACTTCATCTGAAATTTTCATGCCAAGACCATGGTTTTAAATGCCCCCCTTCAGGCACACTCGAGTTCTCGAATGAGTACCTAAACGTAAAAATGCTGTTGGAAAGCATAAAAAAACCACCTCTCACTTTCAAGCTGAAAAAGAAAACATTCAATTACTAAACCTTTAAAAAAAAAAATGCTTTCCTTAAGTTAACTGAAAAAAGAAAAGAAATCACTTGCAAAGTTTCTGTTCAGTTTATAACCTCACTCTACTTATCAATCATTCAATCCTTTTCACTTTTTTGGCCTATTCCTTGCTATTTAGCAAATCTCTCCTTTAATTACAAATAACATTCTAAAATCATGTTGAATAATTATACACGTCAGTTTTTGCTTGCACAAATTTACCGACATCCCAATATTGACAATATTTTTGTAAAAATTGAAATTACAAGTACAGTGGAATCTCCCCATTAACCCCTTGACTGCCAGAGAAAAATAAAGAAAAAAATAATTGGGCAAATCATGCCATAAAAAAGACAACTGATAGAGCCAATCTGGCAAAATGGTCTGAGGATATAACTCTCTTGACTGTGTTAGAGCAAAAGCCAGCATATCAGGGTTATTCCTCTTCATTTGATAACATCATCAGTGATGTCATCAGGTCAGTACGTGATACGTTGGTGGCAGTCAAGGGGTTAAGACCTTCAAAAATTAGCCCCCAAAGGTCTTTATTTAATACTATTATTAGGGAGGGGTCTCAATAGAGGGATCCGGGTTCATGTATGCAAATGAGAATGTCACCTCTGTCGGCCATGATGGCTGGATTATTCGGGTTGCTAAGATACTTGGCGGTGGAACGCATTGAATTCTGATGTTTGCTTTTAGTCCTGAACATTTAACTACTGCACAGTTTATTACCATTGTGACAATTTGTCGAAACTCACTGACGCTCACCTCTGTAATCTGAACCAAAACGGCGCTCCAGCCAAAATGGCGTCCGACTTTCGTTACCAACAAAATCATGTGACATTATGATGCTATCCCGAATCCCTCTATATGGAGACGGGCACTCAGTAGTCCGGATATAAAGGGGGGGAAATTGGTGAAAATTATTTGGGTCACATCTTAGAGGGAGTCTAAATATGGGAGGTCTTAGTAAGGAGGTTCTACTGTATAGTATTGATACATCTTAGAGGGAGTCTAAATATGGGAGGTCTTAATAAGGAGGTTCTACTGTATAGTACTGATACATCTTAGAGGGAGTCTAAATATGGGAGGTCTTAGTAAGGAGGTTCTACTGTATAGTATTGATAACGCTGAACAAGCATTCTTTTTCACAAAATACACCTGAACATGATTAAATTGTCGTATGGAAATAGTGCATGTTCCAAGCCTGACATGTACATGACCTAACAGTGCAGCAGAAGAAGAAAAAACACAACATGATGCAAAATAATAACAAAGGCAAACTGATATTCATGCCTTCTATAACTACATATATGGTACTAATCAGTAAGTCAATTAGGTCTTAACTGTGAAGAACATTTTGGTTTGTAGAGCGCTCTTTGGCCAACAATGGTCAACTTAGGACAGTGATTTGACCCCCAGGGGGCAATCAAACCAGTAGGGGCTTAGCGCGTGATATTTAGTTGGGCGTAGAGAGAGGGAGATGACTGAGATGACTCCATCCCTATCTCTCTCTCTCTCTCTCCTACGCCCAACTAAGAATATCACGCGCTCAGCCCCTACTGGTTTGATTGCTCCCTGGCAGTCAAATCACCGTCCTAAGTTGATCATTGTCCAAGGCATCATATGCACATTTTAAATGTATGTTCGTTTGCGTTCATTGCAGGAAACACTTTCACACAGTTAACACAGTACATTGTTTAAATTTGTATGTACACTAGAAAATTCTTCAAACTTCATTATGTAAATACCTTACATGTGAGAGGTGTGGGTGCTTAAAAAAAAAAAAATAATCTAATGGAATAATGTATACGTGAACTATGACAAGGATATTATTAAACAGTGAATTCAATCAATTCTTGAGCAAGGGTTAACGCCACAAACGTTAGCTGAAATGTCAACATTTACATTACAACAGCTTTAAAAAAAAAGTCGTGGTGCTATTTTCAAAGAATAAGACAAGATGGAACAATGCTTCAGGCACAATAAAAACTTAAAGGAGGATGGGCTGCTTCATTCCTCAGAACACCATTTCATTTTGAGTCTCACCTTTCCCCCCAAGCCTTCAAATTAATGTTTAGACACCGCTTCGTTTACTCCAAGCCTTCAGATTAGTGAATTGGATGGGTGAGAAGGTCCATCTGTATAACTGTCTGCGGACACACATTAATGTATTAGTTCTTTCTTTCTCCACTGAGCCACCCTTATGCCCCCCCAAGCCTTCAAATTAATGTTTAGACACCGCTTCGTTTACTCCAAGCCTTCAGATTAGTGTGCATAAGAATTAATTGGATGGGTGAGAAGGTCCATCTGTATAACTGTCTGTGAACACACATTAATGTATTAGTTCTTTCTCTCTCCACTGAGCCACCCTTATGCCCCCCCCAAGCCTTCAAATTAATGTTTAGACACCACTTCATTTACTCCAAGCCTTCAGATTAGTGTGTATAAGAATGAATTGGATGGGTGAGAAGGTCCATCTGTATAACTGTCTGTGAACACACATTAATAATGTATTAATTCTTTCTCTCTCCACTGAGCCACCCTTATGCCCCTCCAAGCCTTCAAATTAATGTTTAGACACCACTTCATTTACTCCAAGCCTTCATATTAGTGTGCATAAGAATGAATTGGATGGGTGAGAAGGTCCATCTGTATAACTGTCTGTGAACACACATTAATGTATTAATTCTTTCTCTCTCCACTGAGCCACCCTTATGCCCCCCCCAAGCCTTCAAATTAATGTTTAGACACCACTTCATTTACTCCAAGCCTTCAGATTAGTGTGTATAAGAATGAATTGGATGGGTGAGAAGGTCCATCTGTATAACTGTCTGTGAACACACATTAATAATGTATTAATTCTTTCTCTCTCCACTGAGCCACCCTTATGCCCCTCCAAGCCTTCAAATTAATGTTTAGACACCACTTCATTTACTCCAAGCCTTCAGATTAGTGTGCATAAGAATGAATTGGATGGGTGAGAAGGTCCATCTGTATAACTGTCCGTGAACACACATTAATGTATTAATTAGTTCTTTCTCTCTCCACTGAGCCACCCTTATGCCCCCCCAAGCCTTCAAATTAATGTTTAGACACCACTTCATTTACTCCAAGCCTTCAGATTAGTGTGTATATGAATGAATTGAATGGGTGAGAAGGTCCATCTGTATAACTGTCCGTGAACACACATTAATAATGTATTAATTCTTTCTCTCTCCACTGAGCCACCCTTATGCCCCTCCAAGCCTTCAAATTAATGTTTAGACACCACTTCATTTACTCCAAGCCTTCAGATTAGTGTGTATATGAATGAATTGAATGGGTGAGAAGGTCCATCTGTATAACTGTCTGTGAACACACATTAATAATGTATTAATTCTTTCTCTCTCCACTGAGCCACCCTCATGTGTGTCTCGATACAGACTTTCATAATCATCTCAAGAGAATTTGGGAAGGGAGGGGATAACACAAAAAAAGAAGAGGGAAGGAAAGAATATTTCTCAATCAGTATGTGTATGTGCGTGTATGTGTGTGTGTGTGTGTGTGTGTGTATGTGTGTGAATGTGGGGGTGTCTCAAAGAGTGGCTGACATACTTAATACTACATATGAAAAAAATGACTAGGATTCAAATAGCATTAGGCCTTCATTTAACCCTTTCACCACCAATGTTGCATTTATGCACCACAATGGTTTAACACCCATGTCACTAAAAGGCATCAAACCAGAGCCTGGTATCCAAAGACCCTATTTTCTTTATTTTGGGAGGTAAGGATAGGCCTGATGTTAAATATGTCATAGAGGAATTCCCAATATTGCAGATTTTTTTCTCTCTTCTCAGTTAAGTTTAATGGTATTTCTTTCCTAAAAAATGGCTGGGGGCGAAGGTTTAAAGTTAAACCAACAAAAAAATGTAACATGTTCAGGTCAGGTCAGGTAGTTAGGACATTAGGCCTCGCGGCCTCTTCATTGTCCTGTCATTTTTGTTTGAATTTTTGCACAGCTGAGAGGTTTTTATATTTTGTTTTCGGCAAATCTGCCTTTTAGTCATGCTCATATTGTAGTTTTGATATGTTAGAAAAGCAATATTAATAACTATTTTTGTGTACCGTATTTTCCGGGCTATAACCCGCTACTTTTTTCTTCAACTTTGACCCCTGCGGCTAAAACAACGATTGCGGCTAATTTGTGAATATTTCCCTTTCCGTATTTAAGGCTGATCGTCAACTCCAGCCTGTGTGTGTTGATATCGTCAATCTCAGTAAAAACGAACCGTTCTCATGCTGAAACTGAAGAATTTAATCAGCGATATCACGATCTGACCACTACATTTCACCACTTTTATGCACATGATTATGATCAAAGTTTGAACTGAAACAGTCATAATCGTGTCGATTTTTACGAACTCTGTGCACACGTAAATGCGAAGTCAACTTCCACGTTGAAACTAGGTGATCGGTCTCACTCCATAAGTTGGAACTCAGTGAATGGTCTCACTTTACAAAAAAGAAGTTGAAATGCAGCTCCTTTCCATTATCAAACTGATAAATCGGCGTTAGTGTGTGCACTGAAACACTTGCTGAATGCAAACAACTCACAAAATCCGATAAATGAAAGCAGCTGGCGCATTAGCGTTTGCCATGATTTCGTATCTGCGGTGTGCGCTGCGCCATTTTGTCAGCCAAGTTGTATGCGCGGTAAAAGATTCGTGTGTGCAAACTGTGACTGAAAATGAACTGCCAGTGCGTTACTTTGTCATGTTTTGTGTTTTGTGTCATTGTGCAGAATCCAGTATTTAGTAGGTCCGTTATGGCGAAGATTAGGTCTGTACTGTTATGTGTAGCTTGTGCGCGAGTGCAACACGGGCCGTCGAAGTGGCCGTGGCTTTCGATCATGAGTTCGTTCGCTCGTCTTCTCAGGTTCGTTTTTCTTTTTTATTCTCCTGCAGCCTAGACACTGAATGCGGCTTTTTCATTGCTTTTCCTCAGAATTTTAATAAAATTCAGGGGGTGAGGCTTAGACAACGGTGCGCTTTGTAGTCCGGAAAATACGGTAAATGAAAAACAAAAACCACCCCAATAACCACACACACACTTTTTTCTAATCCAATCTTTTGGCCTTTTCATTGGAAAAAAAGTCACCCGACATTGTTGTAGTTTGAAATTACACAAATTCTCCTTAATTCTGATTGCAAAAGGGGACATGAAAAATCCCACTGAACAACTTTCAACCACATGTGCACACACACATTCAAGCACACGTGCACACAGACACACACACACTCGCACAAAGACACATACCGGCCGGTACACACATATAAGTGCATGGGTGCAACTCCCCAAAATTTACAAAAACTGAAAGGCAGGAGTCATGGGGCCGCCCAGGAGCCCGCCGGGGTACAGGGACAGAGCCCTGTTGGAGGATTCAAGGGGCAACGCAAGAGAGATAACAAGACAAACAGACAGTTAAAATGACAGACAGAGACAGTTTGAGCCTTGTAAAATTTTGAGTTACGGGTATTTTTGTGTTCTCTAACATCTTATCTTTCATATTTATAAAGAATAATCTTTAATATGGTCTCTAAATGGTCATATAAGGGTTTTTTAAACGAGTAGGTCAATGCCTTTTCTTCAGCTAGGCTAGACTTTAGACTGTTTTCTCAAAATGGCCAATACTCACCGTACTAACTTTAAATGCTCATAATTATGGAACGGAAAAAGATACAGGAATGGCTTTTATATTATTAGAAAGAGAATTAAAGGGGGGAATTAAATTCAAAAAAGACAACTGAAGTTCAGTTTCTGGTAAAATTAAAAAACTGAAATCAGTGTGAAGCTGAAAGAATTGCACCCATGCAAGTGACATTCCTTAAAACATGCAGGTTATTATACTCAGTAATCCTCTGGCAATGGCAATGACACTGATTCTATTGTCTTATTCTTTCTCTGTAAAATTAAAAGTTCTATTCTCGGTTCTGTAATTTAAAACCTCGTCAGCAAGTTGCCCCTTCGATAATGACCTATCGGTGAAACCAATGTCACAAATAAGTTGAGCTGAAATCAGAAGACCACGTTAGGCACAATAAACATACCATGTTTTCTCCGTTTTCAGTTGGTTAAAGAGTCGAGTTGAAATTGATTCATCAAACTTTCATTACAGAACCAAAAATAAATACATCCTCTTCGCATCTTCAAATTTGTCCTTTTTACAATCTGTTTTCATGTTATTTACATAAATGCTACCATTACACAGCCCCTCTTATGACGGTGGGTTGTTCCAAAAGCACCAATATATGAACAACAAGCAATAAAGTGACAATTTTTTTCTTCAACATTATTTTCTGGTTGCCTGTCCACAACACAGCACAACGGCAGTAGACAAAACAACAAACGGCAGAAGCACTTAGCGTCCAAAGTGAGCACGGAGAAGGAAAGAAGAAGACACACCAAGCTTGTCACCCTCCTTAACCCTTTCAACACCAGCCATTTTTCAGCCACAATTTTCCATTAAGCTTACCTGGGTAGAGAAAAAATTTAATCTGCAATATTGGGGATTCCTTTGTGACATGCATGCAATAGATCCTGTCCTTACCTCCCAAAGTTAAGAACATAAGGTCATTGGATGCCAGACCCTCATTTGATGCCTTTCCGTGACATGGGTGTTAAATCATTGTGGTGCCAAGAGGCGACAGTGGCGATGAAAGGGTTAAGAAGACACCGCCAACTTTGTAGTCCTCCTTAAGAAGACACTGCCAACCTTGTCACCCTCCTTAAGAAGACACCGCCAACTCTGTTGCCTTCCTTAAGAAGACACACCAATTTTGGCACTCTCCTTGAGAAGACATGCCAACTCTGTTGCCTTTCTTAAAAGAAGACACCACCAAGTTTGTCACCCTCCTTAAGAGGACACCGCCAAGTTTGTCACCCTCCTTAAGAAGACACCGCCAAGTTTGTCACCCTCCTCAAGAGGACACCACCAAGTTTGTCACCCTCCTTAAGAAGACACCGCCAACTTTGTCACCCTCCTCAAGAAGACGCCGCCAAGTTTGTCACCCTCCTTAAGAAGACACCGCCAAGTTTGTCACCCTCCTTAAGAGGACACCGCCAAGTTTGTCACCCTCCTTAAGAAGACACCGCCAAGTTTGTCACCCTCCTTAAGAAGACACCACCAAGTATGTCACCCTCCTTAAGAAGACACCGCCAACTTTGTCACCCTCCTCAAGAAGACGCCGCCAAGTTTGTCACCCTCCTTAAGAAGACACCACCAAGTTTGTCACCGTCCTTAAGAAGACACCACCAAGTTTGTCACCCTCCTTAAGAAGACACCACTAAGTTTGTCACCCTCCTTAAGAAGACACCGCCAAGTTTGTCACCCTCCTTAAGAAGACACTGCCAATATTCCCTCCCTCCTTAACCCTTTCACCGCCAACGTCGCATTTTTGGACCACAATGATTTAACACCCATGTCACTAAAAGGCATCAAACCAGGGTCTGTTATCCAAAAGCCCTATTCTCTTAATTTTGGGAGGTAAGGATAAACCTTACTTTAAATATGTCACAAAGAAATACCCAATATTACAGACAGATTTTGTTATCTACCCAGGTAAATTTAATGGAATTTTTTGCTGAAAAATGTCTGGCGGTGAAAGGGTTAAGAAGACACCGCCAAGTTTGTCACCCTCCTTAAGAAGACACCGCCAAGTTTGTCACCCTCCTTAAGAAGACACTGCCAAGTTTGTCACCCTCCTTAAGAAGACACTGCCAAGTTTGTCACCCTCCTTAAGAAGACACCACCAAGTTTGTCACCCTCCTTAAGAAGACACCGCCAAGTTTGTCACCCTCCTTAAGAAGACACCACCAAGTTTGTCACCCTCCTTAAGAAGACACCACCAAGTTTGTCACCCTCCTCAAGAAGACACCACTAAGTTTGTCACTGTCCTTAAGAAGACACCACCAAGTTTGTCACCCTCCTCAAGAAGACACCGCCAAGTTTGTCACCCTCCTTAAGAAGACACCACCAAGTTTGTCACCCTCCTCAAGAAGACACCGCCAAGTTTGTCACCCTCCTTAAGAAGACACCACCAAGTTTGTCACCCTCCTTAAGAAGACACCACCAAGTTTGTCACCGTCCTTAAGAAGACACCACTAAGTTTGTCACCCTCCTTAAGAAGACACCACCAAGTTTGTCACCCTCCTTAAGAAGACACCGCCAAGTTTGTCACCCTCCTTAAGAAGACACCGCCAAGTTTGTCACCCTCCTTAAGAAGACACCGCCAAGTTTGCCTCCCTCCTTAACCCTTTCACCGCCAACGTCGCATTTTTGGACCACAATGATTTAACACCCATGTCACTAAAAGGCATCAAACCAGGGTCTGTTATCCCAAAACCCTATTCTCTTAATTTTGGGAGGTAAGGATAAGCCTTACTTTAAATATGTCACAGAGGAATACCCAATATTACAGACAGATTATGTTCTCTACCCAGGTAAATTTAATGGAATTTTTCGCTGAAAAATGTCTGGCGATGAAAGTGTTATGAAGACACCGCCAAGTTTGTCACCCTCCTTAAGAAGACACCGCCAAGTTTGCCTCCCTCCTTAAGAAGACACTGCCAAGTTTGTCACCCTCCTGAAGAAGACACCACCATCTTTGTCACCCTCCTTCACCGTCATATTGTCTCCGGCTTGAACTTGAGGTAGTTGATGAGCCTGGCGGGCAGCGGAAGTTTCGGGATGAACTCTGGCGCGAAGGTCTGGAGGATGCGGATGCGGCAGCGGTTCTGAAGGTCGCCGGTGGTGGGCAGCTTGTAGACCTGGATGTGGTCGATGCTGGTCTCCAGGTCGTTGAGCACGATGGCCATGCGGCTGCCGCAGACGGACAGCAGGGGCATGTAGTTGACGGGGCAGGAGTGCAGGGCGCAGGTGTAGCGGTGGTACTGGATGCAGTGCAGGGTCTGCGTGCTGTCCCCGTTCAGCACATAGATGCTGATGTCGATGGGCTGGAAGCGCCGCGCCTTCTTCTCCTTGCAGTGGCACCCGCTGGTCGCCATCACCGCGAAGATCATGTGCCCGTCTCTCGAGTACTGCAGCTCCTGGTACAAAAACAAACATTTTTCTCCTTAGTTAGTCCTCTATATGTTATTTGGTCAACATTTGTGTCAATGTCTGGCATGGAGCAGTTAAACCACATCCGGCCAATACAAACAATCTTCATGAGAGAGGTCACCTTTGCTTCGCTGCTGGCTGCAATCTTTTTTCCCCTGTCGTGGGAGGCAGCATGTTTCTAACTAGCAAGACCCAATCCTTTGGATTGGCTGCATGCTATGCCTTTAGAGATAACTATTTAAATGCATGAGAGCATAATGTATGAGAGCAAGCTAGGTTGGAAGGTATGTAAGAGATTGGGGTTGTTTGCACAAACATTATGTATACATGCATGCCAAACAAAAATGCTAGTGTCAACAACAACATCAAAAAAGATTAAAGGAAATGTTTTCACCATTACATACAGTTTTCAACTGACCTTGAGGTGTGGACTCAGGCTGGAGCGCAGGTCGTCCACCCTGGAGTTGGTGGCCAGAACCTCCCAGGTGGGCAGCCGCACCAGGCTCAGCGAGTTGTCCTCCCCTCGCAGGAAGCTGGTCACCGCCAGCCTCGACCCGCAAAACCTAGGGTCGAACGTGAACAGAGCGTGGTTGTAGGGGGGCACAATCTCCGTCAGCAGCTCCCGGTTGTGGAGACCGAAGAGCTGGAAGTCGAAGGAGTTGTTGGTGGTCAGGGAAGGGATCTTGATCAGACACATGCTGCAGTCCGGGCTGATCTCCCCTCGCAGAGCCTCGTTGACAAACTCCACCGACTTCTTCCCGAAGATGCCCGTGAACTTGTTGATGCTGAGGTCGATGACACCGAACTGGGTCATGAGGTTGCGCACCAGGTGGAGCACGACGATGTCCCCGCGGTAGCACAGCACGCTCTTCACATGAAAGTTCTGGATGGAGGAGAGGTGGGCCGGGATGTGGTTGTACTCAAAGTGCTCGGCCATCTTGGTGAACTTGCTCTTGCGGCGGAAGGAGAAGACGGGGCCCGACTTGTTGACGTTGATGATGCCCTGGCGGCTGATGCAGAAGGTGGGGTTGCACTCTTTGTTCACCGCCCCGTTGCACGTCATGGTGGTCTCCACAAAGCCTGCTGCGCCTGAAACATCGTAAAGGAGGCTTAATTGTTTGAGCTAGATTCTAGTCACAGAGAGTTGTCTGTCAAATTGGGGCCGCTCCCAACTGAAGTACGCGTTACCGCTACTAGTGCATCGCCACCATTGGTTTTTTTTGCTGTTGTCTCCTTGATGTCATAGAACACTGAAAACTGAACATTTTTATTGTACATTGGCCTTTGGCCACAATAAATGACACTGTTCTTGATGTTAGAGAGAGAGAGAGAGAGAGAGAGAGAGAGAGAGAGAGAGAGGGGGGGGGGGAGAGAGAGAGTAATGTCAGATCCCATACCGGCATGTCCTGACTTCCACTGGTCCAAGGAGCACTGGTGGAGCAGGGACCAGGGGCGGGCGTGCTGCACCTGCCGCTTCATGTTGTACACCACCGCGCTGGCCCCCATCAGCCCATAGTTGCCATTCCTCGACTCTTCAGCACCCATCCTTCGCAACCTGCGCACGCGAACGCACACACACACAGGGGATGAAAAAAGCTTTGTCAGCTTATTCTTTAACCCTCAACCCTCAATAAAGATGATTTTGACTTGACTTGACACACACACACACACACACACAAGAGTTTGAAAGAAACGGATCTTCACATCATTGGAAATTAATAACGAGCTCAACACTTTAGTCTATCTTACTTAATTAATATATCACGGCTCCCAGGGACCCCAATTTGGGGGTCTATGAAGTACTACAATTCTAAAGGACCCTCTAAAAGAATGTGCAAGGGGTCCCAGGGATGCACTAAAAAAAATCTTTTTAGCATTCGCAATGCCACTGGGACCCTCTATCCCGCCCTCTAGGACCCTCTATACTGTAAGTGAAAGAGTCCTTGGGACCCCTTGTTTTGCGGAACGATTGGGAGCCCTGTATATGCAACCTGTAACCACTTTGAAAAATTTGAAATGAAATGAAAATGAATGTCTGGTATAGTACAATGACACTGTCATTCACAAATGACCGCGCTGTACAATGATTTTCAACCACAACAGAAAAAAAAATCATTAACTGTACAGCTGTCACTTACATGGATATATATATATATGGGCACATGTTAGATCTATGTATATGCATTGAAGTTGGAGATACATGTGTTCATTCTGTGCATGCTGCTGTTGTTGTCGTCGTACCTGGCTAAAAGACTCCAGGGATCATTCAAACAGCCGAGGCACTTGAACACTATGGTACAAAATGCACCAGCTAGGGATGAGAACATTACGTGTGTGACTGTTTTTGATTACCCCGCTACGTGGACAGCCACACTCCGACTTCGGGGGAAAGTGCATGTACATAATACTGTAGACTTAATTAAATCCTTGACGCATTAAAAAAGAAGAAAAAAAACATAAAAAAACAATCCCCATCACTCCTCTACCATTCAAAATACTATCTGTCCCACTTGGCTTTTTCTGAGCACGAGATGATATTATTAAACAAAAAAGCCCCATCCCCTGCTGATGTCTGTTATTTCAAAAAATAAATTATCGCTTGGGGAGTATTGATCCCCGAGTTATTTCCAGTCAGCAGGCCAAGTATGTTAACTGCGATGTTTCACACGGTCTGAAACTGCAAGAAAAGGGCTACGGACAGCACTTGAAGTGCCCTATCCGTCTGTCTGACTGTCTCTCTTTCTCCCCCACCTCTCTTTCTCTCCCTATCTCTCTCTCCCTCGCTCACTACCAACCTACCTGTTGATTATTTGTGTGTGCATGCATTGTGTGGGAATGTGTATGTCCAAGCATATGCACTATGTGTACATGGATGCTGAGTGGTGTGTGTGAGTGCGTGTGTGTGTGTGCATGTGTGTGTGTGTGTGTGTGTGTGTGTGTGTGTGTGTGTGCATGTGTGTGTGTGTGTGCACATACACGCAAACATGCATGCATGTGTGCATGCATTCATCATGTGTGTGTACATGTGTGCATGCATGTGTATGTGCATGCATGCGTGTGTGCATGTGTGTGTGTGTGTGTGTGTGTGTGTGTGTGTGAATTGTCTTCATGCCATAATACTAAAAGAAAAACTTGGCAACACAGAGGGGAAACTATGCTCATCATATAAATGAAGTGGGGGCAAATCAATATAAACACCCAAGCATATTATTCCTCAATAACAGCTGTTCTATCACTACATAACATTCAATGAGCTTGAACAAGAACATTTCCAAACTGCCTATAGAATTTAGCGTAAATTACAACATTAACAAAATAAAAACATGTCAATAGCATTTTTGAATTGTACAGTGAATGTTGAAAATGTATACAAACTAGGCCAAATTGTTTATGCAGAAACCTATGATCCAGCAAGAAGGTGATAGATGCACAGAGAACGATCTAGTTTCAGAGAGAGAGAGAGAGAGAGAGAGAGAGAGAGAGAGAGAGAGAGAGAGAGAGAGAGAGAGAGAGAGAGAGAGAGAGAGAGAGAGAGAGAGAGAGAGAGAGAGAGAGACAGACAGACAGACAGACAGACAGACAGACAGACAGACATAGACAGTCACATAGAGAGACAGAGAGATCAGCGAGATGGTAATAGGTGGTGGGAAAGATATGTAATAGTTTGAGAGAGAGAGAGAGAGACAGACAGACAGACAGATATACAGTCGCATAGAGAGACAGAGAGATCAGTGAGAACTGAGATGGTGATATATGGCAGGAAAGATAATAATGTAATAGTTTGAGACAGACAGACAGACATAGACAGTCACATAGAAAAACAGAGAGATCAACGAGATGGTTATATGCAGCGGGAAAGATATGCAATAGTTTGAGAGAGAGAAAGACAGACAGACAGACATACATAGAGTCACATAGAGAGATCAGTGAGATGGTGGTATGCGGCAGGAAAGATATGCAATAGTTTCACACAGAGAGAGACAGACAGAAAGAGACAGACAGAGAAAGACAGACTGTGGTGAAGGAATATGAAAAGACAGGCTGTGGTGCAACGGCCAAAGAATGATATTTTAGGACGATAACGTAAGGCAGGCAGGAGAAAGCACAGAACATAGTCACTACGTCTGTGTCAGCCATCCAACACCGCAAACAGGAGACCGTAATAATAATAATAATAATATTGATTTTTTATATAGCGCAACACCTGTCAGTTAAACTGGAGCTCTTTGGGCTTTACAAATGATTACATAAGATACAAAAAATAAGCACCACTAAAGTAATACATAAAAGCTACAATAAATACTAGCATTAATACAGTACATCCGTAGGCATAAAGACAGACTACATAAACATCAAATATAGCAACATATATTCAGTCACATGCAGACAAACAAGGATCAACACATTAGTATATTATTTTTTTATTAATATAAATTAAAGAAATAATTCAAACATCAAAACCTAATCTGTCCTTCACACAGAAATACGCACGCGCCTGCACGCACACACACGCAATCCCCTACACACACACACACACACCACCATCACCACCACCAACAACAACAACAGCACACCTACATAAGCACGCGTGCAGACAAACGAGCATCAACACAATAGTACAAAAGTATATTAACATAAATAGGGAAATAATTAAATATCAAATTACCTATTCAAACAGCTTTTACTCCTGTCTTCATACAGCGCGCGTGCACACTCACACCCACCCACCCATACATGCACGCATGCAAGCAAGCACACATGCACCCACACCACTCATGATCAGCCACAGGCACACACCCACGAGCCCCGTAACAGCAAAGAGACTTCTTCTTTCTACTATCCTTTTCAGTAACAGCAGCTGACTGCAACCCAAAAGCCTGAATATACAAAGAGCTCGCACTCCGCAGATGACTGAAGCCAGTTTTTTTTTTTAAACTCCCACCCTTTCACCTACACTACAGCTGGGGATCATTGTGAACTCACTCACTGCCTACAACAACGCTAACATTTCCCACCTTCCACCTTTTCACCTTCCAGGTGGGAAGTAAGAAAGTTGGCTTCATTCTCTGCAAGGTGTATCACTCTTTGCAACACTTAGGCTATTTGCTGCAACCAACAGCCTGACCGATGAATGCACTGTGATCATGTCTGACCTTGAGGGGTTTTCATCCTACCGATGCTACTGTCCTCTCTGTAATAACCACCACCACCATCACCACCACCACCACCACGTACACCCACGGACATATATGTATAGAAGTCCGTGGTACACCCCACTACCCCCCACCACCAGTTGGCCTACTGGTACCACCGACCTTCTCCCCGTCTCTCTTGTAGTGTGATTCTCTCCCACTCCTGAACAATGGCTTTTATTACTTTACAAAGGGTAGCTGCTTTTATAGACGTAAAAAGGTAGGTAATGCACTAACAAGAATAGAAATATAATAGGTTCAGTCGTCGAGATGAGCGCGAAGTGATAGCGGAGATGAGGGTGTAGAAGAGAGAGATGGGGGCGTAGTACAGGTAGGAGGAAAATACTCTGAGAGAGAGAGAGAGAGTAGAGAGAGAGAGAGAGAGAGAGAGAGAGAGAGAGAGAGAGAGAGAGAGAGAGTCACAAACACACATGCATACACATATACAGAGACACACAGACGGACAAACAGATAGACAAGTATTTAGTAAGAGAGAGACAGGCAGACAGATAGATGGAGAGAGAGACAGACAGAGACAGACAGGTATACAGATAAACACACATTCATATGAGATGGAGAGACGAGTACTTAGAGAGAGAGAGAGAGAGAGAGAGAGAGAGAGAGAGAGAGAGAGAGAGAGAGAGAGAGAGAGAGAGAGAGAGAGAGAGAGTCACAACACACACATACACGCACATGCATACACATATTATTCGTATTGAAATACAGACACACAGACGGGCAGACAGACAGACAAGTATTTAGAGAGAGAGAGACAGACAGAGAGACAGAAAAGTATACAGATAGCCACACATTCATAATATGAGATGGAGAGACGAGTACTGAGAGAGAGAGAGAGAGAGAGAGAGAGAGAGAGAGAGAGAGAGAGAGAGAGAGAGAGAGAGAGAGAGAGAGAGAGAGAGAGAGAGAGAGAGAGAGAGAGAGAGAGAGAGAGAGAGAGAGAGAGAGAGAGACGAGAGAGAGAGAGAGAGAGAGAGAGAGAGAGAGAGAGAGAGAGAGAGAGAGAGAGAGAGAGAGAGAGAGAGAGAGAGAGAGAGAGAGAGAGAGAGAGAGAGAGAGAGAGAGAGAGAGAGAGAGAGAGAGAGAGAGAGAGAGAGAGAGAGAGAGAGAGAGAGAGAGAGAGAGAGAGAGAGAGAGAGAGAGAGAGAGAGAGAGAGAGAGAGAGAGAGAGAGAGAGAGAGAGAGAGAGAGAGAGAGAGAGAGAGAGAGAGAGAGAGAGAGAGAGAGAGAGGGGATGACGTCTTTAACTTTAACAGTTATAGACATACGTGCAGAATGTAACGTGATATGTATGGACTGATATGAAGGAAAACACCGAGCAAAAAACGTTGACTCACATGACTGCAACTGCTCCCCACATAATAAAACTAATAGAGACAGTGCCCGCTTCACTCTCATAACAAACACATCTTTTACAGCGGCACACGTCGTGGGTGATCGCGAGTCAGTCCATGTCACTGAAGCCCCCTTTCCGCCACCCAAACTCTCTCTCTCTCTCTCTCTCTCTCTCTCTCTCCCTCCCTCTCCCCCCCTCTCTCTCTCTCTCTCTCTCTCTCTCTCTCTCTCTCTCTCTCTCTCTCTCTCTCTCTCTCTCTCTCTCTCTCTCTCTCTCTCTCTCTCTCTCGACCACGTTAGATGGCTACGTGTGGTTAAGTGAAATATGTGCGTGTGCGCTTGCACAAAAAATACAAATAATTATGCACACATACAGAAAAGACACTCATGCCCAACAGAAAAGACACTCATGGTGCAAAACGAAGCCCAACTGTGCACAAGATCCTGACATGGACTCGTAAAACTGACAATGTTCACTTGATCATTAAAATTAACCTGCTAGTGAAAACAACGATTATTTAAATAATAAAAACCAATAAACTTAAACATTTTTGTTTGTTTGTTCATTCCGTTATAGGTAAAACAGAAGCATGCCCCTATTAGTATTACCAGAGAGATTACATTTCTTGGACAGTCTTTGGTCGAACAGATTTGAATTTTGAGACATGGACAGAGAGACCTGGCCTAGCCTTGACCGCTGACACACAGACCTCTTATACACCCGCAGATTAGCCAAGGCTGTTAAACAAGGTAAATTGAACGTTCCTACGAACAAAGGTAAAATACAACCCAGAGAAATGTGAGACAAAAACGAAATATATACAAGAGAATATCGGAGAGATTAGCCAAGACGGTGTGGCATTCTCAAAATGGATTTGTTCTCAACATGTCTGCGCATGTGCGAAATCGATCATGACGTACCATCAAATTATATCCTTTGTGTATTTGACACTAAATTGACCTTAAACATATCCCTAACCCTATTCCTAACCCTAACCCTAAACCTTTCCCTAGCTCTTCGCACATGCGCAGACATGTTGAGAACAAATCCAGTTTGAGAATGCCACAACGGTGTCACGAGCTAACTTGAGTTGAATGTTCCTACTAACAAAGGTAAAGTACAACCAAAAGAAACGTGAAACGAAACACATCCGGAAAAAGAGAATGCCAGAGAGACAAAGGCAAAGATGCAACCAAGAGAACGTGAGCAAGGTAATGGCACAATGCTACCAAGAGGTTACCACAGTGTTAAAGGGAAAATACAGTCAAGAGAATAACAGAGAGGCTGAGGAAAAATACAAGGGGGAAAAAATGCAAAATACAAAACAACCAAGACCGATCTAAAGCAACACACACACACACACACACACACACATACTTTAAAGGCTAGAATAATTAAGGGGGCTGAATCTAGGAAAACGTTTTCAAGCAGTATATTGAAATTTATTCAGTGCGATGATAGCTGGGGGGAGAGAGAGAGAGGGGGGGGGAGAGAGGGGAGAGAGAGAGGGGGGGAGAGAGAGAGAGAGAGAGAGGAGAGAGACGAGAGAGAGAGAGAGAGAGAGAGAGAGAGAGAGAGAGAGAGAGAGAGAGTACAGACAGACAGGCAGACAGAGGGGCAAAGAGAGAGGGACACAGAGAAAGACATAACAGAGAAATGTCACGTGAAAGGAAAAAAAGAGAGGATATTATGAAAGAGAAAGGGGTGGTGTGGTAACGAAAGAATAGGCGACTGAGGTAAACGGATATGTGTGGGTGGGTGGGGTGTGGACTGATAAGAACCGAAAGAATGTGAGGGGGCGCGAAGCGTTACATCTAATAGTAGGTGAAGCAATTAACACTGGTTGAAGAGAACACCGCACATTATGATTTTGATGTGTGGGGGTGGTGACAGATTAAGATAGAGTGACACAAAAATGAGCTAGAGAGAGACAGACAGAGACCCCCCCACCCCCACCCCACCCCGTGGGAATACCGGGGGGTCTTCCGTACAAACAGTTCCCCCACCTTCTGGAAGTTTTGCGCTTGTAACTTCCTCTAATCTGTCTCTCTCTATGACTCAGCCTTTTTCCTTGCTTTGTGTCATTTACTATCTTTCTGATTGTTGGCCCATTGGCCTTTTATCCCCCAAAAATCTTCCATATAGTTTTCTCCTTTGAGCTCCTCCGAAATCGGAATGTGTTGGCTGAATGCAACGAGGAGACCAGTGAAAACTGGAAAACGGACACATACGTACCCATTGTGGCCTTATGGCCCGGGGAACGCAGAAGAAGAAGAAGAAGAAGAAGAAAAAGAAGACACTCTGGCTTACACTTCCTAAGCACCTGTTGAAGACTTTTAAAGTCAAGACGTCGTGCTTTCTCTAAGGTGTTTGGTGATGACAGAAGAAGACAGAGGGACTGAGAAACAGACAGAGAGACAGACTGAAAAAAGAGATGGGCAAAGATACAGTCAGAGAGATAAACAGAGACAGTGAGGGAGAAAGAGAGAGTGAAAAGATACACTGGGACAAACAGAGAGAAAAGAGACAGACAGAGATAATCATAAAGGCAAAGAGAAACAAGAATACTCAATTAATTTCCAAGGCTGTAGCACTGTGCCTAAAAAAAATCAACATAGAGCTTACACAACCCCATCCCAACACACAGACACAAAACACACACGCACACATACCTACTCGCAAAAATAAACAAACACATACACACACATTCATTTACACACACACATATTCACACAGACTCAGACACACAGACAGTCACACAGACACACACACACACACACACACACACACAGACACACAGACACACACACACACACCATGATGACCATAACACACACGCACGCATACCTACTCGCAAAAACAAACATACACATTCATTTACACACATACACACATATTCACACAGACACACACACACACCACACACACACACACACACACACACACACACACCATAACACACGCACACGCATGCATACCTACTCGCAAAAATAAACACACACACATTAATTTACACACAGACACACATATTCACACAGACCCCCCCCCCCCCCCCCCCCCCCCCCCCCCCCCCCCCCCCCCCCCACACACACACACACACATACATACACACGCACACACACGCACACGCACGCGCGCACGCACCCCCCCCCCCACACACACACACACCCACAGACACCCCCACGCACGCACACCATGGTGACCATAACCTACCTACTTGCGCGCAAACTGAGAGAGATCGTGCGATATCAAACACACCACAATAAAGGACACCCCGAACCACACTGACATCGGCAACAGCACTGCCACACACTACAGAGTACAAAGCACACTGGTCTTACTGAAAAGTCAGCTGCTATTCAGGGGTTAAGTTAGCTACAACTCTATTAATTATTACCCGGCCAGAGGCCGAGGTATTGCGATTGGTTTGTGTGTGTGTCTGTGTGTCTGTCTGTGTATCGATTATCTTAAAAACTACTGTTTGGATTTTGATTAAAATTGGCAGAGGGGTAGACAGCTTGAAAAGGAAGCTTCCTTTCGTTAATCAACACCGTGCTGACCTTGACCTTGAAGTTTGACCTTGAAAACCGAAATTTCCTTCTTTGGGCTATGTAATTTCCCCCCAGCTTTATTTCGTGAACTAGTGAACAGAATCGCTTCAAATTTTGTGTGGTGGGTGTACCATGGTGCAAGGAAGTTTGTATGAAAGCTTAGCTGTATCTCGTGAACTACTGGACAGAATCGCTTCAAATTTTGGGCTATGTATTTTATGCGTTCTGTAAGGGTGGAAAGTGGTGTGTTTATTGGGGGGGGGGGGGGGGGGGAGAGGACATGGTGCAAGGAAGTTTGTATAAAAGTGCAGCTGTATCTCGTGAACTACTGAACAGAATCGCTTCAAATTTTGGGCTATGTATTTTATGCGTTCTGTAAGGGTGGAAAGTGGTGTGTTTATTGGGGGGTGGGGGGGGGGGGGGAGAGAGGACATAACTCTGGCCGGGTTTGCATTGTCACAATGCGTTGCTGCCGCTCGGCGATGCCCTTGTTTTAGTCTGAAACAAAGGGGCCCACGTAAAGACGCGTGCTCCCCTCATCCAATTTAAGGCGTACGACTATCAAACTGTAACTGTGGATGCTGAAATGACGGTATTTTTATTATTATTTATTCTGATTAAATTCTACTGTCTGAATGTAACACCTTGGCATTCACTTTCTAAATTAATTCTACTTTCAAATTCTATACATTACCGCTTCCGTTGTCTATGCTTTCTATACAATAAAAAAACCCCAACTGAAACAGACTGCAACGTCACTGGAACATACAACAAACAAACAACTACACGACAAGTGCACGACAGTAGTTTTGTTTTGTCTCTTATGAATAAAATAACGTCACTTTACACTGGTCGTGTAGTTGTTCGTTTGTTGTATGCTTTCTATAGCTGTTCTTCTCTTGTACTACCCCCCCCCCCCCCAAGGCTGTAGCACTGTGCCTCAGACACACAGACAGTCACACAGACACAGACACACACACACACACCCAATTACAGCAGAATGTTCAACTTGATGAAGTTGACTGCCTGAGACGAAGAAGAAGAAGAGAAGGGGAAACGAATATGATGAAATCCCACTAGTTGCGTTCACTAAATTCATGAAGACTCCAGTACACGCATCCGGTGAAATATCTTATACTGTTTCATCAGATTCGTGTATGTGGGTCAATACATTATGGTGAAAGAAACGAGTAAGATTTCATCAGTTTCAGTTAGAAAGTCGTATTTCATCCGATTCATGCTTCACTAATGTCAAAGTTCATGGGTGCAACTCCCCAAAACGAAACAAAACTGAAAGGCAAGGGTCCAAGGACCCATGGCCCCCGGCAGGGTACAGGAACAGAGCCCCGTCGGACGATTCAGGGGGGCAAGTTAAGAGAGAGATAACGAGACAGACAGACAGTTAAGACAGAGACAGTTTGAGTGCGATAAGCCTTGTAAAATTATTACATTGCCTTTGTATACTTTCAAGATAGAACCACCAAGTTCAAAATGCCCCAAATCGCTTGTGATCATTTTTTAATTTTTTAATGAAGTTCAGTTTCTGGTCAAATTAAAAATGCTGAAATCAGTGTAAAAATGAAAGAGTAGCACCCATGAAAGTTGGATAGCCGTACGACTGTAGTTGGATATGTGGATCTCGGCCTTAATAGACGTGCTATAGACGTCTACTACAGTGACAATTCTTTCTTTCTTTGAGCGACTGACAGGAATCAGATTGAGGGTGTCGGTGCCCTATGACCCATGTGGTGTTCCACAATCAGCTGGGTCACGAGAGTTCAATCGTCTCCCACACTACGTCACATGATCAGATTTGAGATGTGTGTGTGTGTGTGTGTGTGTGTGTGTGTGCGTGCGTGCGCGCGCGTGTGCGTGTGCGTGTGTGAGTGTGTGTCAACTTACTCACTGTGTGTGTGTGTTGTGTGTGATCGTGTGTGTGTATG
>CM065680.1:47635723-47665184 GCA_017654935.2 Phymorhynchus buccinoides
AATCCGCTTCCGACGATACACGGTGGTAAATATGTAATCTCACACACACCCAATCATTCATCGCTCCTCCAGCTATCTTGCCTGCACTCACTCTCATGCAACCCAACTCATTCATACACGCCTCTCCGCTATATCTCATCATCCATGCAACCCACCACCACTTTCAGCGCCTTCATTCTATAACCCCCGTTCTTTACCTTATTTTCTTCCTTATCCTCCTTTTTTCCCTGGTTCCTCCACCCCCCCTCCCACCCCTTTCCTTCCCTTTTTTCTCTATCAACACCACCTCCCCACCTTTTTAATAAAACAAACCACCAAATGGTAGGTAGGCTTTTTCACGCTCTCGTTTCATCCTCAAGGTCATGCGAGTGTGGCATGAATAATGATAGACATTTCCAAGAGCCGTGTGACGACCCACTTGAAGCAGGCCAGTTATCGATGGGATGAAGGGTGTGGAGATAGAACTGAAGCAGCGCACAGTAGGCGGGAACACAAATACTAGCATGCCTTGAATCGCAGTCCAAGCTGGATTAAGCTAGTCAGACGAGTTGACATAGGCTAGATGACACACCCAAGGCTACATCAATAAATGTTGTTATGACTATGCACAGTTATGCGGGGATTGTCCTCTTAGCCCAATGACAAGGCCTAGCATAACATCATCGGCTCCCAAATCCCGAAAGACGGAGTGTGGCCTGCCGAGTGGCGGGGCAATCAAAAACTGTCACACCACGTAATGGTCTCATCCATAGCTGATGAATTTGGACCATAGTGTTAAAGCTCTTTACAGGCGCTGTGGCGGTTGGGATAGAGCTACCTTAACTGGAAGTACTCTTACGTAGGATGAGCCCTAGCAGTCTATTAGCTCAAGGTACACCAACAAATATCCGCAGTCTTTGAGAAAAACAAAGCCCGCCCCGCCTCTCTCTCTCCTCTCTCTACTCTCTCTCTCTCTCTCTCCTCTTCTCTTTCTCTCTCTATCTCTCTCCTTCTCTCGCTCTCTCTCTCTCTCTCTCTCTTTCTCTCAACACACACAACACCGAGCACTGGACGGGACTGAAAACAATTTATTGTCAGATTAACTATAAAGGCTGTACTGACATTGAAAAAAAAAAGTAAGACAAGAAAACGATGAATTCAATAGATAATAGAGAAATTATCACAAGTAAGTTGGAAAGGAAAAAACCAACAAAACAAAAAACATCTCTCTCTGCGTCTCTCTCTCTCTTCTCTCTCGTTCTATCTCAACATGTCTCTCATCTGCTCAAAAAAAATCAGGTCCTCTCTCCTCTCTCTCTCCTCCCCTCGTCTCCCTCTCTCTCTCTCTCTCTCTCTCTTTCCCTCTCTCCTCTCTCTCTCTCTTGTCATCATCAATCCATCATCTTCTCTCTCTCTCCTCTCTCATCGTCCTGCTATCTCTACTCTCTCTCATGCTCCTCAGCGTCTCATCGCTTAACCAACTCTCTTTCACTCACCTTAATCTCCCTGTCTTAATCAGCATAACACTTTTTTGCAATTACGTATGATCTCAATCAATCCACGAATAACACCATCTACAGTTTCACTTATCACAATCAATTTTGGTTAAACTTTGTTCTAGCCGTCAACGCTGTAACCCCCCCCCCCTCTTCCCCCTCCCACCCTGACGCACAACTCGCATATGCACAAAATGAAAACCTTACTCACACACATTCGCAAAAAACATGCATAACATTCACAGTTACTCTAACATACTCGTATTTTCTCGCTCTCAAAAGGATGAGAAATCAATAACAAATTCGATAAAATTACGCTCTAAATTAAAAAAAACAACAACAAACAAAACACGCACACGCACGCACACACCCGCGCGCGCAACCACACACACACGGCACCCCTACATGCACGCAGAACGCACACACAAGCATGAAAACTACGCAAAGAGATTGAAAATTTCAGGACGAGACTATTTAAGATTACTTATAAGGGTCGAACAGTTAATATAAAGCTTTGTCCTACAAGAATAATAAATGCTCATTCTAAACTGATTTTAAGGAAATTATGTATGATTACAAGAAGCACATTAAAAAAATCTTCCGATTGGATGAGATTTTATCAGCCGAACGGCCAGCAAAGCAATATTCCATCCATTTTCTTTATTAGGATTGAAAACACTGGACATTGTTAATGGAAGATTTGATAACAACAAATCTTATCATGAAGTGGCTGAAAATTATGTTCTGTACTAGCACAATCAAATATAAAATAAAATACATATATTGGTTGCCCACATGTACAAATCGGGGTAGGTTTTATAAATCTACAAAGCAATCCATTAATTCTCAATCTATGAATTAAATTTTTGTTTGGAATTGATCCTGGTGGACTAGTGCAAGACGCAGGGGGCGTACTAAGATCCCATCTTTGTTTTACGAATTGAGTCCTCCAAATGTTGCTTTTGACGCATATTCCAAACTGACTTAGAAAGAATATGAATTGCTTCAGATGAAGAAATAGGAATTATACAGTTTTGAACATCGTGTGAAAGTTTTGTAGCATCTTTGGCGCATACATCAGCTAAATCATTCCCATGTATATGACTGTGCCCAGGAACCCATAATAAAGTTATGAAGGAGCCTCTTATAATTAACTGGTGGATTAATAATAAAATCTCACATATTATATCTGGACGATTAGAATATGAACGATTTTTTAAAGCCATTAACGCAGATTTTGAGTCAGATAAAATGAGAATATTTGTATATAACAGAGGAGGCATATCTAAAACAAAATCAATAGCTTTCATAATAGCGTATAGCTCAGATGTAAAAATGGAACAGCCTTTAGTTAAATGAAATTTATTTTTAATATTAAGATTTGGAATAACAAAAGCAGCTCCAGCATTGGAACTATCTGAAACTGACCCATCTGTATAGATATGTAAATACGAATTATATTCAGAATATATAAGATCCTTAGCTAAAGAAGATAGATGAAGATGATTATCGGTTTTATTAAAATCACCATAAGAGTGAATTATTTCAGCTTCCTCAGCTAACCATGGAGGATGTGGACAACAAGGAATCTTTGCAACATCATCAACAGGAATGTCAAGGTTATTAAAAACAGGTGAAACATAGTTATGTAGACCTGTAAACAGCTTTATTACGAATTTCTCTGGAAACGTAGCTAGAGCCTTCTAACTCACCTGAAACTGAATTGGGAATGGATCTAGCCCTCACAGAAAAATTACAGGTGTTCAGAAGCCTTTGTTCATTTAACGGCAAAACACCAGCTTCCTTGTAAGTCAAATCAATGGAGGCCCAACGAGGCAAACCTAGAGCAATTTTAAAGGCTAAACTATCTAGACTGGTTAATTTATGTAAATCAGGATTCGAAGCGGTAAAATAAACTTCCTGACCATATGACAAAATTGATCGAACTAAGCCAGAGGCCAAATGAACAAGATTAGAACCACAATTTATCACACAGGAATGCTAGAAAGAACACGTAATAATGCCAAAACAATTCCTAGCCCTTTCAACTAAATAATTTATATGCTTACACCAAAGAAGTTTATAATGGTAAATAACTCCAATAAATTTGACTTGCCAACTTGGGTAAATATACTGACAGGCAGAAGTTCTGCACACACACGCATTGCAAAAATCATCAAAAATGTAATTCAGATTCAAAATTAATTTTACTTTGGGTAATCCTAAATCATGCTGTGTGTACACATTGCATGATTTAGGATTACCCAAAGTAAAATTAATTTTGAATCTGATTTACATTTTTTGATGATTTTTGCAATGCGTGTGTGCAGAACTTCTGCCTGTCAGTATAGTAGAATTATTAACTCTAATTGAAGCAGCTTCTTTACCTTCAAAATCAATAATTTTCTTTGTAAATATAACAAAAACTGTTTTATTGGCAGACAGAAAAACCATTTGACTTCATATAGTCTGAAATAGCGTTAACCACTTCTTGAAATTTACTAATAATATTATTCCTTTTTCGTTTGTTTTTACACAAATTACAATTTACGTTTTGCCATAAGGCAATATCATCAGCGTAAACAGCTAATGTACCACCATTAGTATTTATATACTTAATATCGTATGACATTAAAGAGAAAAGGGTAGGGGAAATAACGTTACCGTGGGGAACACCCATATTGAGAACCCTTAGAACTCGAAAGGACTCCATTTACATTAACTTGAATTGTCTCTATTTGATAGAACCCACAACACCGCGCACGCACAACGCTACGCGCACACACACGCACACGCGCACGCGCACACACTCACTGCACTACGCACGCACGCACACGCACACGCACGCACACGCTCATCACACACACACACACACACACACAACACACACACAATCACAATCACACACAACACACACAACACAGTGAGTAAGTTGACACACACACACACTCACACACACAATCGCACACACAACACACACACGCACACTCTACGCACACGCACACCACATCGCTCACCCACACACACACACACACACACACATACACACACACGACACACACACACACACACACACAGATGAGTAAGTTGACACACACTCACACACGCACACGCACCGCGCGCGCACGCACGCACACACACACACACACACACACACACACACATCTTAAATCTGACTCATGTGACGTAGTGTGGAAGAGACGCGATGGAACTCTCGGGACCCAGCTGATTGTGGAACACCACATGGGTCTCATAGGGCACCGACACCCCTCAAATCTGATTCCTGTCAGTCGCTCAAAGAAAGAAAGAATTGTCACTGTAGTAGACGTCTATAGCACGTCTATTAAGGCCGAGATCCACATATCGCAACTACAGTCGTACGGCTATCCATACTTTCATGGGTGCTACTCTTTCATTTTACACTGATTTCAGCATTTTTAATTTGACCAGAAACTGAACTTCATTAAAAAATTAAAAAATGATCACAAGCGATTTGGGGCATTTTGAACTTGGTGGTTCTATCTTGAAAGTATACAAAGGCAATGTAATAATTTTACAAATCTTATCAGACTCAAACTGTCTCTGTCTTATCATTTTAACTGTCCGTCTCGTTATCTCTCTCTCTTAAGTTGCCTCCCTGAATCGTCCGACGGGGCTCTGTTCCTGTACCCTGCCGGGGGCCATGGGTCCTTGGACCCCTGCCTTTCATTTTTTTTCATTTTGGGGAGTTGCACCCATGAACTTTGACATTAGTGAAGCATGAATCGGATGAAATACGACTTTCTAACTGAAACTGATGAAATCTTACTCGTTTCTTTCACCATAATGTATTGACCCACATACACGAATCTGATGAAACAGTATAAGATATTTCACCGGATGCGTGTACTGGAGTCTTCATGAATTTAGTGAACGCAACTAGTGGGATTTCATCATATTCGTTTCCCCTTCTCTTCTTCTTCTTCGTCTCAGGCAGTCAACTTCATCAAGTTGAACATTCTGCTGTAATTGGGTGTGTGTGTGTGTGTGTGTTGTCTGTGTGTGACTGTCTGTGTGTCTGAGGCACAGTGCTACAGCCATGGGGGGGGGTTAGTACAAGAGAAGAACAGCTATAGAAAAGCATACAACAAACGAACAACTACACGACAAGTGTAAAGTGACGTTATTTTTATTCATAAGAGACAAAACAAAACTACTGTCGTGCACTTGTCGTGTAGTTGTTTGTTTGTTGTATGTTCCAGTGACGTTGCAGTCTGTTTCAGTTGGGTTTTTTTATTGTATAGAAAGCATAGACAACGGAAGCGGTAATGTATAGAATTTTAAAGTAGAATTAATTTAGAAAGTGAATGCCAAGGTGTTACATTCAGACAGTAGAATTTAATCAGAATAAATAATAATAAAAATACCGTCATTTCAGCATCCACAGTTACAGTTTGATAGTCGTACGCCTTAAATTGGATGAGGGGAGCACGCGTCTTTACGTGGGCCCCTTTGTTTCAGACTAAAACAAGGGCATCGCCGAGCGGCAGCAACGCATTGTGACAATGCAACCCGGCCAGAGTTATGTCCTCTCTCCCCCCCCCCCCCCACCCCCCCCAATAAACACACCACTTTCCACCCTTACAGAACGCATAAAATACATAGCCCAAAATTTGAAGCGATTCTGTTCAGTAGTTCACGAGATACAGCTGCACTTTTATACAAACTTCCTTGCACCAAATGATGTCCTCTCCCCCCCCCCCCCCCCAATAAACACACCACTTTCCACCCTTACAGAACGCATAAAATACATAGCCCAAAATTTGAAGCGATTCTGTTCAGTAGTTCACGAGATACAGCTAAGCTTTCATACAAACTTCCTTGCACCATGGTACACCACCACACAAAATTTGAAGCGATTCTGTTCACTAGTTCACGAAATAAAGCTGGGGGGAAATTACATAGCCCAAAGAAGGAAATTTCGGTTTTCAAGGTCAAACTTCAAGGTCAAGGTCAGCACGGTGTTGATTAACGAAAGGAAGCTTCCTTTTCAAGCTGTCTACCCCTCTGCCAATTTTAATCAAAATCCAAACAGTAGTTTTTAAGATAATCGATACACAGACAGACACACACACAGACACACAGACACACAAACCAATCGCAATACCTCGGCCTCTGGCCGGGTAATAATTAATAGAGTTGTAGCTAACTTAACCCCTGAATAGCAGCTGACTTTTCAGTAAGACCAGTGTGCTTTGTACTCTGTAGTGTGTGGCAGTGCTGTTGCCGATGTCAGTGTGGTTCGGGGTGTCCTTTATTGTGGTGTGTTTGATATCGCACGATCTCTCTCAGTTTGCGCGCAAGTAGGTAGGTTATGGTCACCATGGTGTGCGTGCGTGTGGGGTGTCTGTGGGTGTGTGTGTGTGTGGGGGGGGGTGCGTGCGCGCGTGCGTGTGCGTGCGTGTGTATGTATATGTGTGTGTGGTGTGTGTGGGGGGGGGGGGGGGGGGGGGGGGGGTCCTGTGTGAATATGTGTGTCTGTGTGTAAATTAATGTTGTGTGTGTTTATTTTTGCGAGTAGGTATGCATGCGTGTGTGTGTTGGTGTGTGTGGTGTGTGTGTGTGTGTGGTGTGTGTGTATGTGTGTGTGTCTGTGTGAATATGTGTGTATGTGTGTAAATGAATGTGTATGTTTGTTTTTGCGAGTAGGTATATGCGTGCGTGTGTGTTATGGTCATCATGGTGTGTGTGTGTGTGTGTCTGTGTGTGTGTGGTGTGTGTGGTGTGTGTGTGTCTGTGTGACTGTCTGTGTGTCTGAGTCTGTGTGAATATGTGTGTGTGTAAATGAATGTGTGTGTATGTGTTTGTTTATTTTTGCGAGTAGGTATGTGTGCGTGTGTGTTTTGTGTCTGTGTGTTGGGATGGGGTTGTGTAAGCTCTATGTTGATTTTTTTTAGGCACAGTGCTACAGCCTTGGAAATTAATTGAGTATTCTTGTTTCTCTTTGCCTTTATGATTATCTCTGTCTGTCTCTTTTCTCTCTGTTTGTCCCAGTGTATCTTTTCACTCTCTCTTTCTCCCTCACTGTCTCTGTTTATCTCTCTGTCTCTGTATCTTTGCCCATCTCTTTTTTTTCAGTCTGTCTCTCTGTCTGTTTCTCAGTCCCTCTGTCTTCTTCTTCTGTCATCACCAAACACCTTAGAGAAAGCACGACGTCTTGACTTTAAAAGTCTTCAACAGGTGCTTAGGAAGTGTAAGCCAGAGTGTCTTCTTTTTCTTCTTCTTCTTCTTCTTCTGCGTTCCCCGGGCCATAAGGCCACAATGGGTACGTATGTGTCCGTTTTCCAGTTTTCACTGGTGTCCTCGTTGCATTCAGCCAACACATTCCGATTTCGGAGGAGCTCAAAGGAGAAAAAACTATATGGAAGATTTTTTTTGGGGGAAAAAAAGGCCAATGGGCCAACAGTCAGAAAGATAGTATATGACACAAAGCAAGGAAAAAGGCTGAGTCATAGAGAGAGACAGATTAGAGGAAGTTACAAGCGCAAAACTTCCACAAGGTGGGGGAACTGTTTGTACGGAAGACCCCCCGGTATTCCCACGGGGTGGGGTGGGGGGGGGGGGGTCTCTGTCTGTCTCTCTCTAGCTCATTTTTGTGTCACTCTATCTTAATCTGTCACCACCCCCACACATCAAAATCATAATGTGCGGTGTTCTCTTCAACCAGTGTTAATTGCTTCACCTACTATTAGATGTAACGCTTCGCGCCCCCTCACATTCTTTCGGTTCTTATCAGTCCACACCCCACCCACCCACACATATCCGTTTACCTCAGTCGCCTATTCTTTCGTTACCACCCCACCCCTTTCTCTTTCATAATATCCTCTCTTTTTTTCCTTTCACGTGACATTTCTCTGTTATGTCTTTCTCTGTGTCCCTCTCTCTTTGCCCCTCTGTCTGCCTGTCTGTCTGTACTCTCTCTCTCTCTCTCTCTCTCTCCCTTCTCTCTCTCTCTCTTTCCTCTCTCTCTCTCTCCTCTCTCCCTCCCCTTCCTCATCTCTCCTTCTCTCTCTCCCCCCCCACCCTCTCTCTCTCCCCTCTCTCTCCCCCCCCCCCTCTCTCTCCTCTCCCCCCAGCTATCATCGCACTGAATAAATTTCAATATACTGCTTTGAAAACGTTTTCCTAGATTCAGCCCCCTTAATTATTCTAGCCTTTAAAGTATAGTGTATGTGTGTGTGTGTGTGTGTGTGTTGTGTGTGTGCTTTAGATCGGTCTTGGTTGTTTTGTATTTTGCATTTTTTCCCCCTTGTATTTTTCCTCAGCCTCTCTGTTATTCTCTTGACTGTATTTTCCCTTTAACACTGTGGTAACCTCTTGGTAGCATTGTGCCATTACCTTGCTCACGTTCTCTTGGTTGCATCTTTGCCTTTGTCTCTCTGGCATTCTCTTTTTCCGGATGTGTTTCGTTTCACGTTTCTTTTGGTTGTACTTTACCTTTGTTAGTAGGAACATTCAACTCAAGTTAGCTCGTGACACCGTTGTGGCATTCTCAAACTGGATTTGTTCTCAACATGTCTGGCGCATGTGCGAAGAGCTATGGGAAAGGTTTAGGTTTAGGGTTAGGGAATAGGGTTAGGGATAGGTTTAGGGTCAATTTAGTGTCAAATACACAAAAGATAAAATTTGATGGTACGTCATGATCGATTTCGCACATGCGCAGACATGTTGAGAACAAATCCATTTTGAGAATGCCACAAACCGTCCTTGGCTAATCTCTCCGAATATTCTCTGTATATATTTCGTTTTATTTCGTCTCACATTTCTCTGGGTTGTATTTTACCTTTGTTCGTAGGAACGTTCAATTTACCTTGTTTAACAGCCTTGGCTAATCTGCGGGTGTATAAGAGGTCTGTGTGTCAGCGGTCAAGGCTAGGCCAGGTCTCTCTGTCCATGTCTCAAAATTCAAATCTGTTCGACCAAAGACTGTCCAAGAAATGTAATCTCTCTGGTAATACTAATAGGGGCATGCTTCTGTTTTACCTATAACGGAATGAACAAACAAACAAAAATGTTTAAGTTTATTGGTTTTTATTATTTAAATAATCGTTGTTTTCACTAGCAGGTTAATTTTAATGATCAAGTGAACATTGTCAGTTTTACGAGTCCATGTCAGGATCTTGTGCACAGTTGGGCTTCGTTTTGCACCATGAGTGTCTTTTCTGTTGGGCATGAGTGTCTTTTCTGTATGTGTGCATAATTATTTGTATTTTTTGTGCAAGCGCACACGCACATATTTCACTTAGAACACACGTAGCCATCTAACGTGGTCGAGAGAGAGAGAGAGGGAGAGACGAGAGAGGGTAGACGAGAGATAGAGAGAGAGAGAGAGAAGAGAGAGAGAGAGAGAGAGATAGAGAGAGATGGGGGGGAGGGAGGGAAGATAGAGATAGAAGGAGGAGATAGAGAGCGAGAGAGAGTTTGGGTGGCGGAAAGGGGGCTCTCGAGTGACATGGACTGACGCTCGCGATCACCCATGCGACGTGTGCCGCTGTAAAATATGTGGGTGGTTATGAGAGTGAAGCGGGCAACTGTCTCTATTAGTTTTTTATTATGTGGGGAGCAGTTGCCAGTCATGTGAGTCAACGTTTTTTGCTCGGTGTTTTCCTTCATATCAGTCCATACATATCACGTTACATTCTGCACGTATGTCTATAACGTAAGTTAAAGGACGTATCCCCTCTCTGCTCTCTCTCTCTCTCTCCTCTCTCTCTCTCTCTCTCTCTCTCTCTCTCTCTCTCTCTCTCTCCTCTCTCTCTCTCTCTCTCTCTCTCTCTCTCTCTCTCTTCTCTTCTCTCTCCTCTCTCTCTCTCTCTCTCTCTCTTCTCTCTCTCTCTCTATCTCTCTCTCTCTCCTTCTCTGCTCTCTCTCGCCAGTATCGTCTCTCCATTCTCATATTATGAATGTGTGGCCTTATCTGTATTACTTTCTGTCACACACTCGGTCTATCTCTTTCTCTCTCTCTAAATCTTATCACTCTCTCCTATCTCCTCTGCCCGTCTCTCTATATATACTACTCATCAATCTCTCTCTCTCTCTCTCTCTCTCTCTCTCTCCTCTCTCTCTCTCTCTCTTTTCTCTCTCCTCTCTCTCTCACGTATCCGTCACTCTCCATCTCATATTATGAATGTTTGGGTCCTCGTCTCCATTTCTGTCTCTCTGCTGTCTCTCTCTCTCTAACTATTGTCTCTATGTCGGCCCGTCGTCTCTCCATCTCATATGAATGTGTGTTATATGCGTATACCTGTCTGAATTGTGTCTGGTCTCTCTCTCTCTCTCTCTCTGTCCTGCCTTAGTCTCTCTCTTACTAAATACTTGTCTATCTCTCTGTACTCGTGTCCGTCTGTGTGTCTCTGTATATGTGTATGCATGTGTGTCTGTGACTCTCTCTCTCTCTCTCTCTATCTCTCCTCTCTCTCTCTTACTCTATTCCTCATGATCTTTCTCTCTCTCATCTCTTCTGTGTCATCCCTCTCTGGGTCTCTGTAGGTACTCTCTCTCTCTCTCTCTCTCTCTCTCTACTCTCTCAGAGTATTTTCCTCCTACCTGTACTACCTGTACGCCCCCATCTCTCTCTTCTACACCCTCATCTCCGCTATCACTTCGCGCTCATCTCGACGACTGAACCTATTATATTTCTATTCTTGTTAGTGCATTACCTACCTTTTTACGTCTATAAAAGCAGCTACCCTTTGTAAAGTAATAAAAGCCATTGTTCAGGAGTGGGAGAGAATCACACTACAAGAGAGACGGGGAGAAGGTCGGTGGTACCAGTAGGCCAACTGGTGGTGGGGGGTAGTGGGGTGTACCACGGACTTCTATACATATATGTCCGTGGGTGTACGTGGTGGTGGTGGTGGTGATGGTGGTGGTGGTTAGTACAGAGAGGACAGTAGCATCGGTAGGATGAAAACCCCTCAAGGTCAGACATGATCACAGTGCATTCATCGGTCAGGCTGTTGGTTGCAGCAAATAGCCTAAGTGTTGCAAAGAGTGATACACCTTGCAGAGAATGAAGCCAACTTTCTCACTTCCCACCTCCACCTGGAAGGTGAAAAGGTGGAAGGTGGGAATTGTTAGTGTTGTTGTAGGCAGTGAGTGAGTTCACAATGATCCCCAGCTGTAGTGTAGGTGAAAGGGTGGGAGTTAGTTTTTAAAAACCACCGGCTTCAGTCAAATCTGCGGAGTGCGAAGCTCTTTGTATATTCAGGCTTTTGGGTTGCAGTCAGCTGCTGTTACTGAAAAGGATAGTAGAAAGAAGAAGTCTCTTTGCTGTTACGGGGCTCGCGGGTGTGTGCCTGTGGCTGATCATGAGTGGTGTGGGTGCATGTGTGCTTGCTTGCATGTGCGGGCATGTATGGGTGGGTGGGTGCTTCGTGAGTGTGCACGCGCGCTGTATGAAGACAGGAGTAAAAGCTGTTTGAATAGGTAATTTGATATTTAATTATTTCCCTATTTATGTTAATATACTTTTGTACTATTGTGTTGATGCTCGTTTGTCTGCACGCGTGCTTATGTAGTTGTTGCTGCTGGTGTTGTCGTTGGTGGTGGTGATGGTGGTGTGGTGTGTGTGTGTAGGGGATTGCGTCTGTGTGTGCGTGCAGGCGCGCGTGCGTATTTCTGTGTGAAGGAAAGATTAGGTTTTGATGTTTAAATTATTTCTTTAATTCATTTTTATGTACTAATGTGTTGATCCTTGTTTGTGCTGCGTGTGATTGAATATATAATTATATTGCTGTATTTGATGCTTATATAATATGTGTTTATGCCTACGGATTCTACTGTATGCCTATTAATGCTAGTATTTATTGTAGATTTTGTGTATTACTTTATGTGGTGCTTATTGTTTGTATCTTATGTAATCATTTGTAAAGCCCAAAGAGCTCCAGTTTAAATGACAGGTGTTGCACTATATATAAAAAAAAACATTATTAGTATTATATTATTACGGTCTCCTGTTTTTGCGGTGTTGGATGGCTGACACAGACGTAGTGACTATGTTCTGTGCTTTCTCCTGCCTGCCTTACGTTATCGTCCTAAAATATCATTCTTTGGCCGTTGCACCACAGCCTGTCTTTTCATATTCCTTCACCACAGTCTGTCTTTCTCTGTCTGTCTCTGCTTGGAATGTCTGTCATCTCTCTGTGTGAAACTATGCATATCTTTCCTACCGCCCGCATACCACCATTATCCACTGATCTCATCTATGTGACTCTATGTATGTATGTCTGTCTGTCTTTCTCTCTCTCAAACTATTGCATATCTTTCCCGCTGCATATAACCATCTCGTTGATCTCTCTGTTTTTCTATGTGACTGTCTATGTCTGTCTGTCTGTCTCAAACTATTACATTATTATCTTTCCTGCCATATATCACCATCTCAGTTCTCACTGATCTCTCTGTCTCTCTATGCGACTGTATATCTGTCTGTCTGGTCTGTCTCTCTCATCTACTCTCATCAAACTATTAAATTATTTTCCCTACCACCTAGTACCATCCACGCTGATGAGCTCTCGTCTCTTCATGGGGACGGTCTATTCTGTCTGTCTGTTCATGTCTGTTCGTCGTCTGTCTGTCTGTCTGTCTGTCTGCTCTCTCTCTCTTCTCTCGCTTCTCGCTCTCTCTCTATCTCTCTCTCGTCTCTCTCTCTATCTCTCATCTCTCTCTCTCTCTCTCTCTCTGAAACTAGATCGTTCTCTGTGCATCTATCACCTTCTTGCTGGATCATAGGTTTCTGCATAAACAATTTGGCCTAGTTTGTATACATTTTCAACATTCACTGTACAATTCAAAAATGCTATTGACATGTTTTTATTTTGTTAATGTTGTAATTTACGCTAAATTCTATAGGCAGTTTGGAAATGTTCTTGTTCAAGCTCATTGAATGTTATGTAGTGATAGAACAGCTGTTATTGAGGAATAATATGCTTGGGTGTTTATATTGATTTGCCCCCACTTCATTTATATGATGAGCATAGTTTCCCCTCTGTGTTGCCAAGTTTTTATTTTAGTATTATGGCATATGGGAAGGAACAATTCAAACACACCCACGATCAACACACCATGACACACACCCCTTGCATACACGGCCATGTGCATTGCACATACAAATGCATGGCACACATGTACACACACATGATGACAATGCATGCACACATGCATGCATGTTTGCGTGTATGTGCACACACACACACACATGCACACACACACACACACACACACAACACCACACACAACAACATCCCACACCACACACACGCACCCCACACACACCACTCAGCATCCATGTACACATAGTGCATATGCTTGGACATACACATTCCCACACAATGCATGCACACACAAATAATCAACAGGTAGGTTGGTAGTGAGCGAGGGAGAGAGAGATAGGGAGAGAAAGAAAGAGAGTGGGGGGAGACAAGAGAGACAGTCAGAAGACGGATAGGGCACTTAAGTGAGTCCGTAGCCATTTTCTTGCAGTTTCGACCGTGTGAAAACATCGCAGTAACATACTTAGGCTGCTGACTGGAAATAAACTCGGGATCAATTACTACCCCAAAGCGATATTTATTTTTGAAATACCAGACATCAGCAGGGGAGGGGGCTTTTTGTTTAATAATATCATCTCGTGCTCAGAAAAAGCAAGTGGGACAGATAGTATTTTAGGAAATGGTAGAGGAGTGATGGGGTATTGTTTTTTATGTTTTTTTTCTTCTTTTTAATGCGTCAAGGATTTAATTACGTCTACAGTATTATGTACAGCACTTTCCCGAAGTCGGAGGTGTGGCTGTTCAGTAGCGGGGTAATCAAAAACAGTCACACACGTAATGTTCTCATCCCTAGCGGGTGCATTGTACCATAGGTTACGTGCCTCGGCTGTTTGAATGATCCCTGGAGTCTTTAGCCAGTACACGACAACAACAGCAGCATGCACCAGACTGAACACATGTATCTCCAACTTCAATGCAATACATAGATCTAACTGTGCCCATATCTAATATATCCATGTAAGTGGACAGCTGTACAGTTAAAGATTTTTTTTTCTGTTTGGTTGAAAAATCATTGTAAGCGCGCGTCCATTGTGAATGACAGTGTCAGCTTTACTATACCAGACATCATTTCAATTTCATTTCAAATTTTTCAAGTGGTTACAGGTTGCATATACAGGGTCCCAATCGCTTCGCAAAACAAGGGGTCCAAGGACTCTTTCAATTACAGTATAGAGGGTCCTAGAGGGCGGGATAGAAGGCTTTTGCGCTCCCAGTGGCATTGGCGAATGCTAAAAAAGATTTTTTTTAGTGCATCCCTGCGGACCCCTTGCACATTCTTTAGAGGTTCCTTAGAATTGTAGTACTCATAGACCCCCAATTGGGGTCCCTTTTTTTTTTTTTTACTCGGAGCCGTGATATATAATTAAGTAGATAGACTAAAGTGTGAGCTCGTTATTAATTTCCAATGATGTTGCAGATCGTTTCTTTCAAAACTCTTGTGGTGTGTGTGTGTGGTGTCGAGTCAAGTCAAAATCATCTTTATGAGGGTGAGGGTAAAGAATAAAGCTGACAAAGCTTTTTTTCATCCCCTGTGGTGTGTGCGTTCGCGTGCGCAGGTTGGAAGGATTTTTGGGATGAAGAGCGAGGAAGGCAAACTATGGGATGATGGGGGCCAGCGCGGTGGTGTACAACATGAAGCGCAGGGGCAGCACGCCCGCCCTGGTCCTGCTCCACCAAGTGCTCCTTGGACCAGTGGAAGTCAGGGACATGCCGGTATGGGATCTGACAGTACTCTCTCTCTCCCCCCCCCCTCTCTCTCTTTCCTCTCTCTCTCTTCTCTCTCCTCTCTAAAATCAAGAACAGTCGTCATTTATTGTGGCCAAAGGCCAATGTACAATAAAATGTTCAGTTTTCAGTGTCTTGACATCAAGGAGAAAGAGCAAAAAAAACGAATGGTGGCGAGCACTAGTAGCGTAACGCGTACTTCAGTTGGGAGCGGCCCCAATTTGACAGACAACTCTCTGTGACTAGAATTCTAGCTCAAACAATTAAGCCTCCTTTACGATGTTTCAGCGCAGCAGGCTTTGTAGGAGACCACATGACGTGCACGGGGCGGTGAACAAAGGGCAACCACCTTCTGCATCAGCCGCCAGGGCCCACTATCAACACGTCAACAAGTCGGGCCCCGTCTTCTCCTTCCGCGCAAGAGCAAGTTCACCAAGATGGCCGAGCACTTGCAGTACAACCACATCCCCGGCCCACCTCTCCTCACCAGAACTTTCATGTGAGAGCGTGCTGTGCTACCGCGGGACATCGTCGTGCTCACCTGTGTGCGCAAACCTCATGACCCGTTTTTTTAGTGTCATCGACCTCAGCATCAACAAGTCTACGGGCATTTCGGGAAGAAGTCGGTGGAGTTTGTCAACGAGGCTCTGCGAGGGGGAGATCATCCGGGGACTGCAGCATAGTGTCTGATAAGATCCCTTCCCTGACCACCAACAAAGCCTTCGACTTTCCAGCTCTTCGGTCTCCACAACCGGAAGCTGCGACGGAGATGTGCCCCCCTACAATCCCGCTTCTGTTCACGTTCGACCCTAGGTTTTGCGGGTCGAGGTCTGGCGGTGACCAGCTTCTGCGAGGGGAGGACAAACTCGCTGAGCCTGGTGCCCCCCGTTCCCCCCCTGGGGCCACCTGGGAGGTTCGGGCAACAAACTCCAGGGTGGACGACCTGCGCTCCAGCGAGTCCACACCTCAAAGGGCAGTTGAAAAACTGTAGTAAATAAAATTAAAAATTAAAAAAAGAAAAAATAAAAATAAAAATTTTAACTAAAAAAAATAAAAAAAGGTAAAAAACAAAAAATCAAAAAAGGTGAAAACATTTCCTTTAATCTTTTTTGACTGTTGTGTTGACACTAGCATTTTTGTTGGCATGCATGTATACATAATGTTTGTGCAAACCAAACCCCAATCTCTTACTACCTTCCAACCTAGCATTGCTCTCATACATTATGCCGCATGCATTTAAATAGTTATCTCTAAAAGGCTAGCATGCAGCCAATCCAAAGGATTGGGTTTTGAGTTAGAAACATGCTGCCTCCCACGACAGGGGAAAAAAAGATTTGCAGCCGCAGCGAAGCAAAGGTGACCTCTCTCATGAAGATGTTTGTATTGGCCGGATGTGGTTTAAACTGCTCCATGCCAGGACATTGACACAAACTGTTGACAAAGACATAGAGAGGACTAACTAAGGAGAAAAATGTTTGTTTTTGTACCAGGAGCTGCAGTACTCGAGAGACGGGCACATGATCTTCGCGGTGATGGCGACCACGGGTTGCCACGCAAGGAGAAGAAGGCGCGGCGCTTCCAGCCAATCGACATCAGCATCTATGTGCTGAACGGGGACAGCACGCAGACCCTGCACTGCATCCAGTACCACCGCTACACCTGCGCCCTGCACTCCTGCCCCGTCAACTCATGCCCCCTGCTGTCGTCTGCGGGCAGCCGCATGGCCATCGGGCCTCAACGACCTGGAGACCAGCATCGACACATCCAGGTTACAAGCTGCCCACCAACGGCGACCTTCAGAACCGCTGCCGCATCCCGCATCCTCAGACCTTCGCGCCAGAGTTATACCAGAAACTTCCGCTGCCCGCCAGGCTCACAACTACCTCAAGTTCAAAGACGAGAGGGACAAATATGACGGTGAAGGAGGGGACAAAGATGGTGGTGTCTTCTGCAGGAGGGTGACAAACTTGGCAGTGTCTTCTTAAGGAGGGAGGCAAAAACTTGGCGGTGTCTTCTAAGGGGAGGGTGACAAACTTGGCGGTGTCTTCATAAACACTTTCATCGCCAGAATTTTTCAGCGAAAATTCCATTAAAGTTACCTGGGTAGAGAACATATCTGTCTGTTATATTGGGTATTCCTCTGTGACATATTTAAAAGTAGAGGCTTATCCTTACCTCCCAAAATTAAGAGAATAGGGTTTTGGGATAAACAGACCCTGGTGTGATGCCTTTTAGTGGACATGGGTGTTAAAATCATTGTGGTCCAAAATGCGGAAGTTTGGCGGTGAAAGGGTTAAGGAGGGAGGCAAACGTGGCGGGGTCTTCTTAAGGAGGGTGACAACTTGGCGGTTCTTCTTAAGGAGGGTGACAAAACTGGTGGTGTCTTCTGAAGAGGGTGACAAACTTGGTGGTGTCTTCGTAAGGAGGGTGACAAACTTAGTGGGTGTCTTCTTAAGGACGTGACAAACTGGTGGTGTCTTCTTAAGGAGGGTGACAAACTTGGTGGTGTCTCTAAGGAGGGTGACAAACTTGGCGGGTCTTCTGAGGAGGGTGACAAACTTGGTGGTGTTCTTCTTAAGGAGGAGTGACCAAATTGGCGTGTCTTCTTGAGGAGGGTGAAAACTTGTTGTGTCTCTAAGGACAGGTGACAAACTTAGTGGTGTCTTCTTGAGGAGGGTGACAAACTTGGTGGTGGCTTCTTAAGGAGGGTGACAAACTTGGTGGGTCTTCTGAAGGAGGGTGACAAATTGGCGGGTGTCTTCTTAAGGGAGGTGACAAACTGGTGGGTCTTCTTAAGGGAGGGTGACAAACTTGGCAGTGTCTTATAAGGAGGGTGACAAACTTGGCAGTGTCTTTTAGGAGGGTGACAAACTTGGCGGAGTCTTCTTAAGGAGGGTGACAAAACTGGCTGTGTCTTCTTAACCCTTTCACCGCCAGAATTTTTCAGCAAAAAATTCCATTAAATGTACCTTGGTAGATACACAAAATCTGTATGTAATATTGGGTATTTATTGTGAAATATTTAAAGTAAGTTTATCCTTACCTCCCAAATTAAGAGAATAGGGCTTTTGGATAACAGACCCTGGTTGATGCCTTTTAGTGACACATGGGTGTTAAATCATTTGTGGCGTCCAAAAATGCGGACGTGGCGGTGAAAGGGTTAAGGAGGGAGGCACACACACGGGAATATGCAGGTCTTCTAAGGAGGGGTGACAAATTGGCGGTTGTCTTCTTAAGGAGGGTGACAAAACTGGTGGTGTCTTCTAAGGAGGGTGAGTCACCCTCCTTAAGAAGACACCACTAAGTTTTGTCACCCTCCTTAGAAGACACCGCCAAGTTTGTCACCCTCATTAAGAAGACACTGCCAATATTCCCTCCTCCTTAACCCTTTTCAACGCCAACGTCGCATTTTGGACCACAATGATTTAAACACCCATGTCACTAAAAGGACATCAACCAGGGTCTGTTATCCAAAAGCCCTATTCTCTTAATTGTTTGGGAGGTAAGGATAAACCACTTTAAATATGTCACAAGAAAATACCCAATATTAAGACAGATTTTGTTATTACCAGGTAAATTTAATGGAATTTTTGCTGAAAAATGTCTGGGCGGTGAAAGGGTTAAGAAGACACCGCCAAGTTTGTCACCCTCCTTAAGAAGACACCGCCAGTTTGTCACCCCTCCTCTTAAGAAGAACAACTGCCAACACGATTTGTCACCCTCCTTAAGAAGACACTGCCAAGTTTGTCACCCTCTTAAGAAGACACCACCAAGTTGTCACCTCCTTAAGAAAAGACACCGCACAAGTTTGCACCCTGCCTTAAGAAGACACCACAAGTTTGTCCCCTCCTTAAGAAGACACCACCCAGTTTGTCCACCCTCCTCAAGAAGACACCACTAAGTTTGTCACTGTCCTTAAGAAGACACCAACAAGTTTGTCACCCTCCTCAAGAAGACACCGCAAGTTTGTCACCCCCTTAAGAAGACAACACCAAGTTTGTCCACCCATCAAGAAGAACACTGCCAAGTTGGTCAACTCCTTAAGAAGACACCACCAGTTGTCCCCTCCTTAGAAGACACCACAAGTTCTGTCACTCGTCATTAAGAAGACCACCACTAGTTTGTCACCCTCCTTAAGAAGACACCACCAAGTTTGTCACCCTCCTTAAGAAGGACACCACCAAGTTTGTCACCCTCCTGAAGAGGACACCGCAAGTTTGTCACCCTCATTAAGAAGACATCGAAAGTTGCCTCCCTCCGAACCCTTTTCACTCCAACGCCGCATTTTTGGACCACAATGATTAACACCATGTCACTAAAAGGCATCAACAGGTCTGTTATCCCAAACCCTATTCTCTTCAATTTTTGGGAGGTAAGGATAAGCCTGTACTTTAAAATGTAACAGAGGAATACCCAATATTACAGACAGATTATGTTCTCTACCCAGGAAATGTAATGGAATTTTTCGCTGAAAAATGTTTGGCGATGAAAGTGTTATGAAGACCCGCCCAAGTTGTCACCCTCCTTAAGAAGACAACCGCCAAGTTTAGCCTCCCTCCTTAAGAAGACACGCCAAGTTTGTTCACCCTCCTGGAGAAGACACCACCATCTTGTCACCCTCCTTCACCGTCATATTGTCTCCGGCTTGAACTTGAGTAGTGGATGAGCCTGGCGGGCAGCGAAAGTTTCGGGAGGAACTCTGGCGCGAAGGTCTGGAGGAGCGGATGCCAGGCAGCGGTTCTGAAGGTCGCGTGTGGTGGCAGCTTGTAGACTGGATGTAGGTCGATGCTGTCTCCAGGTTCGTTTGAGCCGGATGGCCCATGCGGCATGCCGCAGGACGGACAGCAGGGGCAGCTAGTTGACGGGGCAGGAGGGCAGGCGCGCAGGTTTTTGTAGCGGTGGTATGGCATGCAGTGCCAGGTCTCTGCGTGCTGTCAACGTTCAGCACATAGATGCTGATAGTCGATGGGCTGGAAGCTGAAGCGCCGCGCCTTCTTCTCCTTGCAGTGGCACCCCTGGTCGCCATCACGCGAAGATCATGTAGCCCGTCTCCGAGTACTGCAGTCTTGGTACAAAAACAAACATTTTTCTCCTAGTTAGTCCTCTCTCTATATGTTATTTGGTTCAAACATTTGTGTCAATGTCCTGGGCATGGAGCAGTTAAACCACATCCGGCAATACAAACACTTCATGAGAGAGGTCCCTTGCCCTTCGCTGCTGGCTGCAACTTTTTCCCCTGTTGTGGGAGGCAGCATGTTTCTAATAGCAAGACCCAATCCTTGGATGGCTGCATGCTATTCTTGCCTTAGAGAAAACTAGTTAAATGCATGAGAGCATAATGTATGAGAGCAAAGCTAGGTTGGAAGGTTAGGTAAGAGATTGGGGTTGTTGCACAAACCATTATGTATACATGCCATGCAAACAAAATGCTAGTGTCAACAAACAACATCAAAAAAGATTTAAAGGGAAATGTTTTTCACCATTACATACAGTTTCACACTGACTCTGAGGTGTGGACTCAGGCTGGAGAGCAGGTCGTCCACCCTGGAGTTGGTGGCCAGACCCCCTAGTGTGGGCAGCCGCACCGCTCAGGCAGAGTTGTCCTCCCTCGCAGGAAGCTGGTCACCGCCAGCCTCGTCCCTCCCCCTCCTCCCCCCCCCTCCCAAAAAAAAAAACCCCCACCCCAAACCCGCAAAAACCTAGGGCCGAACCTGTGACAAGCGGGTTGTAGGGGAGGGCACAATCTCCGTCAGAGCTCCCGGTTGTGGAGACGAAGAGTGGAAGTCGAAGGAGTTGTTGGTGGTAAGGGAAGGGATCTTGATCAAGGGGGGGGGGGGGGGGGGGGACACATGCTGCAGTCCGGGCATGATCTCCCACTCGCAGAGCCTCGTTGACCAAACTCCACCGACTTCTTCCCGAAGAGGCCCGTGACTTGTGATGCTGAGGTCGATGACACCGAACTGGGTCATGAGGTTGCCGCACCAGGTGGAGCACGACGAGTCCCCGCGGTCGGTGGTAGCACAGCACGCTCTTCACATGAAAGTTCTGGATGGCAGGAGAGGTGGGCCGGGACTGTGGGTTGTAGCCAAAGTGTAGGCCATCTGGTGAACTTGCTCTTGCGGCGGAAGGAGAAGACGGGGCCCGACTTGTGACGTTGATGATGCCCTGGCGGTGATGCAGAAGGTGGGTGCACTCTTTGTTCACCGCCACGTTGCACGTCATGGTGGTCTCCACAAAGCCGCTGCGGCCTGAACCATCGTAAAGAGTCTTAATTGTTTGAGCTAGTTCTGTCACAGAGAGTTGTCTGGTCAATTGGGGCCGCTCCAATGAAAGTACGCGTTACCGCTACTAGTGTGTGCATCGCCACCATTGTTAGTTTTTTTTTGCTGTTGTCCTACTTGATGTCAATAGAACACTGCAAAACTGAACATTTTTATTGTCACATTGGCCTTTGGCACAATTAAATGACACTGTTCTTGATGTTAGAGAGAGAGAGGAGATGAGAGACGACGAAGAGGAGAGAGAGAGAGAGGGGGGCGGGGGGACGAGAGAGAGTAATGTCAGATCCCATACGGCATAGTCCGACTTCCACTGTGTTCCAAGGAGCACTGGTGGAGCAGGGACCAGGGGCGGGAGTGCTGCACTGCCGCCTTAATGTTTGTACCACCACCCGCGCTTCGCCCCATCAGCCCATAGTTGCAATTCTCTGACTCTTCAGCACCCATCTTCGCAACCTGCGCACGCGAACGCACACACACACAGGGGATGAAAAAACGCTTGGTCAGGCTTATCTTAACCTCAACCCTAAAAAAGATGATTTTGACTGACTTGACACACACACACACACACACACAAAGAGTTTGAAAGAAACGATAAATCAACATCAGTGGAAATTAATAACGAGCTCAACACTTTACGTCTATCTTACTTAATTAATATACCGGCTCCCAGACCCAATTGGGGGTCTAGAAAGTACTACAATTCTAAAGGACCCTCTAAAGAATGTGCAAGGTGGGCCAGGGATGCACTAAAAAAAATCTTTTAGCATTCGCCAATGCCACTGGGACCCTCGATCCCGCCCTAGGACCCTCTATCCTGTAAGTGAAAGAGTCCCTTGGGAACCCCTGTTTGCGGAACGAATTGGAGCCCGTATATGCAACCTGTAACAACTTTGAAAAATTGAATGAAATGAAAATGAATGTTCTGTATAGTACAAATGGACACTGTCCATTCACAAATGACCGCCGCTGTACAATGATTTTCAACCACACAGAAAAAAAAAATCATGAACTGTACAGCTGTCAATTACCTGGATATACACACGATATATGGGCACATGTAGATCTATGTATATGCATGAAGTTGGAGATACATGTGTTCATTCTGCTGCGATGCTGCGTTGTTGTCGTCGTACCTGGCTAAAAAGACCCAGCGGATAATTCAAAACAGCCGAGGCACTAACACTAGGTACAAAATGACCAGCTAGGGATGCGAAAATTACGTGGTGACTGTTTTTGATTACCCGCTGACGGGACAGACACACTCCGACTTCGGTGGGAAAGTGTGCAGTAGACATAATACTGTAGACTTAATAAATCTCTTGACGCAGTAAAAAAGAAGAAAAAAAACATTAAAAAACAATCCCATCTCCTCTACCATTCAAAATACTATCTGTCCCACTTGGCTTTTTCTGAGCACGAGATGATATTATTAAACAAAAAAGCCCCATCCCCTGCTGATGTCTGTTATTTCAAAAAATAAATTATCGCTTGGGGAGTATTGATCCCCGAGTTATTTCCAGTCAGCAGGCCAAGTATGTTAACTGCGATGTTTCACACGGTCTGAAACTTGCAATCAAAAGGCTACGGACAGCACTTAGAGTGCCCTATCCCGTCTGTACCGACTGTCTCTCTTTCTCACCCCCCCTCTCTTTCTCTCCCTATCTCTCTCTCCCTCGCTCACTACCAACCTACCTGTTGATTATTTGTGTGTGCATGCATTGTGTGGGAATGTGTATGTCCAAGCATATGCACTATGTGTACATGGATGCTGAGTGATGTGTGTGAGTGCGTGTGTGTGTGTGCATGTGTGTGGTGTGTTGTGTGTGTGTGTGTGGTGTGTGTGTGCATTTGTGTGGGTGTGGTGCACATACAACGCAAACAATGCATGCATGTGTGCATCCCGATTCATCATGTGTGTGTATGTGTTGTGCATGCATGTGTATGTGCCAGCATGCGTGTGTGCATGTGTGTTGTGTGTGTGTGGTGTGTGTGTTGTGTGTGAATTGTCTTCATGCCATAATACTAAAAGAAAAACTTGGCAACACAGAGGGGAAACTATGCTCATCATATAAATGAAGTGGGGGCAAATCAATATAAACACCCAAGCATATTATTCCTCAATAACAGCTGTTCTATCACTACATAACATTCAATGAGCTTGAACAAGAACATTTCCAAACTGCCTATAGAATTTAGCGTAAATTACAACATTAACAAAATAAAAACATGTCAATAGCATTTTTGAATTGTACAGTGAATGTTGAAAATGTATACAAACTAGGCCAAATTGTTTATGCAGAAACCTATGATCCAGCAAGAAGGTGATAGATGCACAGAAGATCGAGTTTCAGAGAGAGAGAGAGATAGAGAGGAGAGGAGTGAGATGAGAGAGACGTGGAGATATTCGGAGAGGAGCGAGTGAGAGGAGACGAGAGAGAGAGAGAGAGAGAGAGACAGACAGCCAGACAGACAGACGACGACAGACAGGACAGAACAAGACAGACATAGTACAGTCCACATAGAGAGACAGAGAGATCAGCGAGATGCGTAATAGGTGGTGGGGGAAAGATATGTAATAGTTTGAGAGAGAGAGAGAGAGACAGACAGACAGACAGATAATACAGTCGCATAGAGAGACAGAGCGACCAGTGAGAACTGAAGATGGTGATATATGGCAGGGAAAGTAATAATGTAATAGTTTGAGACAGACAGACAGACATAGACAGTCACCTAGAAAACAGGAGAGATCAACGAGATGGTGATATGCTAGACGGGAAAGATAGTGCAATAGTTTGAGAGAGAGAAAAGACAGCAGACAGACATACATAGCGTCACATAGAGAGATCAGTGATGATGGTGTATGCGTGAGAAAGAGATGCAATAGTTTCACACAGAGAGAGACAGGACAGAAAGAGACAGACAGAGAAAGACAGACGTGTGTGAAGGTAATTGAAACAGACAGCTGTGGTGCAAGGCACAAGAATGATATTAGGACGATAACGTAAGGCAGGCAGGAGAAAGACAGAACATAGTAACTACGTCTTGTCAGCCATCAACACCGCCAAACCGGAGACCGTAATAATAATAAATAATAATATTGATTTTTATATAGCGCAACACCTGTCAGTGAGACTGAGCTCTTTGGGCTTACAAAGATTACATAAGATCAACAAAAAATAAGCACACTGAACGTAATACATAAAAAGCTACAATAAATACTAGCATTAATACAGTACCGTCCGTTTAGGCTAAAGACAGACTACATCACATCAAATATAGCAACTATATTTCAGTCCCTGCAGACACACAAGGATCAACAATTAGTAAGATTATTTTATTTAGTAATATAAATGAAAGAAATAAGTCAAACATCAAACCCTACCTGTACCTCAACAGAAATACGCACGCGCCTTGCACGCACAACGACACGCAATCCCTGACACACACCACACCACCATCACCACCACCAACAACAACAACAGCACACCTACATAAGCACGCGTGCAGACAAACGAGCATCAACACAATAGTACAAAAGTATATTAACATAAATAGGGAAATAATTAAATATCAAATTACCTATTCAAACAGCTTTTACTCCTGTCTTCATACAGCGCGCGTGCACACTCACACCCACCCACCCATACATGCACGCATGCAAGCAAGCACACATGCACCCACACCACTCATGATCAGCCACAGGCACACACCCGCGAGCACCGTAACAGCAAAGAGACTTCCTCTTTATCTATCCTTTTCATAACATCAGCTGACTGCCCCCAAAAGCCTGAATATACAAAGAGCTCTCACTCCGCAGCTGAATGAAGCCGATTTTATTTTTAAGTATGTTTTAAATTTTACTCCCACCCTTTCACCTACACTACAGCTGTGGAATCATTGTGACTCACTCACTGCCTACAACACTAACACTTCCTACCTTCCACCTTTTCACCTTCCAGGTTGGAAGTGAGAAAGTTGGCTTCATTCTCCGCAAGGTTTCCTCGTGTGACCAAACACTTAGGCTATTTGCTGCAACCAACAGCCTGACCGATGAATGCACTGTGATCATGTCTGACCTTGAGGGGTTTTCATCCTACCGATGCTACTGTCCTCTCTGTACAAACCACCACCACCATCACCACCACCCCAACACGGTAACACCCACGGACATATATGTATGAGTCCGTGGTACACCCCACTACCCCCCACCACCAGTTGGCCTACTGGTACCACCGACCTTCTCCCCGTCTCTCTTGTAGTGTGATTCTCTCCCACTCCTGAACAATGGCTTTTATTACTTTACAAAGGGTAGCTGCTTTTATAGACGTAAAAAGGTAGGTAATGCACTAACAAGAATAGAAATATAATAGGTTCAGTCGTCGAGATGAGCGCGAAGTGATAGCGGAGATGAGGGTTGTAGAAGAGAGAGATGGGGGCGTAGTACAGGTAGGAGGAAAATACTTCTGAGAGAGAGAGAGAAGAAGAGACGAGAGAGAGAGACGAGAGAGAGAGCGAGAGAAGGAGAGAAGAGAGAGACCTGAAGAGAGAGAGAGAGAGAGAGAGCGAGAGTCACCAAACCACAAAGGCATACACAGATAAGAGACACACAGACGGACAGGACAGATACGACAAGGTATTTGTAAGAGCGAGACAGGCAGACAGCATAGATGGAGAGAGAGACAGACAGAGACAGACAGGGTATACAGAAACCACAATTCATATGAGATGGACGAGACGAGTACGTTAGAGAAGAGAGAGGAGAAAGAGACGAGAGAGAGAGAGAGAGAGAGAGAGAGAGAGAGAGAGAAGAGAGAGAGAGAGAGATGAGAGAGTCACAACACACACTACACGCACATGCATACACATAGTACGTATTGAATACAGGACACACAGTACGGGGCAGACAGACAGACAAGTATTAGAGAGAGAGCGACAGACAGAGAGGGACAGAAAGTATACAGATAGCCACACATCATAATATGAGATGGAGAGACGAGTAGTATCTGAGAGGAGAGAGAGAGAGAGAGAGAGAGATGAGAGAGAGAAGAGAGAGAGAGAGAGAGGAGAGAGCAGAGACGAGAAGAGAAGAGAGAGAGAGGAGAGAGAGAGAGAGAGAGGAGAGAGAGAGAGAGAGGGACGAGACAGAGAGAGAGAGAGAGAGAGAGAGAGAGAGAGAGAGGAGAGAGCGAGAGAGAGAGAGAGAGAGAGAGAGAGGGCGGATGACGTCTCTTAACTTTAACAGTTATAGACATACGTGCAGAATGTACAGTGAATGTCTGGACTGATATGAGTAAAACACAGAGCAAAAAACGTTGGACTCACATGACTGCAACGCTCCCACATAATAAAATATAGAGACAGTTGACCCGCTCACTCTCATAACAAAAACAAAAAAAAACATATTTTCAGCGGCCACACGTCTGTGGGTGATCGCGAGTAGTCCATGTCACTGAAGCCCCCTTATCCGCCACCAAAACTCTCTCTCTCTCTTCTCTATCTCTCTCGTCCCCCCTCCCCCCCCTCTCTCTCTCTCTCCTCTCTCTCTCTCTCTCTCTCTATCTCGCCTCCTCTCTCTCTCTCTCTCTCTCGTGACCGACGTTAGATGCTACGGTGGTTAAGTGAAAATATGTGCGGGGGCGCTTGCACAAAAAATCAACTGAATATGAACACATACAGAAAAGAAATCATGCCCAACAGAAAAGACACCAGGGTGCAAAACGAAGCCAACTGTGCACAGATCCTGACATGGACTCGTAAAAATGACATGTCACTTGATCATTAAAATTAACCTGCTAGTGAATGAAAAAACAACGATTATTTATATAATAAAAACCAATAAACTTACACATTTTGTTGTTTGTTCATTCCGTTATAGGTCAACAGGAACATTCGCCCTATTATATTAACAGAGAGATTACAGTTCTGGACAGTCTTTGGTCGAACAGATTTGAATTTTGCGACATGGACAGAGAGACCTGGCCTAGCCGTGACCGCTGACCACACAGACCTCTTATTACACCCGCAGTTAGCCAAGGCTGTTAAACAAGGGTAAATTGGAAAACGTTCATACGAACAAAGGTTAAAATACAACCAGAGAAATGTGAGACAAAAACGAAATAATATACAAGCGAATATCGGAGAAGATTAGCCAAGACGGTGTGGCATTCTAAAATGAGAATTTGTCTCAACATGTCTGAGCATGTGCCCGAAATCGATCATGACGTACCCATCAAATTATATCCTTGGTCTTTACACTAAATTGACCTTAAAACTATCCCTAACCCTATTCCAACCCTAACCCTAAACCTTCCTAGCCTTCGCCCATGCGCAGACATGTTGAGACAAAATCAGTTTGCGAATGCCACAACGGTGTCACGAGCTAACTTGAGTTGAATGTCGTATCAACAAGGTAAAGTTACAACCAAAAGAAACGTGAAACGTAAACACATCCGGGGAAAAGGAGAAATGCCAGAGAGGGACAAAAGGCAAAGATGAACCAAGAGAACCGTGAGCAAGTAAATGGCACAATGCTAAAAGAGGTTACCACAGGTTAAAGGGAAATACAGTTCAAGAGAATAACAGAGAGCTGAGGAAAAAATACAGGGGGAAAAAAAATGCAAAATACAAAACAACCAAAAGACCGATCTAAAGCAACCAGACACCACACACAACACACACACATTACTTTAAAGGCTAGAATAATTAAGGGGGCGAATCTAGGAAAACGTTTCAAGCAGTATATTGAAATTTATTCAGTGCGATGATAGCTGGGGAGAGAGAGAGGGGGGGGGGGCGAGAGGGGAGAGAGAGAGGGGGGGGGAGAGAGAGAGAGAGAGAGAGAGGAGAGAGAGGAGAGAGAGGAGAGATACAGACGACAGGCAGGACAGAGGGGCAAAGAGAGAGGGACACTGAGAAGACATAACGAGAAATGTCACGTGAAAGGAAAAAAAGGAGGATATTATGAAAGAGAAAGGGTGGTGTGGTAACGAAAGAATAGGCGCTGAGGTAAAACGGATATGTGTCGGGTGGGTGGGCGTGTGGGACTGACAGAACCGAAAGAATGTGAGGGGGCTGCGAAGCGTTACATTAATAGAGGTGAAGCAATATTAACAAATGGTTGCAAGAGAACACCGCACATTATGATTTTGATGTGTGGGGGTGGTGAACAGATTAAGATAGAGTGACACAAAAATGAGCAGAGAGAGACAGGACAGAGACCCCCCCACCCCAACCCCACCCGTGGGGAATACGGGGGGTGTCTTCCGTCAAACAGTGCCCCCACCTTGTGGAAGTTTGCGCTTGTTAACTTTCCTCTAATCTGTCTCTCTTCTATGACTCAGCCTTTTCCTTGCTTTGTGTCATTTCACTTTCTGATTGTTGGGCCCATTGCCTTTTATCCCCCAAAAATCTTCCTATAGTTTTCTCTTGAGTCCTCCGAAATCGGAATTTGTAGGCTGAAGGCAACCGAGGAGACCAGTGAAAACTGGAAAAACGGGACCACATACGTACCCATGTGGCCTTATGGCCGGGGAACGCAGAAGAAGAAGAAGAAGAAGAAAAGAAGACACTGGGCTTACACGTCCAAGCACCTGTGAAGACTTTTAAAGTCAAGGCGTGTGCTTCTCTAAGGTGTTGTGATGACAGAAGAAGACAGAGGGACATGAGAAAAACAGGACAGAGAGACAGACTGAAAAAAGAGGATGGGCAAAGATACAGTCAGAGAGATAACCAGAGTACAGTGAGGGAGAAAGAGAGTGAAAAGAACAACGGGACAAACAGAGAGAAAGAGACAGACAGAAGATAATCATAAAGGCAAAGAGAAACAAGGAATACTCAATTAATTTCCAAGGCTGTATGTATCGCACTGGGCCTAAAAAAAATCAACATAAGA
>CM065680.1:47675684-47678184 GCA_017654935.2 Phymorhynchus buccinoides
ATCGAAAAATGCTCTGGAATTTTAAACCTCTTTAAAACGAGCCCGGAAAATGGAAAAAAAACATGTTAACACACACACACACACACACACACACACACACACACACACACACACACACACACACACACACACACACACCCTCCCATCCCTCCCCTAAAATGGAGAATATGGTGCTTTAGAAAAACCGACTTGATAGCATTTATGATCAATGTTCTGTTCTAGACCTAGTGGGAGGTTTGAATTACTACACTGAATTGGGTTAAAGGGTCAGCCACACGTCAGCTAAAATCGTACGACTGTACGATACGATTCGATCACGTGACCTCGAAGCGCGAATCACATGTGTTCTTGGAGAGCACGTGATCGAATCGTATCGTACACTGAGATGCGAACGCCGCCTACTTAAGATTATCGCCCTTGCCTGTCAGGAAGGTGTACAGGAACACCCACGACCTCAAAGCTTTCGACTTCATCCTGCCTCACCCCTCCCTGGGGATTGGGCCAATGAAGTTCCTGACCGATAGCCTCACTTCGAGTGGCCTCGACAGCTGGTTCTAGCTGCCACCCACCTCGATAAATCGATAAGGGTTAAGCCCAAAGCTGGAAAAGATTACGGGTATCCCAGGCTACTCTCGTAGGCCAAGGAAGCCCAGCGTCTAAACACCTGTCCTCTAGCCTGTGAGGCCGGGGGATCTCTCAGCAAGAGTGTTATACCCGAACTGAGCCCCATTGGATCACGTGGATCCATATTATACACTGGGGGGTGGTACTCAAAAGTGAAACCTTTACGATGAGCCAGCAAAAGCTGCAACCGCTTAGGAGGAGGCACCATCACGATGAAAATCAAAGACAAAATCAGATACAGACTCTTATCTGCACGAGCCCGACAAAGAAGCAGTCCTGTGCCACGATCCGCCTTCCTCCACGACCATTCCCTCATTGCCATTGTATCGTCTTCACCCCGCGAATACCTTACAGTCTTCCGGAAGACCGTCCATAAGGGTCTATGACCAATTGGACGATAATCTCACTATCTGGCCTGTCAGGAACTAGGAGTATATGGCCACAGAAAATTATCTGCTCCTGACTCGTCACCAGGGGGCATCGGCACTTCGGGCCTAAAATTATCGCCCTTTCGTGTCGGCAAGGAGTAGTATCAGAGAGTGTGTAAAGAAGGGCAATGACCATTTCATGCGTGCCATTTTAAACCCTGATCCATCAATGTTCTTACTCTCGGTCATTGGGTACTTACACGCGTAGGCGACTCTAGTGTGGCACAAAAGAGTGGTCGTACAGTCCTTTGAAAAGTTTGCGAAAGGAGGACCCCCAAAGGTTTGAAGTCAGACACATTTTTGTGGGATGAAGAAAACAGCAAACACCCAGGTAGTGGCAATTTAAAATTTTCGGTTTATTGTTAAAACCTTTGTCGATAAAACCAAGGACTGCCCTCTCTGGGACAGTGACATTTGTGTGTGTGTGAAAGAGTAACCAACTGTCGTTTAAGTTGCGGAGCAAACAACCCTTAATGCTATTTTGGCGTTAAACTGAACCTGCCAATAAGAGGGTAGGGCGGAGACAGCAACTGCATATATACTACTGGCAAAAAGTTAAGGTCCAGCTCTCATTTTGACGTCCCTTCTTGTTATTGTAATTAATAGACCTGAAACAAATTAACAATTACCCAAACCCTGTTACAAACATTGACCAGACACACCTCAATGGATGCACAACACCAAACAACCCATTACTTTACAAGATGGGGTTCAGCTGCACGTGCCAAAAGCATGAAAAATCTGCAATATGTGTGGCTGTGGTAGCAAATGTGTTTGAAAAAAGGGCGAAGTGTCCATGTTGGTTCATGATGCACGTGCAAGGCACGTCTAAGATGAACACATTTCAGCCGTCTTTGGCTATAAATCAGTAGACTGAATAGCCTTTCAAGCACAAAGCATGGACACTGCAGATCGTGGACGCGCCTTAGCGTTGACTGACGAGGGGATTTCTGGCCGCGAGATTGCCAGGCGTGTCAACGTGTCTCACTCCGTTATCCAACGTCTCTTAGAGAGGTTCCAGGCAACTGGAAGTGTACAGGATCGGTCACGACCAGGTCGTCCTCGGTGTACCAACAGACATGATGACCGATTCCTCATGCTGTCCGCCCTACGCAATCGGACCGTCACCTCATTCACCCTGAGGCGTGAGCTCATGCAGGCTTCGAACGTCAATGTCAGCAGAAGGACAGCTTGCAACCGTTTGCACGAGTTCTCGCTGTCTTCCCGGAGACCAGCAGTCCGAGTACCCCTAACTCCAGGTCACCGCAGAGCCCGTGCAGACTGGACGTGTCGTGAACGATTATCTACAGCAACAGGGGATCATCAGGATGCAGTGGCCATCTCGTTCACCCGATCTGGCTCCAATTGAGCACCTTTGGGATGTCCTTGGCCGGAGGGTAGCCAACAACCACCCCCCCCCCCCCCCCCCCCCTCCTGTTGACGTGGCC
>CM065680.1:47688184-47690684 GCA_017654935.2 Phymorhynchus buccinoides
AAAAAACCCTGTATCCCCAAGGGGAGAGACTTGTGGAGGGGGCGGGCTCGTCCAGCTCCCCGTATGGAGGCATGAGGCATCCACCCACTGCCCCGAGTTTTAGTATACAATTGCGGCCTCGAAATTCCATTTATGCAACAGATTTCTAAACTTACTAGCTACATCACAGAATGGGCCAACGTCATTGCCTTTAAAACCCGCAGACCTTCTATGCCTACCAGCCACACTTCTGACGGTGCATGCACGGGCATCGACGCCCCTAAAGCTCGGTGTCCATCAGTGTAGTAGGTACTACACAACATGTTTGACAATCGTTTGACAAATGGCACCACGCCTTGTTGCTTTTGACTCGCTGACAGGTTATGCACACAAGCAGGTCCGCTTCTTTTGGTCTCCCTTCCCCCAAGACCCAAACAACATGGGCGACAGCGGACCAAATGCGTACACAACGCACGCCAGTCGGTGTGAATGACATGGCAGCAGGTGTGAGAAAAACACAGACTGACACAAAACAGATGCTTTGTATTAGCCAGCACACGAGATGTACACCGACCCTTAGCAATCCACAGCAAATCCGTGGCCTCAACAACCGTGCGGGACGTCGTCATGACGTCAAAGATAGCGAGTTGAGTCCATCGTGACCGTCGTCATAGCCCTCTGGAGCCGTGACGTAGCCGGTGACGTCAGTCGTACTCCTCCACGTGGAAGAAGTCGCGCCACCTGGTGCCCACTTTGGTGGAGCGGCGAGCCGGGTGGCTGGGGGTGGTGAGAGCGGGGGTAGGAACGGCGATGTCATCGTCATCCTCGTCAAAGTCGTTGTCCGAGTCGTCCTCATCGTCGCACATGGACCTGGTGGGGAGGAAACAGAAAGTCAACACAAGGTTAGTTACGTCACGATAAAAATCCGATTTAAGAGATAGGATCTTAAAGAGAATTAAGTAATTTGAAATTTAGAACACTTGTATGCTAGTCAGTTGTTTCCGACTACCAGATAGCGGAGGGGGCAGATGCTATTCTGGTGGGACTGGGCTAGAATTTGTTTATAGTGGAGATGCCTTGCCCAGGGTACATCCCCACTCTCTCGGCCAAAGGGATGTGAGGACACAGCTGGCGTTGGGGAAGGTCCCCAAAGGCCAACCCATCCCTTTGGCTGCAGCACCAGAGCCGGTGCAAAGGTCCAATCGTTTGAGAGTCATAGTCTGCAACAAGAGACTAAGCTGTACCAAAGACTGTATAGGGGAAGACAAGCATCCGGTCTCTTTTCCCTATATGAGTAGTGAGGACAGAAACACTGGTTATGTCCCTTTTAAACGTGACACATTTACACGTCGATAGGCCAGTTGAATTCTCCGTTCAAATTCCAGTCTGAGTTTTTGGATAGCCGCCGCTGTGAATGGTGTATAACCAAAGATATTCTAAAAGGGTAAGATGGACTACTTAAAGAGCTCGGCGAACCGGGCTGATAGAGTCTCCAAAGGCCAACCCATCCCTTGGCGACAGTACATTTTCACAGTGAAGGCTATCCCAAAACTCAGACTGGAACTTGAACGGAGAATTCAACTGGCCTATCGACGTGTAAAATGTGTCCTGCTTAAAAGGGACATAACCAGTGTTTCTGTCCTCACTACTCATATAGGGAAAAGAGACCGGATGCTTATCTTCCCCTAGAATATCTTTGGTATAACTACCCCACTAACGATAACTCTATCAGCCCGGTTCGCTGTAACTCTTAAGTAGTCCATCTTACCCTTTTAGAATCTTTGGCTGTACTATGATTTTCGATTACTGTAGAAATCCATCAATTGTACAGCTCTCATGTTACTGTTGGCCCCTACTGTGGGCTATTATGAACCAATGATAAAAGGCATTTGAGCAAAGGCCGATAATTAGAACAGAAAGCTTAGAAAGGCTCCCTGATTAGAAGGCAAGAATGTTTCTCTATCTCTGTCTCTTTCTCTCTGTCTATCTGTCTGCCTTTCTCTGTGTCTCTTTTGGTCTGTCTGTTTGTCTGTCTGTATTGTTCAGGTCACAAACTATGTACTCTCCTTTTCGCTACGTTAGGCCTAAAAGTAATCCCGCAATTTAAAAAAACACCACAATCACAAATCCTCATAATTATGATAAGACAAAAATATTCTTGAAGTTTAACTCTAATCCATAGACTCCGTTTGAATTCATTTAAAACAAAATATGGTATTAATGTTAAATGTATGTGTGGTGAGTCCTTGAGTGTCAGTCATTTACGGATTCACTGTCCAAAGGCAAGAGAACGTTTCCAGAATTCGAGTATTGATGGTTTTACTGATGGATCGACACCATAGCCTTTAATGCTTACACACACTCACAGACACACCAACTCACAATACCAACAGCACACTATACTATTATATTGTCTGAATAACTTTTAGTGGAAGGACGTTAAACTGCAGAAGAAGAAGAAGAAGAAGAAGAAGAAGAAGAAGAAGAAGAAGAAGAAGAAGAAGAAAGAAGAAGAAGAAGA
>CM065680.1:47728184-47738184 GCA_017654935.2 Phymorhynchus buccinoides
GGTATTATCATCTTTCTTTAATCTATTCGCATATTATTATTATTGCATTATTAGGTACTTTATAGTCACAGAGGCGTCCCTGTGAAATTCGGGTTGCTCCCACCTGGAGAGCGCGTCGCAGCCAGAGGCGCGCCACCCAATATTTTTTTTGTTTTTTGCATGCGATTTTTGTGACTGGTGAGGATGGAAAGGGTGTGTGTGAAATTGTTGCCCAAATGACAACTTTTTCGTTGCCACCGGGATTAACGTGTGCTAAGTGCATGGGCGCACGGGACCTCGGTTTATCGTCTCATCCGAAAGGCTCCACGTTCATTCAGACCGTAAGACCTAGTGCAGAGTGAGAGGAAAAAATCCCCATGTACCCAGGTTCGAACTCGGCTTTACTTGACACGAGGCGAACGCGTTACCTCTGTGCCACTCTACCAATTATTTGTGTGACAGAACTTTCTGGCTTTTTAGCCCTCGAAGTCTGTGCTTAATTTTTATGGAGTTCTACTGAAGCTTAAGTGGGAAACTAAACGTTGTTACTTTCTAAATTAAGTAAATATCTTCATTTAGAAAGTAACAACGTTTAGTTTCCCACTTAAGATCCTAATTTAGAAAGTAACAACGTTTAGTTTCCCACTTAAGATCTTAATTTAGAAAGTAACAACGCTTAGTTTCCCACTTAAGATCCTAATTTAGAAAGTAACAACGTTTAGTTTCCCACTTAAGATCTTAATTTAGAAAGTAACAACGCTTAGTTTCCCACTTAAGATCCTAATTTAGAAAGTAACAACGTTTAGTTTCCCACTTAAGATCCTAATTTAGAAAGTAACAACGTTTAGTTTCCCACTTAAGATCCTAATTTAGAAAGTAACAACGTTTAGTTTCCCACTTAAGCCTTAGTAGAACTTCATAAAATTAAGGGCTGAAGTCAAAAAATTTATTTTTTATTGTCGTAACATTAATTTGTGTAGGGGAAGAAGGGGTAAAAAGCCCATGGGCGGGTAAGAAGCCCATGCCAATTATCTCATGAAATTCTTTATTTCATGAGATAATTGGCATGTGCTTTTTACCCGCCCATGGGCTTTTTACCCCGTCTTACCCTACTTATGCAACGAGCCGTGGCTGAAAGGATGTAAACGGAAGGAATGGCTAATTGCTCTCTGTCTAAAAGGTGGCCGAAAATAGCCCGAGCTTACGTAGCAGAGGTCTTTCTAGCCAGAGGAGGGGGACTGCTCCCACCGCACAGGGATTGTTTTTAGTAGAGAGAAAAGTCAACAACAATGAGCAGCTTAGGACGCACATTTCACCGCCAGGGGGCAATCAAAACCAGTGGGGGCTGAGCGCGTGATATTCTTAGTTGGGGGTAGTGAGAGAGAGAGGGAGAGGGAGGGACTCTTAGTTGGGGGTAGTGAGAGAGAGAGAGAGAGAGAGAGAGAGAGAGAGAGAGAGAGAGAGGGAGGGACTGATCTCCCTCTCCCCCCCCCCTCTCTCTCTCTCTCTCTCTCTCTCTCTCTCTCTCTCTCTCTCTCCCCCCAACTAAGAATATATAACTTTCCGGCTTTTTAGCCAGAGAGAGAGAGAGAGAGAGAGAGATTGAGAGAGAGAGAGAGAGAGAGAGAGAGAGAGAGAGAGAGAGAGAGAGAGAGGAGGGGGGGGGTCTCATCTCCCTTTCTCTCTCTCTCTCTCTCTCTCACTACGCCCAACTAAGAATATCACGCGCTAAGCCCCTACTGCTTTGATTGCCCCCTGGCGGTCAAATCATCGTCCTAAGTTGCTAATTGTTGTTGGTCTCCATTTTCTTTTCCTTCAATGATTTGTCTTTTGGGTGTTCTATGCGTTTCATTCTGCCTCCACACAAAAAATAAATCTTCATGAATATAAAAATGGGAATATATTTTGTTTTAGCTCAACCACCCAAAGTCAAGTTCATACATATTTACTTAAACACACTCGCACGCAGAGGGACTCATCTCCCTCTCCCTCCCTCTCTCTCTCTCTCTCTCTCTCTCTCTCTCTCTCTCTCTCTCTCTCTCACTACCTCCAACTAAGAATATCACGCACTAAGCCCCCACTGGTTTGATTGCCCCCCCTGTCGGTGAAATCAGCGTTCTAAGTTGACCATTAAAGACCCACCAGATCACGTGTCAAAATCACGGGTGTCACGGGTTTTCCCTCTTATAACTGATAAGAAATCTTGTTTTGACCAGGTTTGACTCTCATACAAATGCCACCCCCACCCCCCAACATCAGTTTAAAGAGCAGCCTCAAGTTGAAGTTGGGGGGATTTGGATGTGGGTCACAGCTACCCAGAAGAGTTGCTATGTTCGTGCACGGCACACTAACAATAGCTGATGAATCAATCACAAGATGTATTGGGGCTTCGACGTATTGTCGGGGGTTGATTGGAAGACATGTTTGGTTCGTTGGTGTTTGTTTTCTGGGGGTTCAACAAAATACAGTCAAAGGAGAAGAGCAGGTGCTGGCTTGTGGAGTAGAATGTGTCTTCTTCGTTTAGTTCTTTAATTTAACGTCTATCCACCTTACAATGATCTTAGACGGAGCAGTCGAAAAGAGCGCACCGCTGATAAGAGCGCGCCTAAAAGAGCGCATTTTGCATGCTAATAAGAGCGCGTGTTCGTGCCAAAAAGAGCGCACGTGAATGTGTGGTTTTCGTGCTAATAAGCGCGCGTAGGTGAAATCGTTCTCACCAGACATTTACCATTTGTACTCGTCTGTTTGCTAAGCTTCAGTCTTCTTGCTGTTTTGGAGAAAGAAACTTTCCCGATATGTCCACGATTCAACACATCAGCACGTTAGGGATAGGGTTAGGGATAGGGTTAGGGATAGGGTTAGGGTTTCACATCACATTTTACAACGCGCTCTTTTTGACATCCTCGATCTTTCTTAGGTTCCAAAGATGCGCGCTTATTGGACAAAACATTGCGCTCTTTCTAGCGTCCTTTTTGGACGCGCGCTTTTAGAGAGTAGGTAAAACGCGCGCTTATGGGATGCACCCATCTTAGACCCCCACCAATGTTGTCGTTTTTTAATGCATGTATGTGTATGATTAAGTGCGAATGTATGCGGAGTTTTGAATGTCGTGTTTTTTTCGTTTAAGGGTGTGTGCGGATGAGCGTGTAGGCGGTGTGTTTGTCTATGCATGCATATAATTTACATGAATAAATAGGGTGAGGGATAGGGGAAGACGGGGTAAAAAGCCCATGGGCGAGTAAGAAGCCCATGCCAATTATCTCATGAAATAAAGCAAATTTCAGTCCAATTTGCCCATGAGGCGAATGCTAAACATTAACACTCGTCTCATGGGCAAATTTGACTGAAATTTGCTTCATTTCATGAGATAATTGGCATGGGCTTCTTACCCGCCCATGGGCTTTTTTACCCCGTCTTACCCTATGTGGGTCTGAGTACATGTGTGATTTAAGGCCCTATGTTAGTGGAACGTCAGGAAAATACTTAAACTTAGGATTATAAAGAATGTGTGTGTGTGTGTGTGCGTGGGTGGGTGTGGGTGTGTTTGTGTGCGTGTGCGCGTGTGTGGGTGTGTGGGTGCGTGCGTGCGTGTGTGTGTGTGCGCGCGCGCGCGCGCGTGTGTGTGTGCGTGCGTGTGCGTGTGTGCGTGCGTGTGTGTGTGCGTGCGTGTGCGTGCGTGTGTGTGTGTGTGTGTGTGTGTGGTGTGTGCGTGTGGGTGTGCGTGCGCGCGCGTGTGCGTGCGTGTGTGTGTGCGTGCGTGCGTGCGTGTGCACGAGTGTGTGCACGTGTGTCTGAGTGCGAGTGTGTTTAAGTAAATAATGTATGAACTTGAATTTTGGGTGGTTGAGCTCAAACAAAATATATTCCCATTCTTATACAGTATTCATGAAGATTGTGTTTTTGTGTGGAGGCAGAATGAAAACACATAGAGCACCAAAAGGACAAATCATTGAAGGAAAAGAAAATGGAGACCAACAAGGGCATCGTAGATCGGCAAAGGACAAAAAAACAATGAGCAACTTAGGACGATGATTTGACCGCCAGGGGGCAATCAAAGCAGTAGGGGCTTAGCGCGTGATATTCTTAGTTGGGCGTAGTGAGAGAGAGAGAGAGAGAGAGAGAGAGAGAGAGAGAGAGAGAGAGAGAGAGAAAGGGAGATGAGAGCCCCCCCCCTCCTCTCTCTCTCTCTCTCTCTCTCACTACGCCCAACTAAGAATACCACGCGCTAAGCCCCTACTGCTGCTGGCGGTCAAATCATCGTCCTAAGTTGACGATTAGAAAAGGAAAGAAAGGAGGAAAAGCAACAGCAGAAAACAAAGCTTGGAAAGGAAAAAACACACACAAAAACCGACAGAGAAAAAAGAAAGGAAAGGGGGGGGGGGGGTAATAAAATGAGGGGAAGATCTATGAGTATGACCAAAACAAAACAACTAAAAGAAAAAGAAAATAAACAAAAACACATAAAGTGTTAAGAAAAAAAGCATGCATCGGAAAGAAGTCATTATTGAAAACGTAGCTTACTTGCTGAATAGCTAACTTCTTTACCAGTTTCAATCCGTGGTTGGGTGAATACGATAAATAATAACATTCGAAATAGTTACGCTTTTAACCCTTTCACCGCCAGCCATATTTCAGCCCAAAATGTCCATTAAATTTACCTGGGTAGAGAACAAAATCCATCTGCAGTATTGGGGATTCTTCTGTGACGTATATCAAACAAGGTCTACCCTTACTTCCCAAAACTAAAACAATAGGGTCTTTGGATAATAGACCCCAATGCCTTTTAGTGACATGGGTGCTAAATCACTGTGGTGCTAAAATGCAACATTGGCGGTGAAATGGTTAAGTGGGCGTTCGGGTGTTTTCATTGCATGATTCTTTGCAAGTTTTCTTACAACATACATTTTTTTGGGCTTCCTTTAGGAGAGAAAGAGAAAGAGAGACAGAGGGGAACAAACATAGATAGACAGACAAACAGACAGAGAGTGTATATATACAAAAAATGTCCGCAAGCATAAAGTCATGGGTCAAGGTAAAAACAAAACACTAAAATCGTTCACATAATGCGGCCGAGGTTGACGATGAAAGGGCTCAACATCATTATCTGTCATTATTCGTAGGTCACACGGTGACAATCTATCCCACAGCGACTGACGGTGACAAATTTTCACATGTATTTTTTTGGTTTCTTGTTTCTTTGCTGTCTCATCGTCTGGGCCGAACAGTGGCGTTGCTCTCACGCCGCCCGTTACGAATCCCAACTCGCATCCACACCCTGGCTTGTCAGGTCGCAGAATCCGAAATCAAGCTGTCCAAGGGGAGCGAATCTATATGTTAGGCCGTCAGTAGGCAACTATAAGAAACCATTCATTTCATCCACAACCCTCTCTCCGTGGGGATACCGGGGGTGTTTTGTAAAAATAGTTCCCCCCCCTTTCTGGACGTTCTGTGCTTGTAACTTCCTCTAATCTGCCACTCTCTTTGACTCTGCCTTTTCCCTTTGCTTTCTATCATCTACCATCTTTCTGACTCATTAATTGGCCCATTCTCCTGCCTTTAACAAAAAAAATCTTCCAAATACGTTTTCTCCTTTGAGCTCCTCCGAAATCGGAATGCGTCGGCTGTACGCAGCGGGGAGACCAGTGAAAACTGAAAACCGAACAGGTATGTACCTTGCCCATTATGGCCATATGGCATGGGAACGCAGAAGATGAAGAAGAAGAAATCCACAACCCTTCATCACTCCCTTGAATCTCACTCCAATTTACATCCGTCGGTTCGGGTCTGAATATTTGCACTTGTGAATTAAAATCGAGTCAACAGGTTTTTTTGTCTATAGGGATTGGTTGCCATCAACACGAAATACGTCTGATCAACCAGCCCTTCTCTGTCTCTGTCTCTGTCTGTCTGTTTGTCTGTCTGTTTGAACATTTCTTACGACATCATGACTGATCGTACGTTTAAATCTTTATACATGTATAATTATATAAATTGATAGGTTTCGCACAATTCTCTCATTTGTAGAAGCAAAAGGCAGGCTAAAACGAAACTGGTTTGGATAACTGAAGAATTGTTGAGGGATATATCGTTTTCTTAGATCATACAAGACAGGACAACACAAGAGAGAGAGAGAGAGAGAGAGAGAGAGAGAGAGAGAGAGAGAGAGAGAGAGAGAGAGAGAGAGAGAGAGAGAGAGAGAGAGAGAGAGAGAGAGAGAGAGAGAGAGAGAGAGAGAGAGAGAGAGAAAGAGAGAGAGAGAGAGAGAGAGAGAGAGTATAACATAAAGTAAAAAATGAAATCGAGAAGTGAAAAAACATTTGAAGAGAGACAGGGAGTTTATTGATCCACAGCATTACACAATCTACATTTTACACTTTGAATATAAACTTTAACAACAGAACAAGATATAAACACTAAACGTAATAATCTTCTTTCTCTTCTGTCTATATTCTTTCTTTAAAATTCTGTCGTCTTTCTTTTTTTGTCAACCAACGCCAAAGACTGTACAGGGGAAGATAAACATCCGGTCTCTTTTCCCTATATGAGTAGTGAGGACAGAAACACTGGTTATGTCCCTTTGAAACGTGACACATTTTACACATCGATAGGCCAGTTGGATTCTCCGTTCAAGTTCCAGTCCGAGTTTTTGGATAGCCTCCACTGTGAATAGTGTACACGTCCGCACTAACGATAACTCCATCAGCCCGGTTCGCCGAGCTTTTAAGTAATCCATCTTACCCTTTTAGAATATATTTGCCAACGCATCCTATGATAGACTTCCCCTTTGGTATTTGATACTTGGTATTTCGTATATTCTGCTCACAGAGACTTGTTTTTGTGAAAATCGGGTTACTCCCACTTAGAATGGGCGTCACCGCGAGCGCAGCGCCACATTTTTTTTGTTTTTTTTGTTTTTTTGGGGGGATGAGGAGGGGGGCAGACTTGGAAAACTTAGCTATCTACAGTGAGATTTCTCCCTGCTTTTGCCGACTTTAACCGACAGTCTTCACAGGCTTTTAAGTGCGTACAGCAGACCTGTTTACCCCCCTACACTAGTCTTGAGTAGTCTGGATTGCTGAAATGAGTAGTTTTGGTGTGAAATGAGTAGTCCTCTTCATTAAACCATCAAACAATGTTCACTGAAAATGAGTAATTAGAGCATTATTTTCAATTTTGAAGAGTAGTAGAGGTCCAAATTGAGTAGAATACTAATCGAAAAGAGTAGAGTAAACAGGTCTGGTACAGCGCAAGGGTCAGACTAGTTTTAAGCCGCCTTCCGAAGGACTCGACGTTCAGTTCGATTTTCCCGTCAAACTAGGAAAAAGAAAGGGCAAAGCCCGGAATCGAACCCGGGTCACTCACGCATAGAAATTGGCAGGCGAGCGTCTTAGCCATTCTGCCACTTGCCTTCCTTCAGGAAGACACCAGACCATTGGGCTGGAAAATCCAAGGACAGGAACATACGTCTGTTAAGTCCTCTCGCGCACTTTGTGTCCTTATGCGCACATTAGTCTAAAATGACCCTGTTTATGTATTTTTGTGTGGTATTTATTGCAAGTATTTATTTCATTACTCGCCATGTTACATTACCACACAAAATTTGAAGCCATTCTACCACCAAATGCTTCATGAGATACAGCTCGGGCATGAAGGAAGGAAATTTCGGTTTTGTGCGTCTTCCTTGGCGGAGGTTTGCACTGGCGCGGTTCAAAATTCAGTATCTGAATAGGCTGTGACACACCGATCAATAATATATACGGCTATGGGAGACCCAAGGCTTATTGTAGGTCATGGTATCTACGAGAGGACAAATGTCCGCGAAAGGACCTAACATACGTCATTGTATGATTGAGGATGATAATATGTACTATATTAAGAGTGGTGCTGAAAAGATGGAAGACTGGTATTCCCCAGCACCGTGGTTTGGTAACACCCCCATCGCTACGTCCTCCGCGACCAGCCAGAACGTGGCTGGTCGTAGCATGGTCGTGATGTAGCGTACTGCTAGTAGTAGTAGTAGTAGTAGTAGTAGTAGTAGTAGTAGTAGTAGTAGTAGTAGTAGTAGTAGTAGTAGTAGTAGTAGTAGTAGTTAATCCATCATTAATCTGTATTATGCACTAAAGCAGAGCGCAGCCCATATAACACACAACCATACCAACCCATCAAGAACAATGACATAGAAATGATAATGCTCCATAGCACTGAAGAAAGCAACGGTGTTGTGCAATTATGTACACTGATATTAATAAGACATGAAGTAAGAAAGGAAGGAAGGAAGGAAGAAGAAAGAAAGAAAGAAAGAAAGAAGAAGAAGAAGAAGAAGAAGAAGAAGAAGAAGAAGAAGAAGAAGAAGAAGAAGAAGAAGAAGAAGAAGAAGAAGAAGATGATGATGATGATGATGATGATGATGATGATGATGATGATGATGATGATGATGATGATGATGATGATGGTGGTGGTGGTGATGATGATGATGGGAGGAGGAAGAAGAAGAGGAAGAAGAAGATGAAGATGGTGATGATGGTGGTGATGATGATGATGATGATGATGATGATGATGATGAAGCGAGGAATAATAATAATAATAATAATAATAATAATAATAATAATAATAACAAGGGCGTCGCCGAGCGGCAGACATGTCCGTCACCAGCAATGCCACGCACTTGCGACACCCCGTAGAGTGTCACATCCTGACACAAAATTGGAAGGGATTCTGTCTTCTAGTTCACGAGATACAGCTTGAAGAAGAAACATATAGCGCAAAGAAGGAAATATCGGTTTTCAAGGTCACACTTCAAGGTCAAGGTCAGCATGGTGATAATGTATGTTCGGATGTTTTCTTCTCTAGGGTATACAGTACCACACACAATCTGAAGCGCTTCTGTCAAGTACCAATGTGGAAAATATGGCTTAAAACCCAATGTGTAGACCCCTACCACTTTCAAGGCCTACTGATCGCCCGGGCCGTGACCTTGACCTTGATCGGTATGCCACCATCAGAACGGGCATAAGCCAAAACACCTTCATGCCAAATTTGAAGACTCTAACACTAACGGTGTGGGAGTTATGGCCCCTGAAAGATTTTCGGTTTTCAAGGTCGTACGCCAAGGTCAAGGTCACGACGGCAAAATGGTTTGCGCGGATGCCTTCCTCTCATGGTGACACACCAGCACACAAAATTTGACGTGATTCTGTCAACCCGTTCGAAAGATATCCTTGGGACAGACAGAAGGAGAAAAAAATGACCCTCCGATTTTCAGGCTCCAGCGATCTTTTTGACCTTGACCTTGACCTTGATCGGTATGCCATCATCAGAACGGGCACAAGCCAAACCACCTTCATACCAAGTTTCAACATCCTATGTTGATCGGTGCCCGAGATATGGCTAAAAATAGATTTTCGGTTTTCAAGGTCGTACGTCAAGGTCAAGGTCACGACGGCAAAATGGTTAAGGAGGCACACCTTCACACAAAATTTGACGCGATTCGGTCAAGCGGTTCGGGAGATATCCTTGGGACAGACAGAAGAAAAAAAAAAAAAAAAAAAGAAAAAAATACAAACCAGCCCATCGCAATAGTCCGTCTTGGTGACGGACTAAAAATACAAACCAGCCCATCGCAATGTCCGTTCACCAGTGACGGACAAAAATACAAACCAGCCCATCGCAATGTCCGTTCACCAGTGACGGACAAAAATACAAACCAGCCCATCGCAATGTCCGTTCACCTTCGGTGACGGACAATAAGATAATCATGATGATGATGATGATGATGATGATGATGATGATGATGATGATGATGATGATGATAATCATGATGATGATGATGATGATGATGATGATGATGATGATGATGATGATGATGATGATGATGATGATGATGATGAATGATGATGATGATAATGATGATGATGATGATGATGATGATGATGATGATGATGATGATGATGATGATGATGATGATGATAATGATGATGATGATGATGATGATGATGATGATGATGATGATGATGATGATGAT